>JAQQTO010000063.1:33795000-34995000 GCA_029884595.1 Ormosia semicastrata
TCAGCACATTTTCTTCCGATCAACATAAGATACAAACTGGAGAGACTGACTCAGATCTATATTGGAGAGATTGTCAGACTGCACGGTGTGCCTACAAGTATTGTTTCGGATAGGGATCCGAGATTTACTTCAATTTTCTGGAAGAGTTTGCAAGAAGCATTAGGGACGAAGTTACGTCTGAGTTCTGCTTATCACCCACAGACTGATGGTCAATCGGAGAGGACAATCCAATCTTTGGAAGATTTGCTTAGAGCTTGCGCCATAGAACAGACTAGAAGTTGGGATGATGTTCTGCCGTTGATAGAATTCACCTACTACAACAGTTATCATTCAAGCATAGGGATGGCACCCTATGAGGCTTTGTATGGACGACGGTGTCGAATACCTCTGTATTGGTACCAAGACGGTGAGCGCCTTACTATTGGACTAGAGATTATACAGCAGACAACTAAGAGGGTTAAAATGATTCAGGAGAAGATGAGCACGGCTCAGAGCCGACAAAAGATATATGCGGACCAAATGAGAAAGCCTCTTGAGTTTGAGGAAGGCGAGCATGTATTCCTGAAAGTCACACCTATGACTGGGGTAGGCCGGGCCTTGAAATCTAGAAAACTCATTCCAAAATTTCTTGGACCATACCAAATTATTTGCAGAGTAGGTCTTGTAGCCTATCAAATAGCCTTACCTCCTTTCCTCTCAAACATTCATAATGTTTTCGATGTGTCACAACTTCGAAAATACTTTCCTGACCCAAGTCATGTCATAGCACCAGATGCAGTACAATTAAAAGAGAACTTAACTTATGAGGCATCTCCTGTAAGAATCGAGGATAGAAGGATAAAGCAATTGAGAGGCAAGGAGATCTCATTGGTGAAAGTAATATGGAACGAGATAACTGGAGACGCAACCTGGGAGCTGGAAGACAAGATGAAGGAGCAACACCCACAGTTATTCTAAGGTATGCAAATTTCGATGATGAATTTTTTTTAGAAGGGGAGTGTTGTAACACCCTGAAAATTATTTATTTCATCGTTATCATTATTTTATAATATTTATAATTTTTGGGAATTTTTTTGGAATTTTTCTGAAATGTCGAATATTTTAATATATTTCTCATTTTACGTGAATATATTTCTCGTTTTGCGTACATACTGACCAGAGTCAGTGTGACACCCCGGAAATAATTTGTTTAATCATGAATAATCATTTTCCAATATTCATGATTTTTAGAGATTTTTCTGGAATTTTCTGAAAACGCTGAATATTTTAATATATTCATCGTTTTGCATGCACACTGAGCAGAGTCAGTCAAACACTCCGAAAAATTGTTTTTTTGGTGATGAATAGTCATTTTTCAATATTTGTGATTTTTAAGAATTTTTGTGGATTTTTCTGAAAACGTCGAATATTATAGTATATTCCTTATTTTGCGTGCGCGCTGAGCGGAGCCGGGATAACGAAATATTTTCCCTGAGGCTGGCAAACCTTGAACTGTCAACGTGTCGACAGGGGATCTTACTAAACCCGAGGTCGGGCACAGTTCACGAGATTTGCATGTTCCAAGGTTTTATCTGATAAATAAAATCACTATATCATAAAATTATCCGATGAATAATAAAATATTATTTTCATCAACTGTAATTTTCATTCACTGGGAAAATAATTCTAATAGTGTAATTAATCATCTGCTAAATGTATTTAATTAAGGAGACAAGCTTACTATGCACTTTATTGAGAATTGTGCAAAGCTTCTCAAGGAAACTTCTTAAGGAAGCTTATTGGAAATTTCCTCCAAGCTTCCTATGGAAGCCACACACACTCTCTCCTCTCTCCATGCACTCACGGCTGTAGCACCATGTGGGGGGGAAATTTGTGCTTTAATTCATTTCATTAAAACTATACAAGTTTTCAAAATTCAAAAAAA
Source organism: Ormosia semicastrata (assembly GCA_029884595.1). Classification (NCBI taxonomy): domain Eukaryota; kingdom Viridiplantae; phylum Streptophyta; class Magnoliopsida; order Fabales; family Fabaceae; genus Ormosia; species Ormosia semicastrata. Next base: position 33,796,925 of record JAQQTO010000063.1, read on the forward strand.
CTATTACTTTAATTTCCTATTCACTTCTCTCTCTAAGCTTCATCTTCCTTCTTCACAAAACTATTTTCTCCTCCTTCTCTCTAGACCCATTCGGCCAGCAGCCCTCCATGCCCTCATCCATCACAAAATTTTCATCCAACCCCATTTTCTTAATCCTCTCCATCTCCTAAACACTTTTCTAGTTAGTGGTTCTTTGAAAATCCATCATTTTCACCATTTCCTTCAAGCTTCAAGCTTAGGGTTCTTTGGGTAAGTTCTTGATTCTTCACTTCCCTCTTCTTATTTTCGTTTCTATGGTCTTCTTAGTGACCATCCATGCTTTATTTTTCAAGCATTTGTACTATTTTAATGAGTTTGAAATTTTAGGGTTCTTGGAGGTACCAAATCCGAAAATCCAAAGAGCTTCAAAGGAGTCCTTTGTTTGTTCTTCACTTAGGTAAGAGAAAGACACTCCTCCTCAACCTCTTTTAGCACTTAGAAACCTTGTTTGTGGTTGATTGTGAGAAAACCCTAATGAGGGTTATTCTTTGTTTGCATGATTAGTATGTTTGTATGTTGTTTACACTTTTTTTATGCTATTGGATTGGTTGTTTGTGTACATTAATATATTGGAATGGATTGGAATGCACGAAATGGAAGAAATTGATGTTGGATTTGCCCATGAATGGCCACGGTTTTGAGGCCCAAAATGTGGGGTTCTTTGTGAAAAATTTTAACAAGTGGAAAACATAATTAATCTAGTATACACTATGTAATTAATGAAGAGAAAAATTTGGGAACTTAAATCACTAGAGAGGCCACGGCCTCTAAGGCTATTTAGGGCATGATTGTGCAACTTTGGTAACCTTGGGACTTAATAATCTAGTGATTAATTTAATGGATAGGATATAAGAATTAGCAAATTGGAAAATTAAATTATACTTTGAGATTGATAAATTTTAAAGAACCAAGAATGAAATTTTTCATAAGACTTAGGGCAACTTAATTTGAGGAAGAACAAGAGAGTGTGAGATTTTAAGAATCTTAGAATAACTTTCTAAGTGTATGAGAATAAATTACCTAAGAGCATTTAATTAATTAAGAGAATTCATTTAGAGACAAACTTTATAAGAAAAGCTAAACCTAAGCAAGAATTCATAATACACCTTAAAAATATATTAATTTATTTAATAACAATATTATGTTATTATGGGTCCATGTGAGTGACCAATGATTATGTTGATTTTTACTTTGGCCAATTGCGGTATATTGTGGAATAGTATGTAATAATGATCATACATAATTATGTATAAAGTCTGTATGCATTGTAAATGTCCGTTGGACTGTTGTTAAGGCCGAGTTGCCTAGGAGTTCAACACACCTTAGTGCGGGTGCAAGTAGACTAGTGTAGGTCATATTGTTGACCATGGGGGCGTCGGGGTGCGGGTACCTCGCAATGGACAGTTGGTAGCTCTTCTGTCCGTGGGGTAGACCGATGCAAATGCACCGACGATCCTGACCGGGCACTGTCCTATGTCGTGATCTAGTGTAGACTGTCTGTACAATGCCATGATGTGCATGTGGATAAACTGATGAATTATAGCACTTTGGCTGCAGCAGCCGAGTTACAGACAGGTCTCCTGATCTTTCTCTCCGACCATTTGTGTCTAGCTCCATGGAGTAGGATTTTGACTTTGTATGCATATGCATAGTGAGTCCATGTATGCTTTACTTCTATTTTTGCTCTTTATTTCTATTTATGTTTCGTTACTGTGTTTATTAATTATTGTTATTATAACAAAAAAAAAATATTCGCTAATTCGATTACACCTCTAAAATCAAGTAAATTTATATTATTACAATAAAGAACTGGATCTTAACGTATATAATATATTTTCGCATTGTAATTGACAATGTGACGTTTCCTCCCAAAAAGGGACGTTACAGAGTTAAGCTGAACTCTCTCACAGTTTTAGTACTTAACAACAAAGGCTTCTCAAGTTAATCTCTCAAAGCACCAATACTTTATCTTTGAAAAGCCCTTTCTTAATAACAAGAATAACTACCAGAATACAAAATCAAACCTTAGAAGAGGATGCTTCTGTTGAGTTCACTTTAACTAAAAAACCACCTTAGTTCTTAGAGTAAAACTCAGATTTTCTTAAGTTCAGAATCAGAGTGAATCAATTAAGTTAAAGTAAGGGATGAGAAGCAAGACACAAGTATTTATACTGGTTCACCCCTAAATCACTTAAGGCTATGTCCAGTGCCTAGTAAATACAAGGATTTTCACTATAAATAAGTATTCTTTCTTACCAAGCCTCTTTAGACTTTTACATGGAGTATTCTTTTCCCTCAGCCTCTCTAGGCATGAAACAATGAGTATTCTTTTCCTTCAGCCTCTCTAGGCACTAACAACAAGCTTAACTAAGCTTCTATATGACTTGTACAACCCACAAGCTCACCACCAACACTCAAAGATCAATATCAATAAAGAGGTGTTTGTAGCAATTGGGTAATTCTCAAAAACACTCAAAGAGTGGATTAACACAATATAGAAAATCTCACACTACACCTACTAAATATTTAACACAATGAAGGTTAAGTAGGTAGAAATGAGAAGGTTCAACTATGTGTTCACTATGCTCTTGAGGCTCAAGCTTTTAACCTTCGAATCTTCATGGGTAGCTTACTAATCATTCAAGAAGTGTATATCTCTTTTAAGCTCAGTAGCCCTTAGTTTCTAAGATGTAAACTAGATATATTCTCTTAAAGAGAACATAAAATAGGGTGTGAACTCAAATATGACTTTTTGGCTTTTTCTGATGTTAATCTATGTAAAGCACTTTTTAATCTTCATGGGTAGGTCATATTTATACTTAGAAATATGTTTCTAGCCGTTTGGATCAAGTCCCAAGTGATTCCACATGTAAAATAGCCATTATTAGCCTTTGGAACACTTTCCCGTACTAGTTGTCATTTTCTGGTATAGGTGAAAAGGTTGCTGGTGCTGAAATTTCTCAACTCGAACCTTCTCAAATCGAACTTTCTCAACTTTGGCTTAGCTTAACTTTGACTATGCTTGGATGAAATCTTTCAAACTTATCCTTTTAAACTTGATTTCTTCAAAGTATGACTTTGTATATCTTGTCTCTTTTAGGCTTGTAATCTTATTAAAAAAGGTTTCAAACTTTTTCTTTGAGTATTCGACCTTTCTCAACTTGTAAGCACATGTTCAAGACCTCTATTCTAATACTTCTCATTTGGTGCTAATCATTTTCAACTTCATCTTTAACCTTCAATATCTTGATTAATACTTCATCTAAATCATTTTCATTAGTTTTGCTATCCAGACTTGTCCTTCAATGACTTGAGTAGGGTTCTTCATGACTATTCTCTGCTTACACGTTCTCAACTAACTCTCTTAAGTCTTCTCAAGTAGATTTTTTCTCACTTTGTTGATATGAGCTTGACATTGTAGGTGATAAATCATGCTCTTCTAACATTGGTCATTCTTCAAATATATTTTGGGAGAGTTCTTTATTCTTTATTCAACTTGATGTGAACTTTCTCAGGTCTTGCACTTGGATCAACCTTCTTAGGTTCTTCAGGAACTTTCTCACGATGTCTAGGAACTGGCTCACGAGCAATCTTCTCACTGATCTTTCTCAGCCAACTCTCTCATTCAACTTTCTCAGGCTTGAATTTCTCTAATCTTCTCATCCTTTGATTTCATCATCAAACACATGTTTCTTCTTCATAACTTGGATGGTATGAGCTTCATTATGATCTTTGAATTGCTCTTTATATTAATTCTTGTGGAGATTCTTCATTTTTTTTAATTTCCTCACACACTTCTTAGGACCTTCTCATGATGAACTTGCTCATGTTCTTTAGGAATCTTCTCAGGTCACACTTGAACTTTCTTAAATTAGAATTTGATTTTCTTAGCCCTCTTTAATCACCAAAAAGGCTTCCTTCATACTTGATTAGTCATGTATAAGTTAATATAACAGAAAAACTCTACAAAGAATATGTTGAACCATTTCAAGAACTAAGAGCAATAGAATAACTTTTTCAACATAATTTGTTAGCATCAAAACTAAAATAGGAAGTATTACTTCAAAAGGACTTTGGAGCTTACACATACTTTCCTACTAACCTATGCTCGGCTAAACTTGGCACAATACCTGTCTAGATTCAATAAATATGTTAGCCAAGTAATCACCTAACATCCTAAAAACTAGGGAGATTGCCCCATTGCCAATGTTCAGATACTTATCTTCACAAAAACAGATTCAACGTTCACCTTAGACCTTAACAACTGCCCCTATTTTCTAGGGATTATATCCTTTTGGCCAAAACTATATATTTTGCCTTTACTTTGCAAAATTTGAAATGGTCTTGATTCAATACTCCTAAGCCCAATTTGTTGAATCTGGCCTATTTGTGTCTGATCTGCATATCGACCCATTATCAACCTTTAGTTGATTTTATTAGCTGAATTTGCGTCAGCTAAACCAGTTAAGCCCACATTTTTTGGTGTTAACACAAACCAAACTAACCGAATTAGATTTAATCAGTTTGAATTTTTTTCTTATCAAATCCAAACTAAACTAACTCGTGTATATCTAACTGTGGATATAATTCTTCCTCTAGAGCATAAAAGAATTTCACAACATTCACCTGCTATAGTTAAGACAAAATAAAGTTAAAAAATGAATTAAATGAGCTTAACTTGAGCCAAGTACTACTCGACTAGTTTGACTAATGGATCTTACATGAATGATCAAGATTAGAACATAAATATATGTGACTTTTTAAAGTGGTTACGTGACCTTTAAGTAACTTTTAATCTTGACTATCCATGTACGATTGTATGGTCAAGATTTACTTATCTCACCTTCTCACAATAAAAACTCCTCTCATTAGATATGCCCCCTGTATATATATATATTCTTTAATAGTATAATTTTAAAATAAGGTTGGAAGAGCAAGCTCTATCTCCAGCGGCCTGAGAAGTTCTTATCAAATTCATACCTCAAGTTATTCAACATACATCATGGGATGCTTTCTCTTCCCACAATCTGTATGTGATCAAATTGTATTAACTGTAAGAAGCTTTTGGTGAAGAAGCAAGGCAAAAGAAAGGAAAATCCATTTTGTGAAATGGAGACTTTGTGTGCCATAAAGATAAAAGGAGGTATGGGATTTCATAGTTTTCACTTTTTCAATATGGCTTTACTTGTTGAACAAATGTGGAGAATTATCCAACATCATGATTCACTTATGGCGTGGGTAATGGGAGGCAAATACTTTCCAAAAGGTGATGATGCTCTTCACTTGACTCTTATCCAAAGATTTAACAATGCATGGCATTATGTGTGGAATGCGAAATCTGTGATTACTCTCGGAGCTGATTGGTAGAAATTATATTAGAATATGACAAAATGGTTGGTTGCCATTCCAAAATGGCTTCAAACCATGGAGCCCTATCTCAATTCTAGACCACAAAGCCACTGTGGCCTCTCCATTAAATGAGGACCATTCTGCTTAGAACGAGCCCCTGGTGTAGGTAGTGTTTTTGTCCTTTGAAGCTATATAGATCCTGAATATTCATTTACATATCTTCTAGACCTATGACAAGTTGGTCTAGAATCCATGCAAACATGGAAATTACTTAGTTCGAACATGTTACCATTTATACCGTCTATCTATAAATAACACTGCTAGCTCTAGTGGACTGGATGAAACCCAAATAAGGGTATGGAATAAAGTCTGGAATCTGGAGGTACCATCTCCCATAAAGCTATTCATATGGAAAGTGCTTCAACATGGAATCCTATCACATGTAAGTCTTTGTAGGAGGGATGTAACTTGTTCAAAAATATGCCCCAGGTCCCAAAAACATGAAGAAACAATAGCCCATGCCATTAGAGACTTGGATAGGCACAAATTGGTTATTTCTTCCTTGCGCAGTAGCAAGGCATGTTGAAATGGGGGGAGGGGTTGGTACCTGCAAAGGGATTCTAACGCTCAAGTCAGGCTATGCACAAGCAAGGTTTATATAGTGAGCGATAAGTTACTTGTGAAGGTGAATAAGCTTAGTATTTATAGAGGTTGGATTGGAAGATATGTTCCCTTAATAATTGTAGAGGATCCCTATAAAACTAATGTTGATACTGCAGTTATGGACAATCAAAGGCGATTATGGGTGTTATTATTACTTAAGATTATAATTGGTAATAACAGATATTCTTAAGATTTATCCATTGCACAAATTTCACAGTAAAGTTATTGCTACCCAATGCCGTGGTCTGATATGTATATAGTTGGGATCTTATCTGCATGCCATAAGCGAATTCCTACTGAGGGTGTCAATGACAGACTCCGATGTACTGCGTGCTACATCGACCCACTTTGGCTCTTAGCTCTATGTTGCTTGATTGTGGAGAGATGCAAATATATTCCCTTGACTGATTGGATACACTCAATCCTGCTATCTTGGCCAAATAAAGTAATGAATCTGATGATGACAATTTTGCATGGAATTTGGTTATCCCACAACTAATTTTGTTTTAAGAACAAGCACACAAGGTCAGAAATCTTTATCTCTAGAGCTGTTCAACTACTATAGGAGTTCCAGGAAGCGTGCAGCGTCACATGATGCTGCTACCCCTAACTATACCATAATCCAAACCTAAGAAACTGCTTGTACCGGGGAAATCCAAACTTAATACTTATTGGAAATAGAGAATTATGGGCATAGAAAAGTCTAACGAAGGTTTTTGTGTATTATCTGAAATATCTTTGAATTATATCTAAATTTCTAAATTAATTAGTGAGGATTTCCTATTTATAGGAGAGGAAGTCTATATAAAAAAAGGAAATACAATCAAATATAATCAAAATAGTATCTCTAATTATATGCGATCCAAATTCCTAAGATAATACAAAATCAAGCCTAATTTAATCTTGAGATATGTTCTAGATATTCTAACACTCCCCCTCAAGCTAAAATTACTCAGCTTTTGCTTGTTACAAATAGACACACAAAAATAAAATAAACTAAAAATAATCTATAAACATAATATCGAGATCTTGGAGAAGCCAACAGGCTTAAACTGTATTTGGGATAGAACCATTTGTATATGAGAAAATCTACAATAGGAACAGAGTCTGAAATAGAGTCTGCCATCAGATTAAAGTCTAGAATCTAGGATGAAGTCTAAAACGGAGTCTGAAACAGAGTCTGACATTAGAGCGGACTTTGAAATCTAAGACAAAGTCTAAAACAAAGTCTAAAATATAGGATGGTAGCTGTGGCAATTGAGTCTGGAACAGAGTAATAGAAAAATAGTGATAATGAGTGGAAGGATTGGACCAGATTGGACAAAGATGAGGTGAACAACAAAACTAAATTTGGATTCGATGGTGATTAGTAATGATTCGAACAAGTTTCACAAACTCTATATAGCGAAAAAAGAGAAACTCACCTCAAAGTAGATACCATGTGAGATTTCAACTTAAAACCAATTGACATTAAGTGGAGTGGCCCAACAGATACATAAATCACACCCAAAAGATTGAGGCAAGTGATGTGGGATGTAACACCCCAAATTTTAGACTATGTTGCAAGAGCTGACAGAATTACACTACTTTGTATTTTTTGTGCATTATAAAAATAATTTGATTATTCCAATACTATTTGTGATTATTTTGTGTGATTTGCTCCTGGTCAAGAAAATAATAATTTTCGGGCCGGGGAAATTCTTGTCGATTATTTAGAGACGGGGATCTTACTTAACCCGAATCGAGTAACACGTAAAAGAATCTATTAATTTTTAGAATTTATCTCAGTAAAATAATTCTATTTTACTTGATAAATATATGTTGCTTGATGCATAGTGTTATTGCTATGAATTATTTTGACCCTAAGTATAGTATAATTTGCCATAATAATCAACCGACCAAAATTCGGAATTCTAATTCGACCAAAATTTGAAAATCCCAATCCGATGAAGTTCCTCAACATTTTCCCAAATGGTTTTCATTTCAAAACCTGTTTCGACAAACCGATTCGACAATTTCTTTTGAGAATAGATTCTTGTCGATCGACTTCATTTCAAGCCTATTCCGACAAACAAAGCTCGACAGTTTTATGAATATACTCCTGTCGATAGACTCGGTCTTTCTCAAGCCTTACAGGGATCCAAAAGATCAATCTCACGTAACTCATTCGACAATCCCAGATTTTTGAAGGTCTTGACATCGACAGAATTTGGACAAGATCCAAATACTTGAAGAAATTTTCCTAACATTTTGATCCCGTCGGATTTAATTACTGAATGCAAGCATAAGTTAAATAGTGAGTTGAATCCGACACCTTCAGAGCATTTTCCAGACAACATCAATCGGTAGTTCGACAGAACCCAAAATACCTCAAGACTGGATGAAACTGATTCTCAATTCTTGAATCAGAAATCAAAGATTTTGGCTGTTATGGCTGCCTCTTCCGACAAAGACCATCTCTTTCGACCAAGACCATCTTTCCGACAGAAGACCATCTATTCAAAACATGGGAGAAGTCCTCAGGTTCGACAAAGCGATGGACGTTCTGTTAGCAAAGAATCAGTTAAGAACAATATGGTTCTCCTTTTCCCTAAATCTTGTCGGACGATTCTCCAAATCAAAATGAAGATGACTGCTATGTAATCAACCTAACTAATCATAAATAGTACTACTATTCGTTGTCAAACACTATTTTACGTCAAAGGTTGCTCATTGTTGGACAAACACTTATCGTTGAATTTGATATTCAGACCATTTAGGTACCAAGTTAAAATTCGTCGAGTGAGGATGCTCATGTCCGTTGAGTTAGAATGTCAATTTTCGTCGAGTGAGGATGCTCATGTCTATTGAGTTAGAATGTCAATTTCCGTCGAGTGGGGATACCAATGTCCGTTGAATTTGAATGATAATGTTCGTCGAGTTATGGTGCTAACGACCGTCGAGTAAGAATTCCTGATTTCAGTAGAAAAACTTCTCTAATGTCAAAATCCGTCGAATTTGATCTTCTGACCATATAATATTTCGTCGATTCGACAATTGGAAGATTTCTCCAACGTCAACACCTGTCCGACAAATTAGGATATTTGTTTACCTTTTCAAGTTCATCCGACAGCCTTTCATTTTCGTTTGACAGAATCACCATTCGACAGAGTTCTTATCCGACAACACTTGATTTTAACCATTCTTGGGGAAATGATGTTCTCCCATCTTAACGAATTTTGTTATGTCATTTTTCGTCAAAAATTTCCTTGGAAACTCACGTTCATGCAGCAATTTGGAGGGGTTCTACGTCGGCCACGTAGCAGCTTGAAGGAGGTTCTACAAGGTTCTTGAACAATCCAATAACCTTGAAAGTCAAATGAATGACATCAGCCACGTGCATTCAGAATAAGATATTTTACTTCATGTAAATCCTGAACTTTATTTAAGCTTATCCCACGGCAACCACCTCATAATTTTACTCTCATAAAATTACATTTTCTCTCACATCAAAAAGTATTCATCTTTTTCTCTCAAAAATCCTACGAACCTGAGCATCATTTTCTTCTTTTTCTCTTCATTGGTTCGGCCAGGTATCCTACGAACACTATCCATCACCTGTAATTTTCATTCTCACCACTTCCTAAAGCCAAACACCATTCTAAACACTTTCATTTAGAAAGTTTTCACAAAATCCCACTCTAAGTGCTTCAAAATCCAATTTCTATCTTACTTCCTTGGAGGAATTGTTGTGGCTTGTACGAAAACAAGGAGCAGGAGAAGAGCTTAAAAAGCTTGAATCATCTATTTTCTATCTTGTTCTTCAAAGCTCAAGTTTGAAGCTTGAAGCTCTTGGTGGAGGAAGTCACTTGAAGGAGACATACAAGGAGATTTGGAGGTTCTTCAAGAGGTAAGAGGGAGATTTAACCTCACCAACCAAGTTTTGGTGGTGTGGAGATGGTTGTGTCTAGTGAAAAACCCCTAAGGGTTTATTCACTTATTGTTTAATTACTTCTTTAGTTGTGATTGTGTTGTTGGTGATTTTATTTTTGTGATTGTGGTGTTTATGGCTTTGAAATTATGATTGCATGTGTGATAACATGTTTATTATTTTGATAAATATTGGTATGTATGAAACTGAATGCATATAAGTGTATGTGTAAATTAGGATGTGAATAATATGATGGATTAAACTGAGAATTTAGAATTTGAAAGAAAAGGAAATTGAATTTGGAAGAGTCGAATACAGCAAGATGAAATGATTCTGGAGAAACAATACAGATTATGATTTTATAGGAGCAATATTATAATTTTTGTGTTTAATGGGGACATGTTGTAACTATTGATTTTTGAATGGTTATATTGTAAATATGATTTTTATATGGGACTATTTAGTAAATATGATTTTTGAGGGACTATTTCATAAATATAATTTGTATGAGAAACTATTTCGTATATGTGATTTTATGAAGGACTATTTCGTCAATAGGATTTTTATGAGGGACTATGTTGTAAATTATAAATTTTATGAAAGATTATTTCGTAAAAAGGAATTTTATGAAAAACCATTTTGTAAATATAAATTTTTGAGGGACTATTTTATAAATATGAATTTTATGAGGGATGATTTCGTAAAATATGAATTTTTCAAGGGACTATTTCGTAAGTGTGACTTTTATGAGAGATTGTTGTGAAAATATTATTTGGATGAGGATTATAATGCAAATATTATGTTTTGAGGAGTTATTATGCAAATATGAAAAATGAAGTTGAGTTTTGGTGTTAACTGAGGAAACTAGTATTCTTGATTTAAAACGTGTGAAGAGTATTTTATGTGATTGAGAAATGATGAAAAATTGATACGTGATTTGAGAAAATGCGAAAAATATGGTTTCGCGATGAAATTACTGTAATAATATTGTTGGGCCAATTTTGAGGACCCCGAATATGAGATAAAGAAAATGAATTGAGAATATGAGATAAAGAAAATGAATTGAGAATATGAGATAAAGAAAATGAACTGGGCATGGTGCATTTGAATGTGCATTGAAAAAGTCCGATGGGCTGAATAAGGCTGGACAATTAACCAGAAGACTGGAGATTGTCTGTGGGCTAAGGCTTGACAATTAACCAGAAGACTAGAGATTGTCTGTGGGCTAAGGCTGGACAATTAGCCAGAAGACTGGAGATTGTCTGTGGGCTAAGGCTTGACAATTAACCAGAAGACTGGAGATTGTCTGTGGGCTAAGGCTGGACAATTAACCAGAAGACTGGAGATTGTCTGTGGGCTAAGGCTTGACAATTAACCAGAAGACTGGAGATTGTCTGTGGGCTAAGGCTGAATAATTAACCAAAGCATTCTCCTCGAAATTGTGAAAAACCTCTATAGAATCGTTTTGATAAACTGAGTCTTTGTACATATGCATAAATCTGAGCATTTACATCTGTGTGATATAATAATTGAGGAATATTGATTATAAGTTATGACAATTGTTTTTAATACTTGGAAGATGATGATGATGATAATGCTGAAGGCATTATCATCATTATTGTTTATGATAACTAAATTATTGAATAAGTGAATATTGATAAGGACATGGATGTAATTATGAATTATGGTATGAATTATGATGATAAATGATATGTGTTAGATAAATGATGTTGGTGGCATAATTGTAATTATGTATGATGTGTTAGTATGTGTTTATCTTCATTGCTACCATACTGGTATTGGCGTAGGTGATCTCACCTCTTTGTCTGTCTATTTCTGTATTGTATTTATAATTGTAAAGAGATTGAACAAGACGTTGAGTGAGAACGCAAGGAAGATTAGATTTTCGAGAAGGAAGTTGAGTTCTAAAGAGATGGAGATGTTGAGTTTTCGTAAGGTTTATGGGAACCGGAGGCATTGTGCGTCGAGCTTGCTGGAAAATGTATTTCTCACATAAACAGTAATAGGGAGCTTACTACCGTACTCTTGGTACGGTTAGTATTGTATATTTTGTGTCAAGTAGGATTCCTCCCTGTTGAGGAGTCTGAGGAGGACCCGTCTGAGGGTTCTGTATGTTTAGAGTTACTTGGGCATTATGTAATTTAATTAATGTGTAAATATTTTTAGAGTCCAATTTGTAAATATTAAAGTGTGACAGTACTACGACTTATGTATATATAATGTAAAATTATATTGTAATGATGCTGTAATGTTTTAATTTCCGCTAAGTTTATCTTACTATCACCAAGAAATTTTACAACTCGTATTTATATTACAAGCACGTTTTCTAACGAAGGGGTAATATGATAATTGAGTAATACGAAGTGTGACGCCCTAAGAAGGGTGTTACATTAGGTGGTATCAGAGCCCAAGTTAGAGTCTTTTGGGTTTGTGGGTAGGTTTGTTTTGTTTGTGTTGTGTGAATCTCTGACACTGAATACAGAGATATGTTTTGGTTTCCGAAAGGAGACGAAGTTGTGTGAAATAATTACATTTAGTTCGACGTGTTTTTGATTTTGTTTATCTTTGAAGAAAGATAATGGAACGAAGCGAACATGAGCATGTGGATGCGAGACGTGATGAAGATCGTATAGCAGCAGCTAGAAGTGTGATGCAAAAGATTATTGAAGTAGCAGTACAACAGAGACAGATGATCACTCAACAACAGGAACTAATAATCGAACTTCATAGCTTACTAGAATTGGAGCAGCCATCTGATGTGAGAAGCTGTAACTTAGAACCTTTGATAATCTAATATGGGAGGAAGCGTAAAGTCGATCGTGTTCAGCAAAAGTCGTATGCACGACCATTGGGGAAGCAACAACGAGCAAAGAGGGGGAGTACTAGTGATAACGTTTTTGGTCAGACTGTGGCATCATCACTGAAATGTTTCAAGTGTGGAAAAAATCATTTTACCAAAGATTGTCAGCATAAAAGAGTTATTTGTCATCGATGTGGGAAGCCTGGACATTTCTCCAGAGATTGTGATCAACTGAAGATGGAACTTTCCATTAGTGATGCACGTATTTCAAAATCTCAAGAAGAAGAAGAAGAAGAAGAAAGAGCCGGTGCAGAGAGTGTAGTGAGACCATTCAAATACAAAAAACTTAAGGAGCAAGGAAATTGTGCCATAGAGGGTAATCTTAAAAATTGTGCTGTATAATCCATAAGGTAACCCAGTCTCTTGTGATTTATGATTGTGTGAATCTTTTGGGGTTATCTGTGTTTTGTTTCTTTTCATAATACTACTTCAATTTCTAAACTTGTTATTACTACTCGAGTTTGTTTGAAGTTTTTCTATTGATCTGGTTTGTCTATTTCTTTTTCAAATAGACTGAGTGAATTAATTCGACTTATCCGTGTCTTTGTTATAATGTGATCAGAGTATTTCTATCCTTCTTGTTAAACTTGTTGTTTATACTCAAGTTTTCTAACTCTATCCTATATCTATTGGATATCAAATCTTTTCTGTTGATTTGATTTGTTTATCTAAAATTACATCTATTTGAGAATCTGACTTTATAAATGGATTGGTTATTTTCCAACCATATCCTATTAGATTGTTACAATGTAACCTTAGTGTTTCCTTGATCTAAGATTTTTGGATTCGAATCCAGAAAGTTCATTTCTAAAATTATCGGACCATATTCTTTTTTAAAATCTATTAGACCATTTCAAATTCTTGTTGGACTAATCTAGTAACCTATTGAATAGTCTTATTATTTTTCCTTATGACTTTCAAAGTGTCTTTCATGTATCTCAATTAAGAAAGAGTTATGCGTAAAACTAGTCGAATGCAAGTTCTGTTAGAAGTTCAACTTGTGAATTTAGATTGAGTGTTAAGATAAAATAGAAAGATGGTGACGTATACTTCAAGGCAGTGGAACATACATGAGAAGAATCATTCGATTTACATTTTAGAATATGCGATAGTTGTTTTGTCACGAAAATTTGAAGATATGTTCTTTCCTATAAAGTCTACCATAATTTCAAGGGTTTGAAGTACTTGTACAATCAAGAGGGGCTAGGATATAAGGAGAAGACGATAACTAGAATTTTCAAAGGACTCGTTGAGAGCTTGTGTTCTAGAACAAGCTGGTTGTTGGGATGAATTTCTACCATTGATAGAATTCACATACAACAATAGTTTTTGTTCGAGTATAGGGTACCTACCCTATGAGGCATTGTCTGGGTGACGAGGTAGAACATCATTGTGTTAGCATCATGATGTTGAAAGTACGAGGTAGGACCGAAATTGTGCAGCAAACTACTGAGAAAGTAAAGACGATCTAAGGCAAAATAAGGACAACTCAGACACGACAAAAGAGTTATGAAGATAAAAGACGAAGACCGCTTGAATTTGAAGAAGGTGACCATGTGTCTCTACGTGTGACACCTATGACAAGAGATAGATAAGAGATTAAGTCGAGGAAACCCATTCCGAAGTTTATTAGACCGTATCGAATATTCTGTTGGACATCGTACAAATGAAGGAAAATTCAACCTACGAGACGTTTCTAGTCAAGATTGAAGATCAAAGGACAAAGCAACTTCGAGGAAAAGAAAGCGCATTGGTTACAGTGGTTTGGAACAATATACGTGGTGAAGCAACATGGGAATTAGAAGATAAGATAAGAGAGTAGTATCCATTTTTATTTTAAGTGTGTCAAGTTTCGAGGACGAAACTTATTTTAGATGGGGAGAGTTGTAACACCCCAAATTTTAGACTATGTTGCAAGAGTGATGTAATTACACTACTTTGTGTTTTCTGTGCATTATAAAAATAATTTGATTATTCCAATACTATTTGTGATTATTTTGTGTGATTTGCTCCTGGTCAAAATAATTTGGGCCGAGGAAATTCTTGTCTGATTATTTAGAGACGGGGGATCTTACTTAACCCGAATCTGAGTAACACAGAAAAGAATCTATTAATTTTTAGAATTTATCTGTAAAATAATTCTATTTTACTGATAAATATATGTTGCTTGATGCATAGCTGTTATTGCTATGAATTATTTTGACCCGGTATAGTATAATTTGCCATAATAATCAACCGACCAAAATTCTGGAATTCTAATTCGACCAAAATTCTAGAAATCCCAATCCGACAGAAGTTCCTCAACATTTTCCCAAATGGTTTTCATTTCAAAACCTGTTTCGAGAAACCGAATTCGACAATTTCTTTTGAGAATAGATTCTTGTCGATACTGACTTCATTTCAAGCCTATTCCGACAAACAAAGCTCGACAGTTTTATGAATATACTCCTGTCGATAGACTCGGTCTTTCTCAAGCCTTACAGGGATCCAAAAGATCAATCTCACATAACTCATTCGACAATCCAAGATTTTTGAAGGTCTTGACATCGACAAAATTTGGACAAGATCCAAATACTTGAAGAAATTTTCCTAACATTTTGATCCCATCGGATTTAATTACTGAATGCAAGCATAAGTTAAATAGTGAGTTGAATCCGACACCTTCAGAGCATTTTCCCGACAACATCAATCGGTAGTTCGACAGAACCCAAAATACCTCAAGACTGGATGAAACTGATTCTCAATTCTTGAATCAGAAATCAAAGATTTTGGCTATTATGGCTACCTTTTCCGACAAAGACCATATCTTCCGACCAAGACCATCTTTTCGACAGAAGACCATCTATTCAAAACATGGGAGAAGTCCTCAGGTTCGACAAAGCGATGGACGTTCTGTTAGCAAAGAATCAGTTAAGAACAATATGGTTCTCCTTTTCCCTAAATCTTGTCGGACGATTCTCCAAATCAAAATGAAGATGACTGCTATGTAATCAACCTAACTAATCATAAATAGTACTACTATTCGTTGTCGAACACTATTTTACGTCGAAGGTTGCTCATTGTTGGACAAACACTTATCGTCGAATTTGATATTCAGACCATTTAGGTACCAAGTTAAAATTCATCGAGTGAGGATGCTTATGTCCGTTGAGTTAGAATGTCAATTTTCGTCGAGTGAGGATGCTCATGTCTGTTGAGTTAGAATGTCAATTTCCGTCGAGTAGGGATACCAATGTCCATCGAATTTGAATGATAATGTTCGTCGAGTTATGGTGCTAATGACCGTCGAGTAAGAATTCCTGATTTCAGTAGAAAAACTTCTCTAATGTCAAAATCCGTCGAATTTGATCTTCTGACCATATAATATTTCGTCGATTCGACAATTGGAAGATTTCTCCAATGTCAACACCTGTCCGACAAATTAGGATATTTGTTGACCTTTTCAAGTTCATCCAAATGACCTTTCATTTTCGTTTGATGAATCACCATTCGACAGAGTTCTCATCCGACAACACTTGATTTTAACCATTCTTGGGGAAATGATGTTCTCCCATCTTAACGAATTTTGTTATGTCATTTTTCGTCGAAAATTTCCTTAGAAACTCACGTTCATGCAGCAATTTGGAGGGGTTCTACGTCGGCCACGTAGCAGCTTGAAGGAGGTTCTACAAGGTTCTTGAACAATCCAATAACCTTGAAAGTCAAATGAATGACATCAGCCACGTGCATTCAGAATAAGATATTTTACTTCATATAAATCCTGAACTTTATTTAAGCTTATCCCACGGCAACCGCCTCATAATTTTACTCTCATAAAATTACATTTTCTCTCACATCAAAAAGTATTCATCTTTTCTCTCGAAATCCTACGAACCCGAGCATCATTTTCTTCTTTTTCTCTTCATTGGTTCGGCCAGGTATCCTACGAACACTATCCATCACCTGTAATTTTCATTCTCACCACTTCCTAAAGCCAAACACCATTCTAAACACTTTCATTTAGAAAGTTTTCACAAAATCCCACTCTAAGTCCTTCAAAATCCAATTTCTATCTTACTTCCTTGGAGGAATTATTGTGGCTTGTACGAAAACAAGGAGAAGGAGAAGAGCTTAAAAAGCTTGAATCATCTATTTTCTATCTTGTTCTTCAAAGCTCAAGTTTGAAGCTTGAAGCTCTTGGTGGAGGAAGTCACTTGAAGGAGACATACAAGGAGATTTGGAGGTTCTTCAAGAGGTAAGAGGGAAATTTAACCTCACCAACCAAGTTTTGGTGGTGTGGAGATGGTTGTGATCTGGTGAAAAACCCTAAGGGTTTATTCACTTATTGTTTAATTACTTCTTTAGTTGTGATTGTGTTGTTGGTGATTTTATGTTTGTGATTGTGGTGTTTATGGCTTTGAAATTATGATTGCATGTGTGATAACATGTTTATTGTTTTGATAAATATTGGTATGTATGAAACTGAATGCATATAAGTGTATGTTTAAATTAGGATGTGAATAATATGATGGATTAAACTGAGAATTTAGAATTTGAAAGAAAAGGAAATTGAATTTGGAAGAGTCGAATACAGCAAGATGAAATGATTCTAGAGAAACAATACAGATTATGATTTTATAGGAGCAATATTGTAATTTTTGTGTTTAATGGGGACATGTTGTAACTATTGATTTTTGAATGGTTATATTGTAAATATGATTTTTATAAGGGACTATTTAGTAAATATAGTTTTTGAGGGACTATTTCATAAATATAATTTGTATGAGAAACTATTTCGTAAATGTGATTTTATGAAGGACTATTTCGTCAATAGGATTTTTATGAGGGACTATGTTGTAAATTATAAATTTTATGAAAGATTATTTCGTAAAAAGGAATTTTATGAAAAACCATTTTGTAAATATGAATTTTTGAGGGACTATTTTGTAAATATGAATTTTATGAGGGATGATTTCGTAAAATATGAATTTTTCAAGGGACTATTTCGTAAGTGTGACTTTTATGAGAGATTGTTGTGAAAATATTATTTGGATGAGGATTATAATGCAAATATTATGTTTTGAGGAGTTATTATGCAAATATGAAAAATGAAGTTGAGTTTTGGTGTTAACTGAGGAAACTAGTATTCTTGATTTAAAACGTGTGAAGAGTATTTTATGTGATTGAGAAATGATGAAAAATTGATACGTGATTTGAGAAAATGCAAAAAATATGGTTTCGCGATGAAATTACTGTAATAATATTGTTGGGCCAATTTTGAGGACCCCGAATATGATATAAAGAAAATGAATTGAGAATATGAGATAAAGAAAATGAATTGAGAATATGAGATAAAGAAAATGAACTGTGCATGGTGCATTTGAATGTGCATTGAAAAAGTCCGATGGACTGAATAAGGCTGGACAATTAACCAGAAGACTGGAGATTGTCTGTGGGCTAAGGCTTGACAATTAACTAGAAGACTGGAGATTGTCTGTGGGCTAAGGCTGAATATTTAACCAAAGCATTCTCCTCAAAATTGTGAAAAACCTCTATAGAATCGTTTTGATAAACTGAGTCTTTGTACATATGCATAAATCTGAGCATTTACATCTGTGTGATATAATAATTGAGGAATATTGATTATAAGTTATGACAGTTGTTTTGAATACTTGGAAGATGATGATGATGATAATGCTGAAGGCATTATCATCATTATTGTTTATGATAACTAAATTATTGAATAAGTGAATATTGATAAGGACATGGATGTAATTATGAATTATAGTATGAATTATGATGATAAATGATATGTGTTAGATAAATGATGTTGGTGGCATAATTGTAATTATGTATGATGTGTTAGTATGTGTTTATCTTCATTGCTACCATACTGGTATTAGCGTAGGTGATCTCACCTCTTTGTCTGTCTATTTCTGTATTGTATTTATAATTGTAAAGAGATTGAGCAAGACGTTGAGTGAGAACGCAAGGAAGATCAGATTTTCGAGAAGGAAGTTGAGTTCTAAAGAGATGGAGATGTTGAGTTTTCGTAAGGTTTATGGGAACCGGAGGCATAGTGTGTCGAGCTTGCTGGAAAATGTATTTCTCACATAAACAGTAATAGGGAGCTTACTACCGTACTCTTGGTACGGTTAGTATTGTATATTTTGTGTCAAGTAGGATTCCTCCCTGTTGAGGAGTCTGAGGAGGACCCGTCTGAGGGTTCTGTATGTTTAGAGTTACTTGGGCATTATGTAATTTAATTAATGTGTAAATATTTTTAGAGTCCAATTTGTAAATATTAAAGTGTGACAGTACTACGACTTATGTATATATATTGTAATGATGCTGTAATGTTTTAATTTCCGCTAAGTTTATCTTACTATCACCAAGAAATTTTACAACTCGTATTTATATTACAAGCACGTTTTCTAACGAAGGGGTAATATGATAATTGAGTAACACGAAGTGTGACGCCCTAAGAAGGGTGTTACATGGGACTCTTAATACCCCATCCATAGATGCTTGGAAAGAAAAGGCAAGCCTAGCGAAGTAGGTGGAGAAGCCTAGCGAAGTAGGTGGGAGAAGCCTAGCGAAGTAGGTAGGAGAAGCCTAGCGAATTAGGCGGGAGAAGCCTAACGAAGTAGGTGGGAGATGTAACATCCTCTAAAACATGTTAGACTTATAAATAGTTACAGAGGTAGCTTAATACTTGCTTAACATGCTTGTTTAATTTTGTTACAATCTGAGTTAGTTTAGGTACTTTGTTGCAACTTGAAAGGTAAAAAGTAGCTTATAATGATCCAGATATTAGCATAAATGGCTTAGCTAATGGAAATAGATGTGGATAATTTATTTCTAAGTCACAAATGTGTAGACTATGATATGGTTAAAATTTGAGAATAATCAGAGTTGATTTGGTATTTTTAAGTATACTGGTTGTGTGTTTTAACGCCAGATTGACCAATCACAGATATGAAAATTCATGATATTGGTGAAACAACTTTTTTAGTGAATCTTAGTATTTATTTTAAAGTTGTTGGAACTTGAAAAACTTGAATTAGCTAAATCTAAGTATTTTTAGTATATCAGGAAGTACTAGTGTAGTATCATAAGACCATAAGCCATCCATGGTTACGGCCTCTTTAGTTGACCTTTTCTTCTTGATATTTCAAGCCTTTTCACTTGTTTTTCACTCACTCTCTCATCGCTAAAAACCAGAAGCAGCAGAAGGAGAACAAGGAGCAAAGGAGGAAAGGAAGAAGAGGAAATCAAAGAGAAAAGGGAAATCCAAAATTGAAGCTTGAAATCTCCATCCTTGTTGCACCAAAAGGTTGGGGTTTTTGAGTTCAAAATAGCTTTTCCTTCTCATCTCCATTTTTATGATTGGATGAGGTATAATGGATCAAAATGAGATTTTGACGTATTTTGAGTGATTTTCTTGCTTGGTTATGTTTTAAGGGTTATTTATGACTTGTTCATGGCATGAGTTTGAGTTAGAAACTTAGAACTCTTCATTTGGACCTTTAATGCACAAAGGGAGGAAATTAGTGTTTTGGATGATTGATTAGTTCATGAATCCAAATTTGATGAAATGAGTTAGTGATTAATGTTTCCTTTATGTTAGTGAACTCTTTAGGAGCCTAAAATCACCTAGAAACCAATTTGGCATGACTGGAATTTGTGGTTTGCACCAATGGAACAGTGCAACCATCTGCAAAATTCTGCAGATTTGCTGCTGGGCAATCAGCGCTTACGCACTAGGTGGTGGGCACTTAGGCGCCCAATGCCTAGAGGCATTTGTTTTCAGTTTCATGCGATGGTCATCTTTGCGGCAGTGGTCAACACTCAAGCGCCCATCGTCCAAAGAGTTTTGCCCCTAATACTACCAGCGGAGCGCCTAGGCGCCAGTGTGATGTGCCTGAGCATTGGTTGCGCGCCTGGGCACTGGGTGAAGAATGCCCAAGCACCCAGACAAGGCATTTTCTAGATTTTAATGTTGTTGTTTTTGAATTCCCTACATGATGGGATCATTCCTATATCATTTTTAGAGTGTGTTGAGGCACTTTTAGGGATATTTCTTAGAGAGGATTATCACTTTGCATATATGAAAAATTAGGGAACCTTAGGCATCCTAAGTGAGGTGGATTGCCCTATGTTAGTACCTAGAATCGTGTTTAACATGAGATTGATCTTGAAATTACTTGTGAAGTGATGATGTTAGGTACTAGATACAATTCTTGTTAGTGACATGAATCTTGCTACTTCATGTGATAAGTTAGCTTAGAGTTCCATGGTTGCTATTATTGTATTGTGATACATTTGCATGCTTCTATTTCAAACTTCTTAATTGCTATTTCTGACGTATTATAACCTTGATGGTGTGCACAACCATGTTGCCTAGGAATAAGGTGTTGGATCTGATTTCTCCTAGCATTACTGCTATTATGGCCAGGGTTACCGATATATGGGGTTAGTATTAGTACTTTCACCTTGGTGAAGGGAACGAGTCTACACATCACCAGGTAGAGCTAGGACTTTTTATGCCTAACTTACCCAATATATACAAGGGAACGAGGTTCTTGGGAAATAACTAAGTAACATGTGTTTTCTAAAACTAAAACTTGCATAAGCATTTCATCATCATATTATTAGACGTTGTGTGAGCATAATCATATATCATAACATAAAGCATTGCATTTTTTGATGACTATATGGGTGGTTGTCTTGCTTGGTTGCTTGTTTGCTTGATCATATCTTATGATTGTATAGGCAGTTGTTTGATATCATTGTTCGATATAAATGTGAGTTAAGTTATTGCTTGGCTTATGAATTATACATAAAGAGTATGTATATATTTCAGTAGCATTGAGTGGTGGCTCTTTTATTTATTACAAGATTAACTTGATATTGCTATTTTGTTTATTCGTTGAAATTGAATAACTACTAGTTTTGGTTTACTCATACTAAGAATTTTGTGATTTCTCACCTTTTTGTGTTTTCATGTAAATCCATATGAAAACCCTCCAAAGAGAAAGAGCAAGAAGAAGAAGCAAAAGACTTAGTTTTAGTTATTTTGTTTCTTTATGTATCAACTTATATGTATTTACTTTGCTTTCTAGTTTGTAAAAGTTTATGTATTATAGTGTGGCTTTTGGGCCAGTGATATATATATATATATGACCTTTTTCATCCTTTGTGGCTCTCTATAATGACTACGCAGGTTATTATAGATTTATGTTTTATGTTTGTTTAGGAAGTGACATACTTGATACGATTTATCTTTAAATGTTTCAGTTATTTTATGATAATTCTATTAGGTGTAAGTAGGCGAAGTAGATGAGATCTATATAAAGAAGTAAATACAATTAAATATAATCAAAATAGTATCTCTAATTATGTGCGAACCAAATCCCTAAGATAATACAAAATCAAGCCTAATTTAATCTTGAGATATGTTCTAGATATTCTAACAATACTGACATTGCCAAATTCCTGGATGGATCTTGTGAGCTGGGTGTTGTTATTAGAGATGCAGAAGGCAACATTTTTGGTGCAACTTGCTGGAAAAAAGATGGAGCATATAATCTGGCCACAATAGAAGCTTTTGCTATAAGAGAAGGTATCATATTTGCTATAGAACGTTGGCTAATGAAATTGCATATAGAATTGGGCTCTTATGTATACATACAAATATTAACAGCCTCTAATATTCAATTTAATTATGTTAGGAGTATTCTGAATTGCAAAGAGTGAAGAGAGAAAAGAGATACATATAATGAAAATCATGTATTCAAATTACATAACGGAGGCTAAATTATATAGACCTATTATAATAAATTCAAAAATTTGAAATCCTAATTCCCATAATTATATGATTTAGTTAGCCTATACAATGAATCTAAACATTATTTATATAGTTTTCAACATTTTCCCTTAACTTAGAACATATAGGTCATATGCACCAAGTTTGTTACAAATATAGCTTATCTGATGACCTCTCAAAGACTTAGTGAAAACATCTGTCAGTTGATTATTTGAATTGACAAAGCTAGATAGGATATTTTCTCTAATAAAATGACAATCTATCTCAATATGTTTAGTCCTCTCATGAAACACTAGATTAGATGCGATATACAATACAACTTGGCTATCACAAATGAGCATCATTTGCATAATCTCCCCAAATTGAAGATCTTTAAGTAGTTGTTTTAACTAAATGAGTTCGCAAGTAGCTGAGGCCATGACTCAATATTCTGCTTTGGCACTTGATGTTGCGACCACATTTTGTTTCTTGCTCCTCCAAGATACCAGATTACCCTCGGTGAATATACAATACCCAGAAGTGAATCTTCTATCAGTATGAGAACCTGCCTAATCAAGATTAGAGTATCTAACAATCTGAGTATGACTTTTATCTTCATAGATAAGGCCTCTTCTTTAATCTTCTTTAATATACTTTAGGATGTGAATAACTGCATCTTATTGTTCATCACAAGGTGAATTTAGAAACTGACTAACCACACTTATTATAAATGAGATGTTAGGATGGGTAACAGTAAGATAGTTCAGTTTCCCAACTAATCTTATGTATCCTCCAAGATCTAAAAGTAGCTCCCCCTGATTTGATAGAAATTTAGCATTTGGATCCATGGGAGAGTCAACAAGCTTTGCATTCAACATACATGTTTCCTCAAGAATGTTTATGGTATACGTCCTCTGTAAAATCACTATACCATCCTTGGATAATGCCACCTCTATTCCCAAGAAGTATTGAAGTTTTCCAAAGTCTTTGGTCTGAAAATGATGACCAAGATATTGTTTTACCTGAATTATGACATGGTGATCACTGCTAGTGATAACAATGTCATCAACATACACAGTAAAATAAATGCACCCTTGAGTTGAATGGTAATAGAAGACAGAGTGGTTAGCCTCACTCTGTGTCATACCGATTTGCTGAACTGCAGTGCTAAATTAGCTAAACCAAGCCCTAGGAATCTGCTTAAGGTCATATAGAGATTTATGAATATGAAAAACTAGCCCAAAAGACTCCCGCTAAGTAACAAACCTTAAGGGTTGCTCCATGTAAACCTTTTCTACCATATCACCATAGAGAAAAACATTCTTGATGCCTAGTTGGTGAAGGAGCCAACGGCAAATAGCAGCCATTGACAGAAAAAGTCAAATAGAAGACATCTTCGCCATTAGCAAGAAAGTGTCCCCATAATCCAAGCCAAAAATATGGGTAAATCCTTTTGCCACTAAATAAGCCTTGAGATGATCAATCTTGCCATCAGTGCCAACCTTGACCATATAAATTCATCGACAGCCTACAACAGACTTCCTGGGAGGAAGAGGAACAAGTTCCTAAGTACCACTGCTCTGAAGGGCACACATCTCATTGATTATAGCTTGTCTCCACCCAGGATGGGATAAAGTGTCACCAAGAGATTTAGGAATAGACACTTAAGACAAGGAAGAAAAATAAGCATAATGTGAAGAAGATAGGCGATGATAACTCAAAGTAACATAATAAGGAAAATGGTTATGAGTAGACTGTATATTTTTTCGGAGAGCAATGGGAAGTCAGGTTTAGGGGGTAGTGCTGAATCTGGTAAAGGAATTGGTGTCGAAGGAGAGTCCATAGTGACCTTTTCAACCTTTAGTGGAGGTAGGGGTGGTGGAGATGATTGTGGCCATTGATGATAGATCTAGAAAAAGTGAATAGTAGTGGTGGGTTCCTCAACATGGGGGGTTTGAGGTGTATCTAACTTAATAGAGATAAAAGGAAGAGGAATAGGTAAGACCTTAGAGATAGGTATAAGAGTTGAGGAAGGAGACTAAAAGAAGGGAACAAACTCAAAGAAGGTAACATTGGCCGATATAATGTAATGCTAGAGATCAAGGAAAAAACAACAATAACCTTTTTGGGACTGAGTATAACCTAGAAAAACATACTTAATGGATTAGGCGAAAAGTTTATCAAGACCAGGAGTGAGATTATGGACAAAATAGGTAGACCCAAATATACGAGGTGGTAAGGAATGTAGAGGTTAATGGGGGAAATAAAGTAGAGTGAGGGAAGTAGTGATCAAACACAGAGGAAGGCGTGTGGTTAATTAAATAACAGACAATAAGAACTGCTTCACCCCAGAAGTGAAAAGGAACATTACCATGAAGTAAAAAAGTCTAAGTTGTTTCTATAATATGTTTGTTTTAGCATTCAACAACCTCATTTTGTTGAGGGGTATAGGCACAAGAGATTTGATGATGCCATGAGAAGCCATAAAAGATTGAAATGGCTAAGACAGATACTCACAGGCATTATCACTACTCAAACTACAAATAGGAACACCAAATTAAGTTTTAATTTCATGATCAAATTTCTAAAATATTGAAAATAATTTACATTGGTTTTGCATAAAAAATAACCAAGTGCAGTGAGAGTGATCATTAATGAAAATAACAAAATATCTGGACCCTATTGTAGAAATAGTACAACTAGGACATTAAACATCAGAATGTACTAAAGCAAAAGGAGATGACGCTCAACTACTGACTTTACCAAGAAACAAACTACATGTGTGTTTTCCTAGTTAACATTACTCGCAAGGGAGACTCGACAACTTAAAGAGGCTAGTCACCATTTTTTGTACTTTAGGAAAGTTACGATAACCTAATTGTGCATGGATGAGCAAAGGGGAATCCTTGACAGTGCAAACATGAGATAGGTTGGAGAGCTAGTAAAGGCCATAGGATTCACATCAGGTGCCAAGTATCTATCCTGAACTTCAGTCCTGCAAAATGACAGAGTCTTTAGTAAAGGTAATCATGCAATCAAGAGACATAGTCAAATGACTAATGGAAAGAAAATTAAAAGGAGACTTGGAAAAATAAAGTAAGTCTACTAAAAGGGAAGGGAGGGGATGGGTAGAGCCGATCCCTTGGGATTATGCCTTGGAACCATTAGCTAAAGTCACAGTAGGCAAATAACCATTATAAGAAAGTTTAGAAAAAAAAAAGTCTGATTACCATAAATGTGGTTAGTCACACCAGAATTAAGAACCCAAGTTCCAATTATTGGGGAATCAGAGAGACAAGGGAAAGTCATCTGATAAGGTCATCGGTCAGAAAGAGCGACAACAGACAGAAATGGGAATTCTGCAAACCAAAATGGAAACATGATTGGTCAAAAAAAATTTCACCGAAGAGCAGTGGGCCACCGGGTGTGCATAGATCTAGGGTTGCCTCTCTTTAGGCTCTTAATACCATGTTAAGAGTGAATAGAGAAAAGAGAGACATAAGATGAAAAATCATGTATTTGAATTACACAACGAAAACTAAATTATATAGACTTATTGCAATAAATACAAAGATTACAAATCCTAATTACCATAATTATATGATTTGGTTAGCTTATACAATGAATCTAAAAACTATTTATAAAGTTTTCAATATGAATGACTATAAAATGTTGAGGCAGGGTTTCAAGAATTTTATGTGTTCTTATATAATAAGGGGTGGGAATAGAATAGCTCATTGCCTAGCTCATATACCTTCAAGGATATAAAAGGGAATTTGGGTAGAAGATGCTCCTACTGAGATATATAATTTGGCTGCTTTGGATGTTCCTGCTCTTCCATCTTCCTTTTATTGAAATCCATTTTCACTTCAAAAGAAAATTTTTAAAATAAAATAATTATGAGAAAATTGATTAACTAAACTAAGTCATGAACCAGGTTCAGGAGCTAGCCAAGTTCATTTGGTTCATTTTGACATTTAGTTCATATAAATTGAGCTCACAAACTGAATTGAATAGAATAGTTTGCGAGCTTAATTCAAACCGAGTTCAAGTAACAAAAAAATGGTTCTTATCGAACTCAAGTCGAGTTTTGAGCTAAACCATTTCTTACCAAGTTGAGCCGAACTGAACCAGGTTCGGCTTGGTTCGACTCGTTTCCAACCCTAGATAAGGACCTCATAGGTATTTCTCTTTTTAGTAGTGTAGTTGCTTCCTCATAAAATAGAGTTGAATGTAACTAATAAACTAATAAAATTAAAATGAACAAATTTCAAATCAATAACCAAAATGAATATGGAATAAAAGAACAATGACAAAAAGCTAAATAACTTCTTATTTTTTTTTTATCAATTTAGTTTTGTTCTATCTTGGGTTGTTGGGCTCCTTGGACTAGAACTAGCTCATTGCAGCAACTTCCTAGTAGCTTTGATGCATTGGAGAGGGGGTCGGGTACCTATAAGGTACTCTAATGCTCAAGTTAGTGTGGGTGCAATGAGTGGGTAAAGATCCTTACCCTCATAGCTATTATGGCTATTTATAGTGGAGTGAGTCTTGGGGACAAAGTATGATTCAGGGATATTACAGTGATAGGGGCCTAGGGGGAAGATTCTTGGCAACTTCACAGGCTTGTGTGTTGACTTCTAAATGGTTCCTTGAGTGGCAATTCTTTTTGTCGAGGAGGGGAAGTCACATCTCCTTTTGACATGGACTTGGCCTCATTGGGCCTAAACCCTAGTCCAAATTATTGCCCCCAAGTCACTGCTCCGATTGCTATCAAAGTGCCAAGCTTCGATGTCACTAGGGGTTTAGGCCGATGTTGTTATGATCTTTGGCTCTATATGACTGGACTCAAATGGCTCAAGATTGCGGGTAATGATTGTATAGGAATCATCACTGAATATAGGTGACTACGGATATCAAAGCTTTAAGCCATGGTTGTGACCTTGGGCCTCCGTGACTGTGTTCCATCATGGAGTAGTTTATGGCGCTTGGGCATGTGACCTTTAGCTTATTGGGGATGTTTTTCCTGTTGAGTGGACGTCTTTTTGCCTGCGCACCATGATGAGTGTAAACACACACACATCTTTGGGTTTATTTATTAGGATTTTTTAATTTTATTTAGTTTTTATTTGATTTTAATTACTTTATTTGAGTTTTAGATAATCATCTATTCTCTTATCTTTTATTAATATTCTAGTTTTCAGGATAATCTAAACGGATTTTGGATAAAATAAAGAGATATTGAAGATAGAGTTTTGAAGAGATCTTCTCCAAATCTTATGACTCATCCAAAGTCCCAATTAGGTGTGAAAACTTGAAGATAACAATAATTGAAGATTGGATAAGGATCCTTAAAGAAAAGGAAAATTGTCACAAATTCATATTTAACTCGTATTTTCTGACCTTACTTCTATATTTGGACCATATCTTGGGTTACAGATATCAGATTGACTCAATTCTTGCAGTGTTGGAAAGCTAATAGAAAATGAAACAATTCTTCTGTTGACTTTGTAGGATAATTATGTCATATGAAGAACAAGAAAAATAAAGAGAGAAAAAGACAAAAATCTAGCAACCATCAATAAAAGGAGATTTAGTTTCCTAAAAATTGGTTTCCTACATCCAATCAAGATCTTTTCATTACTTGGGGAATAATTAAGAGGATTGAGTTCCAAAATTTAGTTTTCTAAATCCAATTAATATCTTTTTATTATTTGGGAGCCAATTAAGATTACTTGGGGACCAATTAATGAGATTTTATGCAAGATACCCTCCTATTAGGTTAAATCTCCTATTAATATATAGACAAGGTAAGAAGAGTGGCAGCTTTCACCAAGGTTTGGAGGCATAAGGTTTGGCACGAGTTCAAGGAGGCATTCATCGAAGGCATCTAGTTTTCTTCTTCTTCTTCTTCTTCCTTTTTATTTTCTTATTTTTAGATAGAATCATGGTTGCCTCTTTGACTATTGTTTTTGTTTATGCTACAATTACTATGTGTGGCTAATTTTCTAATTTCTAGAATTGGGATGTAACTCTTTACACTTTTATGTTAAATTATTGATTCGATTCTTTGTTAATGAGAAATTATTGTTCTTAATTCATTCTTAGTGTTCTTAATGCATGTGGTATGTTGCGCGCCATATTTACATGATCTTAGGTATTAAGTGAAAGATTAAGAGATGAAATCTAATTGCTTAAAATTCTAAGAATTGAACATAAGAATTAAGACCTAGAGATAGACTTAAATTATTTGAGGAGTAAAATAGTTGTCACGGAACTTAATGGGTTATAACTAAATTAATTACTATGAGAGTGGGATTAATAGGGTTTTAACACGTGCTTAGTGTCAAGAGATTGAACTTTAAATAATTTAGGACAAACTGTCTTCAAGAACATAATTGATTATTAGCAAAAATAGAATTGATATTCAACATAGTGGATATTATAGTGAAATTCTAGTCCTAAACTTTTAAAAACTTAGTTGAATTATATCCCTTTTAAATTTATTTACTTGCTTTATTAATTAATTTCTTATTTTGTTTAAAATTATAATTTTATAATTATTTTTTATCACTTAAATAATTAATATTATCCTAAAAATTATTACTTAAATCGATTCTTGTAAGAACAATCTTATTTTACTACTTGAACGATATATAGGCTAATGGAAAATCCACATCACACCGATAGCCTTAAAACCACATGGTGCATGGTAGTTCGTCCATATGTAGTTGGCATTTGGGTTACGTGCCCATTAATCATTTTGAAATTTAATGCAACTGAACTTTTTTGCCCCTAGTAGTGGGTGCTATTTATTTCAGTCCTTTCCCTATAAATAGGGGGCAGTGGGAGCAGATTCCCATTTTTGCTTCTTTTTCAATATTAGTTTCTCAAGAACTCTCCAAACTTTTCCTTTTCCTTCTCTGGCGAGTTAGTAGTGTTCTTAGGCCACCATTAATGACAAATCTTGACTTCAAGTCAACTCCCCGTTCAGCCTCTTCTCTTCTTTCACAAGTACCCCTTCTACTTCCTTTTTTTCTTCCCATTTTCATTTCAGTATAGTTAAGATTAGGAAATTGGGGAACGAAGGAGAATCTGAGCCTTCTCTGGAGATTCTGGTGTAGCCACCGCCTCCGTTATATCACTCGCAGTGGCGAGGAGCCCCAAGTGGTGCTTCTTCCCCTAGGGAATGGAGGTAGCCACGATCTGCCGAGTTTTGTGCTCGAGGTAAAAGGAATGCAAGGGCTTCTGGGACTAGAAATATTTTCCAAGGATTTTCATCAGTATTCCAAACTCAAAGAATCCATGGAAAAGTTACTTAGTTCCATGAGCAATGATTCTAAAAACTCTTCACCTTTTGTAGATGCTGCTCCTGCTTTGTCATCCAACATCAAAGGTAGAAAGAAGCTAGGAGTAGATGATCATGCCAAGCAATTCCCACCACTACCGAATGCGAAGGATTATGCTTGGGTCCATTATGAGCCCTTGGACATTCAATCATTGATCTAAGGAGAATGTCAAAGATCTTTGCCGATACATGAACATGACGAATTACGAGATGCCAGAGGAGCACTATCAGGTTCAACCTTGCGATAAGAATGAGAGGATCTACAGTCTTCTGAAAGTCAGGCCTCCATTCATGTACATGTACGAGACCTTTTTTACAAGGATTAGACTCTAGGTCCCGTTCCCCGAGTTCTACGTTGAAGTACTGAACTGGATCAAGGAGGCTCCCTCCCAACTACATCCCAACAACTAAATGTACATACAGTCCTTCGAGATCATAAGCAAGCACTTTGACCTTAAGCCTTCTGCAAACCTTTTCTTCTTTATATCTGATGTATTAGGGTCTATGGGGAACAACAGACTAGCGTGGATCACTATTCGAAATCACCAAGGGCGGAAATGTTTCGAGTTGTTCGACGAGGAGACCTACTTCAAGCTGTTGGGCACGGCCGGCCGAACTTCGTTCTTTCTTCACTCTAACTAAATGCCCGAATTCTACTTGCACTAGAACAAAGATTTCAAGTATAAAACAAAGCCATATATGAAGTAAGAAAGGATGTCAGAGGTTGATCAGGAGTCCTACAACTTTATCACCATAATAAAATGAGAGAACTTTAAATGTTGTCAGCTGATTGGTTGGGATGCCAATGAGGTTAAGGCCCTTTAGGTATTGCCTCGATGTCCGAAGTGACTCCTCTCGAACTTTGTTACTTAACATTTTTTGTTTCCTGCATCCTTTTTCTTATAAGTTAGTTTGATATTAATTTCATTTTTTAAGATCATTTTGCAGACAACATGTCTCAACCAAGCGATGTTAAGTCTTTGAAGAAGGCCTTGAAGAGGCAGGTTCTTGAGGCCAGAGTTACTGCATAGGGAATTTCCCTTCACTTGTCCTTTTAGGCTATACGACCAGACTTTAGTGTCCGAGGGTCTGCGAGCGATCATCCAGCAACGGCGAAAGAGGTGACCTTTGGCTTTGGCTCTCGGCTCTCGGCCCCCTTAGCTCAAGGTTGAAAATGCAAAAATCGCAAGCAAAGGGGAAGAGAGCAGGCTCAAGTGAGTCCAAACCCCAAAGGATGCTCCACCTCCGCCCCCAATTATTGAGGAGGTCCATAAGTCCTTCGAGCAAGGTGGAGGGCAAAGGATAGTTGACCTGACTGAGGGGTCTCTATCCTCTTCTGCTTTAATTTGGAGTCGTGGCTTTGAGATCCTAGGGTATACTAATTACTTCTTCCAAAGGAAGGAGGACGTCAACCTACTGAGGAAGATGTTGAACTCGGAGCTCCTTCTCCACTTGCAAAAAACTCAATTCTAGTTAGCCAGTATCATCCGTTTTTCAGAGAGGGCTATGGATACGAAAAAGATGTCCTTGCAAAAGTCGGACAACAAGCTCCTTCGAGAGAAAGTCACGGCCTGAGAGGGAAAGAAGAAAGAAATCAAGGAGACTTTGACTAAGCTTTGAGATGATTTGAAGATGGCAGAGAACATGGTTATGGAGGCTAAGTAACAGGCAGGGTGCTGGAAGACGCAGGCTAAGGACTTTGAAGTCAAGACCACAACCTTCGAGACTTGTGCTAAGAATCTGGAGACCATGGTTAATGACTTGGACATTGAAAAGACAAGTCTAATAACTTGGGTCTTAGAGATCGAGGAAAAACTAGAGGAGTGCGGAGCGAGCGAGCCTGATAATAGAGTAGCATAGTTATCTCACAAGCTGGAATACTTCGACTAAGACTTCTTAAAGGAGCGCCATTGCCTAATTCTTTGTCATCTACCCGACTATTTGTGAGCTCCCCGATATCGATTATACAAAGGTCGTGGTCAACACTAAAATTGTGGCAATTGAAGTGTCAAGCTCGGATGACAAGGATGATGTCAATCTTGGTAAATCTTTATGCTTTAGGGATCCAACATCCTTCCAACATATTGTTTAAGTTGGGATCCATGATCCTATAGAGTTAGGATTCATGGTTCAATACTTAACTATTTTTTATTTTTATGCTTTAAGGATATAACATCTATTTAGTATACTGCCTAAGTTAGGATCCATGGTCCCATAGAGTTGGTATTCGTGGTCCTATACTTGACTATTTTTTTTATTTTTATGCTTTAGAAATCTAATGTTCCTTTAGCATACTATCTAAGTTAGGATCTTAGGTCCTATAGAGTTGGGACCCGTGGTCCCATATGTGACTATTTTTTTTATATACTTTAAGGATTCAATGTCCCTTTATCATATTGCCTAAGTTGAGATTCGTAGTCTCATACTTGGTTATTTTTTATTTTTATGCTTTAGGAATCTAATGTCCCTTTAGCATATTGCCTAAGTTGGGATTCATAGTCCCATACTTGGCTATTTTTTATTTTTTATACTTTAGGGATCCAACGTCCTTTTAGCATATTGACTAAGTTAGGTTTGTGGTCCCACACTTGGCTATTTTTTATTTTTATGCTTTAGAGATCGAATGTAACATCCTCTTTTTAGCATATTAAACTAGTCTATGGTTACAAAGGTAGCATAAAACTTGTTTGACATGTCTGCTTATTTTTGTGACAAACTGAGTTAATTTAGGCACTTTGCTACAGCACAGAAGGTGAAAAATAGCTGAAAATATCTCAGAAAGTGGCATAAATAGCCTAGTTGAGGGAAATAAATAAAGAGATTTTATTTCTAGGTCACAAATAGGCGAAAGAGGACGTAGTTAAATTTTGAGAGTAAACTGAGTTGATTTGGTATTTTTAAGCATATTGAGAGTGTGCTTTAATGTCGGATTAGCCAGCAACAAATGTGGAAAATAGGATAAAGGTGAAACAATAATTTAGATGAATCTTAAGATTTATTCTAAATTTGTTGGAAGTTAAGAAGCTTGATTTAGCAAAATCAAAGTGTTCTTAACCAAGAAGTTTCAGCACAACAAATGTGCCTTGTTCCTATCCTTTCTTGACTTTTCTCTCTCTTTTCTCTCATTCTCTCACGCTGAAGAAATAGAAAACAAAGGAAGAAAAGAGAGAAATAAGAGAATAGAGAAAGGGGAAGAAAGAAAGAAGGAGAAGAGGAAGAGGAAGAAGAAGAAGATCAAGAGGAAAGCTTGAAGATCTTCAACCACACCACAAGAGGTAGGGGTGCTTGACTTTCATCAGTTTCCCTTATTCTTCATTTTGTTCTTGGTTTGTCTTGATGAGGAAAAATGGGTATGGGTGAAAACAAGTAGTTAGGTGCTAGTTTCTTGCCTCTTTAGTTGAAATGAGTTGGATACTAGCTAGTTTGATACTTGGTTGATAGTTTGGAACCCCTAGAATCCATAGTTTTCTCTTGAATATTTAGTGGAAAATTAGGTTTTAAGGTTGAGGTTTGAGTTTTAATCCTTGTTTGATTTAAGCTAAGAGATGATATGAGATTTATAACATGTTTGGAGACCTTTAATGATGATAGAAATCATCTAGGAATAGAGTTTGGAGGTGAATTCTTGGTTTAGAACCAAGATTATGCAGAAACATGTTTTGCAGAATTTTTTTGTAGTAGGGTCATGCCTAGGCGCTGGTTTGCCACGCCTAGGCATGGATTGAAAATTTTCAATCCAAAATCAGCCAGAGAGTGCCACGCCTAAGAGTGGGAATTTCATGCCTAGGCATGAGACAGCCACGCCTATGCGTGGGAAAGTCAAGCCTAGGCGTAAGTTCCATGATTTTTCAAGAATTATATTCTTAATGTTTTGAGGTTCCCTATTAGTTGGGATCATTTATATATGCTTTCTTAAGTGTATTAAGATATTTTTAGGGATATTTCACAAAGGAAATAACCATCTAGCATATAAGAACAAGTTTGAGTTTCGAACCATAGCAAGAGTTAGTTCCCTTATTTATTAAGGTTGAACCATAGCAAGAGATGGTTCCCTTATTTATTAAGGCTGAATCATAGCAAGAGTTAGTTCCCTTATTTATTAAGGTTGAACTAGAGCACATAATTCTTAACTAAGGGAGCGAGGCAAGCCCCTTGACCTTGCAAAGGGGTGAAATAAACACTTTGCTAAGAGAAATTGATATTTTACATTTGAGTAGACATTTGTTTAATATCGATAGCAAGTTTATGAGTTATAGTTTATAAATGTACTTTTTTGTATATTTGTATCAGTGCCATGAGATATATGTTATTATTGAGAATTTTTATGTTCTCACCCCGTTTATGTTTCATGGTTAAGCAGGACAAGACCCTTCCAGGGTAATAAAGAAGAAGAAAAAGAGAAATAAGAAAAAGATCCAAGAATAAATAGTCTAGTTTATGTTTTTTCTTAACAACTCTTATAAAGTTTGTTACTTTGAGTTGCTTTTGGTTGTATATATTACATTTGCCCTTGAGGCTTTTGATATAAATATGTATAACTTCTGTTTAATGTGGCTCTCCATATTTATTTGTATAAATGATATGAGACTAGTTTGTTAAATAAGTTAGTAGTAGCATAACTAATACTATTTATCTTTATATGTGATGAATATATTGAGATAATTATATTAAGGTGTTACATTATGGTATCAAAGCAGTTCATCCTGTTGAGCCAGGGTATGGACTGACTAGGCATAGGCAAGTTTAGAGTTTTTTTGCTAAGTGTTATGCACTTCTTGTCTCTTTAGTGAGATGTTTGCATGACTTGCCTCTAGTTGATTGTTATTAGTTAATGTTACACTATTACATTGTATTGAGATTAATCAACTCAATATTTAATGTTGTGTGTGTACAGGACACTATGACTTCTCTGATGAACACTAGAGGAAATGAGAATTCTTCTAGTGAGGGGCCTAGCATAGCTGAAGCAGTAATAGCAATGGCCAAGGCCATGCGGGAGTAAACGACTACTACAAATAGAATGTTGGAGAGGTGGCAAGCCAATCAACCTCAACAACTGGTACCACCACCAGTACCACCTCCAGTGCATGAGGTACAAGTGGAGAGAAATCATAATTTCTAAGATCTTACAGTGTTTAGAAGGCTGAATCCTCCATCATTTAAAGGTGAGTATGACCCGGTGAAAGCCGATGAGTGGTTATCTGAAATGGAGAAGATTTTCGAGGCTATGCTATGTTCTGATGAATAGAGAGTTTCCTTCACTTCTTTTATGTTTAATGGAGAAGCGGAGCATTGGTGGAGGAATACTAGAAGGTTGTTAGATGCTACAGCGACACAGATTACCTGGGAAGTGTTCAGAAACACTTTCTTGGAGAAATACTACCCAAAATCAGTACAAGAGGAAAAAGAAATAGAATTCCTGAAGCTCGAGTAAGGAAGTATGACTATGGGTGAGTATGAGGCAAAGTTTGACGAACTGTCAAAGTTTTCACCTTAATATAGGCTTAACCCGGACAAGAACTCCATGTGTGTTAAGTTCAAATTCGGATTGAGAGAGGATATCAAAAGGATGATACAGCCGTTGGAGATTAGAGATTTCCCTTCCTTAGTAAACAAGTGTAGATAGTGGAAAAGGGTTGTCTCCAATTCCAACCAGAGCAAAAAATAAAAGGTTCCTATAAGCAGAAGAAGTTTGATGAGAAAAAGAGTATTTCTAAACTAGGTTACCCAGAAGATAAGGGTAAGCAGGTTCAATGAGGAATAGGGAGACCTAAATGTTCCAAGTGTGGGAGATTCCATGGGAACAAGCCTTTCTAGGTAGGGTAATCAGTTTGCTATTCGTGTGGTCAGCTAAGGCATATGTCTAAGGAATGCCCACAGAAGTAGAAAGCAGTGTGCACCCTAAGACTGCAAGCTCCAGGAAGAGTTTATACTTTGAGCGGTAATGAGGTGACTTAGTCTACGGATCTAATACAAGGTAAATGCATAATCCTTAATCACTTGTTAACTATTTTATATGATTCAGGAGCATCCCACTCCTTTGTTTCTTGTGATTGTGTGAAAGTGTTGGGTTTATCTATGACAGACCTTCCTTATGACCTAGTTGTTTCCACTCCCACCAGTAAATCTGTTACAACTTCTAAAGTTTGCCTAGATTATTGTATCAAGATAAAATATATGATTTCTTTTGTAAATCTTATCTGTTTATCTCTTGTAGATATTGGTGTCATTCTTAGCACAAATTGGTTATCCTCCAACCATGTGGTTTTAAATTATGTAGATAAAATCCTTGTGTTTATGTCTGATATATCTACTAAAGTTATCCCTTCTGAGTCAGTGTAACTCAATGCTAACTAAGCGAATCACTGTTTAGAGGAGGGAGCTCAAGGGTATGCTCTCCTTTTCTCTCTAACTACAGAGGTTGAGCAGAGTTTGGATAATATACTAATAGTGAGGGAGTATCCTAAAGTGTGTTGGGAAATTTGAGAACAAAAGCACAACTACCTCTTGAATACAAATGAAAAAAAATCAAACAAATCACAAGCACTGAAGTAACGACGGCGCTTCTACGTTGTCCACATGAACAGACTCACAAACGTCTAACGTCTGTGATCTTGGAGTCTCACGTCTCCTACACAGTGCTAGTTGTGAAGAAAAGAGAAAACTATCACTCTCTCACTCACTGTTTCTATTAGGGTGCAGCTAGGGTTTACAACTGATGTCCTTGACAGCCCCTTAGTAGTACTATTTATAATAGTGGCTGCCTTATGAGAATGAAAGTAGCAGTAGGTTTAACAGTGCAACCTTGGACTCATCTGTTATGAGTCTGACCCATGATAGAACCCTAGTCCAACTTGGATTCTAATTGCTTTAACTTAATATGTTCTAAGTGTGTGACCCTGCAAGTTCTCATGACGTTAACAATAATATTAAAATCTCATTTTAATATTACAAGCAGTGAGCGGTATCTAGTAACACATCACTGCTACCCAAGTAATAAGAATGTCAGTGATTTGACATAACCTTTCCATGACCAATGTGTCACTCTTGTATTGTTTAATCTTCCATTTCCTAATGCTCAAGTAGACTTAGTAATAACAAATGAGATTAATATCTCATATTGATTCATTTAAACATGGTCATGTATTTCGTAGTCTCACTCAATCAGAGGCCCCGGAGATATCACTCCTGTTATGTAGGAGGGACAAATCCCATCTAGGTCACTCACATCCCTCTGTATGATTCACAGT
The DNA here is from genome assembly GCA_029884595.1 of Ormosia semicastrata. NCBI lineage: Eukaryota > Viridiplantae > Streptophyta > Magnoliopsida > Fabales > Fabaceae > Ormosia > Ormosia semicastrata. The sequence goes on from JAQQTO010000063.1 coordinate 33,834,152, forward strand.
ATGTCCAATAACTAACTTTATAATCACCTTGTTACAGATGATATTTAATGACATTAAAACATATAACTCATGTAGGAATCATAGTGATTTTAGATCAAAGGACCACATATACCATTGTCACTTTGAGAATCGCTTAAGACACTCACGTAACGATCCATGTAGCATTATCATGGTGGGTTAGTCCAATACATCATTACTCTAATATGTATCCATGTGACCTGTGAGATGTGGCCATTAGTCTATGCACATACTAGTCTCAATGCATTATTGTTGTCCTAATTAATAATAATACTTAACTAGGGACATTTAAGAATAGTGTTCTGATTCCAATAGGATCTCACGATCAAGTCATCCACTTAATGTCCTATGGCATTAAACTTACTATTCTAAGGACTTTATTATGTTTATACTAGTCTTAATGCATTATTGTTGTCCTAATTAATAATAATACTTGACTAGGGACATTTAAGAATATGTTCTGATTCCAATAGGATCTTACGATCAAGTCATCCACTTGATGTCCTATGACATTAAACTTGCTATTCTAAGGACTTTATTATGTTTATAATAAACAACACAATAAATGAAATGCCTTATGTATTAAATAAATAACATAATATAATGTATATAAATACGATCAAAATAAATTGGCCTTTAGGGCATACACCAATAAAATGTTCTCGAAGGATATAGTAGAGTTGCCACCCAGGAGAGAAATAGAGTTTACTATAGATTTAGTACTAGGGACGGGACCTATTTCTATAGCACCCTATAGGATAGCACCTCTAGAACTAGAAGAGCTCAAAAAGCAGATAGAAGAATTGTTAGAAAAATAATTCATTAGATCGAGTATTTCTCCTTAGGGAGCACCTATTTTGCTAGTGAAGAAGAAAGATGGTACCATGAGGCTTTGTGTAGACTATAGGCAATTGAATAGGGTAACCATCAAGAACAAGTATCCATTGTCTAAGATAGATGATCTAATGGATCAATTAAGAGGAGTATTAGTGTTCTCAAAGATTGATTTAAGGTCAGGATCACCAAATAAGGGTTAGGGAAGAAGATATCCCAAAGACCACTTTCAGAAGTAGGTATGGACATTATGAATATCTCGTGATGTCTTTTGGGTTGACAAATGCACCAACTATATTCATGGATTACGTGAACATGGTTTTTAGACCCTACCTAGACAAGTTTGTAGTAGTCTTCATTGATGATATCCTAATCTATTCGAAGACAATGGAAGAGCATGAGTTGCATCTCTGAGTAGTTTTAGAGATCCTCAAAGAAAAGAAGTTGTATGCCAAACTTTCAAAGTGTGAGTTCTGGCTTACAGAAGTTCAATTTCTAGGGTTATGATTTCTAAAGAAAGAATATCAGTATACCTTAGTAAAGTTGAAGCAGTGTTGCAGTGGGAGGACCCACCATTGTAACCGAGATAAGGAGTTTCATAGGCCTGACTAGGTACTATAGGAGATTTATTAGTGGATTTTCTCAGATAGCACTACCCTTGACTAGATTAACTAGGCAAGGTAGTACTTTTGTATGGACTCAAGAGTGTGAAGATAGTTTCCAAGTGTAACACCCTCCTTAGGGCGTCACATTTCATGTTACTTTATTACCAAATTACCCTTCTAATATTATAATGCTTTGTAATATAAATACGAGTTATAAAATTTTCTTAATAATAATAAGATAAACTTAGCGGAAAATAAAAACATAACAACATTGTCACAAATAATTTACATTATATATACATATACAAGTCTTTAGTACTATCATATTTTAATATTTACAAACTAGACTCTCAAAATATTTAAAACATTATTTAAACTAACACACTGCCCAAGTACTACTACTCAGCAGAACCCTCAGACGGGTCCTCCTCAAACTCCTTAGCAGTTAAGAGTCCAGATTGACGCGAAGTCCTAAGGACAGGCATCCGTGCAGACGACACAATACTGACCTCACTAAGGGTACGGTAGTAAGTCCCCCAATACTGCCTAATAGATATTGGAAACTCTAGGTGTACATAAATATTAACAGTAAAGTAAAGATGTCCTAGATGTTGTCTACTGAAAATAATATTTAAGTCTTCCATGTAGTATATACGCTCTCTATCCAGATCAACGTTCCATGCCTCAGATCCTCCAAGAAACGTCAACCTTATATAGCCAAGGAAACAAGGCATCTCCATTGTCTCAAAACTCAGCTTCCTCTACAAGAATCTGCTCCTCCTCAACTTCTTGCTCAAGTCCTCGCTCGACGTCTTTAAAATTATAAATACAATACAGAATAGGCATACAAAGAGGTGAGATCACCTACGCCAATACCAGTATGGTAGCAATGAAGATAAACACATACAATATCTCATACAGTTATCATAGATAATTATAATTATGCCATCAACATCATTTATCATCACAACACATATAATACACAATAATTACGATCATGCCATTACCAATACTCAAATATTCATCAATTCAACTATCATAAATAATAATTATGATAATACCCTCAATAATTATGCATATGCATATAAACTCAATTTCCTACTCCATGGAGCTAAAACTCAGGTCAGAGAGAGTGATCGAAAAGATCTGTCGATACCAACATGCCTCAGACCACGTGCTCAAATTTGCACATCTAGCATATACACGATAGTCTTTATCAAACCTTGATTAAGAATAGTGTCTCGGTTAGGATCATTGGTGTGTTGCGTCGGTCAAACCCACAGTGCAGAAGAGCTACTAACTGCCCATTGTAGGCAACCCGCACCCCAATGCCCCCAAGGTCAACGAGTGACTTACACTACGCATATCGCACTCACTCAAGAGGTGTATTATCTCCTAGGCAAATAGCCTCATACAGTCCATCGGACCTTTCCAATGCATGTACTATGCACCATTCACAGTTCAAACTCATTATCTCATATTCTCAGTTTAATTTCATTTTCTCTTATTCGGGGTCCTCAAATTGGCCCCACAATACCCTTACTGTATTTTCATCACGAAATCATATTTTCACATTTTCTCAATCGCGTAACATTTTTGTCACATTTTCAAATTGCATAAAATATTTCTAACGTATTTTAAATTAAAAATACGATTTCTTTCATTTAATACCAAAAATTGACCTAACTTTTGATATTTGTAAAACAGTTCCTCTAAAACATAATATTTACATTATAGTCCTCATTTAAATAATATTTTCACAATAGTCCCTCATAAATCTCATATTTATAAAATAGTCCCTCTATTATCAAGTATTTATAATACGACCCCTCTTTTATAAAATATTTACAATATGACCCCCCTTTAAATATTATTTATAATATAGTCCTCCTTAAAATATTAATTACAATATAGTTCCTCTTTTATAAAAAAATTACAATATAACCCCTCTAAAAATCAGTATTTATACTGTTTCTCCAAAATTGGCAATTCTTTCTTTTACTACAGATATTACATCTCAAATTTTTCGGACGTGCTTCAAAACCCATAGGGTGAGCTATACGTTAGTAAACTTCAAGTATTGACCTCCATTTTATTTCATAACTCATTTATTTAATTATATCAAATTGTTTTCCTAAAATCATTTTGTTTGCTATATTCAAACTTTTTCCAAATTCATTTCCTTCTCATTTAAACCCTTAACCTCAATCTGAATCCATTATTTTCAGGACTTTGGTCCTCTTTAACCTAGTATGGCCGTGAGCCTCAAAGCTCTTTGGAGCTCTCATAAATTTGTTCTATTATATTATTCACATCCTAAGTTACACATACACTTTCATGCATTCAAAATCACACATAGAAACATACTATCAAAGCAATAATCATAACATCACACATGCAAATCATAATTGCAAACACAATCACAAACAAAGAGACATCAAACAACAAGTGAATAAACCCTTATGGGTTTTTCACCATACACAACCATCTCCACACCACCAAAACTTGGTTGGTGAGGTAAAATCTCCCTCTTACCTCTTGAAGACAAGATCTTCAAGTTCCTCTCTTTCTCCTTGATTTCGTGTGAATCAAAACAATTCCCTAAAAATTCTTAAATAATTACCAAAATTACAAACAAAGCTTAATAATGAAGAACCATGGAACAATCATGGTTTAAAAAATTAAAAACTAAATTTTCAACTAAAGAATCAAAAGTGTACATTTAGGAAAGTAAACCAAAGCTTGGATTTGAAGCACTTAGGATAGGATTTTGACAAAACTTCCTAAATAAAAAGTGTTTAGGAGGTGGTTTAGGTTTAGGAAATGTTAAGAGAAAATTTATAGAAGATGAATGGTGGTCTTGGGTGTTAGGGCCGAAACCCAAAGAGAAAAAGGGAGGGAAAATGTTCTTGATGTTCTTGGGAATTTGAGAGAAAATAAAGGTAAGCTTTTTAGGTGAGTGAAAAAGTGAATAATGAGAGTGTAATTGGAGGGTGCATCCGTGAGGTGAGTATAGGAGAGATTAAAGGATAAAGTTTGATAGTAAATATCCCATTGTGTTCACATTTGAAAGGCATATGGCCTATGTCACAATTGGTCATGCAATGGTCATGCTAGATGGTTCAAGAAGCTTGGAGAAGCCTCCCAAGGCTCCTTGGCCGTGTGGCCTCAATGAATTAGGGACAAGGTTTGACTTCACTTAAACCTTAATTATATGCTAATTAGATAGCTAATTAATTAGGTTAAGTTTCCTAATTTCACTTAATTAACTAACTAATTACTTAACTAATTAATTAAGTAGGTCATTGCATATGTCATGCTTTGTCATGACTTCTAGATGAAATTAAGATATCCTATTAGTAATTAGCTTATAACTAATTAATAACTAGGTTAGTTCACTTAGTTTCTTAATTAGGCAATTAGGTTAACTAAGTTAGGTTTAATTAGCTACTTAGTAACTAGTCAAGCCATTATATTTGACTAAATCTCAACCCTTGAAACTAACTTTATTTCCTAACCATTGATTTAATCTAAGGTGGATATTACTTAGTGATTTTATCAGGATTGTTCTCACACCATTGATCTGATCAACGGTTATGATCAAAGCTTCTTAATTAAGTTGTTCATCCAATGGTCCACAATAAAGTCCATGCCACTTTATTTGACTAACTCCTATTGGTTTAGAAAAGTCCAGCCATCGATTTTGACTGGTTCCTATTGGTTCATTCTAATTTAGGTTACAGAAAATATTCTAAGCACATTTTCTGTCAATTAAATTATATCGGGTCCAATAAATTATAGCTGAAGCTACTATAAATAAAACAGTAGATATTTATCAGTGAAATATTTTTATTTCATAGATAAATTCTTAAAATCAAAAGATTTTTTTCTGTGTCACTCAGATTTGAGTTTAATAAGATCCCCCGCCTCCGAATAAATCAGATAAGAATTTCCTCAGCCTGAAAATTATTATTTTCCTAACCTGGAGTAAATCACACAAAATGTTCAAAAACAATATCAGAATAGTCAAATTATTTTTATATCACATAGAAAATGTAAAACAGTGAAATTTTGTTATTATTGTTAACATAGTCAGAATTTGGGGAGTTACAACTCTCCCCCTCTAAAAATAAGTTTCGTCCTCGAAACTTGACACACAACTAAAATAAAAATGAATACTGCTATCTTATCTTCTCTTCTAGTTCCGATGTAGCTTCACCACTTATATCGTTCCAAACTACTTTAACCAATGCAATCTTCTTGCCTCATAGTTGCTTTGTCCTTCGATCTTCAATCTTGACTGGAAATGTCTCATAGGTTAAATTGTCCTTCAGTTGTATAGTGTCTGGTTCGATAACATGAGTCGGATCAGAAATATATTTTCGTAGTTGTGATACGTGAAATACATTATGAATATTCAACAGAAATGATGGTAGTGCAATTTGATAAGCTACCGGACCTACCCGACGGAGTATCTGATACGGTCCAATAAACTTCAGAGTGAGTTTTGTAACACCCTTGTGGGGATGTCACATTTATGATGCAGTAAAATAAAATAAAATAAAATTCTTACCCAAGTTGTAAAACGTTTGGTACATAAATAATATTAGTGGTAAAATTTTTCCTTTTTATACTTATAACGTTAAATAAAATAACATGAAACACCAAATAAAACAAAACATAATCACACCATAATATACATATGATTTTTGTCTGAAGTATACAATTAATTTACAACTACAAATATTTAATAAAGCAGTAAAAAGTCAATATAATACTAAGACATAATGCCTAAGACATGAGCCCTTGTCAGAAGACAAATTCCCTAGTTGGGAACGTTTTGACCGATAGAAATGCGACCCAAAAGTATATCAAAGTTCTCTCTAGGAGTATAGTGAAATTCGTCCCACAACTCCCTAATAGGTAAAATAATCTCTACGAAAGCAACCGTATAACGTGTAGTAACGAACCCATGTCGAGTCCTACTTATTGATAAAGTAACGTCACCACTGTACTCTATGTGTCCTGTGTCCCAGTGGACATATCAAGCCTCAGCGCCTTTGAGAAACTGTAGTCTAAAGAACTTAATTGACCTCCTCTTGCCGCCATTGTAGTCTTCGATGATATAAACATAAAGTAGAAACAGGCAGAACAATACAATAAAGAGGTGAGACAATCTACATCAATACCAGTATGGCAATAAAGAAAACAATAATACAAACAAATATTAAAATAACACATACCATTATATCATATACAGTATAGCAATTAATACATCATGCATTTTATCACAGATTATAATAAACATTAAAATGCAAATAATGCATGAACACACACTGACTCGTTCCTACTCCATGGAGCTAAACACGGATATTAGAGAGAATGATCCAAAAAGAACTAATAGTACTTCTGCCTGCCCAACCAAACTATTGCACTGTCTAACGTTGTGTCTATAACCCATAGTCCAAAACATCGTGTAGCAGTACACAATCCAAACATCGTGTACTACAGGCATTGTACATAATAGTCTCTACCAGACCTCGATTAAGAATAGTGCTTGTCGAGATTATTAGTGTGTTGCCCGTTACCACGGCCCAGAGGTGCTACCACTGTCCACATATGGGATTCTCTACACACTAACGCCTCTAAGTTCAATTAATGAACTAGACTATGCCTATCACACCACAACCCGGTGTAATTCATCTCGTCAATCAATCGCCAATTATCAACCAAATTGACAAAACCCTCAAAGCATGATCAAAAATTACCAAAGTACCCTTAATTTCAATATCTTACCATATTTACAAAAATACCCTCAGCCTCAATATACCAAGATATAGCATGTCTCCACTTGACAGTACTATCTCACAATATGTCCGGGTCCACCACTTTGGCCCGATAGCAAAACTTGTTGTATCATTTAATCGCGTAGAAGTTTTATCACATTTTCACAATCGCGTCGCTTTTACAAACATTTTTAAATCGCGTAAATATATTTTGACATTTTTGAACATCGCATAATGTTTTTAAATCATTTTCTCAATCGCGTAAGATTTTTAAATCATTTTCTTAACCTTACATCTTAAAAATCATTATTTCAAATATGTGTAAACTATTTCTAGTACTTTTAAAGTACGTAGAATATTTTCATATGTTATAAATATATTATGGAATCTTTTCATTTTATTCGTCTGTTTTTAGTAAATTTCAGCAGCATTTTGCCTATAAAATCAGTATAAGGTATTTTTAACGTTTTCCTCTAAATTCTGTTTATTTTAATCTTACCTAATAGTTACACTTTGAAACTTGCTAATGTGCTTCAAAACTTAGAGAGTGAGTTCTACGTTAGTATTTTTCAAGCGTTCACTTTATTTCTTGCTTATAATAAATTCTGCTAATTATAAATTCTGCTAATTTAGAATTCTAAAACTAAGTTCATTCATTTTATTTCTCAAAGATTCATTGGAATCAAATTCTTTTGTAAATTAATTACTTAACCTACTTTAGAAAATAACTTAGGAATTTAATTATACATTAAATGGCATGTTGGCCATAATTAACCTATCCTTCATCACTAATTATTAAATCATTGTCTAACTTATAAATTATTCTTAAATTCATTATGTCACCTAGATTCATTAAATCATTATTTTTAGAAAATGGTTGAGAACATTTTGGTTCTCTGTTTAATGGTAAGGCCGTGAGCCTCAGTGTGTTCTTTGGAATACTTATACAAATCGTTACATGTTATTCACATCCTACATTAATAATTATACAATTAATAACACAATTAATAATACTATTAATAACACATACAATATATTTTAAAACTATAAGCAGATGCAATTTATTTTATAAACTATAAACACATGCAATATACTTTAAAGACTATAAACATGCATACAATTAGAATAAATCACAAATAGGAAAAAACAATAAACAAACACATAAATGAATCCTTATGGATTCTTCACACACATACAATTCCATTTTTCCATCACCACAAAAGGTTGATGAGATTAAATCTCCCTCTTACCTCTTGAAGACAAAAATCGGCTAGTCTTCTCCTTCTCCTTGTTTTCTTGAAAATCAACACAAAATCCTAATAATTCTTAAATAATTAGTAAAAACACATACAATGATCAAGATTGAAAAACCATGGAACAATCATGGTTAAGAAAATCAAAAATCAAACTTTAAACCAAAGGATCAAAACTTACCCTTAGGAAAGTGAACAAAAGGTTGGATTTTGGACTAGATAGAGTAGGTTTTTGGTAAAACATTGTGAAGGAAAATTGTTTAGAATATGATTTTGGTTTAGGAAATATGAAGAGATAAAATTATAGAAGTTGGATGGTGATGTTAGGGTGTTGAGCCGAAAACATAGAGAGAAAAAGAAAGGAAAAGTTACTTGGTGTTCTTGGTGTTTTGAGAGAAAATAGAAAGCTTTGATTATGATAAGTGTAAAATGAATATTGAGAGTGAAAAAGGGAGGGGGCTTCCGTGTAGGTGTTGTAGGAAAATGAAGAGATTTACTTGAACAAAATATCACAATTTGAGTGCACATGGCTTATGTCACCTTTTGGCCACCTAGTGTGCATGCAAGATGGTTTAAGAATAATGTGGAACTTGGCCACTTAGCCCTCCTTGGCCGTGGAGTGCAAGGGAAATTAGAGACTTTATTTGACTTCTATTTAAGCCTAATTGCACACAAATTAATTAGTTAATTGATTAGGTTAAGTTTCCTAATTATACTTAACTAATATTCTAATTACTTAACTAATTAGTGTAATATATATTAGCATATATCATAGTCTCTAAACAATATTAGGATATTTAATTAATAATTAGATTATAACTAATTAATAACTAGGTTAGCTTACTTAGTTTGCTAATTAGGTAATTAGATTAACCAAATTAGGCTTAATTAGCTACTAAACAAAGTCAAGCCACTATATTTAACCTAATCCTAACCATTGAATTCAACTTTAATTACTAGCCCTTAATTATATCTATGGCCAATATTCAATGCTTGCTAATCAAGTTCACATCCACACCATTGATTTGATCAATGGTTAAGGTTAAAGGCTTCCTAACTAAGTTTTCATCCAACGGTCCATATTAAAGTCCATGCTTCTTTCTTTGACCTATTCCTATTGGTTAGAATTTTTCAAGCCTCTTTTGTTGACTTGCTCCTATTGGCTTAGAAATTTGTCTAGTCAGAATCGTTGACTGCATTTTCTAAACGCGGGTCCCACAGACTTTTAAGGTCCATGGTCATTTTGAAGCAGATTTCTATTATTTTTGAGACAGTAGGTACTGTAATATAAAATAATATTATAATAATATAAAATTATTTTATTACACAGTTAAATCTTAAAAATTAAAAGATTAATATATATATCAATCAGAATTTGGTTTAGTAAGATTCCCCAGCTCTAATTAATTAAAATAAGATTTTTTCGGCCAAAAAATTATTATTTCCCTGGCTTGGAGCAAATCACATCAAACAGTCAAATACACTCATGAAACAATCAAATTCATTTTACTACTCACAGAAATTACAAAACAGTACATATCAGGACTATATTATAATTAATCCAAAAGTTGGGTTGTTATAAGTTTCCTCGACTTGATCACTCGTCCAACTCCAATCATAGGTGTCATACGTAGAAACACATGATCACCTTCTTCAAATTCAAGCGGTCTTTGTCTTTTATCAGCATAACTCTTTTGCCGTGTCTGAGTTGTCCTCATCTTGTCTTGGATCATCTTTACTTTCTTAGTGGTCTGCTGCACAAATTCTGGTCCTACCACAGTACTTTCACCATTATGGTACCAACACAACGGTGTTCTACATCTTCTCCCATATAATGCCTCATAGGATGCCATCTCTATGCTCGAATGGAAACTATTGTTGTATGTGAACTCTATCAATGGTAGAAATTCATCCCAACAACCAGTTTGCTCTAGAATACAGGCTCTCAACAAGTATTCCAAAACCTTGATGTGAATCGCTGATCTCGATCAGAAATAATACTAGATGGTACACCATGAAGTCTAACAATTTCATTAACGTACACTTGAGCCAACCTTTCCATTGAGTACTTAATATTAATTGACAGAAAGTACGCCGACTTTGTAAGCTGATCAATAATTACCCATATAGAATTGTGACTTTTCCGAGTCTTCGGTAGTCCTGTTACGAAATCCATTGCTATGTCATCCCATTTCCATTCAAGAATAGGCAAAGGTTGCAACATTCCCGATGGTCTTTGGTGTTCCACCTTGGCCTTCTAACAAATCAAACAGGATGATACATATTCAGCGACATCCCTCTTCATTTCTTGCCACCAATATAGCTGTTTCAAATCTTGATACATCTTCGTGGCTCCTGGATGCATACTCAACTTACTTCTGTGAGCTTCATCCAAAATCAATCTCCTAAGTTCTGAATCGTTTGGCACACAAACTCTTCCTTTGAACTTCAAAATTCCATCAACATCTTCGCTGAATTCCAATTTAGCTCCCTGACTCCTTGCTTCCTTTGTTTCTTGCAAATACTGATCACTGTTTTGTCCTACTCGTATTCTATCCATCAAATCATTTAAAATAGTGATCACGTTCAAACATATCTTCCCTAGTGTCAACTTCACAGATAGACGCATATCCCAAAATTCTTCTATCAGTTCCTTCTTTTTAATCATCATAACAGAAGCATTAAGTGTTTTCCTACTTAAAGCATCCGCTATGACATTCGCCTTTCTAGGATGATACTATAACTGAAAGTCATAATCCTTCAGAAACTCTAGCCAATGCCTTTGTCTCATGTTCAACTCTTTTTGGTCAAACAGATACTTCAAACTTTTATGATCACTAAAGACACTGAACGTTACCCCATAGAGAAAATGTTTCCATACTTTCAATGCAAATACTACTGTTGCCAACTCCAAGTCATGAGTTGGATAATTCCTCTCATGCACCTTCAATTGTCTCGACGCGTATGCCACAACCTTACGGTTCTGCATAAGTATACAACCCAACCTTTGGTACGAAGCATCATAATACACTTCAAAAGATTCGTTCGGATCAAGCAGAATCAAAACTGGTGAAGTAGTCAGTCATCTTTTCAACTCCTGAAAACTTTCTTCACGTGCATCAGTCCATACAAATGGTTGATTCTTTCGTGTAAGTTGGGTAAAAGGTCCTGCTATCTTCGAAAACCCCTCAATAAATCGTCGATAATAACCGGCCAATCCGATGGAACTATGGATCTCCGATACAGTCTTTGGTCTTTCCCACTCGACAACTGTCTCTACTTTCGAAGCATCAACCTCAATTCCATCTACCGGTATAACGTGTCCCAAAAATTGAACTTCGCTTAACCAAAATTCACATTTGGACAACTTGGCATATAACTTATTCTCCTTCAAAATCTGGAGAACCACTTTGAAATGCTCAACATGTTCCTCCTGACTTCGAGAATAAATCAAAATGTCATCAATAAAGACAACAATAAACTTATCGAAGTACGAACGAAAAATCCGATTCATGAAGTCCATGAATATCGCAGGTGCATTAGTCACACCAAATGGCATCACTTGATATTCATAATGTCCATAACATGTCCGAAACGTAGTCTTGGGAATATCCTCCACTTTCACACGTATTTGGTGATAACCAGAACGTAAATCAATTTTAGAAAATATTACGGCTCCTCGTAATTGGTCCATCAGATCATCGATTCTTAGTAGTGGATATTTGTTCTTTATCGTAATCTTGTTCAATTGTCAGTAGTCCACACACAGACGAGAAGTCATATCCTTCTTCTTTACCAACAATACTGGAGCTCCCCATGGTGATACACTTGGTCTCATAAATTGCTTTTCTAACAAATCCTCCAGCTGTTTCTTAAGCTCTGCCAATTCGACTGGCGATATCCTATAAGGCGCCATAGATATAGGTCCAGCCCCAGGCATTAAATCAATATAAAATTTAATCTCTCTTTCCGGCGGTATTCCAGGTATATCTTCGGGAAATACCTCTATAAACTCATTAACTACGAAAATATCCTTCAGAACGTCTTCACACTGAAACCTCCAAAGAAGACATCAACAAGTACCCCTGATCTCCTTCCTTCAAACAAGCTTCCACTTGAGTAGCCGTTAGGAATCTAGAATCCTTAACCTCAGGAAAAACCAACATCTTACTTGAACAGTCTATCAGGATATGGTTAGAAGATAACTAATCCATTCCTAAGATTACGTTAATCTTGGAAAGAGACAAACAAATCAAATCCACATGAAAGATTCTATCTCTAACACATACAGGGCAATTCAAACATACTTTTGTAGTTATCACAGGCTTATCAATAGGAGTAACAACACTCAAATCATACGGTAATGTAGTCACAGTTAATCCCAAACGCTCCACACAATCACATGCAATGAAAGAATGTGTTGCTCCCGAATCATATAATATTGTTAAAGGATTACCTTCAATGGCACACTCCTCCATAATCAAGTCCTTGGATTTAGCGGCTTCTTCGCCGCTCATAGTATATACACGACCACCCGCCTGTGGCCTTGCAGTACAAACACTGCCCACTGATGGTTCCGCCTTCTGTTGATCACATTCTCTAGAAAAATGTCCAGGCTTCCTACATCTATAACAGATCACCCCCTTATGCTAATAATCCTTAGTGAGATGTCCTTTCCCACACTTGAAACATTTAAGTGCACAAGTTCCAGTTGAAACTGCCCTACTGCCACTAGAACTTCCTCCAAACGACTGTTGTCGATTCTGACTTCCTGTTGGTTTAGTGTATAGTTTCTGTTGATAACGGTTGCCACTGCTACTCTTTCCTCTTTGGAATCGTGTAGGTCCAAAGTTCTTATTCCTCGTTTCACAGAGATGATCAATTTCTTCCACCTTTCGGCACTTATCCAACAATACAGGAAATTGATCAATATCCACAGTTCCTAAAGCTCGCTTGATGTCAAGCCTCAACCCCTCTTCGAATTTCCTGCACTTCCACTCCTCATCTAGGTGCATTTGGAAATACCTCAAAAACTTAGATAAGCTTTCGGACCTTGCAACATACTCACTTACGGTCATCGCTCCTTGTCTCAAACTAAGGAACTCCATCTCCTTAGCATGACGAACACTGGCTGGGAAATACTTCCCCAGAAACTTCTGTTTAAAGAGCTACCATGTCACAACTCTCCCCTCAGCTTGAATCAATCTCCAGGCTCTTGCCCACCAAGCCTCTCCATCACCGACTAGCACCAATGTTGCGAAAGTAAGCTTCCACTCGTCAGTACAACCTATATTGTCAAATATCTTTTCCAGTTCTTTGATCCACATATTAGCTTTCTCTGGATCAAACTCTCCATGAAATTTTGGTGGATTGTTCCTACAAAATTTTGACAAGCTGTGAGCATCCTCAGTTGCTCTTTAGTTTTGCTGTGCAACAACCTCAGCCATTCGTTGTATTGTTGCTACAGCTGCAGCCATGTTTTGGTTGTCATTGCCACTATTTCCAGCTTTTGCCCTCGTATTTATGCGTCCTCTTCCTCGTCCAGCCATTTCATTATCTCAAATAGACTGAACAACACAAAGAAGAGTTGAAGTTAATCTTCCAAACAATATTGTTTTCTTTTAGAAAATAAACACAGAGAATTACACAACTTAAACAAGACAGACCTAACCACAAACCCAAAAGACTCTAACTTGGGCTCTAATACCAACTAATGTAACACCCTCCTTAGGGCATCACATTTCATATTACTTTATTACCAAATTACCCTTCTAATATTATAATGCTTTGTAATATAAATACGAGTTATAAAATTTTCTTAATAATAATAAGATAAACTTAGCGAAAAATAAAAACATAACAACATTGTCACAAATAATTTACATTATATATACATATACAAGTCTTTAGTACTATCATATTTTAATATTTACAAACTAAACTCTCAAAATATTTAAAACATTATTTAAACTAACACACTGCCCAAGCACTACTACTCAGCAGAACCCTCAAACAGGTCCTCCTCAGACTCCTCAGCAGATAAGAGTCCAGATTGACGCGAAGTCCTACGGACAGACGTCCGTGCAGACGACACAATACTGACCTCACTAGGGGTACGGTAGTAAGTCCCCCAATACTGCCTAATAGATATTGGAAACTCTAGGTGTACATAAATATTAACAGTAAAGTAAAGATGTCCTAGATGTTGTCTACTGAAAATAATATTTAAGTCTCCCATGTAGTATATACGCTCTTTATCCAGATCAACGTTCCATGCCTCAGATCCTCCAAGAAACGTCAACCTCATATAGCCAAGGAAACAAGGCATCTCCATTGTCTTAAAACTCAGCTTCCTCTACAGGAATCTGCTCCTCCTCAACTTCTTGCTCAAGTCCTCGCTCGACGTCTTTAAAATTATAAATACAATACAGAATAGGCATACAAAGAGGTGAGATCACCTACACCAATACCAGTATGGTAGCAATGAAGATAAACACATACAATATCTCATACAGCTATTATAGATAATTACAATTATGCCATCAATATCATTTATCATCACAACACATATAATACACAATAATTACGATCATGCCATTACCAATACTCAAATATTCATCAATTCAATTATCATAAACAATAATTACGATAATACCCTCAATAATTATGCATATGCACATAGACTCAATTTCCTACTCCATGGAGCTAAAACTCAGGTTGGAGAGAGTAATCGAAAAGATCTGTCGATATCAACATGCCTCAGACCACGTGCTTAGATTTGCACATCTAGCATATACACGACAGTTTTTATCAAACCTTGATTAAGAATAGTGTCTCGGTTAGGATCATTGGTGTGTTGCGTCGGTCTAACCCACGGTGCAGAAGAGTTACCAACTGCCCATTGTAGGCAACCCGCACCCCAATGCCCCCAAGGTTAACGAGTGACTTACATTACGCATATTGCACCCACTCAAGAAGTGTATTCTCTCCTAGGCAAATAGTCTCATACAGTCCATCGGACTTTTCCAATGCATGTACTATGCACCATTCACAGTTCAAACTCATTATCTCATATTCTCAGTTTAATTTCATTTTCTCATATTCGGGGTCCTCAAATTGGCCCAACAGTACCCTTACTGTATTTTCATTGCGAAGCAATATTTTTATGTTTTCTCAATCGCGTAATATTTTTGTCACATTTTCAAATTGCGTAAAATATTTCTAACGTATTTTAAATTAAAAATACGATTTCTCTCATTTAATACCAAAAATTGATCTAACTTTTGATATTTGCAAAATAATTCTTCTAAAACATAATATTTACATTATAGTCCTCATTTAAATAATATTTTCATAATAGTCCCTCATAAATCTCATATTTATAAAATAGTCCCTCTATTATCAAGTATTTATAATACAGCCCCTCTTTTATAAAATATTTGCAATATGACCCTTCTTAAAATAATAATTTACAATATAGTCCTCCTTAAAATATTAATTACAATATAGTCCTTCTTTTATAAAAAAATTATAATATAACCCCTCTAAAAATCAGTATTTGTACTGTTTCTCCAAAATTGGCAATTCTTTCTTTTACTACAAATATTACATCTCAAATTTTTCGGACGCGCTTCAAAACCCATAGGGTGAGCTATACGTCAGTAAACTTCAAGTATTGACCTCAATTTTATTTCATAACTCATTTATTTAATTATATCAAATTGTTTTCCCAAAATCATTTTGTTTGCTACATTCAAACTTTTTCCAAATTCATTTGCTTCTCATTTAAACCATTAACCTCAATCTGAATTCATCATTTTCAGGACTTTGGTCCTCTTTAACCTAGTATGGCCGTGAGCCTCAAAGCTCTTTGGAGCTCTCATAAATTCATTCCATCATGTTATTCACATCCTAAGTTACATATACACTTTCATGCATTCAAAATCACACATAGAAATATACTATCAAAGCAATAATCATAGCATCACACATGCAAATCATAATTGCAAACACAATCACGAACAAAGAGACATCAAACAACAAGTGAATAAACCCTTATGGGTTTTTCACCATACACAACCATCTCCACAGTACCAAAACTTGGTTGGTGAGGTAAAATCTCCCTCTTACCTCTTGAAGACAAGATCTTCAAGTTCCTCTCCTTCTCCTTGATTTTGTGTGAATCAAAACAATTCCCTAAAAATTCTTAAATAATTACCAAAATCACAAACAAAGCTTAATAATGAAGAACCATGGAACAATCATGGTTTAAAAAATTAAAAACTAAATTTTAAACTAAAGAATCAAAAGTGTACCTTTAGGAAAGTAAACCAAAGCTTGGATTTGAAGCACTTAGGATAGGATTTTGACAAAACTTCCTAAATGAAAAGTGTTTAGGAGGTGGCTTAGGTTTGGGAAATGTTAAGAGAAAAAATTATAGAAGATGAATGGTGGTCTTGGGTGTGAGGGCTGAAACCCAAAGAGAAAAGGGGAGGGAAAATGTTCTTGATGTTCTTGAGAATTTGAGAGAAAATAAAGCTAAGCTTTTTAGGTGAGTGAAAAAGTGAATAATGAGAGTGTAATTGGAGGGTGCAGCCATGAGGTGAGTATAGGAAAGATTAAAGGATAAACTTTGATAGTAAATATCTCATTGTGTTCACATTTGAAAGGCACATGGCCTATGTCACAATTGGTCATACAATGGTCATGCTAGATGGTTCAAGAAGCTTGGAGAAGCCTCCCAAGGCTCCTTGGCCGTGTGGCCTCAATGAATTAGGGACAAGGTTTGAGTTCACTTAAACCTTAATTACATGCTAATTAGATAGCTAATTAATTAGGTTAGGTTTCCTAATTTTACTTAATTAACTAACTAATTACTTAACTAATTAATTAAGTAGGTCATTACATATGTCATGCTTTGTCATGACTTCTAGATGAAATTAAGATATCCAATTAGTAATTAGCTTATAACTAATTAATAACTAGGTTAGTTCACTTAGTTTCTTAATTAGGCAATTAGGTTAACTAAGTTAGGTTTAATTAGCTACTTAGTAACTAGTCAAGCCATTATATTTGACTAAATCTCAACCTTTGAAACTAACTTTATTTCCTAACCATTGATTTAATCTAAGGTGGATATTTCTTAGTGATTTTATCAGGATTGTTCTCACACCATTGATCTGATCAACAGTTATGATCAAAGCTTCTTAATCAAGTTGTTCATCCAATGGTCCACAATAAAATCTATGCCACTTTATTTGACCAACTCCTATTGGTTTAGAAAAGTCCAGCCATCAATTTTAACTGGTTCCTATTGGTTCATTCTAATTTAGGTTACAGAAAATATTCTAAGCACATTTTCCGTCAATTAAAATATATCGGGTCCAATAAATTATAACAGAAACTGTTATAAATAAAATAGTAGATATTTATCAGTGAAATATTTTTATTTCATAGATAAATTCTAAAAATTAAATGATTCTTTTCTGTGTCACTTAGATTTGGGTTTAGTAAGATCCCCCGCCTTTGAATAAATCAGATAAGAATTTCCCCGACTCAAAAATTATTATTTTCCCGACCTGGAGTAAATCACACAAAATGTTCAAAACAATATCGCAATAATCAAATTATTTTTATATCACACAGAAAATGCAAAATAGTGAAATTCTGCTATTATTGTTAACATAGTCAGAATTTGGGGTGTTACACCAAGAGCTTAAAAGGAGGTTGACAAATACATCAGTTTTGGTGATTCTAGATCCTCAGGAGAGTTTTGAAGTGTTTTGTGACGCTTCAAGAATGAGTTTAGGGTGTGTTATGATGCAACATAGGTGAGTAGTTGCTTATTCATTGAGGTAGTTGAGGCATCACGAGGAGAACTATCCCACTCATGATTTGGAATTAGTCGTAGTAGTGTTTGCCTTGAAAATTTGACGACATTATCTTTATGGAGTTTAGTTTGAGGTGTTTAGTGATCATAAGAGTTTAAAATATTTGTTTGATTAGAAGGAGCTAAACATGAGACAGAGGAGATGGATGGAGTTCCTAAAAGATTATGACTTTTAGCTTAAGTATCATCTAGTTAAGGCCAATGTAGTGGTTGATGCACTGAGTAGGAAATCCATACATATGTCCCGAATGATGGTTCAAGAAGGTTAACTTCTTGAGAAGTTTATGGATTTAAACCTTAGGGTAGCTTTAACATCACAAAGTCTCTTTATGAGTAGGGTGGATATAGTCAGTGATCTGAGAGCTCAAATTCTAGAAACTCAAAGTGAGGATGAGACCCTAAGTGAGATAAGAGAGAAAATCTTCTTAGGGGATCAAACAGAGTTTGATATGGCGAATAATGGACTGATTAAGTTTAGAGATAGATTTTGCATTCCAAGGGATTCTACAATCAAAGAGAAGATCCAAGAGGAGGCTCATAGGAGTCAATACACCATCCATCCAAGAGCCACTAAGATGTATCAAGATTTAAGACAGATGTTTTGGTCGCCGGGAATGAACAAAGAAATAGCGGAGTTTGTGTCTAGGTGCTTGGTGTGCTAAAAAGTCAAGATAGAACACCAAAAACCTTCAAGACCACTCCAATCCTTAGATATTCTCGAGTGGAAATGGGATCATATCACAATGGACTTTTTGACAAGTCTACCTAGAACTCAACTAGGAAATGATGCAATCTGGGTCATAGTGGATAGGCTAACCAAGTCTGCCCACTTCTTGCTAATTAAGACTAACTACTACTTAGATAAATTAGCCCAATTGTATTTATAGGAGATAGTTAGATTGCATGCTATTCCCCTCAGTATAGTTTCAGATAGAGATCTTAGATTTACATTTAGATTTTGGGGGGCTTTGCAAAAGGCTTACAAGACTAGGCTAACTTTTAGTATAGCATATCATCCATAAATAGATGGGCAGTCAGAACGAACTATCCAAACCCTAGAAGATATGCACAGAGCATGTGTTTTAGATCAACAAGGTAGTTGGGATAGACTCTTGCCTTTAGTGGAATTTTCCTACAACAACAGTTACCATACCAGCATTGGTATGATACCATATGAGGCCTTTTACTGTAGGAAGTGTAGGTCACCATTATGTTGGTATGAGGTTGGAGAGAGAGCTATTTTGGGACTTGAGATAGTGCAGCAAACTTCAAATCAAATCAAAAAAATCAGGGATAGAATGGCCATAGCTCAAAGTAAGAAAAAGTTATGCTGATAGAATAAAGAGATCTCTAGTGTTTGAAAGAGGTGAACATGTTTTCTTGAGAGTCACTTCTACAATGAGAATTAGTAGAGCATTGAGAACAAGGAAATTAAACCTTTGTTTCATTAGTCCGTACCAAAT
The DNA here is from genome assembly GCA_029884595.1 of Ormosia semicastrata. Taxonomy (NCBI): domain Eukaryota; kingdom Viridiplantae; phylum Streptophyta; class Magnoliopsida; order Fabales; family Fabaceae; genus Ormosia; species Ormosia semicastrata. The sequence goes on from JAQQTO010000063.1 coordinate 33,854,000, forward strand.
TCTTAAAAGAGTCAGACCTGTAGCCTACCAGATAGCTCTTCCTTCTAGTTTGTCAAACATTCATGATATTTTCCATATGTCTCAGTTCAAAAAGTACAATTTGAACCTTCACACATCATAAGAAATGAATTTATACAGTTAAGAGATGATTTGTCTTATGTAGTGAAATCGGTGAGGATTGTATACAAAGGAGTCAAAGAGCTCAGAGGTAAGTAGATTCCTCTAGTGAAGGTGATATGAGGTGAAGCAGGCGCAGAAGAGGCTACATGGGAGCTAGAGTCCCGGATGCAGCAAGATTACCCAGAGTTGTTTATGTGTGGTACGCAATTTTGAGGACAAAATTTTATAAGGATAGGAGAAATGTAACATCATCTTTTTAGCATGTTAAGTAAGTCTATCGTTACAAAGGTAGCATAACACTTGTTTGACATGTCTGCTTATTTTTGTGACAAATTAAGTTAATTTAGGTACTTTGCTGCAGCATAGAAGGTGAAAAGTAGCTTAAAATTGTAACATCTCGAAAATTCTTTATTTCATTACAAATAATCATTTTATAATATTTATGATTTTTTAGGAATTTTTATGAATTTTTCTGGAAATGATGAATATTTTAATATATTCTTCGTTTTACGTGCACATTGAGCGGAGCCGGGATAACGAAATGTTTTCCTTGAGGCTGGTAAACCTTGAACTGTCAACGTGTCGACAGGGGATCTTACTAAACCCGAGGCCAGGCACAGTTTGCGAGGTTTGCATTTTTCAAGGTTTTATCTGTTAGATAAAATCGCGGTATCATAAAATTATCTGATGAATAATAAAATATTATTTTCATCAATTGTAACTTTTATTCACTAAGAAAATAATTCTAACAGTGTAATTAATCATCTGTTAGATATATTTAATTAAGGCGACAAGCTTACTATGTACTTTATCGAGAAACGCACAAAGCTTCTCAAGGAAGCTTTGAAGGAAGCTTCTAAGAAGCTTCCTCTAACCACTTCTTTCTCTCTCCTCCCTTTTTGGTGCTGCACGGTTGGCAACAAAGGATATTACATTTTTATTCTCTCATTTCCTCTCCTTCCATACGCAGCTCACTCATCTTTCTCTCTTCTTCACACGGCTGCACACACCCACAACCACCATTGTTGATTTCAAGCTTCCTTTACTCAACCCAATAGAGACTATTTTTCCCCTCACTGTCTTCAAGTTTTCTTCTTGGTGGAGCTCTTCTTTATTCCTCCATTTCCGTGGTTGGCAGCCCAACATCAAAGCTTGGAGCTTTAAGGTAAAGCTCTCAACTTTCTTCTCATTTCTCCCCATTTTCGTATTCCATGGTCACATTGGTGACTATGGATTCCATTTCCACTCTTTGATTTTGATTTTTTGGATTTGAACACCAAGGTTTTTGGTAGTGGTGAAGAACCAGATTTCAAAGACAGAAGGAGCTTGCTTTCTTTGTTCTTCACTAAGGTAAGAGGAAGACACTCCTCCTCAACCTCTATTTGCATTCAGGAACGTTGTCTGTGATTGATAGTGAGGGAACCCATTGAGGGTCATCCTGTATTTGCATGTTGTTTGTAAGGTGTTTATGCTATTAGAATGCCTGTCTGGGTATATTGATATATTGGATTAGATTAAAATGCCTGAAATGGAAGAGATGACGTCGAATTGGTTCTCGGATGGCCATGGTTTTGAGCACAAAAGCTTGGGGATTTTTGGTGAACAATTGTAATAGCTTGAACTCCTGACCATTTAGTAGAGTGCCAAAATCCGTCGAGTTTAGACTTTTGACCATATCCGTCGAATTTGATCTTCTGACCAAATCCGTCGAATTTAGACTTCTGACCATATTCGTCGAATTTGATCTTCTGACCAAATCCGTCGAGTTTAGACTTCTGACCATATCCGTCGAATTTGATCTTCTAGCCAAATCCGTCGAGTTTAGACTTCTGACCATATCTGTCAAATTTAATCTTATGACCATATTCGTCGAATTTGATCTTCTGACCGTTAAGCACAATGTCAATATCCGTCGAGTTAGGATGTCAAGATTCGTCGAGTCAAAATGCCAATATCCATCGAGTTAAGATTTCTGGCCATTGAATAGAAACTTCTCCAACGTCAATATCCGTCGAATTTGAATTTTTGACCATTTTGTGTTTTTGTCGGTTCGACACTTAGAAGATTTCTCCAACGTCAACACCCATCCGTCGAAAATAGGATTTCTGCTAATTTTCTAGTATATTCGACAGTTTTTTATCTTCATTCGACAGAACCTTCATTCGACAGAAATCGATTTTTAACCATTCTTGTCAAAATTGTAACATAGCCCTTTTCGTCAATAACTCACCTTATGACTGATATCTCTCATCAATCAGCCATGTTATTTTTCGTTGAAAGGTAGCTTCAGTTTTATACTAGATACATTGCCTCTGTCGAATTCAAAAGTGAAATTTATCACCTAACGCCTAGGGATTAAATCAATGGAAATAGGATGCAAGGATTAGCTAATGGGAAAATTAAATTATACTGAGATTCATAAATTTTTAAGAACCTAAAATGGAAATTTTCATGAGACTTAGGATAACTTTCGTTAGGGTAAGAACAAGAGAGTGTGAGGCTTTGAGATCTTAGAATAACCTTCTAAGTGTACATGAATAAATTACCTAAGAGGATTTAGTCAATTAAGAGAATTTCTTTAGAGACAAACTTTGTAAGAAAAGCTAAACCTAAGCAAGAATTCATAATACACTTTAAAAATGTACTGATTATGATATTGTGGGTCCATGTGAGTGACCAATAACTGTGTCGATTCTTGCTTTGGCCAATTGTGGCATATTGTGGATCTGTATGTAATAATAATCATACATGATTATGCATAGAGTCAGTATGCATTGTGAATGTCCGTTGGACTATGTTAAGGCCGAGTTGCCTAGGAGTTGAACACACCTTAGTGCGGGTACGAATAGACAAGTGTAGGTCATTGGTTGACCTTGGGGGCGTCAAGGTGCGGGTACCTCGCAATGGATAGTTGGTAGCTCTTCTGTCCGTGGGGCAGACCGATGCAAACACACTGACGATCCGGACCGAGACATTGTCCTATATCATGATCTAGCGTAGACTGTCTGTACAATGCCATGATGTGCACGTGGATAAATTGATGAATTATAGCACTTTGGCCTCGGCAGCCGAGTTGCAGACATGTCTCCTGATCTTTCTCTCCGACCGTTGTGTTTAGCTCCATGGAGTAGGATTTTGACTGTTGAATGAATGTGCATAGTAAGTCCATGAATCATCTAGCATTTATTGTTATTATATTTAGAACTGTTGCATTACCGATATATATATATGATTGCCTGGAACTGTTGGTTGATTGTAACTGCTACTAAATGTTTATTACCATTATTGTTGTCAAAACTGCTATGTGGGCGCTTTGCGCCGTTTGGTTTCTTGATGCTATAATTAGTAATAATGGTAGGATGTCTTACCTCTTTTCTATTTCTCCATTACTATTTGTCTGTATATTGCGTTCCATCGAAGATGACTGCAAGGAAACGGAAGCTCCCGATTTCCCCGATTTTTGGCCTCACCTCGACTAGCGACTGCTGAAGAGCATGGAGGCACGCACACGCAGATTTCTGGGAGATGTGCGTCTAACCTTCTTAGGAGGGCCAGAGTGCTGGCACATCAATTTTGACTCCGAACGCTGTGTCTACTTGGGGGATGTATCGATATCTCTAGCCTGGAGGAGCCATGAGCCGCCTATTTTCACCTGCTGTATTAGCCTATGTCTGGAATTTCATTTTCCTATACGTGAGACGTGGGGTGACCGTTATTACACCCCACGAGAAGACTCTTTTCATTCCACAGCTCGGGCCCCGTCCCGTAACTCTGCGGTTCCTATGGTGGTTTCCTCTGATGAGGAAGATCCCGAGGAGGTCCCAGAGGATGACCTCGCGGAGGATGCTGAAGAGGATCCTGACACGATTCCTCCTCATTTGAGGGATTGGTTTTATTTGTAGCTACTGAGGGCTACCAGTATTTTATTTTGGGGGCCTGATGTTTTGACTGTAGTGGGCTGTATATTCTGATGCCGTGGGGATGTGTATGTATAATCCTTTGGGGGCAAGTATAGTTTTGCTTTTTGGTTTACTAGGCTTTGTAACTAAACAGTTTGATAAATATATATATATGATGACGCAATGTTAACTCCCATGTATGCTTTACATCTGCTTTTATCCTTTATTTCCATTTATGTTTCGTCAACGTGGTTATTAATTATGGTGATCATATCAACAAATTAAAAAAAAATTCACCAATTTAACTACATAACTATAATCAAGTAAATATATATATATATACGCATTATATTAAAAGGAACCAGGTCTTAAATTATATAATTTTGTTTCTGCATTGTAATTGACAATATGATGTTCCCTCCCAAAAAGGGGCGTTACAAAAATAACTCAAAAAATGACTTAAATAGCCTAGTTGAGGAAAATAAATAAAGAGAATTTATTCTAGGTCATAAATAGGTGAAATAGAATGTAGTTAAATTTTGAGAGCAAACTGAGTTGATTTGGTATTTTTAAGCATACTGAGAGTGTGCTTTAATGCCGGATTGACTAGCAGCATATATGAAAAAATAGGATAAAGGTAAAATGATAATTTAAATGAATCCTAGGATTTATTCTAAAGTTGTTAGAAGTTAAGAAGCTTGATTTAGAAAAATCAAAGTGTTCTTAACAGATCAAGAAGTTTCAACACAACAAATGTGCCTTGTTCCTATCCTTTCTTGACTCTTCTCTCTCATTTCTCTCATTTCTCTCATTCTCTCATGCTGAAGAAACAGAAAATAGAGAAAGGAAAGATAAAAATGAGAGAAGAAAGAAAAGGGAAGAAAGAATGAATGAGAAGAGGAAGAGGAAGAAGAAGATCAAGAGAAAAGCTTGAAGATCTTCAACCACACCACAAGAGGTAAGAGTTCTTGATTTTCATTCTTTTCCCTTATTCTTCATCTTGTTCTTGGTTTGTTTTGATGAGGAAAATGGGTTTTGGGTGAAAACAGGTAGTTAGATGCTAGTTTGTTGTCTCTTTAGTCGAAATGAGTTAGATACTAGCTAGTTTGATGCTTGGTTGGTAGTTTGGAGCCCTTAGAATCTATAGTTTCCTCTTGAATGTGTGGTTGAAAAATGGGTTTTAAGGTTGCGGTTTGAGTTTTAATCTATGTTTGATTTGAGCTAAGAGATGATATGAGATTTATAACATGTTTGGAGACCTTTAATGATGATAGAAATCATCTAGGAATAGAGTTTTAATCCATGCTCCACCCATTCACTCTTAGCATCTTCCAGCCTTCTTGTTATTCCTTAGAGGATTAACCTATTTGCACCTTCAGCTTGCCCATTTGCTTAAGGGTGCTCCACCAAAGTGAAGTGTTACTTAAAATAGAGGTCGAAGCATATCTCCTAGAACTTCTTTTCTGTGAACTGGATCCTATTGTCTGTGACAATGGATTCAGGGACGCTAAACCTGCAAATAAGCATCTTCAAATATTTCTTTACCTTTTCAACTATGATGGTAGCTAAGGGTTTAGCTTCAATCCACTTAGTGAAGTAGTTTACTACCACCACCAAGTACTTAATCGACTAGGGGCCTGAGGGAAAGGTCCTAATAAATCTAGAACCTATTTGCAAAATGGTTATGGCATGAAGATCATGAAGAGCTCTTCAAGTGGTGCATTCTAGATGTCAACAAACTTCAAGCACTTGTCACAATTCTGCACATAGGACATGGCACCCACCGTCATCGTAGGCTTAAAGTATCTAGCTCGCATGGCTTTCCTTGCTAAGGCTTTTCCCCCATATGTTGGCCACAGTATCCATTGTGGATTTCTGCTAAGATATATTGGGTTTCTTTTAGGGTGAGCCACTTTAATAGTGGGAGAGAGAAGCCTCTACGATACAGCTTATCAAACATGATGTACCACACTACTTTTCTGATCACCTTTGTTTCTGCTCGATCCTCAAGGAAATCTTCGTTCTTTAAGTAAGCTACTATGGGCTTCATTTAGTTATCTATATCTGATATTGCCATCACCACCCAGTCGTCCGAAATGCTCATGTTAGGTAGTATTTCTTGTATCACAGACTTATTATTCCTTGGGATTTTTGTACTCGCTAGTTTGGACAAGATGTCCACCCTAGAGTTTCGCTCTCTAGGAATATGACAACCTTGACTTTAGAGAATGTCGTCATGAGCTACTTCACCTTCATTAGATACCATTGCAGTTGAAGGTCCTTAGCTTGGTATTCCCCTAAAACTTAGGAAGTTAGCAACTAGGAATTATTGCAAAGTCTAATATTAGATGCTTCAAGATCTTTGGCTATAAGGAGTCCCACTATCATTGCCTCATATTTTGCTTGATTATTTGAGGAGGGAAACTCAAATTTAAGCGATTGCTCAAGTGTGACTCCATTAGCATATTACAGAATGATCCTTACACTACTCTTTTTTCTGATTAGAGGCTCCATCAACATAAATCTTCCACTCTTATTCATGGTTGTATGTTGGACAATGCAAGAACTCTACCACAAAATTAGATAGAGCTTGTGCCTTTATGGCTTGGCGGGGCTTGTACCCTATTATGAACTCTGACAACTCCACAGGTTATGCTATTATTCTTCCAGCGAGTTTGGCCTTATGGTGGGCTTGTCTAATGGGTTGGTCTGCCTCACGACCATGGGATAACACTGAAAGTATTACCTCAATTTCTTTGCTGAAATGAGTAGTGCAAATGCCAACTTCTCTATCTTCTAAAAGCAAAGTTCAGGTCCTTGTAGCACCTTGCTGATGAAATAAATGAGCTTTTAACCCTCATTTGTTTCCCTGACAAGTACTGAACTGACCGTTTACACTACAATTGAAAAATAACGATATAGAGTCTCTCCATCCTCTGGCCTGGTCAAAATGGGTGGGGTGGCTAGTGTGGTCTTCAAGTTCTGAAAGGCTTCTTCAAACTTCATGGTCCACTCAAAGTCTTGTCCCTTCTTTAAGAGTTTAAAGAAGGATAAAGCATTTTGAGCTTACGTAGAGACAAATCTAGTAAACATTGCAATTCGGAATGTTAGTTGCTAGATATTCTTCAAATAATTTGGGCTTTGCATGTGGATGACAACTTGGCACTTATTATTGGTCAACATGAAACCTAAAATTCCCAGCTTGCAAAATGCACTTTTCTTTAGGTTTAACCTCATGTTGTGCCTTTTGAACAATGCAAACACTTTTGCAAGATCATATACTTGGTCACTCGTGGTTAGGGTCTTCACAATTATATCATCAATGTAGGCTTCCATCACTCTTCGAATTTGGTCTTCAAAGACTTTATTCATCATCCACTGGCACGTGGCTCCAACATTCTTGAGCCCGAAGGGCATCACCTTATAGCAATAACTAGCTCTCTTAGTGATGAAGGTTGTTTTCTCCTTGTCTTTTGGCTACATTGAAATTTGGTTGTACCCTAAATAGGCATCCATGAAAGATAAGTACTAATAGCCAGAAGACCCATTTACTAACTTATCTATATTAGGTAGTGGCTAAGGGTCCTTAGGACCGATTTTATTAAGATCTATATACTCCACACATATACGCCACTTCCCTGAGGACATATTAACCAAAACCACATTATACAACTAAGTGATATAAAATACTTTCTTGATAAAGCCAGCTTTAAGGAGCTCCTTGACTTGTTCCTCTGTGGCCCTCTGGCGCTTCAGTTGCACTTTTATCTACCTTTGTGCCACCAGTTTGGCACATGGAAAAACTGATAACTGATGGCAGATGGAATCGAGATCGGGGATGCTTATGTCGATAAATGTCCATGAAAACAAGTCTTTGTTCTCCTGGAGGAACTTCGTCAATTTTCTCCGTTCTCCTTTTGTAACATCCCGAAAATTCTTTATTTCATTATAAACGATCATTTTATAATATTTATGATTTTTAGGAATTTTTGTGGATTTTTCTGGAAACGATGAATATTTTAATATATTCTTCATTTTACGTGTACACTGAGCGGAGCCCGGGAAACTAGAATATTTTTCCTAAGACTGGTAAACTTTGAACTGTCAACGTGTCAACGGGGGATCTTACTAAACCCGAGGTCGGGCACAGTTTGGGAGATTTGCATTTCTCAAGGTTTTATCTGTTAAATAAAATTGTGGTATCATAAAATTATCTGATGAATAATAAAATATTATTTTCATCAATTATAAATTTTATTCACTGAGAAAATAATTCCACAGTGTAATTAATCATCTGTCAGATGTATTTAATTTAGAGACAAGCTTACTATGTACTTTATCGAGGAGCGCGCGAAGCTTCTCAAGGAAGCTTCCTCCAACCATTATTTTTATCATTTCTCTCTCCTCCCAATTTGTGCAGCACGTTTGAATTAAGGGGGTCTAATTCATTTTCTTTTTCTCACATTTCCCCCCCCTCCCCGTACGCGCACTCACTATTCACTCATCTTTTTCTCTTCTCTTTCACCCCACGTGACAACACCATCCACCCACACCTCCATTTTGTTCTTCAAACCGTCACAATCCTAGCACCATTTCGTGTTTGGAGGACCACCATCATTGAGGAAATCATCTTCAAAGTTTTGTCATTTTCTCCATCTTCATTTTCTTCTACTTTGAAGCTTAAAGGTTGGAGCTTTAAGGTAAAGCTCTTAGCTTTTTCTTCCTCCCCTCGCATTTTCGTAACCCACTGTCATTTTGATGACCATGGGTATTCATTTCAATATTAGGTTCTGATTTTACACGTTTAAATGTTTAAGGATTTCCTGGAAGTCGAAAATGAAATCTTGACCAAAAAGAAGCAACCTTTCTTTGTGCTTCTCCAAGGTAAGAGGAAGACACTCCTCCTCAACCTCTTTTAGCATTTAGGGATGTCGTTTGTGATTGGTACTGAGAGTCATCTTTGTTTGTATGCTGTTGGTGATGTATATATGCTAGTTGATTGTTTTGTGTGTTTTGATATATTTATGTGTACTGGAACGTATAATCTAAAAGGAACGCCGTCGGGCTGGCTCTCGGATGGCCACGCCTTGAGACTAAAATTTTGGGATTCTTGGTGAGAAATGGTAATAACTTGAGTTTCTGACCATTAAGTGTAATGTTAAAATCTGTCGTGTATGAACCCCTGGCCAAACCCGTTGAATTTGATGTCTTGATCACTTAGTAAAATGTTAAAATCCATCGAGTATGAACTCCTGGCCAAACCCGTCGAATTTGATGTCTTGATCACTTAGTAAAATGTTAAAATTCGTCGAGTATGAACTCCTAGCCAAACCCGTCGAATTTGATGTCTTGATCACTTAGTAAAGTTAAAATCCGTTGAGTATGAACTTCTGGCCAAACCCGTCGAATTTGATGTCTTGATCACTTAGTAAAGTTAAAATCCATCGAGTATGAACTCCTGACCACTTAGGAGAGAAACTCCTCCAATGCAAAATCCGTCGAATTGGAATGACCACATCCGTCGAGTGACATATTCGTCAAGTTAGAATGCCAATACTCATCGAGAGACATACCCGTCGAGTAGATTGCCTGTCCATTTAATAGAAGCTTCCCAAAGTTAATATTCATCGAGTAGAATGTCAAGATCCGTCGAATTAGAGTTTCTGACTATAGTGTTTTTCGTCGGTTCGACACTTGGGAGATTTCTCCAACGTCGACACCCACATCCGTTGAAATAGGACTTCTACTGACCTTCTGGAAAAATTCGACAGTTTTGATCTCTGTTCGACAGAACCTCCATCCGACAGAAATTGATTTTTATCCAGTCTTGTTATAAAATGTTCTCCTATCTCTCATCCTTCTACCATGTTATTTTTCGTCGAATGGCAGCCTCAATTTTCCACTAAATGCATTGTCTCCGTCGAATTCACAACTATGGTTTATCACCCAATACCTAGCAATTAAATCTGTGACGTTGTTGGTGATTCTGGCCATGTATCTTCCTGGATTCAAAACCCTTGGATTAATAAAAGCACATAAATCATAAATGATTGGATGACTAGAGATTAAGTAGGGATTCATAAACAGGGAAGAACATGAGTATGGGTGAGCTTTTGAGGCACATAATGAATTTAATGGTTGACTTCTATCATGACTATGAATGGAAATTGTGGATATCCTTAAAATGTACTATTAGCTTGTTGTGGACCTGTGAATGGGATCAGATCTTATTGATAAATGATATGACATGCATTTGAAGCATGATGGACCTAGTTGGTCATGAAGAGTATGATTGTGTCATGCATTGAACAAAAAGAAAGAGATTGTCCATTGGACTTGGTTAAGACCGGTAGCCTAGGAGTTGAACTTACACCTTTATGCGGGTGCGAATAGACAAGTGTAGGTTACTTGTTGACCTTGGGGGCGTCAGGGTGCGGGTACCTCACAATGGGCAGCTGGTAGCTCTCTGTCCGTGGGGCAGACCGATGCAAACACACTGATGATCCAGACTGAGACGCTGTCCTATATCGAGATCTGTGTAGAATGTCTTGTAAAATGCCATGATGTACACAATGATAATTTGAGAATTTTAGCACTTGAGGGCCTGGGCAGCCAAAAATACAGATATACCTCCTGATCATTCTCTCCAACTGTTTTGTGTCTAATTCCAAGGAGTAGGATTTTGGTTATTGAGGGCACATGTGCATAGTGAGTCCATGAATCATCTGGCATACATTGTTATTATAATTGGAACTGTTGTACTTATGATATATCTATATGTATACGACTGCCTAGAATTGTTTGGTTGATCATAGTTGCTATTGAATGTTTATTACCATTATTGCTGTCATAAATGCTATGTGGGCGCTTTACGCTGTTTGGTTTCTTGATGCTATGATTGGTAATGATGGTAGGATATCTTACCTCTTCTCTGTCTCTCCACTTCTGTTTTGTCCGTATACTGCGTTCCATAGAAGACAACTGCAAGGAACCGGAAGCTCCCGACTTCCCTAGTTTTTGGCTTCATCTCGACTGAGCGACTGCAGAAGAATATGGAGCCACGCACGCAAAGATTTTTGGGAGATGTGAACCTGACTTTCTTGGGAGGGCCAGAGTGCTGGTACATCAACTATGGTTCTGAGCGTTGCGTCTGTACAGGGGATGTGTCGTTATCTCTAGCCTGGAGACGTCACGAGCCGCCTGTCTTCACCTGCTGTATTAGTTTACGTTTGGAGTTTCAACTACCGATACGCGAGATGTGGGGTGACCGTTATTTCACTTCGCGGGAAAACTCTTTTCGTTCCACAGCTCGGGCCCCGTCCCGTGACTCTGCGATTCCTATGGTGATTTCCTCTGACGAAGAAGATCCTGAGGAAGATCCCGAAGAAGTTCCTGAGGACGACCCCCGAAGAGGATCCTGAAGAGGATCCTGACTCGATTCCTCCTCACTTGAGCGACTGACTTTACTTGTAGCTACTGAGGGCTACCAGTATTTTATTTTGGGGGCCTGATGTTTTGTCTGTAGTGGGCTGTATATTCTGATACCGTAAGGATATGTATGTATAATCCTTTGGGGGCAAGTATAGTTTTGCTTTTTGATATGCCAGGCTTTGTAACTAAACAGTTTAATAATTATATATATATATATATAAATTAAATGTTAATTTCCCATGTTTGTTTCGTCACCGTGGATATTGATTATCGTTAACGTTAATGTAACAAAAAGAAAAAAAATTATACTCGCCAATTTAATTACCCAACTATAATCGAGTAAATATATATATTATTAAAATGAACCGGGTCTTAACTCACATAAATTTTATTTCCGCATTGTAATTGAAAGTGAGACGTTCCCTTAGGAAAAAGGGGCGTCACACTAAGTTGGTATCAGAGCCCCTGTTTATGTTTCTTTGGGTCTTGTGTTTGAGTCTGTCTTGTTTGTGCTGTGTGTTCTCTGAGTAGTATACGTAAGGGTGTATTGTTTGGTGTTCCTAGTGAATGCAACTGACTTTTCTATGTTTTCAGTTAATCTGATCTAAGAAAGTAAGATGGCATGAAGGGAAGATATGGCAGCAGCCATTACAGCGATGCAGAGGATGGCTGAGGCCATCGCACAGCAAACCGAGCAAGCTGCCCAGCAGCAAGAGAGAGTTGCACAACAACAAGAGCGAGCTGCTCAATAGCTAGAGGCCACTGCTGATGCTCAGAATTTAGCGGAGTGTCGATGCCATAACCCTCCTCAATTCAAAGGAGAATTTGATCCGGACAAGGCTAGTCTGTGGATCAAGGAATTGGAGAAAGTCTTTCGAGGAATGAGCTGCGCCGAGGACAAGAAGGTGAACTATGCTACATTTATGCTGGTAGGCAATGCTGAAAATTAGTGGAATGGAGTGCAGCAAATGCTGGAAGCTGCGAACCGAGAGATTACTTGGGGCTTATTCAAGGAACAGTTCTTGGATAAGTATTTCCTTGCGAGCGCAAGGCATGCGAAGGAGTCGGAATTCCTCAACTTGCGACAAGGAAATATGACTGTTAGCGAGTACGCAATGAAATTTGAAAACTTATCACAGTTTTCGATGTACTTTCAGAACTAACCAGATGAAGCATGGAAATGTCGAAGATTTACGGAAGGACTTAGGTATGAAGTGAAGAAGGCTGTGATCACCTTGAGGATCAATGGATTCTCACGACTACTGGATACTTGCTATGATGTAGAGGCTCTGGAGCAATCTAGAGACATGAGGAGCAGAAACTTTGGGCCTACGAGATTCCAGAGAGGCGGCAGTAACAGTGCTAACCATTTCCAGAAGAAGCCGTACTCCCGACCAACGGGGAACCAGCAATAAGCTATGGGTGGAAGTTCTGGTGGAGGTTCTACTAGGAACCGGACTGGCCAGAACACGGCGTATCCTTCCAGATGCCTGAAGTGTGGGAAAGACTATCTCACAAGGGACTGTACCATGAAGGGATTCATCTGCTTCAAATGTGGCAAACCTGGCCACGTGTCCCGAGACTGTAATCAAACGAAGGCCGAACCTTCAGTGAATGCTGCAAGAGCCAAGAAACCACAGGCTGGAGGGCGAGTCTACACTATGAGCAGAGCTGAGGCTTCCGAATCTGAAGATTTGATACAGGGGGAAGGTACCATAGAAGGTAATCTTTTAAATGTGCTGTATGACTCTGGGGTAACCCATTCTTTTATATCATATGACTGTGTACAAAGACTGGGTCTATCTGTGTCGTCTTTACCTTTTGACTTAACTATTTCTACCCCCACTGATAAACCGGTAGTTACTACCAAAGTCTGTCTAAATTGTCTATTGGTTGTTGAAGGTCGAACCTTTTCGGTCGATCTGATCTGTTTACCCTTTTCCCAACTAGATATTATCTTAGGGATGGACTGGTTGTCTTCCAACCATGTTCTGTTAGACTGTTCTAGAAAGACCATAGTTTTATCCATAATGGAGGATTCTAGATTTTTGACGGCCAACCGAGTTCAAGGTCTCTTGAAAGAAGGAGCTCACGGATACATGTTACTGTCTTCTTTGAAAGTCAAGAACGAGGTTGATGTGAACACAATTCCAGTGGTGAATGAGTTTTTCGAAGTCTTTTCTGATGATGTACCTGGTTTACCACCGGCTCGAGAGATAGAGTTTGCTATCGACCTAGTACCGGGAGCTGGTCCCGTGTCTATAGCACCGTATAGGATGGCACCGACAGAGTTAGCTGAGCTCAAGAAACAGCTAGAAGAGCTTTTGGAAAAGCAATTTGTCAGGCCAAGTGTGTCACCATGGGGAGCACCAGTGCTGTTAGTTCGCAAGAAGGATGGCACCTCAAGATTATGTGTGGACTATCGACAGCTGAACAAGGTAACGATTAAGAACAAGTATCCACTCCCGAGAATTGATGACTTAATGGACCAACTGAAGGGAGTAGCGGTGTTTTCAAAGATCGATCTGCGGTCTGGGTATCATCAGATACGAGTGAAGACGGAGGATATACCCAAGACAGCTTTTCGTACCCGATACGGTCATTACGAATACCTTGTGGTGCCGTTTGGTGTGACGAATGCACCAACTATCTTTATGGACTACATGAACCGAATCTTTCATCCTTACTTGGACAGATTCGTTGTGGTCTTCATTGATAACATTCTGGTATACTCTCAAAATCAGGAGGACCATGCTGAACACCTCAGTATAGTTCTTCAGATTCTGAAGGAGAAGGAATTGTATGCCAAACTGTCAAAATGTGAGTTCTGGTTGGAAGAAGTTAAGTTTCTGGGTCACGTGATCTCGAAGGATGGGATTGCAGTGGATCCATCGAAGGTGGATGCAGTGCTGCAATGGGAAAGACCAACGTCCGTGACAAAAATTCGAAGCTTCGTGGGTTTAGCTGGATATTACCGGAGGTTCATTAAGGGATTCTCTAAGATTGCTGGACCACTTACACAACTCACGAGGAAAAACCAAGCTTTTGAGTGGACCGACAGCTGTGAGCAAAGTTTCCAAGAGTTGAAGATTCGACTGACTACCTCACCGGTGTTAGTGCTACCCGATCCGAATGAGCAGTTTGAAGTGTACTATGATGCTTTATACCAAGGGCTAGGATCTGTACTTATGCAGAATGGAAGAGTGGTGGCTTATGCTTCAAGGCAGTTGCAAGTGCACGAGAAGAATTACTCGACGCACGACTTAGAGTTAGCGGCTGTAATTTTTGCTCTGAAGATATGGAGGCATTTTCTCTACGGAGCAACGTTCAACATTTTCAGTGATCACAAGAGTCTGAAGTATTTGTATGATCAGAAGGAGTTGAACATGAGGCAATGAAGGTGGTTAGAATTCCTAAAGGATTACGATTTCTAACTTCTGTATCACCCTGGTGATAACTTTGGAAAATGAAGTTATTTCACATGGCTTTGAATGTATAGGAGCATGCTTTCCTTAAATTTACATGACCCAATGGTCCAAATTCATGCATGATCTTGATTCTTTAAGCTTTGTATCTCAATTGTTTAAGAATTTAATTTTTAATGCTTGTAATAAGAAATTGAGAAGGATCATGGCTTGATGAGTTAAAACATTATTTTTGTTGCAGAAATTCAAGAAGGAAAGACCTTGGAAAAGATATGGAAGCAAAGAAGAGTTCAAAATGGAGAAAGATGCTAATGAGAAGCAAGGGCAGCTAATCCACGCCTAGGCATGTTCCTCGCAGTTTATCAGGAATCTCAAGCAGAGACCATCACGCCTAGGCGTGGTAAAGTCACGCCTAGGCGTGACAAGTAGAAGAAAGGCACGTGATCATAACCACGCCTAGGCGTGGGAAAAATCCTGGCACGCGACTTTTACCCTTATATTCTGATTTTTGGGAAATAGGGGGATTCTGTTTGGTACACTCAACCACGAATTTCAGAGAGCAATTGAGAAGAGGAGGAACCCATTTGGGTTGAAGGTGACTCAAGGGAGAATCAAGATCAAGGAAGAGGATCAAGCTTGGAATCTCTCCATTTTTGTCTATTCTTTCCCTTTACCTCTTGATTTGTAACTTGATGGATCATTTGATTTCATGTGTTTTCTTCTCTTTCATGATGTGTAACTAAACCCTAATCTAGGGGCTCTCTAGGATCTTGCTATGGATTTGATTAATATGTAATTGATTGGGTATCCTTTCAATGAATTTGATTTTTTTCATCCATATCTATGCTTAATGCTTGTTGTTGATTGGCCATCAATTGCATGATTTTAGTATTCCAATTGAACTAGAAATAGGGAGTTGTGAATATGGATATGGTATGGTTGATGTATGTTCAATTTCATTCTATTGGATGGAGTGTGTTGATTAGCTAATGGGATGGACACATACCCATTAGTCATGCATGGCAAGTGTTTGATAATTGGTCTTAATGAGTGATTCTTATGTTAATTCACATGGACACATAGTGGATTAGTTAGGTTTTACATGGGTAATTGTCCTAGACATAGGCTCTTATCTATTGAAGGTTATCAGCTAACAAATATCATTTCATTAATTGGTGCTTGTTGATTGCATTTATTCATTGAAGTAGCAAGTGAATAGGGACCCCTAGGCTTTAATCATTCTCATCTTCTCTTGTGGAATTAGTGTTTGGTGTTTTCTTATTTTGTTTCTTTAAATTGTTATTTTAATTACAACCCATTCTCACAATTCGTTTGCTTGGATAAAAATTTGTGAATTTGATTAAGTTTAACATTCTTCTAATTAATCAATCCCTTAGGACACGATACTCTAACTCTCCTTTATATTACTTGTCGACCCGTGCGCTTGCGGATTTACGGATCAGTTACCAACACCTGGCAAGGCAAATGTTGTGGTAGATGCTCTAAGTAGAAAGATGATCAGTGTCTCTGCCCTGATGATCAAGGAAAAGGATACGCTAGAGCAATTTAGAGATGTGTGGTCTTTTGTGGAGTTAGAACCTGGAAAGATTTGCATGAATATGGTTACCATCACAAGTGAGCTACTAGATGACATAAAGGAAAAGCAGAAGATTGACAAATTCTTACAAGAAGTGAGAGAGCAAGTGGAGCGAGGAGATGAAACAGAGTTTGCGAAAGGAACGGATGGAATTCTGAGGTTTCGTGGAAGAATTTGTATTCCCCGTGACAAGGAGCTTAGAGAATACATCATTAACCATGCTCATACAAGCCAGCTGAGTATGCATCCAGGCATAACAAAGATGTACCAAGACTTGAAAAAGTTGTTCTGGTGGCATGGAATGAAGAGTGACGTCACTAGACGTGTATGGACTTGTCTAGTTTGTCAAAAAGCTAAGGTGGAACATCAGAGACCAGCGGGTTTGCTGCAACTGTTGTCTATTCCGGAATAGAAGTGGGACAGTATTGCAATGGATTTTGTAGTCGGATTGCCAAGGACAAGAAAAGGTCATGATTCGATTTAGGTAATTGTGGACCGACTCACGAAGTCGGCACACTTTCTCCCGATCGACATAAAATACAAACTAGAGAGATTGACTCAGATCTATGTTGGAGAAATTGTTAGGCTACACGGTGTGCCTACGAGTATTGTTTTGGATAGAGATCCGAGATTTACTTCAAATCTCTGGGAGAGTTTGCAAGAAGCGTTGGGGACGAAGTTACGTCTGAGTTCTGCTTATCATCCGCAGACCGACGATCAATCAGAAAGAACGATCCAATCTTTGGAAGATTTGCTTAGAGCCTGTACCATAGAGAAAACTGGAAGTTGGGATGATATTCTACCTTTGATAGAATTCACCTACAACAACAGTTATCATTCGAGCATAGGAATGGCACCCTATGAGGCTCTGTATGGACGACGATGTCGAACACCTCTGTGTTGGTACCAAGACGGCGAGCGCCTTACGTTGGACCAGAGATTATACAGCCGACAACTGAGAAGGTTAAGATAATTCAAGAAAAGATGAGAACGGCTCAAAGTCGACAAAAGAGTTATGCAGACCGAAGGAGAAAACCTCTTGAGTTTGAGGAAGGCGAGCATGTATTCCTGAAAGTCACACCTACGACCCGGGGTAGGTAGGGCTTTAAAATCTAGAAAACTCACTCCTAAATTCCTTGGACCATACCAAATCATTCATCGTGTAGGTCCTGTAGCGTACCAAATATCCTTACCTCCTTTCCTTTCAAACATTCATAATGTTTTCCATGTGTCACAACTTCGAAAATACCTTCCTGACCTAAGTCATGTCATAGCACCGGATGCAGTACAATTAAAAGAAAACTTAACTTATAAGACGTCTCCTATAAGAATCGAGGATAGGAAGCTAAAGCAATTAAGAGGCAAGGAGATCGCATTGGTGAAAGTGATCTGGAACGAGGTGACAGGAGATGCAACTTGGGAGCTGGAAGACAAGATGAAGGAGCAACACCCATAGTTATTCTAAGGTATACAAATTTCGAGGACGAAATTCCTTTTTAGAAGGGGAGTGTTGTAACATCTCAAAAATTCTTTATTTCATTATAAACGATCATTTTATAATATTTATGATTTTTAGGAATTTTTGTGAATTTTTCTGGAAATGATGAATATTTTAATATATTCTTCGTTTTACGTGTACACGAAATGAGTCGGGAAACTAGAATATTTTCCCGAGGTGGTAAACTTTGAACTGTCAACGTGTCAACGGGGGATCTTACTAAACCCGAGGTCGGGCACAGTTTGAGAGATTTACATTTCTCAAGGTTTTATCTGTTAAATAAAATTGCGGTATCATAAAATTATCTGATGAATAATAAAATATTATTTTCATCAATTGTAAATTTTATTCACTGAGAAAATAATTCCACAGTGTAATTAATCATCTGTCAGATGTATTTAATTTGGAGACAAGCTTACTATGTACTTTATCGAGGAACGTGCGAAGCTTCTCAAGGAAGCTTCCTCCAACCATTATTTTTATCATTTCTCTCTCCTCCCAATTTGTGCAGCACGTTTGAATTAAGGGGGTCTAATTCATTTTCTTTTTCTCATATTTCCCCTCCTCCCTGTAAGTAGCTCACTATTCACTCATCTTTCTCTCTTCTCTTTCACCCCACAGCAGCAACACCATCCACCCACACCTCTGTTTTGTTCTTCAAACCGTCACAATCCTAGCACCATTTCGTGTTTGGAGGACCACCATCATTGAGGAAATCATCTTCAAAGTTTGGTCATTTTCTCCATCTTCATTTTCTTCTACTTTGAAGCTTAAAGGTTGGAGCTTTAAGGTAAAGCTCTTAACTTTTTCTTCCTCCCCTCTCATTTTCGTGACCCACTGTCATTTTGATGACCATGGGTATTCATTTCAATATTGGGTTCTGATTTTACACGTTTAAATGTTTAAGGATTTCCTGGAAGCTGAAAACGAAATCCTGACCAAAAAGGAGCAACCTTTCTTTGTGCTTCTCCAAGGTAAGAGGAAGACACTCCTCCTCAACATCTTTTAGCATTTAGGGACGTCGTTTGTGATTGGTACTGAGAGTCATCTTTGTTTGAATGCTGTTGGTGATGTATATATGCTAGTTGATTGTTTTGTGTGTTTTGATATATTTATGTGTACTGGAACGTATAATCTAAAAGGAACGTCGTCGAGCTGGCCTCGGATGGCCACGCCTTGAGACTAAAATTTTGGGATTCTTGGTGAGAAATGGTAATAACTTGAGTTTCTCACCATTAAGTGTAATGTCAAAATCTGTCGTGTATGAACCCCTGGCCAAACCCATCGAATTTGATGTCTTGATCACTTAGTAAAATGTTAAAATTCGTCGAGTATGAACTCCTGGCCAAACCCGTCGAATTTGATGTCTTGATCAGTTAGTAAAATGTTAAAATCCATCGAGTATGAACTCCTGGCCAAACCCGTCGAATTTGATGTCTTGATCACTTAGTAAAGTTAAAATCCGTCGAGTATGAACTCCTGGCCAAACCCGTTGAATTTGATGTCTTGATCACTTAGTAAAGTTAAAATCCGTCGAGTATGAACTCCTGGCCAAACCCGTCGAATTTGATGTCTTGATCACGTAGTAAAGTTAAAATCCATCGAGTATGAACTCCTGACCACTTAGGAGAGAAACTCCTCCAATGCAAAATTCATCGAATTGGAATGACCACATCCGTCAAGTGACATATTCGTTGAGTTAGAATGCCAATACCCATCGAGAGACATACCCGTCGAGTAGATTGCCTGTCTATTTAATAGAAGCTTCCCAAAGTTAATATTCGTCGAGTAGAATGTCAAGATCCATCGAATTAGAGTTTCTAACTATAGTGTTTTTCGTTGGTTCGACACTTGGGAGATTTCTCCAACGTCGACACCCACATCCATTGAAATAGGACTTCTGCTGACCTTCTGGAAAAATTTGACAGTTTTGATCTCTGTTCGACAGAACCTCCATCCGACAGAAATTGATTTTTATCCAATCTTGTTATAAAATGTTCTCCCATCTTTCATCCTTCTGCCATGTTTTTTTTCATCGAATGGCAGCCTCAATTTTCCAGTAAATGCATTGTCTCCATCGAATTCACAACTATGGTTTATCACCCAATACCTAGCAATTAAATCTGTGACGTTGTTGGTGATTCTGGCCATGTATCTTCTTGGATTCAAAACCCTTGGATTAATAAAAGCACATAAATCATAAATGATTGGATGACTAGAGATTAAGTAGGAATTCATAAACAGGGAAGAACATGAGTATGGGTGAGCTTTTGAGGCACATAATGAATTTAATGGTTGACTTCTATCATGACTATGAATGAAAATTATGGATATCCTTAAAATGTACTATTGGCCTGTTGTGGACCCGTGAATGGGATCAGATCTTGTTGATAAATGATATGACATGCATTTGAAGCATGATGGACCTAGTTGGTCATGAAGAGTATGATTGTGTCATGCATTGAGCAAAAAGAAAGAGATTGTCCATTGGACTTGGTTAAGGCCGGTAGCCTGAGAGTCGAGATCTGTGTAGAATGTCTTGTAAAATGCCATGATGTACACAATGATAATTTAAGAATTTTAGCACTTGAGGGCCTGGGCAGCCAAGAATACAGACATACCTCCTGATCGTTCTCTCCGACTGTTTTGTGTCTAGCTCCATGGAGTAGGATTTTGGTTATTGAGGGCACGTGTGTATAGTGAGTCCATGAATCATCTGGCATACATTGTTATTATAATTGGAACTATTGTACTTCTGATTTATCTATATGTATACGACTGCTTGGAACTGTTTGGTTGATTATAGTTGCTATTAAATGTTTATTACCATTATTGCTGTCATAAATGCTATGTGGGCACTTTGCGCCATTTGGTTTCTCGATGCTATGATTGGTAATGATGGTAGGATTTCTTACCTCTTCTCTGTCTCTCCACATCTGTTTTGTTCGTATACTGCGTTCCATAGAAGACAACTGCAAGGAACCGGAAGCTCCCGACTTCCTTGGTTTTTGGCCTCATCTCGATTGAGTGACTACAGAAGAATATGGAGCCACGCACGCAAAGATTTTTGGGAGATGTGCGCCTGACTTTCTTGGGAGGGCAAGAGTGCTGGTACATCAACTATGGTTCTGAGCGTTGCGTCTATACGGGGGATGTGTCGTTATCTCTAGCCTAGAGACGTCACGAGCCGCCTGTCTTCACCTGCTGTATTAGTTTACATTTGGAGTTTCAACTACCGATATGCGAGATGTGGGGTGACCGTTATTTCAACTACCGATACCGCTTGTCTACAGCTCGGGCCCCGTCCCGTGACTCTACGATTCCTATGGTGATTTCCTCTGACGAAGAAGATCCTGAGGAAGATCCCGAAGAAGTTCCTGAGGACGACCCCGAAGAGGATCCTGAAGAGGATCCTGACTCGATTCCTCCTCACTTGAGGAACTGACTTTACTTGTAGCTACTGAGGGCTACCAGTATTTTATTTTGGGGGCCTGATGTTTTGTCTGTAGTGGGTTGTATATTCTGATACCGTAGGGATATGTATGTATAATCCTTTGGGGCAAAGGGTATAGTTTTGCTTTTTGATATGCCGGGCTTTGTAACTAAATAGTTTGATAATTATATATATATATATATATAAATGAAATGTTAATTTCCCATTTATGTTTCATCACTGTGGATATTGATTATCGTTAACGTTAATGTAACAAAAAGAAAAAAAAAATACTCGCCAATTTAATTACCCAACTATAATCGAGTAAATATATATATTATTAAAATGAACCGGGTCTTAACTCACATAAAATTTATTTCCGCATTGTAATTGAAAGTGAGACGTTCCCTTGGGAAAAAGGGGCATCACACCTTTGGTTAGAACTTCTCCAATCTTGGTGATTTGGAAGATCATGGTCCGAGTTGAATATCCACTAGTTGGCCATCTGATTATGGCCTTCTCTCGTCCATGTCATTGCACATATCAAGCTCTGCCATCATCACGAGATGTTTGTCTTTCCTCTAAAGTGGCAAAGCACGGTGTTCGCTAATGGTATCTTTCTCAAGAAGGTCCACACTTGTGTTGTAGCAGCATTTTTTAGTAGCTTGATCAGCCTTCACACTGTCACCACCTCTCCATCATCCGATAAGAACTTCATAGTCGAGTGGTGAGTTGACGCTATTGACCCTAAAACAATACTATAAGCTGAATGACAGTCCATCACCAAGAATTTCACCTTCATAATTTTTACTATGTAATCATCACCAAGGGTCATAAACAACTCAATGTATCCCTCTGACCTAACTTGCCCCTAGAGAAACCTATAAGGTTAGTGTCAATGAAAAAGGTTTAAGGTTGGGCAAAAGGATGCACATGTTCCTAAAGCACTCCATAAATAATGTGTTTGCAGAACTCCCTTAGTCCACGAAGATCCTTTTTACCCTTGTGTTGACCATCTTGACTGTGATCATCATAGGGTGATCATGGCCTGGGATGACTCCTTCTTCGTTTTCTTTAGAAAAACTTATCACTAGTGTTTGACATTTACTACCCTTCTCGGTGATTGGGTGCGATGCTACACTGTAATGGCCCTCAGGTATCTTCTCCTTACAGGCCTCGTTTAGCCTCCCCTAGAGAAGCCATTAGAGATGGTGTTAATGGTCCTTGTGACCTCATTGTCTCGTCTCGCATCTTGTTTGGGAGAGTTATTCCTCTAACGTCGGGCCTGCTCTTGTGGTGGTGAGTGGTCTTCAAGAGAAAGTGTTCATTGTTGAGAACTTAGGCTCCTTTTACTATTATCTCTTCTATGATAGCATAAGGATTCACTCCCTCTGGATCCTTGGGAATAATTTTGCAATCGTCTACGTAGGATCAGGGGCTCTATCACATCAGGAAGGTCCACGCAGTCTTTCGTGCTATGCCCATAGACGTGGTCGTAATTGCAGCACTTGGACTTGTTAACTCATCCTCGTGGCCTCAAGATCCTTAGCATTGGGAGGTCAAAGAAATCCATATGGTACAAAACCTCTAGGATTTACTTTAGGAAATCCTGAGTGGGGTCTTCTCATTAACTTTCCCCATGGTGGTCATTTTGGGATGTTCTTAGGACTTTTGAATTCAAGTTCCTTGTCCTTCCTTCGAGATGTGTCTTACACTTGGCCTTAAGGACTTCTTTCATATTAATGTACTTCTTGGAGTATTCTTTCAACTCCTTGAGACTATTTGGGCTCTTGTTCGCTAGCGATTTAGAAAACTCTCTGTGCTTGAGTTTGCTTATAATCGCATGCATGGTCGCGACATGGTTGAAATCTCAGACCTCGAGTTATGCTTGGTTGAACTTATACATGTAATCCCTAAATGATTCTTCCCTACCCCGCCTTATACTGTAAAGGCTCTGAGTGGTTTTGGGTTGAGTTTTATTGGTGGCAAAGTAAAAGAGGAAACTCTAAGCCATCTCATTAAAACCATTGATGGAATAAAGGGGTAGGGAAATGAACCACTTATATGTTGCTTTCTTTAGGGTAAAGGGGAAAGCGTGACATCTGATGGGGTCGGATCCCCCCATGGAGGCCATTAAGGCATCTAAGTGCTCTTGGGGGTCCATAGATCCATCATATGCTTCAATGGCAGGGAGCTTCAAACCCTTGGGCAACTGCACAACCATGATGAAGTCACAGAACGGGTGACTAAAACTATAATGGACCCCCTACTAATGTGAGAGGCCTGAAGCGGTAGAAGGCTCTTTCCTTCTTTGCAGTTTTTGATTAGCACAAATTAGTCTATCAACATGAGGCTGTTTATCAATTCGTGCTTCGTAATCCACACAATCTCCCTTATTGTTTTTAGCCACACACTCTCGATTCACCACTCAGAGTATTTCAGCTAGATGCTGTTACTGTTCGATGAACATGGTGAATAACTCTTGGTTGGTGGGAGGCTAATTTAGGGTTCTTGCCTCTTATAGTACTAGAGAGGGAGCACATTGCACTCATGTAACACCCCAAATTCTGACTATGTTAATAGTAATAGCAGAATTACACTGTTTTGTATTTTCTATGTGTTATAAAAATAGTTTGACTGTTCCGAGATCATTTTTGATCATTTTGTGTGATTTGCTTCGAGTCAAGAAAATAATAATTTTCTTGACCGAAAAAATCTTATTTTAATTAATTGGAGCTGGGGGATCTTACTAAACCCAATTCTTATTGATATATGTATTAATCTTTTAATTTTTAGGATTTAACTGTGTAATAAAATAATTTTATATTATTATAATATTATTTTATGTGACAGTACCTACTGTCTTAAAAACAGTAGAAATCTGCTTAACATGGACTCGAAAAGTCTGTGGGGCCCGCGTTTAGTGTAACAGTCAATGATTTTGACTGGACAGAATTCTAAACCAATAAGAATCAGTCAAAATAGGTGGCTTGACTATTTTAAACCAATAGGAAGAAGTCAAATAAAGAAACATAGACTTCAATATGGACCATTAGATGAAAAGCATAATTTAGATGCTTTTGATCATAACCGTTGATTCGATCAATGGTGTAAAACGAATCTTGATAAAACCACTCAGTAATATCCACCGTAGATTTCAATGGTTACGATGAAGTCAACAATAGTGGCTTGACTTTGATTAGTAACTAATTAAACCTAATTTGGTTAATCTAATGACCTAATTAACAAGCTAAGTAAACTAAATTAATTGTTAATTTGTTATAATTTAATTCTTAATTAGATATCCTAATTTTAATTAGAGGTTATAATATATATAATAATAAGTTTAATTAATTAGTTATATAGTTGGATAATTAATTAAGAATGGTTAGGAAACTAAACCTAATTAATTAGCTATTTGATTAGCAAGTAATTGGACTTAAATTGAACACAAATTAAATCCCTAAATACCTTTGAACCACACGGTTATGCAGCAACCTTGGGAGGCTTCTCCATGATTCTTGAACAATCCAAATAGCCATGCAAAGTCAAGTTGATGACATATGCCATGTGCTAGTCCATGTGCACTCAAAATAGGATATTTTACTTCAAGTAAATCCTAATTTCCCTATGCTTATCCCACGGCAGCAGCAACTCCATAATTTCACTCTCACAATATTTACTTTTCTCTCACATCAAAAGCTTTCATCTTTTTCTCTAAAAAATGCCAAGAACCCTAAGCACCATTTTCTTCCTTTTCTCTCCATAGATTCGGCCTCACTACCCAAGTACACCATCACTCACTTATAATTTTCACTCTCAACATTTCCTAAAGCTAGACAACATTCTAAACACTTTTCATTGAGGAAGTTTTCCCAAAATCTCACTCTAAGTGCTTCAAAATCCCACTTCTACCTTACTTCCCTAGAGGTAAACTTTGATTTTTATGGTTTAAATTCATGTTTATGATTTTCTAAACCATGTTTGTTCTATGGTTAGTCATTATTAAGCTTTATTTGTGATTTTACTAATTGTTTTAGAATTGTTAGGAATTGTTTGTGAACCATACGAAAACAAGGAGAAGGAGAGGAGCTTGAAAAGCTTGTCTTCAAGAGGTAAGAGGGAGATTTACCTCACCAACCAAGTTTTGGTGGTGTGGGGATGGTTTTGTTCGGTGAAAAACCCATAAGGGTTTATTCACCTATTGTTTGATGTGCTTTGATTGTGTTTGTGTTGTGTATGGTATTGTTTCTATGCTTGCATGTGTGATAAAATGCTTAAAGCTTTGATATTATGTGTGTATGTATAATTATGAAAGCATGAGAATGTATGTGTAATTTAGGATGTGAACAACATGATGAATCGATTGTATGAGTGCTCCAAAGAGCATTGAGGCTTACGGCCATGCCATGGAAAAGAAGACCAAAGTCCTTACACTGATGAATTAAAATGAGAACTGAGAGACCTAAATGAATTTGGAAAAAAATTGAGTATGACAAAATAAAATGATTTTTATATGAATTAAAGAAAAGAAATAATAATTTTTGAGAAATAATACAATTACTAATTTTTAGAGGGGTTGTACCACAAATTTTTATAAAAGAAGGACTAAATTAAAAATATTATGTAAAAGATGGGCCATTGTATAAATACTTATTTTTAGAGGGGTCATATTGTAAATATTATTTTTAGAGTGGTCATATTACAAATATTTTATAAAAGAGAGACTATTTTGTAAATATGAATTTTATGAAGGACTATTTTATAAATATGAATTTTATGAGGGACTATTTAGTAAATATTAATTTTTGAGGGACTATTTCATAAATATGAGTTTTTGAGGGACTATTATGCAAATATGGAAAATAAAGTGAATTTTAAGTGTTAAATGAGAAAAATAGTATTTTTGAAAATTTAAAACGTATGAAAAATATTTACGCGATTGAAAAACGTTGGAAAATCGCTACGCGATTTTGAAAGGGCGATAGAATTGAGTCGCGATTGAGAAAACGTGAAAATATGAATACGCGATTAAAATACAGTAATAATACTATTAGATTATTGTGTGGACCCCGAATACGTGATATAAATTGGAAATGTGAATAGTGCATAGTACATGCATTGGAAAGGTCCGATGGACTGTATGAGGCTAGTTGCCTAGGAGAGACTACACCTCTTGAGTGGGTGTGATATGCGTAGTGTAAGTCACTAGTTGACCTTGGGGGCATTGGGGTGCGGGTTGCTTACAATGGGCAGTTGGTAGTTCTTCTGTGCCGTAGGTTAGACCGACACAACACACCAATGATCCTAACCGAGACACTATCCTTAATCAAGATCTGATAAAGACTGTTGTGTATATGCTAGATGTGCAAGATTGAGCACGTGGTCCGAGGCATATTGGTACCGATAAATCTTTTTGATCACTCTCTCCGACCTGAGTTATAGCTCCATGGAGTAGGAAATTGAGTCTGTGTGCATACATGTAGCTATTGAGGGTATTATCGTAATTATATTTATGATAATTGATTTATTGAATATTTGATTATTGATAAATGGCATGACTGTAATTATTGTATACTTCATGTGTTTTATTGATAAATGATATTGATGGCATAACTGTAATTATGGTATGATAGTTGTATGAGATATTGTATGTGTTTATCTTCATTACTACCATACTGGTATTGGCGCATGTGATCTCACCTCTTTGTATGCATGTTCTGTATTATGTTTATATTTGTTAAGACGTCAAGCAAGAGATAGAGCGAGAAGCTGAGGAGGAGCAGATTCCTGCTGAGGACGTTGAGTTTTGAAAAGATGGAGATGCCTAGTTTCCTTGGCTACCTGAAGTTGACATTCATTGGAGGAGATGAGGCGTGGACTGTAGATTTAGAGAGAGAGAGTATCTACTATATGGGAGACCTAAATATTAGATTGAGTAGGCAACATTTAGGACACCCTTACTTTTCTGTTAATCTTTTTATACAACTAGAGTTCCTAATATATATTAGGCAGTATTGGGGAGCTTACTATCGTACTCCCAGTGCGATTAGCATTGTGTCGTCTGCTTGGACACCTGTTCGTAGGACTGCACCTCATGATGGATTCTTGTATGCTGAGGAATCTGAGGAGGACCCGTCTGAGGGTTCTGCTGTCTAGTAGGACTTGGGTAGTATAATAGTTTAAGTTAAAGTTTTAAAGTTTAAATATTTTGAAAGTCTAGTTTGTAAAATATTTAAGTATGACAATACTAAAGGCTTGTATGTATATATGATGTAAATTATTTGTGACAATGTTGTTATGTTTTTATTTTCTGTTAAGTTTATCTTATTATCATCAAGAAATTTTATAACTCGTATTTATATTACAAGCACGATTTCTAATGAAAGGGTAATTTGGTAATTAAGTAACATGAAATGTGGCGCCCTAAGGAGGGTGTTACAACTCGAGCAGGGGGACTCTACTCATTGAACAGTGGAATGAATTCGTTGGGAGGAGGAAGGCCTGTCGTGAGCCTAGCTGGCTGCCACTAAGGCCTCTTCTCTGTCTTGCGGTTATTCTTGATTTGTGGCTACTCTTTTGTGAGTGTATAGGTTGTTGGTTGTTCTTGATTCCCACAGACGGTGCCAATGTTATGTCTTGGGTTGTTGGGTTCCTTGGATTAGAATCAGATCACTGCAGTAACCTCCTAGTAGCTTTGATACGTTGGAGAGGGGTTGGGTACCTGCAAGACATTACAACGCTTAAGTTATGTAGGATGTAAGGTGAGTGCAATGAGCGGAAAAAGATCCTTACCCTCATAGTACTGTAGTTATTTATAGTGGAGTGAGTCTTGGGAATCAAGTATGATTCAAGGATATTATGGTCATTGTAGGGCCAACTTCCCAAGCTTGTGTGTTGACTTGTGCTTGGTTCCCTAAGTGGTAATTCCTTTTATTGAGGAGGGGAAATCACATCTCTTATTGACATTGGACTTGGCCTTATTGGACTTAAACCCTAGTCCGAATCAAGTTCCTTATAGTTCAAATCCCTTAATAATTTAGTCCTTTTATCTACTTCAGTTTAATGTCGTTAATTTAAAATTGACATGACACTATAATATTTAAATATTGAAGGCTGGTATTCAAGTATTTAAATATATACTTCAAATATTTAAATATCATGACCTTATATTTGAATATTCTTGATTTGCATATTCTGAAGTGCAATATTTGAATATTACAAAAATGATTAATTTTTGAATATGAGAATGTGATATTTGAGTATTTGAAGTTTTCATCAAAATATTCTAATACTAATGTTCATTATTTAAGATTATGATGTCATGTCAATTTTTCATGAACAATGTTAGACTAGAATAGATGGAGAAACTAAATTATTGAGGATTTGAAAGATTAAATTGATAAAATTAATCTTAAAGACTAAATTGATAATAAATATATCTTTCAAGATTAAAATGATATTTCATTCTTTTCTTTTCTATTTCTCCCTTCCAATAAGGGCATAGATTGTTTTGTAAATAAAAGAACAAAAATTACAAAAGGAAAAAAATGTGAATCTTAGATTTGTCCTTATGCTACTCCAGAGAGTTTCAAACCCACCCTTATATATTAAATTAGAGTTCATTTATTTGAGAGTGAGTTATTTTCTTATTCTACTCTCCCTTATAGAATGACATGTATCGTTCTTAATTCTAATAGTCCTCAAATAATGACATGTTTCATTCTTAACTTCCTTTTTTTTTTTAAAAA
Organism: Ormosia semicastrata; assembly: GCA_029884595.1. Taxonomy (NCBI): domain Eukaryota; kingdom Viridiplantae; phylum Streptophyta; class Magnoliopsida; order Fabales; family Fabaceae; genus Ormosia; species Ormosia semicastrata. The sequence continues at coordinate 33,883,154 of JAQQTO010000063.1, forward strand.
AATTCAAATTTAAATTCTCTTTCAACTAATTATGTTTTTTTTAATCTATTGTTTATTTAAAATTTTAGTCTAATTTTGAAAAGAAAACCCGTGTAATGTATAAGATATTTACTAGTTATATTTTCTGTTTTGGTATTGCATTTTTAAATTTTTCCATATGCTATTACAAAGTGCTTGATTGCAGGTTATTTGTACTCTTTAAGTGCTTCTACCTAGGAAGCATGGATACAGATACAAGACAAAGATACGATATGACACAGATATGTTAATATGATAAAAATTTAAAAAATAATTAAAAGATATATAGATGAAAAATATCTAAAAGTATTGAAGTATCTGATATGATTTGTATTAAATACTAATACGGCGATCATTTTCAAGTATCAGTACTATATAAGCTTCTACACTTTTTGCATTACACATATATTTCTCCACAAATCTCAGTACAGTGATTCACTTCTCTATCTTTTTCTTTTTTTCTCACTTTTTCTTGACATCCAATGATTTACATCCCTTTTGTAAGATTTATGTGCACAATAATCTATGTGCAAGAAATATTTCTTTTTATTGTATAAATACGTATCTAACTTAGACACAAACACATCTATATGGTGTTGGGAAAAATCCCTCACCCACAAGAAAAATAAGCAAATAAACAAGCATAATAGCATAAGAAATTTAACGTGGTTCAGCCTTCACTGCCTACGTCCACGACTTCACAAATCAATCTACTAAATTCAAATAACAATTACAGTCACCTATATTGAAATATCACTCACAAACTCAAAAAACTCCAATACACCAAATCTCACAAAGTAATATTTTCTCTCAAACAAAAATGTCAATTCTCACAAATTTCCTTCACCTTACCTAATATTACAGTGGCTTCCAATTTCTTTTCTGCAACTCCGCACTACAGCCAAGCAAAAAAACTTTCAAAACTCCTCACCATACCAAATGCAGCGCTGCACCCACACCATATATAAGAAGAGACAAAAAAGGTTTGTTTAAAAACCCTCATCATCTAACTTTTTGTCTTTCACGTGCTATTACAAAAACCAACACCTTTAAAAAAAAAAAAGACAAACTTCTCAAATGGGCTTAACCCAAACCCAACACAAGGCATAACCCAATAAATGTCCACCTTGCCTTATGATTGGAACAATCTGCAAGTGTCAATAGCAAGTGCGTAGGCTTTATCAAAGTATATGCAAATGTTACTTTCTTCTTTGGCATATACACACGCTCCACTTTTTTCAAATTACTACATGCTCCACCATGGCCCTTTCTTATTAAAGTATCTCCCATCAATTTGTATAAATTACTATCAATCTTTTTACTTTTCATTATCACCAAAGAGTCTCTACAAACTTGCATAACTCTATCTCTTGCAGAATATCCATACCCCAATGCATCAAGTCTACCCAAAGAAATCAAATTCCTTCCAAGTGTAGGCACATGTCTCACATCACCAAGTGTTTTCACAAGACCATTATGCATCTTAATTTTCACAGTACCTTTTCTAGCAACATTCAAGTAATTACCATTAGCCAATTTCGTTACTTCATCACCACTTGCATTATACGTATCAAACCATTCCTTCTTTGAACAAATATGATTAGAACAAGTAGAATCTAAAACCTAACAATCACCATAGGCACTATTGTCTTCTTCAACCATCAATAACTCATTTTCATAACCTAAAGGTTTTTGTACAACAACTGTAACATTTTCAAACTTCCCTTTTCCTTTACTCTTTTCAAATTCTTCATGTCTGCTTTCAGCTTCCTGCAATAAAATTTAATATGACTCATCTCATGACAAAAATAACACTATTTTTCTCTATAATCCGGACTTGGCATAGAACTTGATCTTGAATTATTCCTACTAGAAAAATTACCACGAGACACACTCCTGCCACGATCAGATCTAGCAACCAAAATACCTCGTTCAGATTGAACACCTGGCTTTTTAAATTTTTCATTCTCTAATAATATGACAATCATATCATCTACCTTCAATGTCTCTTTTCCAACTAGCAATGTAGTGACTAAACTCTCATAAGTGTTTGAAAGAGACGACAACAACAACAAAGCTTTATCCTCATCATCAACTTTCACACCAATGCTAGATAATTGTGTAATCAACTTTTTAAAATAATTCAAGTGATCTCTTATGTCTACATCATCACCCATCTTCAATTGATACAATTCTTTCTTTAAAAACAAACGGTTTGTGAAAGACTTAGACATATACATATTCTCTAATTTCTTCCATAAATCATCAGCAGAAGTTTCATTTAAAACATTTCATTTTACCTCAGGTGCCAGACATAGCCGGATCATACTAACTGCCTTCATCTTCAGTTCTTCCCATTCTTCATCTGTCATTTTCTTAGGCTTCTTTTCCTTTTCATTTAGAGCTTTAATCAGTCCCTGCTACACTAAAATATCCTTTACAGTACTCTGCCACAAGATAAAATTTTGCTTGCCATCAAAGAGCTCCACCTCAAATTTACTACTTCCTAAACCTTGCATCTTCGCCATAAAAAAATAGAAACACAAAAAGCGGGATCGAAACCCGCTCTGATACCAGTTGTTGGAAAAAATCCCTCACCCACAAGAAAAATATGCAAATAAACAAGCACAGTAGCACAATAAATTTAACGTGATTCGGCCTTCACTGCCGACGTCCACGACTTCACAAATCAATCTACTAAATTCAAATAATAATTACAGTCACCAATATTGAAATATCATTCACAAGCTCAAAAAACTCTAATACACCAAATCTCATAAAGTAATATTTTCTCTCAAAAAAAAATCTCAAACAAAAATGTCGATTCTCACAAATTTCCCTCACCTTACCCAACATCATGGTAGCTTCCAATTTCTTTTCTGCAACTCCACACTATAGCCAAGCAAAAAACCTTTCAAAACTCCTCACCATACCAAATACGGCGCTGCACCCACACCATATATAAGAAGAGCCAAAAAAGGTTTGTTTAAAAACCCTTATCATTTAACTTTTCGTTTATCACGTGCTATTACCAAAAATCAACACCTTTAAAAAAAAATTCAAATGAACTTAACCCAAACCCAACACAAGGCATAACCCAATATATGGATCCCTCTATGAATTCTGTAATATCCCAATATTTGCTATCCAATTATATTGTCATATAAAAGAATAACCCAATACTGGTCATGCTACTTCTAACATACATCAACAACTAACCCATATCATTCATACACCATGAGTAAATATGGAGAGCCACGATAACCAAAAGATATATATACATCACTACCCTCAAGGCACATTGTAAAACATAACTTTTACAATAACGAGACTAGCATATTATATAAACTTTTTAATCAAAAAGTATATAACTATACTAATCTTCATTCATCTTCTCCTTCCCTTTTGAGGAACTAGCACCTGGATTTACATGGCAACACAATCAAGGTGAGAAAACATATCTCAATAGAAGCATTCCAATACCAGTATATAAACATATACCAATAGATAATATACTAAATTATCAACTAAACACTTCAATCACAGAAGCAAACATCTCTATCTCAGAGACACGCAATTGCCTATACAACTGCAATGCATGAATATGTCATGATAGCAACCACCCATACAATTATTATGTTATGCCAATTTTATGACTAATGCCTATGCTTATGCAATAATCCTAAACATGTAATGCAAAATGTATGAAACCATTTACAAAAACCTAGTTCTATAGTAATGTCATGAAATGCATGAGCCTTGAACAAAATAAAGGAATCCGGTTCCATAAGCTCTGAACAAGCACTGGAAACCCAGTTCCAACAGTCTTCAATCCGAGTAGTGAAGGAATTGCACCATCCTCATCAACACGGTCTTCAACAACGATCATTATGATAAGAAGGATTGGTTACCTACTCATTCAAAATCATAATTGATCAGAACAATGATCTCTGTGATAGGAAGGGTTGTTACCTACTTGTTCAAAATCACATTAGATCATCTACAATGAGGACTCACCCTCATCAACATAGTTATGGAATAACAATGATGCTAATTACTACAATAACTAGTATGTCAATTGATTTACATTCCTAACTACCAACATGAACAATAATGATGTTAAATACCATAATATATAACATACCAATTGATTTACATTCACCCTATTTTCACTTTATTCAATACTTTTATTAGAGTCTCCACACACTTTAAGGAACATATGCCAATGATCCCATCAAGCCAAGAACTTGAAAAACATCAAAAATGACATTTTGAAAGGTTCTAGCTTAGACACGACCCATGTCAAACAACACGGCCTACCCCGTGTCTTCCTCTGTGAACCCTGTTCACAAATTCCTCTTGCAGAGAGGGACACGACCCACCCCGTGTCCTCAGACATGGGCCGTGTCCCCTAACCAGAAGCCCTGCATTAACTCTGTAGAACATGGTATTGTTCCATTGGTTCTCTCCTTGGATTTTGGTCATTCCAATCCAGTTTTTCAGTGATTCTAAGACCCCCAATAGATCAAACACATAGGTTAAACACTTTGATTTCACTCAAAACCAAAGATCATGGATTAAAATCCATTTCAAAACCTAAAACCCAATTCTCCACTCAAAAGGAATTTGAGACATACAAGGGTAGGAAATCCATTTTGATACACCCAACAACTCATAAACAAGCCATCATCAAGTTCTATAACAAGATTCAAGCCCAAACAACCAAAACAACTTAAAACCTAAAATCACACATTAAGCCATAACTCAAGAACAAGATGTAGAAAGTAGGAAAAAGAGTTTAACAACAAGGTTCCCCCTACCTCAATTCCCAGAAATGAAGTCGGTTAACCTTTCCTCCGTAAAGTTAAGTTCCTTCTCTTGTTTTGATGAAGATCCTCCCCCCTTGACACCTTGAGTTTCCTTCTTTCTTGTTTTCCCTGTGCAGGCGTGAGAATTTGAAAAGAAATGAGAATTACTTCCCATTTTTGCCTTAAATAGGCCTTAAACAACAACAGGGTCGTGCCCTAAAATTTTGGTCACTTAAATTCACCTGAATAGTTAAGAACACTTAGTTATAACCAAACCAAGTTTCCCAACTCCCAACAGATTTAAAATAAATCTTAAGATTCATTAAAAACCTCGATACACCATTTTCATATTTTTTCTATATCTACTGGGGGTCAATCCGGCACTAAAACACACAACCAGTATGCTTAAAAATGCCAAACTAACTCCGATAATTCTCAAACTTCAACCACAACAACTTCCTCACATTTGTGATCTAGAAATAAGTTTTCCATACTTATTTCAACAAACTAAGCAGTTTAAGTCAAAATCGAGGCTGAAAATAATTATATTTAACACATAGAGTTACAACAAAGTGACTAAACATGCTCAGATGGTCACAAAACTTCACACACATGATAATCAAGTATTAGGTTACCTCTGTAACCTTACACAAGTCTAGCACGTTTTCACGAGTGTTACAAATTCCACATAAAACATGTGTCTCTGCCTAAGTTAACTACATATATGTGAAAAAAAAATTTCAACTCACAAAGGAAAATGTCTCTCTCGTATGGGAGACATTTTTCTATACTCCAAGGAGGAAAAAATTTCTTTCTCTATTAAGTATCAAAACCATTCATTCTTTTCTCTTTCTCATTCTCTCTCATTTACTTTTTTTTTTCAACTAATGGTTCAAATCTTCTTGGAGGAAAGAAAAAGCTCTTCTTTCTAGAGGATATAAGAATTTTTCCTTGAATGGTGTGTTCACATGCACATTCATCTGAATAGCAGATGGGATGTCTGATAATACATGTGAAGTCTATTGAGTCCAGTATCTTATGGTTTCCAAATTCTTGACATTTGCGGATTCTTAAGTAAAATATATATGGCAATTTGAATAATGTGGCTAAATGCTTAGAAATGCATGTGTTGACATAGGGGATTGTTCAATGCAAAACTAGTTTTTTTTCCCAGGATATTCTTATAATTTTTGGATATGAGATTAATCCTTTTAATTATGGAGTGATATTATTAGGCCTTCTTTCTTAGCCATGGCAACCATTACCCAAGAGGGGAGTGAATTGAGTGATGACTAGTTTTAATGCAACTTTGACAAATTATGCATTTTGAATCATTCAATTAATAAATACAGTGGAATATGCACAATAAAGGTATAGCTATTATAGATTACTTAACTATAACTTGAAGTATATGGTAAATCAAGCAAATAAGCTAAATATCAAGTTCAACTCAATTATATATAATTAAAGCGCAATTGTAAAGAAGATAGAGTTAAGATAAGCAAACACAAGGTTTATCCTGGTTCAGCCACCAATCCACTTGTGACCTACGTCCAGTCCTCAAGCAACCGCTAGAGATTTTCCACTATATCTTCAAGTTTCAATAGGTGCTTGACAACCTTTACAATTGAGAGCACTCAACATACCTTGAGATACCTCACCCTTGTGTTTGAGCCTTAAACAGGGATACCTCACCCTTTATAACTTTTGAGGGATGCCTCACCCTCAAGGGATACCTCACCCTTTACCAATTTTAAGAGATGCCTCACTCTCTAAGGGATACCTCACCCTCTCAAAACAAAGATTAAGATGAAGATGAAGAATATAAACTCTCACAAGAGTAGATATACAACTTGAAGAACAAAGTATAGATGATAGAAAACTCTCTCAAGAGTGGATAATACAAATTGAAGCTCTATGGGTATCAAGGATTCACACTTTAAAGCTCAAAAATATGATTTTGATATTTCAAGGATCAATTCTAGTGTTCAAGAGGTGTATAAGCTTCACACAACACTTATATATAGAGCCCAAGTGATAAAATAGTTGTTGGTAGTGTTTTATAATGATTTTCTATGAAAACTAACCGTTTATAGCCGTTAGAAACATTCCTAGGCACTTGGTAATCGATTACAAGCTTCATGTAATCGATTACAAGCTTTCTGGGCACTTTGTAATCGATTACATACTTTGTGTAATCAATTACACGGCTTCTGTCAACGTTGTAATCGATTACATGACTTGTGTAATCGATTACACCATTTCTGGTTTTGAAAACTAACTTTAAAAGGTCATAACTTCTTCATTTCTTATCCGATTAAAGTGAATAACCACTCATTGGAAAGATCTTTGCGTCTATTTTCATAAGAAAGAAGTTTCAGAACAAAACTCAAAGTATTTTGAAAGATATGATAAAAAATAGTAACCAAAGATCAAATTTTCAAAACTCAAAATTTAATTGGTCATAACTTTTTCATTTCCTATCCGTTTAAAGCAAATGACCACTCATTGGAAAGATATTTGAGTCTATTTTCATATGAAATAAGTTTCAAAGCAAAACTCAAAGTAGTTTGAAAGTTATGATTAAAAGAGTAACTAAATATCAGTTTTACAAAACACAAACTTGACTAATTTTTACAGATTTGAAATACCACCAAGGCTAGCTTTCCAAAAACATTTTGTTGGGCATTTAAGCATTTTAGAAACACTTGGAAATATGTTTAAAACTTATTTGAGCTTAGTGTGAGTCTCATTTACTTTTACACAAGATCTAAGTCCTATATGCTATTCTTGAAGATGTTGGACTTGAACTTTTGCTACCATCAATTCTTGATGTAATCCAAGCTTCCAAAGAAAATCTTCTCTTCAAAACTTGCAAATGCTTGGAACATCTTTTCATTCTCATCCTTCTTGAGTTGAGCATAGTTGTGATCTTTTACATTCTTATTTCAATGCTCACTCTTGGTATTTGAACTATCCTACAAAGTATTACTAACTTAAAACATGCATAGTTAGTCCAAATTCATAACTCAGTATCTTCATATGCATGATTCATAAATGTATAACTATAATTAGTCTAACATGCATATAAGACTTTCATAGATATATTCAAATAAGATATTTATCAATTACAAATAGATATGCCTATATAGGATGCAACAAAGAACACTTTACACATTTTCATCAAAATAGAATCAAATCCAATATTAATTCAATACAACTCATATAATGCATTATTGGATATATTATATGATGAATGTTACATATATCTCATTACATGATTATTAAATGAAATATAATTAGATAAATTACATCATCATGTATGATACAATATATCACATTAAGCACATTTATGTAACATGATCAATATTCTTTTGTGATGCATTTGACATCTATTAAGCACAATTATAAAGCATAAGCATCATTCTTTTTGTTTTGTAGTTGTCATAATCAAAATCTAACATATTAAACCATTGGGGCAAACCTATTTCCACAATCTCTCCCTTTTTTATGATGACAAATCACCAAAGAAAAAATATGTTTAGCAATATACAAGGATAGATATTCATGTAAGTATATCAAACAATAAGCACAAGATCATATTTTTCTTTCTAATTTTCTCTCCCCCTATTTGACATCAACAAAAAGGCGTAAAAAGAAAAGGTAATATTTTCACTCCCTTTATAGATAAAAACTGATGTTGTCAAAAAGAGTAGGATCATCAAAACCAAAAACTTCTTTAAGTTATTCAAAACATAATTATCTCCCCTTATTTAATTCTACATATGATTCAAGAAGAGAGAAATGAAATAAGTATGCTTTCAAGATATGAAAGATTATTCATGCAATACTTGTCATATTTTGGTACTTCAACATTTAACATATGATAGAAACAAGCTTAAGAAGTTATGTCTAGTTTATAATATCTTGTATACCACATGATAAATAAGTACCACTTGATATCACTTGTTAGGAGTTACAAAATATTCGTGTAAGATCATGGAATTAAGGTTTTCAAATGGAAGATCATATAACTTGCCACATATCAAGCATTTCTTAATAAAAGAATCAAAGGATATGAAGTTTAAGAATGTTTACCTTCTTTCATTTGATAGAGGGAAAGAGAATGAACGAGAATCTTTGTTGACATGTTGATAGTATTAACAATAAAACACTTCATGTCAAACAAGGATGTAAGCCAAGAGATATAAGCAACAATTTAAGAGTTAGGCTCCTCCTCAAAATATGCATATTATCAAAATATTAAACATAATAGTTTAACATAGTTATGCATATATTTATAGTCAACAAGGATATGAAAAAAGGATATGTAAGATAAGCTCCCCCTTATTGAAGCACAAGATAGATAAAGGGAAATATGCATGCCAAGGCCATATAAGCACATTACCATAAAGAAAAGTAAGGCATAGATACATATTCTTAATCCCTCAAACAAAACCATTTTAAAAACTTCTCCCCATTTTAAAAAAAATTATAATAACACATTACATTTCCAAAAGCATTTTAGAATGGTAGAAGGGTTTTATATTGAAATCACATATTCCTTGAGAGTGATCAAATCTAAGTCAAAGGGACATTTGAAAGTACATCTCCTCTCTTTCTCATTAAATAAGAGCCTTGAAAATATAAAACTTTTTTTTAAGAACAAGGCTTATCTTTTAAAGTATCAAGATGAGCTCTATAAAATATTTCAAAATATTTATTTGAAAACTTTCTTAAATACTCTCTCAAGATTTAATAGACATTTCAAAGCAATGAAGAGAGTATTACATTTATAGCACAAATCAAGTGATTTCCAAAAATTTAAGACAATTAGGAGGTGATAATACTTTCAAGGTCTTAAGACAAGTTCAAAAGATTCTCAAGGATATGGAACTTTAAAAGCTTCTTTCAAATATGATAGGAGATTTTACCTTAAAAAAAAACTTTTTAATCAAATAAGAAATTCTTTTCAAAAAGAGCATGATTCTCATAAGTGTTATACTACTAAGAAACCATAGATCAAGAGAATCATAGATATCAAACATTCATCATGATAAAATATGTTGTATGTATAGAACTAATGTCATCCACCCTATATGTAATGACAAAACTAACAATTTAATGTCCAATTAGGCACTTTGTCAATGCTAAGCATACTTCTCATGTAAGAAAAGCATCCAATAATTTAAGATCAATTAATCAATAAGTATCATACAATTCATAGCATATAAGACATCACAATATATTAATGATAGAGATACTTATTGAGTTAGATAGAGAGTGATGCTCCTTTAAAATATTATTCATTTAGGTCCTTTGAGTTTGTACTTTCTTCCATTGAGTATTCCATTCCATTGCACTTGAAGAAAGTCTCCTCATGTTCCTCTTCCTTCAACATTTCTCATTTATCCACATATGCTTGACATTTCAATATTTGATGACTATATTTCAAAAGTTCTCTAAAACATGGGTTAGCATCAAATATCATTTAAACTTATTTACAAGCATAATTTAGGTTGATATATAATGTAAAACATGTACTACATTATCAACCATGAAATGTTAGCTCTTACAAGAATAAAGGAAGAACATATGCACTTGAATCCAAAAGCATAGCTTAAGCATTTTCAAAGCAAGATTCAAGTTTGTCAAGAAAGACATGATCATCATCAAAACATATATATAAGCATTTTGGGACAAATAATGATCATGTAAGGCATGTAAAAATAACTCTCTACTTTCTCAAATATCACATGATATTCAATTTAAAGCATAAGTAAGGATAAGAGATTGATATCGCCAAAAGTGTACTCTTTGAGTTTTTGTAGGTGACTCCAACTTCTAAGCCTCAAGGCCCCTTGAGAATGTTGTGGTTCTCCATGTCTTTCTTTTTATGTTTTTCATCACTTTTGGAGAACTTGGACCATTTTAAGTTTTCTCAACCTCAAGTAGCAAAGTTGTATTTCACTTCATTTGCATGTTTAAGCTAAAAGTCACCCTACAACACAATTCAAAGCATTTTCTTTGGTATCCGCTAATTTTGGATCCATAGAGGTTAGTCATTGATCATTAATCTATTATGTTCTCATAAATATCAATTTTTTTCATAGTATGTAAATTGAGAACAACATATTTAAATAATCAATTACCATTAAGCACATAGCTAATAGCATGCTTACTTTCATGATATATAGATAGTTCAAATCATAGCAAATATACCTAGGCATTGTAGAATCTCATGTACCAAGATATATAACAAATTAATGAGCTATGGTACAACAAGAATTAATATAATCATGTGCTAAACAAAATATTTAGATTTTACCAAGAGCACATGATTTATTAATCACTTAAGGCCTACAAGGAATATACCTCAAATTTATTGACTTTACAAGTGAATGTTCATGAGAGATAAAAACTTTTGATACCTTGGCCTTGTTGATCAAGGAAACTCTTTTCTTTACCCATTGCTTCTCTTTTGGTGTTTTGAACTTTGCAAGTTTCACATTTTGTACTTGAAAAGCTTTGGTTGGAGTCATCTTCCTTCTTTGATCAAAACTTCTACCATTGGGCTTTAGAAGCATTCCCCTTGATGATTTCTTCTTCACTTGACCAATTTGTCCATCCTTTTGAGAAGTTTTTTGCATAATTGAAATGTTAGGAGGACATTTTGGTACGCACTTCATCTTGGGTCCTTGAATGTTAGTACTAGAGCCTTTATGTTTTTTAGGAACCCAAACCATGTTATTTCTCATATAAGAATTTTTTCTATAATTGCACAAATGAGAAATATGTCCTAGATGACCACAAAAATTGCAAACAAGTGAATTTAATGATGGCTTGGTCCTTTGAAGATCATTTTTGAAAAACTTGAGCCTTTGGTTATTATTACATTCTATGTTATTTTTGCCACAAGCCTTACTTGAAATTCCATGTGGAATAGCATCAATTTCATTCTTATTAACAACTATGGATTGTAAGTAAATAGAATCATTAGCTTTGGCAAATTCACAATATAAGTTCTCAATTTGATTTTCTAAATTAATGCATTTTTCACAAGAAGTTGAGGTTTCACATTTCAAAGGCATTTCCTTATCAAGAAAAGTATATTCATTTTTCAAAATCTCAATTTCATTTTCAATGGATGAAATGTTTTCTAAACAAGATAAATTTTTATTTTCTAAATTCAACAAACCATCATATAATTTAACATATGCACATTGTATCTCATCACAGGAGGGACTATAATATAGTTTAGCATTGTTTACCTCAATGTCCTTTTTAGCCATATATGAAGTAGTCTCCATTTCTAGCATATTTGACTCTTTAAGGAAATCATCATCTTCCTCATTGTTGTCCATCCAAGATTCAAGAACATCTTCTTGATGACATTTTTCAATATTGTCTTCCTTTAGAGGCTTTTGCTCTTTTTGCTCTCTATATACAACTTTTTGCAAGAAATCATTGTTAGCAAGATAAAAATCATCAAGAGCATTCCATATATCTTTAGCACTAGAGCAATTCTTAATTATAGCATAAGCATCATCATTTAAACTACTTCTCAAAATTTGCATAGCTCTAATGTTCAAAGAAAAGCATTTCTTTTCATAGGCATTCCAAGTTTGTTTTGATTTGCAAGTAAATCCATCAAGCACAATATCCCACAAATCAATATCAATATATTGCATATAAATTTCCATTCTAACTTTCCAATAAATGAAATTCACACCATCAAAGAATGGTGATTTATTAATTTCAAAACCTTCCATTTGAAAAGCTTTTAATGGTTGCCAAACAAATAATGATCTTTAACTCCAAACGATTAAGCTTTTACCAGAGCACGAAACTCTGATACCACTTGTTAGCCATGGCAACCATTACCTAAGAGGGGGGTGAATTGGGTGATGATTAGTTTTAATGCAACTTTGACAAATTATGCATTTTGAATCATTCAATTAATAAATATAGCGGAATATGCACAATAAAGGTATAGCTATTATAGATTACTCAACTATAACTTGAAGTATATGGTAAATCAAGCAAATAAGCTAAATATCAAGTTCAACTCAATTATATATAATTAAAGCGCAAATGTAAAGAAGATAGAGTTGAGAGAAGCAAACATAAGGTTTATCCTGGTTCAGCCACCAATCCACTTGTGACCTACGTCCAGTCCTCAAGCTATCGCTAGAGATTTTCCACTATATCTTCAAGCTTCAATAGGTGCTTGATAACCTTTACAATTGGGAGCACTCAACACACCTTGGGATACCTCACCCTTGTGCTTGAGCCTCAAACAGGGATACCTCACCCTTTATAACTTTTGAGGGATGCCTCACCCTCAAGGGATACCTCACCTTTTACCAACTTTGAGAGATGCCTCACTCTCTAAGGGATACCTCACCCTTTACTCAAGAGGGATACCTCACCCTCTCAAAACAAAGATTAAGATGAAGAGAAAGAATATAAATTCTCACAAGAGTAGATATACAACTTGAAGAATAAAGTATAGATGATAGAAAACTCTCTCAAGAGTGGATAATACAAATTGAAGCTCTATGGGTATCAAGGATTCACACTTTAAAGCTCAAAATATGATTTTGATGTTTCAAGGATCAATTATAGTATTCAAGAGGTGTATAAGCTTCATACAACACTTATATATAGAGCCCAAGTGATAAAATAGTTGTTGGTAGTGTTTTATAATGATTTGCTATGAAAACTAACCGTTTATAGCCGTTAGAAACATTCCTAGGCACTTGGTAATCGATTACAAGCTTCATGTAATCGATTACAACCTTTCTGGGCACTTTGTAATCGATTACATACTTTGTGTAATCAATTACACGGCTTTTGTCAACGTTGTAATCGATTACATGACTTGTGTAATCGATTACACCATTTCTGATTTTGAAAACTGACTTTAAAAGGCCATAACTTCTTCATTTCTTATCCGATTAAAGCGAATGACCACTCATTGGAAAGATCTTTGCGTCTATTTTCATATGAAAGAAGTTTTAGAATAAAACTCAAAGTATTTTGAAAGATATAATCAAAATAGTAACTAAAGGTCAAATTTTCAAAACTCAAAATTTAATTGGTCATAACTTTTTCGTTACCTATCCGTTTAAAGCAAATGACCACTCATTGGAAAGATATTTGAGTCTATTTTCATATGAAATAAGTTTCAAAACAAAACCCAAAGTAGTTTGAAAGTTATGATTGAATGATTAACTAAATGTCAATTTTACAAAACACAAACTTGACTAATTTTCACAGATTTAAAATACCACCAAGGCTAGCTTTCCAAAAATATTTTGTTGGGCATTTAAGCATTTTAGAAACACTTGAAAAGATGTTTAAAACTTATTTGAGCTTAGTGTGATTCTCATTTACCTTTACACAAGATCTAAGTCCTATATGCTATTCTTGAAGATGTTGGACTTGAACTTTTGCTACCATCAATTCTTGATGTAATCCAAGCTTCCAAAGAAAATCTTCTCTTCAAAACTTGTAAATGCTTGGAACATCTTTTCATTCTCATCCTTCTTGAGTTGAGCATATTTGTGATCTTTTGCATTCTAATTTTAATGCTCACTCTTGGTATTTGGACTATCCTACAAAGTATTACTAACTTAAAACAAGCATAGTTAGTCCAAATTCATAACTCAATATCTTCATATGCATGATTCATAAATGTATAACTATAATTAGTCTAACATACATATAAGACTTTCATAGACACATTCCAATAAGATATTTATCAATTACAAATAGATATGCCTATATAGGATGCAACAAAGAACACTTTACACATTTTCATCAAAATAGAATCAAATCCAATATTAATTCAATACAACTCATATAATGCATTATTGGATATATTATATGATGAATGTTATATATATCTCATTACATGATTATTAAATGAAATATAATTAGATAAATTACATCATCATGTATGATACAATATATCACATTAAGCACATCTATGTAACATGATCAATATTCTTTTGTGATGCATTTGACATCTATTAAGCACAATTATAAAGCATAAGCATCATTCTTTTTGTTTTGTATTTGTCATCATCAAAATCTAACATATTAAACCATTGGGACAAACCTATTTCCACATTCTTCATAATTAACGTCTCTAAAGTTCTAACATTTATCTTCTCCTAAAAGTACAATTCGCTTACCATTACGCTATTGATTCTTAAATTCAATATGAATGGGTTGAAGACTTGCATAGTTGCAGGTAACAACAATCCCACTTACTACCTTATATTCAATTTTTTACCTTTCTTTTTATGATTTTAAAGGCTTGTAATCGTTTTTAAAAAGACATCAAATGATGTCAAAGTGATGCCCTATAATTACTGCTTCATTTTTTAGATGTAACTAAATGTACTTGGATGCTATTCTAACTACATGTTCAATATATTTTATGCAGATGGCCTTTCCTTGCAAATAAAATTGAATTGCATCTCTTATTGTTTGGCTTATCTAATAGAATTTAATTTTGATTAAGTGTAAAAAATTTTATATTATTACTCGATTATGTATTGCTACATTATTAAAAGAATGTGAGTTTTGAAAAAAAATTGTATACTATCATATTATTATACTTAAGTTTATCAAAATAAAATATTACTATACTTACTATACAAATAACCATGTAAGCCATCAAATTAAATTCAAAATATTATTTAATAAAATTTAAATCAAATTTCAACCGTTAAGTATATTACTCTCATTATACCTTAGAATTTCTCCTTTCCAGGTACTTGTGATAGTTAAATTTTTTTAATGATATAATAATGCGTAATTGAGTGTTAGTATTAAATAAAAAATTTACGTTAACAATACATCAAAATTTAATCTTATCTCTTAAGGTGAGATTCTTTAGTTTCTTTCCCAACCAAGTTCTTCGGAATGAGAAAAGATATCATAGTAGAATTTTACACTTTGCATTTGAGTAATGATAATTTCACATATTTTTGGGTCACATAATCTTACATAGAGAAATGTAAACCATTGATTTTGATCAAAGGAAAGGGAGAGAGAGGATCAGAGGAAATGAGTGGTGATTATTAGTAATACGATGAAAAGTTATCTATGTTACCAAGTGGCTTCCAGTACTTAAGAGGGGGGTGAATTGAGTATAAAACTTTTTCGCAAAACCTCTTTTTAAATAAGACAAATATTAAAAGCTTAATAAATAAATGCACAGAAGGAACGAGAAGAAGAGAAGAGACAATAAAGAGCAACAAAAAATAAATGTGCAGTAAATTAAATTGCATAAAATAAAGAGATTAGGGAATAAAGAAGCAGGCACAGTATTTATCCTGGTTCGACCACTAACCCACTTGTGGTCTACGTCCAATCCTCGAAATTTGAGATTTTTCACTAAGTATACAAGCTTCAATAGGTGCTTGCTACCGTTACAAAATAGAGCACTTTTCACACACAGGGACACTCTACCCTTGTGCTAAAGTCTCAGCCTGCAGGGATACCTCACCCTTATACAAACCTTGAGGGATACCTCACCCTCGATACAGAATATCAGAATATAGATGAAGAGAAACTCTCACCCAGAGTAAGTAATACAAATTGAAGTGCTAATGGAGCTCTCACAGAAATATCTCAAAGTTTTTAAGCAAAAAGAGCGTAGAAAATAGTTTTCACAGATTAGAGCTTTCAGAAAATAATTCAGAGTAATGGGCAAAGAAATTCGTGACCCAAGCTTGCTATTTATAGGAAAAAAGACGGAGAGAGCCGTTTAGGTATAATTAATAGCATTTAAAACAAATTAACCAAATTCAAAGTGTATGAAAGTTTCCATATCAGACTGCGTATTCAAACGTGTTTATTCGAATAACTAAACAGGTTATTCGAATAACACTGTTCTTGAAACCAATTTAAAAACTCATTTGAAATGGGTTATTCGAATAACCAATATGTTATTCGAATAACTCTGTTAAAACTAGAGTTCTAAAAACAAGGGGTTATTCGAATAATAGCTTATCTATTCGAATAACATAGTTTAAAAGCAGTTCAGACAAAAAGATTTATTCGAATAACGTATGAGTTATTCGAATAACTCACTTAAAACACGGTTCTGAAAAACCTCAATTATTCAAATAAAGGATAGTTTATTCGAATAGCTACTTAAAAACAGTGTAATGGAAAACCTTAATTATTTGAATAACACCTTTTAGAAAACAAACCACGAAGGGATGTTTATTCGAATAGGCTAAGCTCTATTCGAATAACTCAGTTCAAAAAGGGTTTGAAAAGATGTTTTCAAAGACACTAAGTTCAAAACCAAGTTTTATCTTCTCTATCAAAAACAAAGAGATATCAATGTGAGCTTCGTACAATAGATCCTAAGTCCTAATGCTAATCAAATATAAACTTGGACTTGGTCTATTTATCATCTTCATTTATACTTCGCGTTTATTATCATCAAAATAAGTCTTCAAAGGTATGCATCCAAACACATTCTCCCCCTTTTTGATGATGACAAACTATCAATGAGACTAGCAATGAGAAAAGCATTAGTGCATATAATTGAAATTCACAAAAGGTATAAAAGCTTACTCCCCCTCTTTAATTAAAAGAGGTAATATATATCGATCGGATAAATGTAATTGACTCCCCTTTCAATTTGAATCCAATCTCATTTTAAATTTACCTATCTTTTCTCAATTATAGTCAAAAGATCAAATATTTCTCCCCCTTTTGTCAAGAGCAAAAAAGGAGGGGTAAGTCCTACAAACATATATAAGAATGCATAAAAGGAAATGTACTCATAGCAATAGATCAACAGGAAATTTTATTTATGCATTAATAACAAAAGAGAGTCAATTACACAAGCCAGAAAATAAATAACATGAAGCCAAAAACAGACAGCCTAAGAACTAAAGTTCCTAGAAGTAAGCATCCGGATGTGGTGGTGAAGAAGCTGGTGCAGGAGCAGGTGAAGCAGATCGAAGAGCAGCAACCTCACGTTCAACGCCTTCTATTCTATCAAACAGAATAGAGAAGGTATGTTCCATGTAAGCTTGGTTATCTTGCAAGGTGGCCATGATCTGTTCTAGGGTGACAAAAGCAGGAGCAGCAGCAGGTGCAATAGCAAGGGCATCAGCAGGGTCAAGCTCATCCTCAGCGACCTCATCCAGGTACACCCAGCCTTCATCGGTTTGGATCATCTTTATCTTCCGTAAGGTGTGAGCACCAAAGACGTTGTGGTGAGTTAGAGTTATGGCCCGCTCAGTCTCCAAGACCTGAGGATACTTGCTCAGCAAGGTAGTGACAAGAATGCCATAAGGCAAGTCAGATTTCTCCTTGCCCTTGGCCCTCATCATGTGCCTTATGATGAACACAGGCCAGTTGATCTGATGGCCATTTTTTAGGAACCACAGCATGAAGACATCTTCCTCGCTGAGATAGGCGTAGTTTCCACCACGAGGAGCCAGGATGTGAGCATAGGCGTAATGCAGAAGCCTGTCTTGGCTCTTCAGCATTCCACCCTTGAGACCCTTGTCAAGCAGGGCTAGACCGGGCTTCAACAGGTCTTCAACCGCCTGAAGCTTGTTGAACTCTTCGAGAAATGGAGTGTTGTCATCTTCAACAAGGGCACCAGAGAACTGCAGCCCGAACGAAGTCAACTAGTCCAGCGGTGTGATTACAATGTTCTAATCACATACCTCGGAGAGGAGATTCTGACCATCGAAAGCCAGATTGCAGAAGAACATCTTCACCAGAGCTGGATAAATGGTGGCCTGGTGAGAGCAAAGCTGAAGAACTCCTTGGTTTTGCAGTAGAGTCAGGAAGTCGAAGCCGCGATGCTGCTGGAAGAAGGAAAGGTCCAGGTACTTAGGTTGAACCAAGTTGCGCTCCCAGAAGTGTGAGATGAAGCGTGCACAATGCTCTTCATTGGAGGAGAGCCTTCTCAGATCAAGAGGGTTGGTGCCTGGAGCATTCTTCGTGCGAGGACGCTTGCTGGAGGAGGAGGCCATGGGGGATAGGTGAGAGAGAGTGAAAACACAGGGTTAAGCAAGATGGCAGGAGCTAAGGAGACATAAAGAGCAGAGAAGATGGAGGGTGAAAAAGGTCTAAGAGGTAGAAGCAAGGAAGCTTGAAGAACAGAGAAGAGGGAAGAGGGTGGAGACCTTTGGGCGCGCAGGGTTTATTTAAAGGACACCCATGTTTATTCGAATAAAAGTGGGTTTATTTGAATAAACCATGCTGGAAAGCTGAATAGACAGGCGCGCAGGGACCTGAACAGGTGAAACGGCTAGGGTTTATTCGAATAGAAAGGGATCTATTCGAATAGAACGTCTGGGAAAGCCAACCGTTTTGGCCAGCTGACAGGGTTTATTCAAATAACTATGTAAGTTATTCAAATAGACTGAGGCCAATCAGTCAACACTGATAGAAACAAGTTCAGGTTATTCGAATAACCTGGGGCCTATTCGAATAGACAGAGACCAAGACCAGAACCTGATAAAAGAGGGATTCTAGTTATTCGAATAAAGAAGGACTTATTCGAATAAGCAGAGGGCAGAAAGAAACACTGATAAACGAAGGCTTCTGGTTATTCGAATAGGGAGGGTGTTATTCGAATAAACAGAGATGAGAAACACACACGAGGTTTTATCGAAGAATCAGTTTATTCGAATAAACTGAATTCTATTCGAATAAGGCTGATGTTCAACACACATTTTAACAAGCAGTAAAAGAGTTTATTCGAATAAAGGCATACTTATTCGAATAAAACTAACACAGAAGCATAGAAAAGACATACGTTTATAAGATTGAAAGCATATAATCATGATAATATTCAGCAATAAATACGCAATTTAAATATTGGATTAATCAATTATGCCTAATTCTCCTTGAATATAAAAGAATGCTTCTTTTGCTAAGGGTTTAGTAAAGATATCTGCAAGTTGCTTAGATGTTTCAACAAACTCAAGAGTGCAATCCCTTTTTTGTACATGATCTCTGATAAAGTGATGTCTTATCTCTATATGCTTTATTCTGGAATGCAGTATGGGATTCTTAGAGATATTTATTGCACTAGTGTTATCACATCTTATCGGGATGTGATCAAGCTGAAGACCGTAGTCTAAGAGTTGTTGCTTCATCCAAAGGATCTGAGCGCAACAACTCCCGGCTGCAACATATTCAGCCTCAGCGGTAAACAAAGCCACACTATTTTGTTTCTTACTATGCCAAGAAACTAAAGAACTACCAAGTAAGTGGCATGTCCCACTAGTACTTTTTCTGTCCAATTTGCACCCAAAGCAAAATCGAGTCGAATAGCCTATTAGGCTACAAGAGGCACCCTTAGGGTACCACAAGCCCATTTGTGAAGTGCCTACTAGGTATTTCATTATTCGTTTAACAGCACTTAAGTGAGATTCCTTAGGGTTTGCCTGATATCTAGCACACATGCATACACTAAACATAATATCTGGCCTACTAGCAGTAAGATAAAGGAGAGATCCAATCATACCTCTATATTTCGTTATTTCTACTGATTTACCTCCTTCATCTTTGTCCAAGTAGCAAGACGTGCCCATCAGAGTGGCCATGTGTTTAGTGTTTTCCATTTCGAATCTCTTGAGCAATTCCTTGCAGTATTTTGTTTGACTTATGAAAGTACCTTCGTTCGTTTGTTTGATTTGAAGTCCGAGGAAGAAATTCAATTCTCTTATCATTGACATTTCAAATTCATTCTACATTGACTTAGCAAATTCTTTGCAAAGGGATTCATTAGTAGCACTAAATATAATATTATCCACATATACTTGCACAAGAAGAATGTCATGCTTTTTATTTTTAATAAAAAGGGTAGTATCAACTTTTCCTATTGAAAAACCATTTTCCAAAAGGAACTTACTCAACCTTTCATACCAAGCTCTACGAGCTTGCTTTAAACCATATAAAGCCTTTTTAAGTTTAAAAACATGGTTGGGTAGTTCATGATTTTCAAAACCCGGAGGTTGTTCAACGTATACCTCCTCTTGAATATAACCATTTAGAAAAGCACTCTTGGCATCCATTTGATATAATTTGAAATCCATGATGCAAGCATAAGCAAGTAACATTCTTATAGCTTCTAATCTAGCTACAGGTGCATAGGTTTCTTCATAATCTATTCCTTCTTCTTGATTATATCCTTTAGCAACCAATCTAGCTTTGTTTCTAGTTATTAACCCATTTTCATCAAATTTGTTTCTAAAAACCCATTTAGTTCCAATTATAGGGTGATTATTAGGTCTAGCAACTAATTCCCAAACTTGATTTCTTTCAAATTGATTTAATTCCTCATGCATAGCTAAGATCCAATGTTCATCATCAAAAGCTTCAATTAAATCCTTAGGTTCAATTTGAGAAACAAAAGCTAAGTGATTACAAGTATTTCTAAGGGAGTTACGAGTACTTACACCTTTAGATACATCACCGATGATCTGATCAAGAGAGTGATATTTTGAAGTTCGCCATTCTTTGGGAAGTTCCAAAGCTTGCAAATCTTCTTGTCTTTATTCATCCTCTTTCTCCTTGATTTCCTTTTCTTTACTGTCCAAATGTGTTTCTGCCAAGATTTCTGCAACATCATCAATAACAAGATCCTTTCTCGATCCATTTGGGTCAGTTTCATCAAATGCAACATGTATAGATTCTTCGATAGTCATAGTTCTCTTATTATATATACGAAAAGCTTTACTATGATTTGAATAACCAAGAAATATACCTTCATCAGACTTAGCATCAAACTTGCCTAAATTATCTTTTCCATTGTTTAAAACAAAACATTTGCAACCAAAAACATGAAAGTGTGAGACATTTGGCTTTCTTCCCTTATACAATTCATATGGGGTTTTCTTTAAAATGGGCCTTATAAGGGCCCGATTCATTACATAACAAGCTGTACTTACAGCATCCGCCCAAAAGTATTTAGGAAGAGCAGCCTCATTAAGCATAGTTCTCGTCATTTCTCCTAAAGAACAGTTTTTCCTTTCTACAACTCCATTTTGTTGCGGAGTTCTAGGGGCAGAGAAATTATGATTAATGTCATGTTCATCACAGTAATTTTCAAAAACATTTTTTTCAAATTCGCCACCGTGATCACTTCTTATAGAAGAGATTTGAAAACCTTTTTCATTTTGAATAACTTTGGCAAGTCTTTTAAAAGCTAGAAATGCATC
Organism: Ormosia semicastrata; assembly: GCA_029884595.1. Lineage (NCBI taxonomy): Eukaryota > Viridiplantae > Streptophyta > Magnoliopsida > Fabales > Fabaceae > Ormosia > Ormosia semicastrata. Next base: position 33,905,205 of record JAQQTO010000063.1, read on the forward strand.
ATTTTTATTTGCAAGAAATAAAGTCCATGTAAACCTAGAAAAATCATCCACAATCACTAAAGCATAGTAATTCCCACCAAAGCTCATAGTCCTAGAAGGTCCAAACAGATCCATGTGCAAAAGTTGTAAAGGTCTAGTAGTTGAAACTATATTTTTTGCTTTAAAAGAGACCTTTATTTGTTTACCCTTTTGACATGCATCACATAACTTATCTTTTATAAAATTAAGCTTGGGTAGTCCAATTACTAGCTCTTTAAAGACCAACTTCTTTAAATGGTCCATGTGAATGTGTGCAATTCTCCTATGCCATAGCCATGAATCATCATTCTTACTTAAAAGGCATTTCGCATCATTTGAAGATATATCATCAAGACTAATCATATAGATGTTGTTTACTCTATGACAAATGAATTTAACATGCTTGTCATTTTTATCTTCAATTATGCAACAATTTGAATCAAATATAATTTTATTTCCTTTATCACATAATTGGCTAATACTAAGCAAGTTATGTTTCAAACCTTCAACAAGCAGCACATTTTCAATAGAGGAGTTAGGGTTCTTACCGACTTTGCCTATTCCATGGATTTTTCCTTTATTGTTATCACCATAAGTGACATGTCCATGATTCGTTGGAATAAGCATGGTGAATTTTGAGTCATCCCCGATCATGTGCTTGGAACAGTCGCTATCAAGATACCAATTTGAACTCCTAGCTTTCAAGCACACCTACAACACAAGTTTAGTTTTTAACTTTTGGTACCCAAACTTTCTTGGGTCCTTGTGTGTCAGTTTTGGGTATAGTACCCTTGGGAACCCAAACTATTTTTGTTTCAACTTTTGTATTTACGTTTTTCCTTGCATTACATGTTGAAGCACTATGTCCTTTTCTTCCACAATAAAAACATAAAGTAAAAGGACTACTTGAAACACTAGAATGCACAAAGAAAGTTTTAGAGTTTTTGTTGATTTTTCGGGTTATAACCTATCCCGACTTTTTGAAAAACCACTCTTTGTCTTCCTAATAAAATATTTAAGTTATCCCTTCCAAATGTGAATTTAGAAAGAGTGTTCTTTAAGTCTTCAATTTCTTTTTCAAGTGTATGACATGAAGAACAAGATGAAGAAGTAGAAGCATGTGGAGGATGATTTGTGCATGCATCAATGATTCCCAGAGTTTCATTTTCAATTTTCAATTCTTCTATTTCCTTATTTAAAACAAGAATTTGATTTTCTAAAGAAGAAATTGTTTTCTTAGAAGAAGAAATAATTTTTGTCAATTTTAACGATTCTTCATGTAATTCTTCAAAAGCGTCTTGTAACTCATCGTAAGAAGGTAATAAAGTAGTATTAGAACTTACCTCGTTTTTGCTTTCTTCTTCATCTCCTTTTGCCATGAGACACAGTTGAGCTTCTTCGCTATCTGAGCTGTCAGTTGAGTCCATGTCGTTTTCATCCCATGCTATGTAGGCTTTTCTTCCTTTTCTTTCCTTGAAGGACTTCTTTTCAAATTTCTCCTTCTTCTTTTGATAAACTGGGCACTCCATTTTCATGTGAGCAAGTTTGCCACATTCATAGCAGGTTGGAGTCGATGAAGCTCCTTCGCCTTTGAAGTGTGTCTTTTTAGGAGGAAAGGGAGGTCTTCTTTGCGTTCCCTTTTTCCTGAGAAATTTACCAAATATTTTAACTAGCAAACTTAGATTTTCTTCACTTACCTCGATGTTCTCTGAACTTTCTTCATTTTCTTCATCATCATTGTCGAATGTTGATGAAGTGGCTTTGAGCGCTATTCCCTTTTTCTTTTTATCGTTCTCTTCGCTTTGACTTAATCTGCTTAGTTCCAATTCGTGCTCATGAAGTTTTCCAAAGAGGGTAGCTAAAGTCATTGTGGACAAATCCCTTGATTCTGATATTGCCGTCACTTTGGGTTGCCAAATCCTGCTAAGACATCTCAAAACTTTGTTAATCATATCTTCGTTAAAAAAACTTTTGCCTAAAGATGCAAGATGATTAACTATGCGGGTGAACCTCTTTTGCATTTCCTGAATGCTTTCTCCTTGGTTCATTCTGAATAGTTCATATTCACGAGTTAGAGAATTGATTCTCGACCTCTTAACTTCATTAGTACCCTCATGGGTAACTTGCAAAGTGTCCCACATTTCTTTAGCAGTTTTACAATTTGAAATTCTAAAAAACTCATCATATCCCAAAGCAGTAGTGATAATATTTTTGGCTTTTAAATTAAATTGAACTTTTCTTTTGTCTTCATCAGACCATTTATTTATGGTGTTTCGGTCCTTACGCCATCAACCTCATGTGTGGGTATAAAAACGCCGTTTTCGACAGCATCCCAAACATCTAGATCAATAGCTTCAATGAAGATTTTCATTCTTTCCTTCCAATATGCGTAACCATCCCCATTGAAAAAGGGTGGTCGGTTTATGGAGGATCCTTCTGAAAAACCATTTGAAGAAGCCATGTTCTCTTGAAGCTGCTAAGCTCTTTATACAAGAGTCTAGCTCTGATACCACTTGTTACCAAGTGGCTTCCAGTACTCAAGAGGGGGGTGAATTGAGTATAAAACTTTTTCGCAAAATCTCTTTTTAAATAAGACAAATATTAAAATCTTAATAAATAAATGCACAGAAGGAACGAGAAGAAGAGAAGAGACAATAAAGAGCAATGAAAAATAAATGTGCAGTAAATTAAATTGCATAAAATAAAGAGATTAGGGAACAGAGAAGTAGGCACAGTATTTATCCTAGTTCGACCACTAACCCACTTGTGGTCTACGTCCAGTCCTCGAAAGCCGAGATTTTTCACTAAGTATACAAGCTTCAATAGGTGCTTGCTACTGTTACAAAATAGAGCACTTTTCACACACAGGGACACTCTACCCTTGTGCTAAAGTCTCAGCCTGCAGGGATACCTCACCCTTAACAAACCTTGAGGGATACCTCACCCTCGATACAGAATATCAGAATATAGATGAAGAGAAACTCTCACTCAGAGTAAGTAATACAAATTGAAGTGCTAATGGAGCTCTCACAGAAATATCTCAAAGTTTTTAAGCAAAAGAGCGTAGAAAATAGTTTTCACAGATTAGAGCTTTCAGAAAATAATTCAGAGTAATGGGCAAAGAAATTCGTGACCCAAGCTTTCTATTTATAGGGAAAAACACGGAGACAACCGTTTAGGTATAATTAATAGCATTTAAAACAAATTAACCGAATTCAAAGCGTATGAAAGTTTCTATATCAGACTGTGTATTCAAACGTGTTTATTCGAATAACTAAACAGGTTATTCGAATAACACTGTTCCTGAAACCAATTTAAAAACTCATTTGAAATGGGTTATTCGAATAACCAATATGTTATTTGAATAACTCTGTTAAAACCAGAGTTCTAAAAACAAGGGGTTATTCGAATAATAGCTTATCTATTCGAATAACATAGTTTAAAAGTAGTTCAGACAAAAAGATTTATTCGAATAACGTATGAGTTATTCGAATAACTCCCTTAAAACACGGTTCTGAAAAACCTTAATTATTCGAATAAAGGATAGTTTATTCGAATAGCTACTTAAAAACAGTGTTCTGGAAAACCTTAGCTATTTGAATAACAGGGTAGTTATTCGAATAACACCTTTTAGAAAACAAACCACGAGGGGATGTTTATTCGAATAGGCTAAGCTCTATTCGAATAACTCAGTTCAAAAAGGGTTTGAAAAAGATGTTTTCAAAGACACTAAGTTCAAAACCAAGTTTTATCTTCTCTTTCAAAAACAAAGAGATATCAATGTGAGCTCCGTACAATAGGTCCTAAGTCCTAATGCTAATCAAATATAAACTTGGACTTGGTCTATTTATCATCTTCATTTATACTTCGTGTTTGTTATCATCAAAACAAGTCTTCAAAGGTATGCATCCAAACACAATCTGAAAGTTTTAACAGCCCAATATTTGCTATTCAAATATATCATCATATAAATGAATAACCCAATACTAGTCCTACTACTACTAACATACATCAACATCTAACCCATATTATTCATACACAATGAGTAAATATGGAGAACCATCATAACAAAAGTTATATATATACATCACAGCCTCAAAGGGCATATTGTTATACATAACCCTAAGCAACTATGCAAATATAAAACACATATATGCTTAGCTCAAAACAACATCTATACCATGCTAATCCTCATACATCTTATTCTTCCCTTTCGTAGAACTCGCACCTGGATTTATATGACAACATAATCGGGGTGAGAAAACATATCTCAGTAGAAATATTCCAATACCAGCATATATACTTATGTATAATCAGATAATATTCACAATTATCGAGTTGACACTTCAATCACAGAAGTAACAATATCTCCATCTCGGAAACACGCAATCGTCCATACAATTGCAATGCATGAGAATGTTATGATAGCAACTGCCCATACAATTGTCATGCTATGCTTAATTATGTCTAATGTGTATGTCTATGCAAGACCAAGAATGAATGCAGTTTCAAGATGTTATGAGCCCTCGGACGTATTGAGGATATTACCCACCTCAACTACTCTAGGATATGTTATGACATGTCATGGTTTATCAGACATAATGAGGATATGACTCACCAACACTATCCATCAAAACAATAGAGGATATTACTCACCCCCACTAGTCAAACAAAGCAAAGAGGATATTACTCACCTCTTTACACAATGTAATAAGGATATTACTCACCTTATTACATAGAACATAGAGAGGATATTACTCACCAATCTATGCCTCAAACAACACAAATAGGATATTACTCAGCTCAATGTGCTTCACAAACAATAGAGAGGATATTACTCACCAATCTATTGAACAAACACATAGAGAGGATATTACTCACCAATCTATGCTTCTCAAACATCTTGTGCAAAATAATCAATAATTGCCTTCTATAATTAGCATCACGATTGATTTATATGCATTTCAAAAATCATTTCACAACACTTCATCAAAATACGTCTAAAATTACTTTAACACTCTCAAAAGAGCAAGCATGAGTGATCCCAATACTTAGGGAAGCTCATTTTCTCAATTCATCACAATACACAATATGTGTATATAAACATATCTAATTATCCCACATAATTAGCACTACAAAATCCATTTGATTCAACACATTCACACTTCATTAAATACTTCTATTAGAGTCTCAACACTCATTAAGAAGTATAAAAGAAGAAAACTACACCACTGGAAAGCTCCATGGCATGAAACACAACTTAAAGTTGCTCTCTGGCACTAACGCCACAGCATACCCTGTGCCACATTGCAGCGCCCAAATCTCGGGTTCAAGTACTGGCAGGAAAATGCAGCCCACACCACGGCACTCATGTGCCACGCTGCGGTGCACATCCCTTATTCTTCCCCATGCCGCGGCACTCCAGGTGCCACGCCGCGGTGCTATCAATAAAAACCACAATCTGCATAATTCTGCAGATACGGGGTATTGTTCCATTGGAACTAGACCCTCTTCCAATCACTCAAAATCCATTTTCAAGTGATTTCCAACCTCTAACAAGGTCCAATTACACATAGCAACTCTCAAACCACTTCAATTTCAATTAATTCAACACTTATGAATCAAAAATCCAACCATGACCTAAAACTCCCAAAACTGACCTAAGTGGGAATTAAGGCTCCAAATGATGAAAGCTTCATCCTAGCACATCAAAAAATCAGTTTCTAACTTAACCAATTTATTTACATCAAGATTTAACTCATAAATCACCAAATCACTTATTAACCTTCAAATTCCATATCAAGCCTCTCTTGAACTAAAAGAAAAGAATGAAAAACAAGTATCAAAACAAGATTCCCCCTACCTCAATTTTCAGAAATGAAATCGATTAGTCGTTCCTCTGAAAAGCTAGGCTCTCTCCTTTGCTTGGATGAAGAGCCTCCTCCCTTAACACCTTGAGTTTCCTTCTCCTTTGTTTTTCCTAGGCAGCCATGAGAAGAGGAAAGAAAAGTGAGTTAAGCCTCACATTTTGGCCTTAAATAGGCTAAAAAAAAACCCAGAAACAGGGTCGTGCCCTCTTATTTTGGTCTCTTAGGTGACCAAAATTCACCCGAACAGTTAAGAACGCTTAATTATCACCAAACCAAGTTTCCTAACTTCCAACAAGTTTAACATAAATTCTAAGATTCATTAAAAATCTTATTTCACCATTTCCATAATTTTTCATATCTGTTGGGGTTAATCTGGCACTAAAACACACAACCAGTATGCTTAAAAATGCCAAACTTAACTCTGAAAATTCTCAAACTTTAACCACAACTACTTCCACATAATAGTGACTTAGAAACAAGTTTTTCACACTTATTTCTACTAACTGAGCAGTTTAAATCAAAAACAGGGCTGAAAATAACTATATTTTACACATATAGTTGTAATAAAGTGACTAAACGTACTCAGATAGTCATAAAAATTTACAGATATGACAAATTAGTGTTAGACTACCATCGGAACTATTTACAAGTCTATTATGATTATCTAAGATGTTACAAAAGTAATCAAAATTACTTAAACATGATATGGACCATGTAACATCTCATTTTTTAAATATATTTTGTATAAAGTAATCTTTAATTTGAATATTTTATTTGAGATAATTTTGTAATGGCTGTTACTAAATAAAAAGAGATTAAATAAAGTTTATAAGAATTTAAATTGAAATAAACTTTCTAGATAAATTGGTAACGGTGAATTAAAAATATGTGATAACACACTAAATTAAAAATAGGATTTATTAAAATAAGACTTAGTATCAAGTTTTTGTGATAAGGACTAGGAATATTCCTATAGGTTAAGGTAACATTAGAAAGATATTGTTATTATTATTATTATTATTATTATTATTAAAAAGGTAGTGATATTTATTGAAAGTAATCATTACTTTAACTTAAAAAGAAGAAGAAGAAGAAGAAAGTAAGAAACCTACGTCCACTGCATGAATGTGGTGCAACGTAATGCCAAATTCTACCACAAATGAAACAATAAAAACTAATCTGGTACATCTATAATAGGGGTGCCGTGATTTGAGAATGGAGAGAAACAAAAGTTAAAAAGAATAGTGAGTTAGTGACATAGGAGAGAAAATGAAAAGAGAGAAAGGAAGAACGGCAGAAACGAAAGAGAAAGAGTGAGAGAAGGAAAAAAAAAAAAAGAGATTTTGCAAGAGGTAGGGAATAAATTTTTCTTTGTTCTAAAATCAAAATCATGACATTAAGTATATTTATAATTAGTTAATAACGAGTATGGTTAGATGCTTTGATAGTAATTTTATTTAAAAGATTGATTAATTTCTTATTTTAGTATTTTGTGCATATTATTATATTATTCTTTTTATACTAATTTAGTTGTAGACATATAATGTTGAAAAGATTGTAATTAGGCTCTAGAAACATGATTTGATTTGTATTTGTGTTGTGACTTTGAAATCTTCATAATGTTTTATAAAATTTAGAATTATTATAATTTAAATGTTAACTTTTTCATGGGACTAATATTATAATTTATAAAAATTAAAATATTATTCAAAATTTAGGTTAAAAAAATGTTCTTGATCTACATAGACTTTCTTATATTGAGTTATTAGAATTTTTTGAATTTGGACTTCTATTGATCAGTGTATCTAGAAGCTCATATTAATTATATGATTCATTATAGGTTTGGAAGTTATCATTTTTATTGTTTATTTGAAATGGGCCCAATAGTAAGTGTGCTGGATTATGGTCTAGGCCTAATAACCTAAAGTTCATAATGGATGAAAATTAGGTTATTAATATATTATAAATGGGCATGATCCTTACTTTATTCTCTTAATCGTTCTGACTGCGCATTGCTCCATTGAAGTGTCAATTATAAACTAGAGAGTTAAAGTGGTGAAATGTTCTTGACGTATATGCTTGTGTACATTTCTATATCAAGAATCGCTAAATTACTTCTTAGTAAAATTTCTTCAAGAGGTAAGCATGTTATTAATTTATAAATTTATATTGGTGTTTTTAAATTCTTAGTATAGATCTTAGAAAATTTAACATATATTAAATTTAGGAATTTCCAGACTTCCTTGAAATTTGGGAATTTAGGGTTTGTAAAATCCCAATTTTTGATCGATTAATGAAGGTTTGTTTCAATTGCTAAATTTGGGATTTTCAATCTTAGAAAAAACAAGTGTGTTTTGAGACCCAATCAAAACTGAGATCGAAGGGCTTGGGACATTGTTCTTCACAGAGTTTGCCTTTCCACCATTAATGGCATATCGAAGCTTTTGGGTCTTTTCAAATCATGTGAAACTGATGTTCTTTTTCCTTGAACCACCGCAGGATTCTCCGTTCAAGTTGTTGGTCTGATTTCGTTCAGAAATCCAGTGAAAGAAGGGTTAGGGTCGCTTAGTGAAGCTTGAAGGTCTGCCATTAATGGTGGACCAAGATTGTTGCAAACCTATTGAAAATGGTGGAAGAGGGAAGCTTTTCCCTTGAATGGCAAGCTGGGCTTCTGGCTTTGGAGTTTTTGGCTCGTATTCTGGTGTTTTCCAGTGAGGACGATGGCTGTGAGTCATAATGAAGCTTGGGCAATCACCATTAATGGCGGATTGAGGTGCTAGAAGATCGCTAAAAGTCACAAATCAAGTTGTTGTTGGTTTGTTGCAGGTAGCGTATAGCGTTCTCGAATTGATCTGTGTGGAAACCCGACGATTGAATAACTGTTTCAGCTGCTGTTTTCATGTAACCCATGATGGTACCTTCCATGGTTGTGTTTTGAAGCTGCTACGGGAGGAAGAAGAGACCAATTTGGTCTCTGTTTTCAAGGGATTTGAATTCTCTCATGTCATTTTTCGCTCATATAGTCAAGTGGATGAAAGAGATAAAGACAAAAGTATTTATTAATAGGACTTAGTCATAGTTTGTGAAATTTTTTTTATAACTTTTGTGTCTATCTTTCTCTTCCACTTGTGGGTTGTGTTTGACCTGCTTAGCCTCACCCACTGGTCTTTTGACCCGTTTCCCTTTCTAGGACCTTAATAAAAAAAAGTGAATTTTGAAGTCCTTTGCTTGCATGACCAGTGGTGTAGCATAATGAGTTTTTTACATATTGGTATAGTTACATGATTTGTCCATACCGTGATTGAAATTTTCACTTTTGCTTTTTTAACGTTGTGAGCTGGTTGCTAATAGAAAGTGTGGACCAATGGGCTTTGGCATATTCATGTTTAAAATTAAAACTTCCCCAATTTTTTTCTTTTTTTTCATACTTGTTAAGTCTCATTAGTAACTCTTGTGGATGTGTTTGAGAAATTGTGGATGCTTGAGAAAATGAGTTTTTGGGCAATTGTTTATCCTTATTTGGGACTCTGTTGATAAAGTAAGCGTCTATTACTACAGTGAGTCATTTACAAAATTAACAGAGTTATATGCTAAATATTTTGAGATGTTTGGACAAGAAAAATTCTTCTTCCCATAGGTGTTACATGTTTTGGACTGTTATTATATAAAATATTTTTCACCCACAAGTGAATTTATTTTCATATATGCTATATCCCTGTTTTGACAATTGTTATTGCTACTTATTGCCCATGCTATCATTTTCTTGTCTATAATTTCTATTCAAATGTTTATTTTTTTAATAATGTTATTTTTTTGTCTTATATGAAAGTTTGTTTTACTTGATTATGAGTTTTGATCATGTTTTGAAAATATAAATCTTGCATGTTATATATGAATAAAAATAAAATTTTTATATGACCATAAGAGGTAAAAGATTGTCAACTACTTGGATAGTTGGGTCACATTTATATATATGGTTATATTTATTTGTATAGTGGATAAAAGATGTATCCATGTTTTATAAAATGATTATTCAAATTTAGCATATGGTTAAAAGTATGCATAGACCATTTAAAATTGAATAAGTTATGTCAGTTTCTTATGTGATAGTGCAAGGTTTATGGTTGTTATATTAATTTGGTATGTTGATTTGAGCTGGATATGTAATAATTATGTTTAAAGCACTGTTAAAAGATTTATTGCTTTATATGAAATTTTATAAATGCTTTGTGCCTTAGAGGCATATATAAGTATATATATAGAATTTTTAAGATATAAATATCTTTATATAATTTTTCTTTTGGTACATAATTATTGCATTGATTTTTTGTGGTTATCCTTGTGGAATTTAAGGGTTATGTTTGCCAATGAAATTTAAATTTTAAAGTGTGTCTTCATGTTATATGGACTTTGTCTATTTTTTGTGAAGCACATGATACTTTGGTTGTAATTCTTTGGGTACTAAGTTGTACTATATTATTAGATATCCATTAAGTGGATATTGAAGTTGCTTGTATTAGCAATGTTATAGGCAAGTGGTTGTCCATAAAAAAAATCATATATTAAAATAAAATGTTTTAATGATGGGAATGAGGTCATTTTTGAAAATTGCTCAAATCATGAAAAATAATATTATATGTTAAAATTTAGTACATAATTGCATGTTTAAGAGACAGAGCATGACTATTGTTATCTGCGACTGTGTGTCAGTCAAGGGCAATAGTTGTGACATAGTCGTGATTAATATGTGTTATTTTATAAATGTAGCATGGTCGATAATTTTGTTTAATATTCAACTTGGTTGAATGAATTTTTATTTATACCATATTTTATGTTCTTGGTATGAATGATGTTGTTTCCTCATAAAATCATTTATGAGAGATGTTATATGTCTTGACAATGTACTTTGTTATTTGATAAGTGCATGAGGAGAACTACTTTTATTATGTTTATTAACATAATGTCACTTTAGAAGACATGAATAAATTATTATTAATATTAAATTTTATTATGAGAAATTAATTTTATTAGTCTAGTAAATGATGATTACCACAGGAGCTTGTTTATTAAACTAATGAAAAAATTCATGAAACATTCTTAAGTGATCTCGCCTTGTTTGGATTAACCTAGTTGGCTCTCTGAATTTTTTTTCATTTGTAGTCTAATATTGATTACTATGATTTGCTTGCTATATCTATGAGATGTTGATTTTGTGCAAATTGATATTTTTCTTTGTCACTTGGGTGATGTAATTATATGAAGTGAATACTTTATGATGTGTTTCTTAGGAAACATGGCTTAGGAAAGCTTATGTATGAAGTTGAAAATGGTTTTTTGAACTATAACTCCATCCTTGTTTTGGAGTCATATTAATCGATATGAGTGTTTGTCACCACAGTGACCCATTCTTGAAGTTAATAGAGCTATCTATCTACTTCTTTTAGGGTGATTGTGTTGCTTAAATCGATCAGTGCATTAGTCTGCCCATAGGAAGCCTTTAGTACGAATTAGTTCAAAGTAGCATGAAAAACTTAGGAGAAATTTTGACAGTGAAAATTCTTTTGTCCATAGGTGTTGAATTTTCTAAAACTATTGTGCATGGTATATTCTCTACCTACAGGGGAGTTTATATTCATATGTTTTGAATTCCTGTTATGGTGGCTATTGTCACTAGTTATTATCCATTCGATTAACAAAAGGTTGATTGTATTTATTTTAACTTCATATAATAATTTCCCTTAGCAAAGTAATTAGACTGTAATGTTTTAAACTTTGACTGAAAATCTTATAAAGGATGAATTGTATATATAATGGTGGCTTTAGCCATGATGAATATGTATATTTATTCATTGGAATATGCTTAAATTCATACCTGAGTGAGTTTTCTTCGTCGAAAGAAAATTTTAATTGTTTTGATAAGTGGAAGTTATAGTATATGTTGTACATTCTTCCCATAGGTGATTATACAATTATATGCTTAAACTCTTGTAAAGAATATGATTGTATCCAATTAAATGTTGTTAAATCATATTCTTGTAATTACTTATATATATTGTGCAAGAAATACAATTGCATGTAAAATTATGTGTGAGCTAATTATTTTAGCTTTGACAGTTTCTTTTTCTTTAAAAAAGCTGCTTTTGATATATCTGACTAGTATATATTGCTCTTTTGTGGTACATATATATATTTTTTGTACTAGTTAACAAATTTGAAATTTAAAAATAAATTTTGTATGTGATTAATTTTTTTCTAATTAGAATGTCTTGCGAAAATATCACTTTGTGAATTTATTTAAGATATAATAAAATTTATTTATTTATGAACAAGTAAAAGTGATACAAGACATGTTATTTCTTGTATTTCTAAATAAATGTGGGAGCATGATTTATTTATTTATTATAAATATATGCTTTTGAAATAATTAATCACATGTTGATCTATTCCTTACTCTTAAATGATTTAAACAAATTATTTTTTATGGGTATTAGATTGTACTATTGATATAAGCTTGGACTTATATTGTTAAAGTTTTTCTTAGTCTTAGAAGAGATTGGAGGATGTATTATACTCATGGAAATAATTATGTTTCTAGTTTTGGGCAAAATGTATGGCTTAATGAAAAATGTTTTCTGTATAGGACTTGTTGTCCTTGTTTATCTTTAATTTTGCCCGTAGTTCATTTGATGGGATTGTGATAACAAGTTCAACGCAATAAAATGCATGGTCCCTTGGGATGTATAAAACTATATGTTTGTTATTTATCTCATTTGTTTATTTATTAATCAATGGTGTTTTTTAAACAATTGGTTGATTATATGCTATATATATGATTTTGAACAACCTTGATAGTCAAAGTTGCAAAGATAAAGTTTATTAATAGTGGAGCTATGTTAACTGTGTTAAATTGTTACCCAATCACTTATTTAAACCTTGGTGGTTTATGTATTTTAATGTGATTGGTTAGTGAGAGTTGATAAAAGTGTGATTGCAAGGGATTTGTGCAATTGGAACTCCTCTGAATATTATAAACTTTTCTAAGTGCACATGATGGTAATTTCATGAAAATGTGAATTTACCATGTTATATTATTATTTTGGTACCATTGATATATCTCGAGATATGGACATTTTCTTCAAAAAACATTGGTCTTTCATGAAAAAATATGTATTGTTCCCTTTGGGAGATTAGGTCATGTTTTATTAGAAAAACACAATGAGGATCCATACACGGTAGCATGAAAGGGATCACATACTATGCTTTGGATGTGTAATACACTTGCACACTTGTTTGTGATCATGCCAATGAGGTTATTAGTTATGTGGTCATAGAGGAACTAAATTGTAAATAGTTTTATCTTTGTCTATGGCTCTTAGCTGATAGTTTTGTTGGTGGTTCTGATCAAGTTTTGTGATTATTATTATCAGGTTATGTTAGTGGCCACAAAATTGCTCAACCTGAGAGTCATTTTCAAAATGATTTTAAAATAATTAAAACCCAATCAATATTGCCCAAGTAGAAAAATGTTAGAATTTTTTGGGTTTGGGCTTCTATTGATTAGTGGATTTTATTTTATTAAAATGGGTTGAATGGATAGCTTAGTATTTTCCCTAGAAGCTCATATTAATTATGTGATCCATTATAGGTTTGGGAGTTATCATGTTTATTGTTTATTGGGCATGGGCCCAATAGTGAGTGTGTTGGATTATGGTGTAGGCCTAGTAACCTAGAGTTCATGATGGATGGAAATTAAGCTACTGATATATTATAAAAGAGTAGGATCCCTACTCCATTCTCTTAACTATTCTGACTACTTACTGCTCTGTCGAGGTGTTAGTTATAGACTAGAAAGTTGGAGTGGTAGACTGCTCCTGACGTATATGCTTGTGTACATTTTCCCATCAAGAATCGTTGAATTGCTTCTTGGTAAAATTTCTTCAAAAGGTATGAGTGTTATTAATTAATAAATTTATATTAGTGTTTGTCAAAGTTTGTTAGGAAAATCTATTAGTTAGAAAAAAATATGAATCATCTGATTCAGATAAGGAAAGTTAGGAAAATCTATTAGTTAGAATAAAATTTGAATCATCCGATTCATATAAGAAGTCTTTTTAGTTTTTTACCCTTTATTTTTCTCCTTTGTATTTTTCTATGTTGTAGTAGATTGGATAGTCTTTCTTAACTAACTCTAGCTATAAATTACAGCAGCGTATGACTCAATAATAATAAGAGAGCATAAGTATTTTCTCTTATCCAAAATCACATGGTATCAGAGCATGAAAATGGCGATGACTAGAGCAACCCCACACCCCTCAACGACCTCTATAGATTCATCTAGGAGTAATCAATCTGTTCAACTAGGGTCTTCCTCATCTTTTGTTGATGTCCTTTCTCAGAATCCTAACCTGTAACTCACCATACATAAGCTTAATGGAAAGGACTACCTTGAATGGGCTCAATTCGTGAAATTGGTAATGGACGGCAAGGGAAAATTAGGGCACCTGACTGGAGAAATTGTACAACTTAGAAAAAATGATCCTTCCCTGAAAAATTGAGGTAAAAAAACTCTCTTATAATTGCTTGGTTGATTAATTCAATAGAGCCAACAATTGGGAAACCTCATCTGTTTCTATCGACAGCTAAGGATATTTGGGAGGCTGTTCATGATTATTATTCATACCTAGAAAACTCATATCAGATCTTTGATTTGAAGACACAACTCTAGCAATCCATGCAAGGTGATCATGATGTTACCACAAACTACAATGTGATGGTAACTCTTTGGCAAGAATTGGACAAGTGTTATGATGATGGTTACGAAAACCCCAATGATTCTACTTGGTTCAAGAAAAAGGAGGAGAACAATTGAGTCTACACATTTCTCGTTGGTCTTAATCAAAGTTTGGATGAAGTACGAGGTCAAATTCAAGGTTGAAAACTACTTCCTTCCATTTGTGAAGTTTTCTCTGAAGTCAAACGAGAGGAATCTAGGAGAAGAATTATGCTACAATGACAGAACCAAGAGGGGGGTGAATTGGTTCTATATGGTTCAATAACATAAAAATTTAAATCATTAAATAATAATTATTTATATAAAGATAAGTAAAATTGAAAGTAAAGATGAAAGGGTTGAGAGAAATGCATGAATGATTTTATACTGGTTCGGCCATAACCCACGACCTATATGCAGTCCCCAAGCATAAGCTCAAGATTTTCTTCACTTGTCAAATTTTCTCTTACAAGGACTTCGACGAACCTTCCTCTACCTTAACCTCAAGGCAGAGTTACAATGGTTTCTTTCACTAAGGATACCACCCAACCTCCCTCTACTTCTACCCGGAGAAGAGTAACTTTACAATAGTTTCTTTCACCTTTATGCTCTTATAAAATGAGCTATAGTGGATTCCAAAAAAAAAACTCTCTCTATAGAGTGGATATACGAGTGTAGAACTAACTAGGAGGAGGAAGATAGATATAACAAACTTTCAGGAATTCCTCACTTTTGATTTGAGCAAATGGTTGTTGTCATTGATCCTTTCCAAGGCCTTCTATATATAGTGGAGGGCTTCCCTTAACATTTGCTAGCCGTTGGAGGTTGCAAAAAATCAGCTAAGAGACTTTAAAACCCAAGGGATATGCAGCTCATATGTTTTTAAGTAGTTGTTTTTTTGGTTACTATTCTTCTCTAGTTTGAGTATAACTTGCATTTTGCAATCTTTTAGCCGTTGGAACCAAATAGCACTCCTAAAAAATTGCTTGACCATTGGAGATGAGTATGTAAAGCCATTTAATCCTAATAAAAACTAATCAACTCATCAAATCACTGTATATATAAATATATATATATTTGAAAGAGATATTTGCTCCTTTTAAATAGAAAGTTTTGACTTATAATCAATCACATATCAACAAATTAATAGAGGAAAAATCAAATCATCTAAAAGACTCACATGCTCAAAAACTTAAATGCATCATCAAAACTTAAAATTCAACATTCTTCCTCTTTTTGATGATGATCCCATTATGAAACATAAAAAACAATTTGAGTATGGTAGAAATCAATAATTTTTTCATATATCACAAGTTTAATAATAATCAGACTTGGCAGCAAAAAAATATAGGAGTCAAAAATATTTAAAGAGAGAAGGTTTAGAAAAGGCTCCCCCTTAATTTATGAACTTTAATTTATAAGCTCCCCCTTAATCCTTGGAGGCTTGCTATGCTCTCCCTTAATCCATGAACTTGCTTTTAGGCGAGCTCCCCCTGAGTTCATGCTCTAAATTGATAAACCAGTCCTTTCTCCCCCTTCAGCATTAAAAAGGTCAAGTGTAATGCAAAGATAGTCCAAAAACTCATAGCAAGAAAAATAATATAGTCATAATATAATTCTAAATGCAAAAGGCTATGATCAAGATAACATGCCAAATTATACAAGAATGGTAACCATACCAAATTTCCAAATTTTCAAAAACATATTAAAAGGATTTAGAATATTGAGATGCAGTTTATGAAAGCATTTTGGAATAAACTTTCAAAACACTATCCAAAAGAACACTTTTGCATATACTTATCTTCAAGAAATTCATCATCAAAACTTTTAGTGGACCATTTATGTTCCTCATCACTTGGTATGCCAACATGAACAACATAGAGAATTTTTGCAGTAAACAACAATACAAAGTTTCCAAAGCCAACATTACCAAATTAATCAATACATAGATTTTTCAGTTAATTATCCCTCTTGTCACAACTAAATTA
Source organism: Ormosia semicastrata (assembly GCA_029884595.1). NCBI lineage: Eukaryota > Viridiplantae > Streptophyta > Magnoliopsida > Fabales > Fabaceae > Ormosia > Ormosia semicastrata. The sequence continues at coordinate 33,921,851 of JAQQTO010000063.1, forward strand.
GCAAAGAATAAATTGACAAGTTAAATATATATCAATCTTCAAAAAGATATCCATCCTGTTACCAAGTGGCTTCCAGTACTCAAGAGGGGGGTGAATTGAGTATAAAACTTTTTCTCAAAACCTCTTTTTATCAAAAACAAATATTTAAAACTTAATAAATAAATACACAGAAGGAACGAGAAGAAGAAAAGAAACAATAAAAGCAGCGGAAAATCAATATGCAGTAAAATAAAATTGCATAAAATAAAGAGATTAAGAAGAGAGAAGCAGGCATAGTATTTATCCTGGTTCGATCACTAACCCACTTATGGTCTACGTCCAGTCCTCAAAAGCCGAGATTTTTCACTAAGTATACAAGCTTCAATAGGTACTCGCAACCGTTACACAAAAGAGCACTTTTCACACACAGGGAAACTCTACCCTTATGCTAAAGCCTCAGCCTGCAGGGATACCTCACCTTTATACAAACCTTGAGGGATACCTCACCCTCGATACAAAATATCAGAAAGTAAATGAAGAGAAACTCTCACTCAGAGTAGGTAATACAAATTGAAGTGCTAATGGAGCTCTCATTAAAATATCTCAAAGTTTTTAATCAAAAAGAGCATAAAAAAATAATTTTCACAGATTAGAGCAAGCAAAAAATTAATTCAGAGTATTAGGCAATTTTAGTCGTGACCCAAGGTTCCTATTTATAGAGAAAATCAGATGAAATAGCCGTTGGGTAGCATTAAAAGCAATTTAATCGAATTAAAAACCTGTTTGTTTCCATATCAGTGTTCGTAACCATCGTGTTTATTTCAAATAGTTTAACATTCTATTCAAATAACACTGTTCCTGAAACCATCGTGAAAGGCCATCTGACATGGGTTATTCGAATAACCTCTATGTTATTCGAATAACACGTTTAAAAATGTTGTTCAGATAGAACAGGTTTATTCGAATAACGTTTGAGTTATTCAAATAATTCACTTATAAAAGCAGTTTTGAGAAACTCATTTATTCGACTAATAGGATAGTTATTCAAATAACATCTTTAAAAAAACAGACCCTCGTGAAAGTGTTTATTCGAATAGACTAAGCTCTATTCGAATAAATCAATGCAAAACCATTTTGGAAAAGGTGTTTTCAAAGACACTAAGTTTCTTTTAAAACAAGTTTTATTTTTTCTTTTGAAAACAGAGAGATATCAAAGTGAGCTCCGTACAACAGATCCTAAGTCCTAAAGCTAATCATATATAAACTTGGACTTGGTCTATTTATCATCTTCATTTAGTCTTCACGTTTGTTATCATCAAAACAAGTTTTCAAAGGTATACGTCCAAACACATTCTCCCCCTTTTTGATGATGACAAACTATCAACGAAAAAAGAGTTAGTGCATATAATTGGAATTCACAAAGAGGCATAAAAGCTTACTCCCCCTCTTTAATTATAAGAGGTAATGTATATCAGATATGTGCGCTGCTCCCCCTTTCAATTTGAATCCAATCTCATTTTTAAGTTTACCTGTCTTTTCTCAAATAAATTTCAAATATTTCTCCCCTTTTTGTTATGAGCAAAAAGGAGGGGTAAGTCCCATAAACATATATCTAAGTAAAAGTGCATAAAAGGAAGCATACTCATATTAATAGATCAGTAAGAAACTGTATTTATGCATTAATAAAAAAAAAGATTCAATTACAAAAGCCAGAAATAAATAACATGAAGGCAAAAACAGAGATCCTAAGAACTAAGGTTCCTAGAAATAGGTATCCGGAGGTGGTGGTGAAGAAGCTGGTGCAGGAGCAAGTGAAGCAAATCGGAGAGCAGCAACCACACGTTCAACACCTTCTATTCTATCAAAAAGAATAGAAAATGTATGTTCTATACAGGCTCTGTTATCATGCAAGGTGGCCATGATCTGCTCTAAGGTGACAGGAGCAGGTACATCAGCGGGGGCAGCAGGAGCGTCAGCAGGGTCTTGCTCATCTTCAGCAACCTCATCTGGGTACACCCAGCCTTCATCAATTTGGATCATCTTCATTTTGCGTAAGGTGTGGGTGCCAAAGACGTTGTGATGCATCAGGGCAATGGCTCGCTCAGTCTCCAAGACCTGAGGATACTTGCTCAGCAAGGTAGTGATGAGAATACCATAAGGCAAGTCAGATTTTTCTTTGCCCTTGGCCCTCATCATGTGTTTCATGATAAACACAGGCCAGTTGATGTGATGGCCATTCTTCAGAAACCAAAGCATGAAGATGTCATCTTCGCTGAGGTAGGCGTAGTTACCGCCGCGGGGAGCCAGGATGTGAGCAAAGGCGTAATGCAGAAGCCTATCTTGGCTCTTCAGCATGCCACCCTTGAGACCCTTGTCAGGCAAGGCTAGACCAGGCTTCAGCAGGTCCTCAATCGCCTAAAACTTATTGAATTCTTCAAGAAAAGGGTTGTCACCATCTTTAACAAGGGCGCCAGTGAAATGCAACCCAAACAAAGTTTGCCAGTCTTACGGTGTGATCACAATGTTCTGATCATAGACTTCGGAGAGAAGGTTCTGGCCATTAAATGCCAGATTGCAAAAGAACATCTTCACCAGAGCTCGATAGAGAGTGGCCCGGTGAAAGCAGAGCTAAAGAACTCCCTGATTTTGCAGCAGGGTCAGAAAGTCGAAACCACGGTGTTGCTGGAAGAAAGAGAGGTCAAGGTACTTAGGTTAGACTAAGTTACGCTCTCAGAAGTGCGTAATAAAGCGGGCACGGTGCTCTTCATTGGATGAGAGCCTTATCAAGTCAAGCGGATTATTGCATGGAGCCGTCTTCATGCGTGGGCACTTACTAGAGGAGGAGGCCATGGTGATTGGAAGAGAGAAAGAAGGCAGAAAGAAGGTGGAGGAAAGTAGGAGGGGAAAAGATGATGGCAAAGAAGGTGAAAAGCAGAAGAGAAAAGGGAATGAAACGGTTGGGCGCACAGGAGCTATTTAAAGGGAAGCCTGTGTTTATTCGAATAAACAGAGGTTTATTCAAATAAACCTTGCTTGGAAACTGAAAGGACAGGAGCTGAAAGGGTAATTCTGCTAGGGTTTATTTGAATAGAAAGAGTTTATATTCGAATAGATCATCAGGGAAAGCCAAGCATTTTGGCAAAACAACAGGGTTTATTCGAATAACTGTAGAAGTTATTCGAATAGACTGAAGGCCATCAGTCAAGACTGATAAAATAGGGCTCTGGTTATTCGAATAGCCTGAGGTTTATTCGAATAGACAGAGGACAAAGACAGAGACTGATAAACTAAGGAGTCTGGTTATTCGAATAAGGAGGGATTTATTCGAATAGACAGAGCGCATATTAAACACAAGTTTTAACACAGGAACCAGTTTATTCAAATAAACTGAGTTTTATTCGAATAAAGCTGATATTCAACACATTTTTGACAAGCTATAAAGAATTTTATTCGAATAAAAACATGTTTATTCGAATTAAAACTAACAAAGAAACACAGAGATGCATACGTTCAAGAATTCAAAGCATATATATATATGTGATTTAAAGAGAGATAAAATTCAACAATAAAACATGCAATCATATATTGGATTGATCAATTATGCCCAATTCTCCTCGAATATAAAAGAATGCTTCTTTTGCTAAGGGTTTAGTAAAAATATCTGCAAGTTGCTTAGTTGTTTCAACAAACTCAAGAATGCAATCCCCTTTTTGTACATGATCTCTGATAAAGTGATGTCTTATCTCTATATGCTTTATTCTGGAATGCAGAATGAGATTCTTAGAGATATTTATTGCACTAGTGTTATCACATCTTATCAGGATGTGATCAAGTTGAAGACCATAGTCTAAAAGTTGTTGCTTCATCCATAGGATTTGAGCACAACAACTCCCGGCTGCAATATATTCAGCCTCAGCGGTAGACAAGGCCACACTATTTTGTTTCTTGCTATGCTAAGAAACTAAAGAACTACCAAGCAAGTGGCATGTCCCACTAGTACTTTTTCTATCCAATTTGCACCCAGCAAAATCAGAGTCAGAATAGCCTATTAGGCTACAAGAGGCACCCTTAGGGTACCACAAGCCCATGTGTGAAGTGCCTACTAGATATTTCATTATTCGTTTAACAGCACTTAAATGAGATTCCTTAGGGTTTTCTTGATATCTAGCATATATGTATACACTAAACATTATATCCGGCCTACTAGCAGTAAGATAAAGGAGAGATCCAATCATACCTCTATATTTCGTTATTTCTACTGATTTACCTCCTTCATCTTTGTCCAAGTAGCAAGAAGTGCCCATCGGAGTGGCCATGTGTTTAGCGTTTTTCATTTCGAATCTCTTGAGTAATTCCTTGCAGTATTTAGTTTGACTTATGAATGTCCCTTCGTTCGTTTGTTTGATTTGAAGTCCAAGGAAGAAATTCAGCCCTCTCATCATTGACATTTCAAATTCATTCTGCATTGTCTTAGCAAATTCTTTGCACAGGGATTCATTAGTAGCACCAAAGATAATATCATCAACATACACTTGCACAAGAAGAATATCATGCTTTTTATTTTTAAAAAAAAGGGTAGTATCGACTTTTCCTCTTGAAAAACCATTTTCTAAAAAGAACTTACTTAACCTTTCTTACTAAGCTCTAGGAGCTTGCTTTAAACCGTATAAAGCCTTTTTAAGTTTAAAAACATGGTTGGGTAGTTCATGATTTTCAAAACTTGGAGGTTGTTCAACGTATACCTCCTCATGAATAAAACCATTTAGAAAAGCACTTTTGACATCCAATTGATATAATTTGAAATCCATGATGTAAGCATAAGCAAGTAACATTCTAATAGCTTCTAATCTAGCTACAAGTGCATAGGTTTCTTCATAATCTATACCTTCTTCTTGATTATATCCTTTAGCGACCAACCTAGCTTTGTTTCTAGTTATTAACCCATTTTCATCAAGTTTGTTTCTAAAAACCCATTTAGTGCCAATTATAGGGTGATTATTAGGTCTAGCAACTAATTCCCAAACTTGATTTCTTTCAAACTGATTTAATTCCTCATGCATAGCTAAGATCCAATGTTCATCATCAAAAGCTTCAATTAAGTCCTTAGGTTCAATTTGAGAAACAAAATCTAAGTGATTACAAGCATTTCTAAGAGAATTACGAGTACTTACACCTTTAGATACATCACCGATAATCTGATCAAGGGAATAATATTTTGAAGTTCGTCATTCTTTGGGAAGTTCCAAAGCTTGCGAATCTTCTTGTCTTTGTTTATCCTCTTGCTCCTTGATTTCTTTTTCTTTACTATCTAAATGTGTTTCCGCCAAGACCTTTGCAACATCATCAATAACAATATCCTTTCTCAATCCATTTAGGTCAGTTTCATCAAATGCAACATGTATAGATTCTTCAATAGTCATAGTTCTTTTATTATATATACGAAAAGCCTTACTATGATTTGAATAACCAAGAAATATACCTTCATCAGACTTAGCATCAAACTTTCCTAAGTTATCTTTTTCATTATTTAAAACAAAACATTTGTATCCAAAAACATGAAAATGTGAGACATTTGGCTTTCTTCCCTTATACAATTCATATGGGGTTTTCTTTAAAATAGGCCTTATAAGGGCCTTGTTCATTATATAACAAGCTGTACTTACAGCATCTGCCCAAAAGTACTTAGGAAGAGCAGCCTCATTAAGCATAGTTCTCGTCATTTCTTCTAAAGAACGATTTTTCCTTTCTACAACTGCATTTTGTTGTGGAGTTCTAGGGGTAGAGAAATTATGATTAATGCCATGTTCATCACAATAGTTTTCAAAAACATTATTTTCAAATTCGCCACCATGATCACTTCTTATAGAAGAGATTTGAAAACCTTTTTCGTTTTGAATAACTTTGGCAAGTCTTTTAAAAGCTAGAAATGCATCATTTTTATTTGCAAGAAATAAAGTCTATATAAACCTAGAAAAATCATCCACAATCACTAAAGCATAGTAATTCCCACCAAAGCTCATAGTTCTAGAAAGTCTAAATAGATCCATGTGCAAAAGTTGTAAAGGTCTAGTAGTTGAAACTATATTTTTTTCTTTAAAAGAGACCTTTATTTGTTTACCCTTTTGACATGCATCACATAATTTATCTTTTACAAAACTAAGCTTGGGTAGTCTAATTACTAGCTCTTTAGAGACCAACTTCTTTAAGTGATCCATGTGAATGTGTGCAATTCTCCTATGCCATAACCATGAATCATTATTCTTACTTAAAAGACATTTCGCATCATTTGAAGATATATCATCAAGACTAATCATATAAATGTTGTTTACTCTATAACCAATGAATTTAAGATGCTTATCATTTTTATCTTCAATTATGCAACAATTTGAATCAAATATAACTTTATTTCCTTTATCACATAATTGGCTAATACTAAGCAAGTTATGTTTCAAACCTTCAACAAGCAACAGATTTTCAATAGAGGAGTTAGGGTTCTTACCGACTTTGCCGATTCCAAGAATTTTTCCCTTGTTGTTATCACCATAAGTAACGTGTCCATGATTCCTGGGAATAATCATGGTGAATTTTGAGTCGTCCCCGGTCATGTGCTTGGAGCAGCCGCTATCGAGATACCAACTTGAACTCCTGGCTTTCAAGTACACTTACAACACATGTTTAGTTTTTAACCTTTGGTACCCAAACTTTCTTGGGTCCTTGTGTGTCAGTTTTGGGTATAGTACCCTTGGGAACCCAAACCATTTTTGTTCCAATTTTTGTATTTATGTTTTTCCTTGCATTGCATGTTGATGCACTATGTCCTTTCCTTCCACAGTAAACACATTTAATAAAAGGACTACTTGAAACACTAGAATGCACAAAGAAAGTTTTATAGAGTTTTTGTTGATTTTTTAGGTTATAACCTATCCCGGCCTTTTGAAAAACCACTCTTTGTCTTCCTAACAAAATATTTAAGTTATCCCTTCCAAAGGTGAATTTAGAAAGAGTATTCTTTAAGTCTTCAATTTCTTTTTCAAGCATATGACATGAAGAACAAGATGAAGAAGTAGAAGCATGTGAAGAATGATTTGTGCATGCGTCAATGATTCCCAAAGTTTCATTTTCAATTTTCAATTCTTCTATTTCTTTATTTAAAACAAGAATTTGATTTTCTAAAGAAGAAATTGTTTTCTTAGAAGAAGAAATAATTTTTATGAATTTTAAAGATTTTTCATGTAATTCTTCAAAAGCATCTTGTAACTCATCGTAAGAAGGCAATAAAGTAGTATTAGAACTTACCTCATTTTCACTTTCTTCTTCTTCTCCTTTGGCCATGAGACATAGTTGAGCTTCCTCGCTATCTGAGCTATTAGTTGAATCCATGTCGTTTTCATCCCATGCTATATAGGCTTTTCTTCCTTTTCTTTCCTTGAAGGGTTTCTTTTCAAATTTCTCCTTCTTCTTTTGGTAAACTGGGCACTCCATTTTCATGTGACCAGATTTATCACATTCATAGCAAGTTGGAGTCGATGAAGCTCCTTCGCCTTTGTAATGAGTCTTCTTCGGAGGGAAGGGAGGTCTTCTTTGAGTTCCCTTTTTCCTAAGAAATTTACCAAATTTTTTAACTAACAGACTAAGATTTTCTTCACTTACCTCAATGTTCTCTGAGCTTTCTTCATTTTCTTCATCATCATTATCGAATGTTGAGGAAGTGGCTTTGAGCGCTATCCCCTTTTTCTTTTTATCGTTTTCTTCGCTTTGACTTAATCTGCTCAGTTCCAGTTCATGCTCATGAAGTTTTTCAAAGCGGGTAGCTAGAGTCATTGTTGACAAGTCCCTCAATTCTGAAATAACTGTTACCTTAGGTTGCCAAATCCTGCTAAGACATCTCAATACTTTGTTAATCAAATCTTCATTAGAAAATTTTTTACCTAAAGATGCAAGATGATTAACTATGTGGGTGAACCTCTTTTGCATTTCCTGAATACTTTCTCCTTGGTTCATTCTGAATAATTCATATTCACGAGTTAGAGAATTGATTCTCGACCTCGTAACTTCACTAGTACCCTCATGGGTAACTTGCAAAGTGTCCCACATTTCTTTAGCAGTTTTACAATTTGAAATTTTAAAAAACTCATCATATCCCAAAGCAGTAGTAATAATATTTTTGGCTTTTAAATTATATTAAACTTTTCTTTTATCTTCATCAGACCATTTATTTCATGGTGTTTCGGTCTTTACACCATCGACCTCATGTGTGGGTATAAAAGCGCCGTTTTCGACAGCATCCCATACATCTAGATCAATAGCTTTGATGAAGATTTTTATTCTTTCCTTCCAATATGCATAACCATCCCCATTGAAAAAGGGTGGTCGGCTTATGGAAGATCCTTCTGAAAAACCATTTGAAGAAGCCATATTCTCTTGAAGCTGCTAAGCTCTTTATACAAGAGTCTAGCTCTGATACCACTTATTACCAAGTGGCTTCCAGTACTCAAAATGGGGGTGAATTGAGTATAAAACTTTTTCTCAAAACCTCTTTTTATCAAAAACAAATATTTAAAACTTAATAAATAAATACACAGAAGGAACGAGAAGAAGAAAAGAAACAATAAAAGCAGCGAAAAATCAATATGCAGTAAAATAAAATTGCATAAAATAAAGAGATTAAGAAGAGAGAAGCAGACACAGTATTTATCCTGGTTCGACCACTAACCAACTTGTGGTCTACGTCCAGTCCTCGAAAGCTGAGATTTTTCACTAAGTATACAAGCTTCAATAGGTGCTTGCAACCGTTACACAAAAGAGCATTTTTCACACACAGGGAAACTCTACCCTTGTGCTAAAGCCTCAGCCTGCAGGGATACCTCACCCTTATACAAACCTTGAGGGATACCTCACCCTCGATACAGAATATTAGAAAGTAGATGAAGAGAAACTCTCACTCAGAGTAGGTAATACAAATTAAAGTGCTAATGGAGCTCTCACTAAAATATCTCAAAGTTTTTAATCAAAAAGAGCATAGAAAAATAATTTTCACAGATTAGAGCATGCAGAAAATTAATTCAGAGTATTAGGCAATTTTAGCCGTGACCCAAGGTTCCTATTTATAGAGAAAATCAGATGAAATAGCCATTGGGTAGCATTAAAAGCAATTTAACCAAATTAAAAACCTGTTTGTTTCCATATAAGTGTTCGTAACCATCGTGTTTATTCGAATAGCTTAACATTCTATTTGAATAACACTGTTTCTAAAACCATCGTGAAAGGTCATCTGATATGGGTTATTCGAATAACCTCTATGTTATTCGAATAACTTGTTTAAAAAAGTTATTCAAATAGAACAAGTTTATTCGAATAACGTTTGAGTTATTCGAATAATTCACTTATAAAAGCAGTTCTGAGAAACTCATTTATTCGCATAACAGGATAGTTATTCGAATAGTATCTTTAAAAAAATAGACCCTCATGAAAGTGTTTATTCGAATAGACTAAGCTTTATTCGAATAAATCAATGCAAAACCGTTTTGGAAAAGGTGTTTTCAAAGACACTAAGTTTCTTTTAAAATAAGTTTTATCTTTTCTTTTGAAAACAGAGAGATATCAAAGTGAGCCCCATACAATAGATCTTAAGTCCTAAAGCTAATCATATATAAACTTGGACTTGGTCTATTTATCATCTTCATTTAGTCTTCACGTTTGTTATCATCAAAACAAGTCTTCAAAGGTATACGTCCAAACACACATCCCACCATGCACATAACAGAATACCATTCATAATGTCATGATTCTTAGATATACCAATAGCAGGAATAGACAACTAAATTGTGACCAATGGGTACCAACAAGTACCAGTATTCAGAGATTCAAATAACTGTATTTGGATAATCAATTGAAAAACAAGCCAGTATATCAAAAACAAAATAACAACTTTGGATAGAATTATCAGTTAAAAAGTACCCCAACAAACAAAAAAAAAAATACATAAGTCATTCCACATGTTGGCAAGAGCTTCGAGATTATTAGTAGAACATCTCTTAATCAAGCAGGTAATCTGGTTTTATGCAAGATGCATAATATTGAAGGTCATAATATCTTTTACCATTCAAGCTTAAAAGATGTCTCTCAACAAATAAAATTACTCCTGATATATAAAAGTTTATGGCGTTCAAACATTCAGGATAATAAGATTGTGGAGAAACTTATACTTGGTCATCTATGAAAACTGACAAATAGTCAAGGTAAAATTTGGTTGATTTAGCACAAGTAAAAAAATTTTACCTAACATACCTTTAAAGCTGGAACCAACAGCAGCAGCGGTGGCGCATCGTGAACCAGCAGTAACAGCGACATTGTGGTGTGGTGGCTTCGTCGCTGGAAAAATGGAGGACCATCGGCGGTGTAGCTATGATCGAGCAGTAATCCACAATGTGGCTTCAATGCATCCGTAACAAGAAAGATATGAAGACAGCGCTGGTGAGTAGCTCGGAGGTGGCAAATGGCGCCAATGCTTACATTGCCGGTAGCAATGGAGGACGACGCCGGTAGTTCGCAAGTGAACAGGACCGAGTTTGGGGCTTCAAACCAAGAACATTAGGAGTTTATGCAGTTTTGTGTGTGGGTGAGAGATTTGTGAGTTAAAAACATAGTTAAAGCATGGATTGGAGGAAGAAAGCAAGAGATTTTAGAAGTTAGGATGTTAGGGATTTGAAATGGTGAGAATGGAGAAGAAGAAGAGAGTACAAGAGAGAGAGAAAAAACATCAGGAGAGAATTTTTTTTTTATAAAAAGAAAAGACAGAGAGAAAAGGTAAGAGTATCCTTTTAAAAAAATGACCAGCGTGCCCTTCTGTGTTTGATGACACAAATTCAGCTCTAAACAAAAAATCAAGAACAGTAGCAACTACAAATAGTAACTACTCTGTAATTTCTATTTTGCCCAGCAATTGCTACTTTTAACAGCAGCAACCAAATTTAAAAAATTGTAATAAGAAACTTAAGAAATGCTTGGACATGGTTCCAATCAAGTACTAAAGGCATAATTATCATATAATATCATTATCTCATGCACTTTAACACAAAATCACAATATTCATAAAATTCCCAAAAAAAAACACATACATTAAAATTATATAAAACGTTTAAAGCACATGCTATGCCAATATATTGAGTCACATGATTTACTTAGATTTTTTATTTTAAATATGAGTGATAACATTGTAACCATAACTTGACTCAAAACCCATAAAAGAAATTCTTCAAGAATAGTTAAACCATTTTCATTCCTTATACAATAACTCACTCACATAATATGTTTCAAATATATGTTTAATTAAGTAAAAGTAGCAAAAAAGCATGAGTTGATACTAGTTTTACCAATTCTAATGCTTATTCTTTCTCATTGTCTCTAATGTGATAGTTCTTCCTTGTTTAAGCTTGTGAGAGACGAAATTGACTAATTCTTGAGCATCTAATATCAAGGAATCATTATTCCTTGATGCTTGTCTTTAAGCACACCTACAAGATAGATTTCACCTTCGGTACCCAAATTCTCTTGGGTCCTTGGGGGTTAGAGCTTGAAGAATCAACCTTAGTGACTTTAGGAACCCACATCATCATAGAAACATTTTTCTTCATAGCACATGTATATGAGATGTGTCCTTTTTTACCATAATAGTTGCATGTCACATATGGAGTTGTAGAAGCACTTGCATTCACCAAAAAAATTCTTGAAATATTTTTCACTTTTATATCATTAAATCCAATTCCAATTTTATCAAAAGAACATTTTTGTTTTCCTAAGAAAGTATCCAAATTTTCTTTTCCTTTTACAAATTTTGCAAGATCTTTAGTAAGCTCATCAACCTTTTTATTTAATAAAACATTTTTAGTAATCAATTTTTGTTCATTTTCATTTGAAACATTTTTTAACTTTAAAAGTTTATCAACCTTTTCATTTAATAAAATATTTTCAGCAATCAAATTTTGTTCATTTTCATTTGAAATATTTTCTAACTTCTAAAGCTCAACATCTTTTCTTAACTTCTCAAGTTCAACAAGAGCATCATCATACTTGGATTTTAAAGCAAAATATGATTTAGATAGCATAATAGAATCCTTTAATAATTATTCAAATTCATCATTTAATTTATCATAAGAAGTAGGATGATCAAAGTCATTTACCTCATCATATTCATCATCTTGTTCACTTCTTGTCATGAAACACATCTGAGCCACCTCATCTTTATCTTCTTCTTCACTTTTCGATGAAGAGTCCTCACAATCACTCCAAGTTGAGCTTGCTATCATTGCTTTCTTTTTCTTAGGCTTCTTTTGAAATTTCATCTTTGTGAAAGGACAATCGGATTAGTAGTGACCAACCTTTCTACATCCATAGCACACAATTTGATCTTCTTTTGAATCATTCTTTTTGAATTGATTCCTATTCCTTGAACCTAACTTTTACTGGTTAAGTTTATAGAGTCTCTTAGTTAGGAGTGCTATCTCTTCATCACCACTCATTTGAGTTCCTTCATCGTCTTTCTCTTAGTATAAGGTTGATGTGGCTTTGAGAGCAACTCCTTTCCATGTTGTGTTCTCTTCCTACAATTTATTAAGAAAATTTGATTCATAGGTTAGAAGATTGCCTCTTAATTTGTCATAGGAAATGGTATTGAGGTCTCATCCTTCTTGAATCGTAGCCACCTTTGATTGCCATTCTTTTGTTAGACTGAAAACCATTACCCAAGAGGGGGTGAATTGGGTGATGACAAGTTTTAATGCAATTTTGACAAATTATGCATTTTGATATTTTTAAAACAACACATGGAATGGAATAAGTCTAACAAATGTACAACTATTATAGATTACTCAAATATAACTTAGGTTATGGGATAAATCATGCATATAAGCTAGATATCAAATTCAACTCAAGCATATATAGTTAAAGAACAAATATAAAGAGATAGAGTTGAGAGAATCAAACACAAGGATATATCCTAGTTCAGCCACCCCTTGTGACCTACGTCCAGTCCTCAAGCGAACCACTCGAGATTTTTCACTAAACTTCAAGCTTGAACGGGTGCTTGAAAACCTTTACAGATTGGAGCACTCAACAACACCTTGGGATACCTCACCCTTTACAATCCTTGAGGGATGCCTCACCCTTTTTATAAATCAAGGGATACCTCACCCTCTTTACAAACAATCAAAGTGTGAAAAAGATGAAACTCTCACAAGAGTAGATTAATACAATTGAAGCTCTAGCAATGCTCTTCAAGAATATCTCAAATATATATAAAAACAGAGCACTTGATGATTCAAAGATGATTCTCGGATTATAATGATTGAAATATGTTTCTTAGTTGTTGTTCAACCACAAATGATGCCCCAAGATGTGTATATATAAGTTTTCAACATTAAAGAGTCGTTGGGACATTTTTAGCCAAGCATAAAATACCATTAATATAGCTGTTGGACTCTGTCAGATTGCTTGTAATCGATTACACAGTAAATGTAATTGATTACATTGTTGTTCCAATATGTTCTTGGCTTTCTGGGCTCTATGTAATCAATTACATTCTTGGTGTAATCGATTACAAGGCCTCTGACTTGCTTTGTAATCGATTACAATATCCATGTAATCGATTACATACCTTCTTGAACGTGTTCTTACCTTTCTTGGTTTAATGTAATCGATTACATTACTGGTGTAATCGATTACAAGGCCTCTGACTTGCTTGTAATCGATTACAAAAATCATGTAATTGATTACCTTAGCCTTTGAACACATTTTTTAAGCCCATTTGAGGATTCATGTCATTTCTTACTTATAGAAACTTAGATTGGAAAAGATTAACTTATGTTTTACAAAATTCAAGATGGAAATCAACATTTCTTTAAAATATGAACTTTGAATATCAAGTTGATTTAAAAAATCTTGAAAAATCATTTGAATATAATTGAGATACCTTGAGAGCATTTCACATTGATGTTCTAAGACCTATATCTAATATACCTCTTTTGATCTTGGTCTTCTCTTTTGATATTGATCTTCATCTTTGGCTTTGTTATCATCAAAAACTCATTTGATATACTTCAAGACATAAGCATTCACATCTTTGGTTAGAATTCTTAGTATCCTCCTTACTAATTCTCTATCCGTGTAGACTTTCCCAAGAGCATTGAGGGTGTTGACTATGTTTGAGAACCTCTCGAACATCTCATCAATCTTTTCTTCCTCCTTCATGTTAAACAACTTGTACTCATGAACAAGTATGTCAATCTTCGTTTCTTTTACTTGGCTTGTTCCTTCGTGTGTGATCACTAACTTATCCCACATTTGCTTGGCCGTTTTGCACCTTGAGATTTTTCTAAAATCATTCAGATTTACGGCATAATAGAAAATATTTTTGGCTTTTGCATTTTGTTCCATCTTCTTCATGTCTTCATTATTGAATTCCTCTTCAGTTTTCTCTACCACTTTGCCATCTACCATTTTCTTTGGAATGGATGGTCCTTTTTTTATCACGAGCTAAAGTTTGTAGTCGACGGACTGAATGAATATTCTCATGTGCTGTAACACCCTTTTTGGGGATGTCACATTTTTTATACAATAAAATAAAATCCTACCCAAGTTGTAAAACATTTGATACATAAATAATATGAGTTGCAAATTTTTTCCTTTTATACACAATAACGTTAGATGAAATAACACGGAGCACAAAATAAGGCAAAACATAATCACATACCATAATATACATATGATTTTGTCTTAAGTATACAAATAATTTACAACTACAAATATTTAATAAAACAATAAAAAGTCAGCATAATACTAAAACATATCATACCCAAGTGCACATCAAAGATTCCTAACCCTCCGAAGGATCACTCTCAGAGAGATCGTCAGATAACAAAAATCCTGGATGTCTCGCAGCTCTACGGACGTGAGTCCGTGCTGTCGACACACTACTGATCTTATTAGGCGCATGGAAAATTCCTCCCCAATAACGCCTAAGAGTTAAGGGCATCTCAAGATGTAAATACAGAGTAGTAGTAAAAATAAGCTCCCCGCCAAACTCTCTACGCAGAGACACAGTCAGACGTCCCACGTAGACTACCGATCCTCTATCCTCACGCAATCGCCAGGCCTCAAAGTCTCCATGAAAATCAAGTCTCACAAAACCAAAGAATCCAGGCAACGTCATGATCACAAGATCAATCCAAATGGTATGGGTGATCTAGCGGCTCGCCTTCCTCGAATTGATCACTCGGCTGTTGCTCCTCAGGGTACTGAATCTCTAGAGGCTGCTCCTCTTCCTTAAACTCTTTACAGAATATAATGGCAATAATACAGAAACGCATACAAAGAGGTAAGATAATCTACATCATTACCAGCATGGCAATAAAGAAAATGACAATACAAACAAATATCACAATAATACATAACATTACATCACATATAGTACCTCAACATTAACACGTCATACATGCTATCACAAATTACAGTAAACATTAAAATGCAAATCATAGATGCTAATGCATATTGACTCGTTCCTACTCCATGGAGCCAAACACAGACATTAGAGAGAATGATCCGAAGAGAACTATCAGTACCTCAAGCTGCCCAACTAAACTATTACACTGTCCTACGTCGTGTCTATAGCCCACAGTCAAAACATCGTGTAGTAGTACATTGTCCAAATACGTCGTGCACTACTGGCATTATACCAAATAGTCTCCGCAAGATCCCAATTAAGAATAGTGCTTGTCGAGATCATTAGTGCATTGCCCGTTACCACGGCCCAGAGGAGCTACCAACTGTCCACATGTGGAATTCTCCGCACACTAACGCCTCCAAGTTCAATTAATAAACCACACTATGCCTATCACACCCACAACACAGTGTAATTCATCTCGTCAATCAATCGTCAATTTTTAACTAATTGACACAACTCTCAATGCATGATTAAGAATTATAATTACAAAAATACTCTCAGTCTCAATATTCACAAACATAGTATGTCTCCACTTGACAGTACTATATCTTAACATGTTCGGGTCCACCACTTTGGCCTGACAGTAAAACTCACTGTTCCATTTAGTCGCATAGAAATTTTATCATGTTTTCACAATCACGCCACTTTTATAGATGTTCTCAACTCGCATAAATATATTTTGACATTTTTGAATATCTTGTAATGTTTTCAAATCATTTTCTCAATCGCGTAAGATTTTTAGATCGTTTTCTTAACCATATAGGTTTAAAATCTTTATTTTAAATATGCATAAGCTATTTCTAATACTTTTAAACTACGTAGAATATTTTCCATGCGTTATAAACATATTATGGAACCTTCTCTTTTATTTGTCTGATTTTAGTAAAATTTGACAACATTTTGTCTAAAAAAAAATCTATTAAATGATATTTTCTACGTTTTTCTCTAAATACTGTATACTTTAACCTTAACCATTATTTATACCTTGAAACTTGCTAACGCGCTTCAAAACTCAAAGAGTAAGCTCTACGTTAGTATTTTTCAAGTGTTTTCTTTATTTCTTATTTATAACAAATTCTTCTAATTTAGAATTCTAAAACTAAGTTCATTCATTTTATTTCCCAAAAATTCATTGAAACTAAATTCTTTTATAGATTAGCCACTTAACCTACCTTAGAAAATAATTTTGGGAATTCAAATATACATTGAATGGCATTTTGGCCGAAATCAACATATCATTCACAACTAATCATTTAATCATTTTCTATCTCCTAAATTATTTCTAAATTCATTGTTTTACTTAAATTCATTAAATCATTGTTTTAGAAAATGGTTGAGAACATTTTGGTTCTCTTTTTCTTGGAGAAGCCATGAGCTTCTTTTGTGTTCTTTGGAACACTCATGCAATCCTTGCATATTATTCACATCCTACAATAATATTCATACATCTATAAGCACATGCAATATATTTTTAAAGCTATAGACATGCTTGTAAATAATATAAACCACAAATAAGAAAGCATTAAACAATCAAATAAGTGAATCCTTATAGATTCTTCACCACACATACAATCCATTTTCTCATCACCACACAAGGTTGATGAGATTAAATCTCCCTTTTACCTTAAAGAAAGACAACTCCTTCTACTCTCCTCCTATGATTTTCCTGTGGCCCCCAAGAAAAACCTAACATGCTCAAACAAATTTTAAAGAGTTACCACTATAGGAAAAAAAACATAAACCATGGATCAATCATGGCTTAGAACCTAAGAAATCAAGTTAGAAATAAGAAATAAGAGTTTTCACCTTGTAGGAAAAATCTTCAAAGTGATTTTCCAAGCTTAAGATGAAAGATTTTGGAAGAACTCTCAACTAGAGATGTTCTTAGAATGTTGTTTAGATTTGAGAAGTTAGGTTAGATGAAAATTTAGAAGAGTGGAGGTGTGAGGTGAGGGTGTTGGCCGTGTGGCTCTCAAAGAGCATCAATGGTGATTTTTTTTGTTCTTGGTAGAGAGAGAAGAAAGGTTTCAAGTGATAGTGGAATGAAAATGAAATGATTTTTGGTCTCCTAGCCTAGCACTTGGCCGTGAGCTTCACTAAAGGAGGTGGCCATCATTGTTGACTCTTAAGACTCCTTAATGACCCTACATTAGATCAATGGATGATATCAAAGGCTTTGGCTCCAAGCTTGTTTCTCATTGGTGTAGGAAAACCAAGTCATCAAGTGATTAAGCCTTCTTGATCCTTTTTGAAGGTGCTTGGCCGAATGGCCTTTAGGGACAACAAACTAGGTTTTGATTCATTTATGAAATCTAGTTACACTTAAGTGCATTTGATTAGTTTGCTTAGTTACTTGCTTAACTATCTAGTTACTTTAGGATAACTAAGCCTTGTCTTGATATTTTTAGAACCTTCTCTAACTAGAACTTAAGTAGGTAGCTAACTAGGTTCACTTCATTTAGTTACCACACAAGCTTCCTATACTAACTTAGTTAGGCTTAAGCTAACTTGGTTAAGTTTTCTAGTCATAAACTAACAAGTCTAACCACTTTTGTGGACTATCTCTTCATTGGTCTAAAACTTTCAAGCCACTATTGTTGACTAGCTCCCATTGGCTTAGAATTTAGTCTAGCCAGAAACGTTGACTGCTTCTCTAAACGCGGGTCCCACAGACTTTTCCAGGTCCATGGTCATTTTGGAGCAGATTTTTACTATTTTTGAGACAGTAGGTACTGTCAAATAAAATAATATTATAATAATATAAAATTATTTTATTGCACAGTTAAATCCTAAAAATTAAAGGATTAATATACATATCACCCAGAATTGGGTTTAGTAAGATCCCCCAACTCCGAATAATTAAAATAAGATTTTTTCGGCCAGAAAATTATTATTTTCTTGACTCGAAGTAAATCACACACAAAAGTCAAATATTTTCATGAAACAGTCAAATTCAATTTATAACTTACAGAAAATATAAAACAGTACATTTAGGACAATATCGTACTTAACCCAAAAGTTAGGGGTGTTACATGCGCTCCTTCCAATAAGTGTATTTTGACTCATCAAAGTAAGGTGGCCTTAAGATGGATTGTGTTTCAATGACCTTTGAGTTCATCAAGTTTCCTACCATTGAACCTGCAATGATCGACTTCTCAAGCGGTTAAGCCTTCTAGAGAATTAAGCTCTGGTACCAATTAACAGAACCAAGAGGGGAGTGAATTGGTTCTATATGGTTCTATATGGTTCAATAACATAAAAATTTAAATCATTAAATAATAATTATTTATATAAAGATAAGTAAAATTGAAAGTAAAGATGAAAGGGTTGAGAGAAATGCACAAACGATTTTCTACTAGTTCGGCCACAACCCGTGACCTACTTCCAGTCCCCAAGCATAAGGTCGAGATTTTCTTCACTTGTCGAATTTTCTCTTACAAGGACTCTGACGAACCTTCCTCTACCTTAACCTCAAGACAGAGTTACAATGATTTCTTTCACCAAGGATACCACCAAACCTCCCTCTACTTTTACCCGAAGAAGAGTAACCTTACAATAGTTTCTTTCACCTTTATGTTCTTATAAAATGAGCTACAATGGATTCCAAAAGAAAACTCTCTCTATTGAGTGGATACAGGAGTGTAGAACTAACTAGGAGGAGGAAGATATATATAACAAACTTTTAGGAATTCCTCACTTTTGATTCGAGCAAGTGGTTGTTGTCGTTGATCCTTTCCAAGACCTTCTATATATAGTGGAGGGCTTCGCTTAACATTTTCTAATCGTTGAAGGTTGTAAAAAATCAACTAAGAGACTTTAAAACCCATGGGATATGCAGCTCGTACGTTTTTAAGTAGCTGTTGTTTTAGCTCCCAATAGTTGTTAGTTTGCCCAGTACGTGCTGTTTTAGTTGCTATTCTTCTCTGATTTGAGTATGACTTGCATTTTGTAATCTTTTAGCCGTTGGAACCAAATAGCACTCCTAAAAAATTGCTTGACCATTGGAGATGAGTATGTAAAGCCATTTAATCCTAATAAAAACCAATCAACTCATCAAATCACTATATATACAAATATATATATTTGAGAGAGATATTTGCTCTTTTTAAATAGAAAGTTTTGACTTATAATCAATCACATTTCAAAAAATTAATAGAGGGAAAATCAAATCATCTAAAAGACTCACATGCTCAAAAACTTAAATGCATCATCAAAACTTAAAATTCAACATACACAATCTTGAACCCTCCAAAACTTAGGAATTTGAAAGCTCGACTCTTGTGACTAAAGAAGACAATTCAGAAGGAGATAAATGGAGGAATTAGAATACTCATCTCAAATCTTTGATTTGAAGACACGACTCTAGCAATCAATGCAAGGTGATCATGATGTTACCATGTACTACAATGTGATGGTAACTCATTGGCAAGAATTGGATCAATGTTATGACAATGACTGGGAAAACCCCAATGATTCTACTCAGTTTCAGAAAAGGGAGGAGAACAATCAAGTCTACATGTTTCTCGCTAGTCTTAATCAGAGTTTGGATGAAGTACGAGGTCAGATTCTAGGTCGAAAACCACTTCCCTCCATTCTTGAAGTTTTCGCTGAAGTCAGACGAGAGGAAACTAGGAGAAGAATTATGCTGCACAATCCCGAGCCTTCTAAAATTCAGGAATTTGAAGGCTTGGCTCATGTGACTAAAGGAGACGATTCATAAGGAGATAAACAGGGGAAGCCATGGTGCGAACACTATAGAAAACCATAGCATACAAATGAGACTTGTTGGAAACTCCATGGAAAACCACTAATTTGGAAGAAGAAATCTAGCAGAGAAAATCGTGTATTTCAGACCATCACTGAGGACACTCAGGAGCCACAAATCAATTTTAAGGCAACCCCATTTACAAAGGAGCAATTGGAGCACATGTACAAATTTTTTCTCCAAAAATGTCAATAAACTCATCTTGTTCTTTGGCTCAAAAAGGTACTTATCTCACTGCTGCTTTCTTTAGTACTAAACTAAATTCAAAAGCTCTGTGGATCATTCATTTTAGAGCAATTGATCATATGACAGATTGCTCAAATTTTTTTTCATCCTATAGTCCTTGTGCAGGCAATAGAAAAATCAAAATTGTTGATGGTTCCTTCTCTGCAATAGCCAGAATTGGCTTTGTTCCTCCCTTCCCTTCATTAACTCTTCATAATGTCCTTCATGTGCCTAACCTATCGTGCAATTTATTATCTATTAGTAAAATAACTCTAGATCTTAAATGTTGTACTACTTTTGATTCCTCATGTTGTAAATTTCAGGAATTGAATTTGGGGAGGACTGTTGGCAGTGCTATGGAGATTGATGGACTCTACATCTTTGAAGATGGATCTGACTTGAGTAGACAAACTCAGCATACCTGTTTCAATTCTATTTCTATTTCTAGGGATAGTGAAATAATGTTGTGGCATTATAGGTTAGACCACCCAAGTTTTTTTTATTTAAAACACTCGTTTCTTGAATTTTTCATGAATAAAAATCCATCTTCTTTTTCCTGCGAAGTTTGTCAATTAGCTAAGCATCATCACACTTCTTATTCACCTCAACCTTACAAAATATCTAGTCTTTTTACCATAATCCACAATGATTTTTAGGGACTTAGTCGAGATCCTACACCTTTGGGCAAACGATGATTTGTCACGTTTATTGATGATTATACTAGGTTGAATTAGGTGTATTTGATGAGGGAAAAATCTGAAGTGGAGACAATTTTCAAAAATCTTTTTAAGATGGTGCAAACACAATTTTAGGAAAAAAAAATAAGATTTTTAGGAGTGATAATGGTAAAGACTACCTTAACAAATATTTGAGCCATTTTTTTCATGGAAATAAGAATTATTCATCAGAGTTCTTATATTGATACTCCTCAACAAAATAGGATGGTTGAATGAAAAAATAAAAATTTGTTAGAGCTAGCTCGAGCATCACTCTTTCAAAATATAGTACCTAAATATCTTTGGGGAGAAGCTGTTTTGACTGCAGCCTATTTGATTAATCGAATGCCTAGTAAGGTTTTGAATTTTAAAACCCCTTTGGATATGTTTCTTGGTGTTTTTTCAACAAATAGGCTTTCAACGTTTTTACCTCTAAAAATATTTGGGTGCATGGTATTTGTCCATATACATGAACAAAACCAAAGTAAACTTGACCCTCAAGCAAAGAAATGTGTGTTATTGGGTATGCTCCCACTCAAAAAGGATACAAGTGTTTTGACCCCATTTCCAAAAAAGACATATGTCATTATGAATGTCACTTTTTTTTAGTAAACACCTTTTTTTACTACTCATCTTCAAGGGGGAGGAAATTTGAAGATTCGACACAATATGTTTAACTTGAAGATTCCACACCTACCTTTGTTACTCAATCCGAGAGTTCAAACATACCAAATAGCAATGATTCAAGTTTTTTAAATGATGAAGATACAAGTTTACCTTTAGTGCCAAGTAATGAAAATCATTATTCCAATGTAACAAATAGAGATGAGACAGGTACCACAAACAAAGGCTTAAGATTCGTTGACATTGTCTACTCAAGGAGGAAAACTACTCAAAGGAATAAGCTTAATGATCCCATGCACTACCATGAGTCTGTGAACCCACCAGATGATGTTTTTCTTGATCCTGCACAAATTATTCAACCTATTTTAGATTCTGAGTCTTGGGTTTAAATGTACCGAGTCAAATGATTCTAATCTCCCTATTGCCATCCGAAAAGGTGTAAGGTCATGCACCAAACATCCGCTACCCAACTTTGTGTCATATGAAAATCTTTCACCTGTTTTTCATGCCTTTACCTCAAAATTGTCATGTATGGAGATTCCAAAAAATGTACAGGATGCTCTAAATGTTCCTGAGAGGAAGAAGGCTGTCTTGGAAGAGATAAAAGCTTTTGAAAAGAATTGGACTAGGGAGATGATGGAATTGCTAAGAGGAAAGACAACTGTGGGATACAAATGCATGTTTATGTTAGCCATGATAACTATCACCCAAGAGAGGGGGTGAATTGGGTGATTACAGATTTTTATAACAACAATAAGAAATTAACCATTTTGAAGCACTCAATTAATAAATTTAGCGGAACATGCACAACAAAAGTACAACTATTATAGATTACTTAAATACAACTTAAGATATAGGATAAATTAAGCAAATAAGCTAGATATCAA
The DNA here is from genome assembly GCA_029884595.1 of Ormosia semicastrata. Classification (NCBI taxonomy): domain Eukaryota; kingdom Viridiplantae; phylum Streptophyta; class Magnoliopsida; order Fabales; family Fabaceae; genus Ormosia; species Ormosia semicastrata. The sequence goes on from JAQQTO010000063.1 coordinate 33,944,543, forward strand.
TTTGAACTCAAACATATATAATTAAAGTACAAATGTAAAGAAATAGAGTTGAGAAAAGCAAACACAAGGATTTATCCTAGTTTAGCCACCCTTTGTGACCTACGTCCAGTCCTCAAGTGAACCACCCAAGATTTTTCACTAAACTATCAAGCTTGAATAGGTGCTTGAAAACATTTACAATCAAGAGCACTCAACACACCTTAGGATGTCTCACCCTTTGTGCTTAAGCCTCAACAACAAGGGATACCTCACCCTTTTTACAGAATAATCAAAGAACAGATGAAAGAAAACTCTCACAATAGTAGATAATACAAATTGAAGCTCAATGAGTATAAAAAAATCACACACTTAAAGCTCAAAATAGGGGTTTATGTGAAATGATAGTAAAACTCGTATTTAATGCTTCAAGAATGATTTTCAGATTGTTTCCTAACTTTTCTTTGATGTCCACATACTTTCATTTATAGCTCAAAGCATTTTAGAGTCATTAGAGGTGGTTGGGTGCATTAAATGCTCCAAAAGAGCCTTTAAAACATATTTTCTGCTATCCCAAATAACTGATTATTACTGTTGAATAATAGGTTATTAGTTTCCAATAACAAGTTATTGGTTTCCTATAATAGGTTATTGGTTTTCCATAACCAGTTATTGGTTTTGAATAACTGGTTATTGGTTTCATTAGGAAATAATGTAGCGTGCAAATAACCAGTTATTGAAATGCCATAATCGGTTAGGAGCTTTAAAAACATGAAAAACACTCCTGATTTGGTAAATAATGGGTTATGGATATTCTATAATTGGTTATTGCACTCTAGTTTGAAAATTGACTTTAAATGGTCATAACTTCTTCATTTCTCATCCGTTTAAAACAAATGACCACTCATTGGAAAGATCTTTAAGTCTATTTTCATATGAAATAAGTTTCAGAATAAAACTCAAAACATTTTAAAAGATGTGATCAAAAGAGTAACCAAAGGTTAGTTTTGTAAAACACAAACTTGACTATTTTTTATAGTTTTGAACTACCACCATAACTAGCTTTTCAAAACAAGTTTGTTGGGTATTTTAGAATGTAAGAAATATTTGTAAATATTTTAAAAACATATTTGAGCTCAGTGTAATTCTTTTTTACTTTTACACAAGATCTAAGTCCTATAAGCTAAACTTGAAGAACTTGGACTTGATCTTGCCATCATCAATTCTAGTCTTTAGGCTTGTTGATGTAATCCAAGCTTCCAAAAAAAAATCTTCTCTTCAAATCTTGCAAATGCTTGGAACATCTTATCATTCTTGTAACGCCCCTTTTTGGGAAGGAGCGTCACATTCTCATTTACAATGCAGAAAATAAAAATATAAATTAAGACCCGATTCTTTTTATGAATATAAATTTACTTGGCTATAACCGTGTGATTAAATTAGCGAGTATATTTTTTTTGTTATAATTGATAAAAATAGTGATAAGACGTAGTTACAATGAATAGTAAAATAGAAATAAAGCATACATCAAACCAACATACATGAACAACGACATATAATTATATTAAACTTGTTTGATTACAACGCTTGAATATACAAAAAGCAAAATTATACATGTATGCCCTAAGAGATCATAAATATACAGCCCACCAAAATAATAACACATCAGGCTCTCAAAATATACCCTAATAGCCATCAGTAGCTATCGACAATATCAGTCCCTAAGATGAGGAGGAATCGTGTCAAGATCCTCCTCAGGATCTTCCTCATCCGAGGAAACCTCCATAGGAGCCACCGAGTTACGGGCCAGAGCCCGAGTAGTGGAATCAAAAGAATCCTCCTGTGGGATGTAATAACGATCACCCCACATCTCCCTGATGGGCAAATAAAACTCCAAACGTAAACTGACGCTGCAAGTGAAGATCGGCGGTTCATGACGCCCCCAAGCAAGTGAAATCGACACGTCCCCCAGGTAGACACAGTGATCAAAATTTAGGTTGATGTGCCAGCAGTCTGGCCCTCCAAGGAAGGTCAAACGCACAAAAATCTGCGTGAGCATGCCGCCATGATCCAACAATAGGTGCTAGTCGCGGTCGAGTCAGAAGTTGGGAAATTCGGGAGCTTCACCCTCCTTACCGACGCTTTCAATGAAACATATTTATAAACATGCAGAAATAATAGAAACATAGGAAAGATGTAAGACATCCTCCATCATTACTAATTATGGCAGTAGAAAAACAAAACGGCGCAAAGCGCCCACATAGCATCTCCAGAGGTAATAATAATAAACATTAAATAACAACAATAAACAGTTAAATAGTTTCAGACAATTATACATCAGTACAGTGACAGTTCCAATACATAATAAGAATTAAAATGTCAGATAATATATGGACTCATTATGCACATGCATACAACACCAAAATCCTACTCCATGGAGCTAGACACAAATAGTCAGAGAAAAAGATCAGGAGATATGTTTACAACTCGGCTGCCGCGGCCAAAGTGCTATAATTTATCAGTTTATCCACGTGCACATCAATGCATTGTACAAACATTCTATGCTAGATCACGATATAGGGCAGTGTCGCGTCCAGATTGTTGGTGCGTTCACATCGGTTTATCTCACGGCCCAGTGGGGCTACCAACTGTCCACTGTGAGATGTAACACCCCAACTTTTGGGTTAATTATAATATCATCCTGAAAGGCACTGTTTTGTAATTTCTGTGAGTAGTAAAATGAATTTGATTATTTCGTGAGTGTATTTGATTGTTTTGCGTGATTTGCTCCGAGCCAGGGAAATAATAATTTTCTGACCAAAAAAATCTTATTTTAATTAATTAGAGTTGGGGGATCTTACTAAACACAATTCTGATTGATATATATATTAATCTCGTAATTTTTAGGATTTAAGCGTGCAATAAAATAATTTTATATTATTATAATATTATTTTATATTACAAGATTTCATCTTGTCTCAAAAATAGTAGAAATCTACTTCAAAATGACCACGGATCCTTAAAAGTTTGTGGGACCCGTGTTTAGGAAAAGCAGTCAATAATTCTGACTGGACAGAATTCTGAACCAATAAGAACAAGTCAAAATAGGTGGCTTGACTTTTCTTTGAACCAATGGGAATTGGCCAAAGAAAGGAGCATGGACTTTAATATGGACCGTTGGATGAAGACTTAGTTAGGAAGCCTTTAACCTTAACCGTTGATCAAATCAATGGTGAGATGAGAATTCAAGTTTTATGACTAATCAATATCCACCTTAGATTACATCTAGGGCTGGGAATTAAAGTTGAAATCAATGGATAAGATTAAGTCAAACATAGTGACTTGAATTTGATTAGTAGTTAATTAAACCTAATTTGGTTAATCTGTTACCAAGTGGCTTCCAGTACTCAAGAGGGGGGTGAATTGAGTATAAAACTTTTTCGCAAAACCTCTTTTTAATTAAGACAAATATTAAAATCTTAATAAATAAATGCACAGAAGGAACGAGAAGAAGAAAAGAAACAATAAAGAGCAGCAAAAAATAAATGTGCAGTAAATTAAATTACATAAAATAAAGAGATTAGGGAAAAGAGAAGTAGGCACAATATTTATCCTGGTTCGACCACTAACCCACTAGTGATCTACGTTCAGTCCTCGAAAGTTGAGATTTTTCACTAAGTATACAAGCTTCAATAGGTGCTTGCTACCGTTACACAAATAAGCACTTTTCACACACAGGGAAACTCAACCCTTGTGCTAAAGTCTCAGCCTGCAAGGATACCTCACCCTTATACAAACCTTGAGAGATACCTCACCCTCGATACAGAATATCAGAAAATAGATGAAGAGAAACTCTTACTCAGAGTAAGTAATACAAATTGAAGTGCTAATGGAGCTCTCACAGAAATATATCATAGTTTTTAATCAAAAAGAGCGTAGAAAATAGTTTTCACAGATTAGAGTATTCAGAAAATAATTCAGAGTTATGGGCAATCAAATTCGTGACCTAAGCTTGCTATTTATAGGGAAAACACGGAGATAACTGTTTAGGTATAATTAATATCATTTAACACAAATTTGAAAACCTGTCTGTTTCCATATACATAACTGTGAACCCGTGTTTATTCGAATAGAGCAAAATCTTATTCGAATAACACTGTGTCTGAAATCATCGTGAAAAGCCATCTGAGAAGGGTTATTCGAATAACCAATATGTTATTCGAATAACTCTGTTAAAATCAGAGTTCAAAAACCAAATAGGTTATTCGAATAGCAGCTGAACTATTCGAATAAAGTTTAAAAGAAGTTCAGACACAAAAAGGTTTATTCCAATAACGTGTGAGTTATTCGAATAACTCACTTAAAACACAATTCTGAAAAACTTCATTTTTATTCGAATAAAGGATGGTTATTCGAATAGCCACTTAAAAAAAACAAAGTTCTGGAAAACCTTAGTTATTCGAATAACAGGATAGTTATTCGAATAGCTCCTTTTAGAAAACAAACCTCGTGAAGGTGTTTATTCGAATAGGCTAAGTTCTATTCGAATAACTCAGTTCAAAACCGTTTTTAAAAAGGTGTTTTCAAAGATACTAAGTTTAAAAACAAGTTTTATCTTTTCTTTCAAAAATAAAGAGATATCAAAGTGAGCTCAGTACAATAGATCCCGAGTCCTAATATTAATCAAAAAATAAACTTGGACTTGGTCTATTTATCATCTTCATTTATTCTTCACGTTTGTTATCATCAAAACAAGTCTTCAAAGGTATGCATCCAAACACATTCTCCCCCTTTTTTATGATGACAAACTATCAATGAGACTATCAATGAGAAAAGCGTTAGTGCATATAATTGGAATTCACAAAGAGGTAAAAAAGCTTACTCCCCCTCTTTAATTATAAGAGGTAATGTATATCAGATATGTGCGCAGCTCCCTCTTTCAATTTGAATCCAATCTCATTTTAAATTTACCTGTCTTTTCTCAATTAAAGTTAAATGATCAAATATTTCTCCCCCTTTTGTCATGAGCAAAAAGGAGGGGTAAGTCCCATAAACATATACCAAAGTAAGAATGCATAAAAGGAAATATACTCATATCAATAGATCAACAGGAAATTTTATTTATGCATTAATAATAAAGAGAGTCAATTACACAAGCCAGAAATAAATAACATGAAGCCAAAAACAGATAACCTAAGAACTAAAGTTCCTAGAAGTAAGTATCCGGAGGTGATGGTGATGAAGCTGGTGCAGGAGCAGGTGAAGCAGATCGGAGGGCAGCAACCTCACGTTCAACACCTTTTATTCTATCAAACAGAATAGAGAAGGTATGTTCCATGTAAGCTCGGTTATCTTGCAAGGTGGCCATGATCTATTCCAAAGTAACAGGAGCAGGAGCAGCAGGGGCGTTAGCAGGGTCAAGCTCATCCTCAGCAACCTCATCTGGGTACACCCATCCTTCATCGGTTTGGATCATCTTCATTTTTCGTAAGGTGTGAGCGCCAAAGACGTTGTGGTGAGTCAGAGCAATGGCTCGCTCAGTCTCCAAGACCTGAGGATACTTGCTCAGCAAGGTAGTGACAAGAATGCCATAAGGCAAGTCAGATTTCTCCTTGCCCTTAGCCCTCATCATGTGCCTCATGATGAACACAGGCCAGTTAATCTGATGGCCATTCTTCAGAAACCACAGCATGAAGACGTCTTCCTCGCTGAGGTAGGCATAGTTTCCACCACAAGGAGCCAGGATGTGAGCGAAGGTGTAATACAGAAGCCTGTCTTGGCTCTTCAGCATTCCACCCTTGAGACCCTTGTCAGGCAGGGTTAGACCAGGCTTCAGCAGGTCTTCAACCGCCTGAAGCTTGTTGAAATCTTTAAGAAAGGGCGTGTCACCATCTTCAACAAGGGCGCCAGAGAACTACAGCCCTAACAGAGTCAACCAGTCCAGTGGTGTGATCACAATGTTCTGATCACATACCTCAGAGAGAAGATTCTGGTCATCAAAAGCCAGATTGCAGAAGAACATATTCACTAGAGCTGGATAGATGGTGGCTCGGTGAGAGCAAAGATGAAGAACTCCCTAGTTTTGCAACAAGGTCAGAAAGTCGAAGCCGCAATGCTTCTGGAAGAAAGAGAGGTCAAGGTACTTGGGCTGGACCAAGTTACGCTCCTAGAAGTGCGAGATGAAGCGTGCACGATGCTCTTCGTTGGAGGAGAGCCTTCTCAGATCAAGAGGGTTGGTACCTGGAGCATTCTTCGTGCGTGGACGCTTGCTGGAGGAGGAGGCCATGGTGGAAGAAGGTAAGAGAGAGTGAAAACACAGGGTGAACAGGTTTGAGAGGCAGGAGCGAAAGAGGCTGGAAGAGCAGAGGAGAAAATAGAAGATGAAAACGTTTTGGGCGCGCAGGGGTTATTTAAAGAAAACTCGTGTTTATTCGAATAAACCTCAGTTTATTCGAATAAACCTCGCTGGAAAGCTGAACAGACAGGCGCGCAGGAACCTGAAAAAGTGCTTCAGCTAGGGTTTATTCAAATAGGAGGGGATCTATTCGAATAGAACGTCTGGGAAAGCCAATCGTTTTGGCCAGCTGACAGGGTTTATTTGAATAACTATGGGAATTATTCAAATAGACTGAGGCCAATCAGTCAACACTGATAGAAACAGGTTCAGGTTATTCGAATAACTTGAGGTCTATTCGAATAGACAGAGGCCAAGAACAGAACCTGATAAAAGAAGGACTCTGGTTATTCGAATAAAGAGGGACTTATTCGAATAGACAGAGATGAAAAACAAACAGTATGTAACTCAGGGGCCAGTTTATTTGAATAAACTATGTTTTATTCGAATAAAACTGATATCCAACATAATTTTAACAAGCAGTAAAGGCTTGCTTATTCGAATAAAACTAACACAGATGCATAGAAAAGACATACGTTTATGAAATTGAAAGCATATATTCATGATAATATTCAGCAATAAACAAGCAATTTAAATATTGGATTGATCAATTATGCCCAATTCTCCTCGAATATAAAAGAATGCTTCTTTTGCTAAGGGTTTAGTGAAGATATCTGTAAGTTGCTTAGATGTTTCAACAAACTCAAGAATGCAATCCCCTTTTTGTACATGATCTCTGATAAAGTGATGTCTTATCTCTATATGCTTTGTTCTGGAATGCAGTATGGGATTCTTAGAGATATTTATTGCACTAGTGTTATCACATCTTATCGGGATGTGATTAAGCTGAAGACCATAGTCTAAAAGTTATTGCTTCATCCATAGGATTTGAGCACAACAACTCCCGGCTACTACATATTCAGCCTCAGCGGTAGATAAAGCCACACTATTTTGTTTCTTGCTATGCCAAGAAACTAAAGAGCTACCAAGCAAGTGGCACGTCCCACTAGTACTTTTTCTGTCCAATTTGCACTCAGCAAAATCAGAGTCAGAATATCCTATTAGCCTACAAGAGGCACCCTTAAGGTACCACAAGCCCATTTGTGAAGTGCCTACAAGGTATTTCATTATCCATTTAACAACACTTAAGTGAGATTCCTTAGGGTTTGCCTGATATCTAGCACACATGCATACACTAAACATTATATCTGGCCTACTAGCAGTAAGATAAAGGAGAGATCCAATTATACCTCTATATTTCGTTATTTCTACTGATTTACCTCCTTCATCTTTGTCCAAGTAGCAGGAAGTGCCCATCGGAGTGGCCATGTGTTTAGCATTTTCCATTTCGAATCTCTTGAGCAATTTCTTGCAGTATTTGGTTTGACTTATGAATGTCCCTTCGTTCGTTTGTTTGATTTGAAGTCCGAGGAAGAAATTCAATTCTCCCATCATTGACATTTCAAATTCATTTTGCATTGACTTAGCAAATTCTTTGCAAAGGAATTCATTAGTAGCACCAAAGATAATATCATCCACATATACTTGCACAAGAAGAATGTCATGCTTTTTATTTTTAATAAAAAGGGTAGTATTGACTTCTCCTCTTGAAAAACCATTTTCTAAAAGAAACTTACTCAACCTTTCATACCAAGCTCTAGGAGCTTGCTTTAAACCATATAAAGCCTTTTTAAGTTTCAAAACATGGTTGGGTAGTTCATGATTTTCAAAACCTAGAGGTTATTCAACGTATACCTCCTCTTGAATAAAACCATTTAGAAAAGCACTTTTGACATCCATTTGATATAATTTGAAATCCATGATGCAAGCAAAAGCAAGTAACATTCTAATAACTTCTAATCTAGCCACAGGTGCATATGTTTCTTTATAATCTATTCCTTCTTCTTGATTATACCCTTTAGCAACCAATCTAGCTTTGTTTCTAGTTATTAACCCATTTTCATCAAGTTTGTTTCTAAAAACCCATTTAGTGCCAATTATAGGGTGATTATTAAGTCTAGCAACTAATTACCAAACTTAATTTCTTTCAAACTGATTTAATTCCTCATGCATAGCTAAGATCCAAAGTTCATCATCAAAAGCTTCAATTAAATCCTTAGGTTCAATTTGAGAAACAAAAGCTAAGTGATTACAAGTATTTCTAAGGGAGTTACGAGTACTTACACATTTAGATACATCACCGATAATTTGATCAAGGGAATGATATTTTGAAGTTCGCCATTCTTTGGGAAGTTCCAAAACTTGCGAATCTTCTTGTCTTTGTTTATCCTCTTTCTCCTTGATTTCCTTTTCTTTACTGTCTAAATGTGTTTCCGCCAAGATTTCTGCAACATCATCAATAACAAGATCCTTTCTCGATCCATTTGGGTCAGTTTCATCAAATGCAACATGTATAGATTCTTCAATAGTCATAGTTCTTTTATTATATATGCGAAAAGCTTTACTATGATTTGAATAGTCAAGAAATATACCTTCATTAGACTTAGCATCAAACTTGCCTAAATTATCTTTTCCATTATTTAAAACAAAACATTTACAACCAAAAACATGAAAGTGTGAGACATTTGGCTTTCTTCCCTTATATAACTCATATGGGGTTTTCTTTAAAATAGGCCTTATAAGAGCCCGGTTCATTACGTAACAAGCTGTACTTACAGCATCCGCCCAAAAGTATTTAGGAAGAGCAGCCTCATTAAGCATAGTTCTCACCATTTCTTCTAAAGAACGATTTTTCCTTTCTACAACTCCGTTTTGTTGCGGAGTTCTAGGGGCAGAGAAATTATGATTAATGCCATGTTCATCACAGTAATTTTCAAAAACATTATTTTCAAATTCACCACCGTGATCACTTCTTATAGAAAAGATTTGAAAATCTTTTTCATTTTGAATAACTTTGGCAAGTCTTTTAAAAGCTAGAAATGCATCATTTTTATTTGCAAGAAATAAAGTCCATGTAAACCTAGAAAAATCATCCACAGTCACTAAAGCATAGTAATTCTCACCAAAGCTCATAGTTCTAGAAGGTCCAAACAGATCCATGTGCAAAAGTTGTAAAGGTCTAGTAGTTGAAACTATATTTTTTGCTTTAAAAGAGACCTTTATTTGTTTACCCTTTTGACATGCATCACATAACTTATCTTTTATAAAATTAAGCTTGGGTAATCCAATTACTAACTTTTTAGAGACCAACTTCTTTAAGTGATCCATGTGAATATGTGCAATTCTCCTATGCCATAGCCATGAATCATCATTCTTACTTAAAAGACATTTCGCGTCATTTGAAGATATATCATCAACACTAATCATATAGATGTTGTTTACTCTATGACCAATGAATTTAACATGCTTGTCATTTTTATCTTCAATTAAGCAACAGTTTTAATCAAATATAACTTTATTTTCTTTATCACATAATTGGCTAATACTAAGCAAGTTATGTTTCAAACCTTCAACAAGCAACACATTTTTAATGGAAGAGTTAGGGTTCTTACCGACTTTGCCGATTCCAAGGATTTTTCCTTTGTTGTTATCGCCATAAGTGACGTGTCCATGATTCTTAGGAATAAGTACAGTGAATTTTGAATCGTCCCCGGTCATGTGCTTGGAACAACCGCTATCAAGATACCAATTTGAACTCCTAGCTTTCAAGCACACCTACAACACAAGTTTAGTTTTTAACTTTTGGTACCCAAACTTTCTTGGGTCATTGTGTGTCAGTTTTGGGTATTGTACCCTTGGGAACCCGAACCATTTTTGTTCCAACTTTTGTATTTATGTTTTTCCTTGCATTACATGTTGAAGCACTATGTTCTTTTCTTCCACAGTAAAAATATTTAATAAAAGGACTACTTAAAACACTAGAATGCACAAAGAAAATTTTATAGAGTTTTTGTTGATTTTTCGGGTTTTAACCTATCCCGGCTTTTTGAAAAACCACTCTTTGTCTTCCTAATAAGGTATTTAAGTTATCCCTTCTAAAGGTGAATTTAGAAAGAGTGTTCTTTAAGTCTTCAATTTCTTTTTCAAGCATAGGACATGAAGAACAAGATGAAGAATTAGAAGCATGTGGAGAATGATTTGTGCATGCATCAATGATTCCCAAAGTTTCATTTTTAATTTTTAATTCTTCTATTTCTTTATTTAAAACAAGAATTTGATTTTCTAAAGAAGAAATTATTTTCTTAGAAGAAGAAATAACTTTTGTGAGTTTTAAAGATTTTTCATGTAGTTCCTCAAAAGCATCTTGTAATTCATCGTAAGAAGGCAATAAAGTAGTATTAGAACTTACCTCGTTTTCGTTTTCTTCTTCATCTCCTTTTGCCATGAGACATAGTTGAGCTTCTTCGCTATCTGAGCTGTCAGTTGAGTCCATGTCGTTTTCATCCCACGCTATGTAGGCTTTTCTTCCTTTTCTTTCCTTGAAGGGCTTCTTTTTAAATTTCTTTTTCTTCTTTTGATAAACTGGGCACTTCATTTTCATGTGACCAGGTTTGCCACATTCATAGCAAGTTGGAGTCGATGAAGCTCTTTCGCCTTTGAAATGTGTCTTTTTCGGAGGGAAGAGAGGTCTTCTTTGTGTTCCCTTTTTCCTGAGAAATTTACCAAACTTTTTAACTAGCAAACTTAGATTTTCTTCACTTACCTCGATGTTCTCTGAACCTTCTTCATTTTCTTCATCATCATTATCGATTAATGAAGAAGTGGCTTTGAGTGCTATCCCTTTTTTCTTTTTATCGTTCTCTTCGCTTTGACTTAGTCTGCTCAGTTCGAGTTCGTGCTCATGAAGTTTTCCAAAGAGGGTAGCCAAAGTCATTGTAGACAAATCCCTTGATTCTGATATGGTTGTTACTTTGGGTTGCCAAATCCTACTAAGACATCTCAAAACCTTGTTAATCAAATCTTCATTAGAAAAGCTTTTGCCTAAAGATTCAAGATGATTAACTATGTGGGTGAACCTCTTTTGCATTTCCTGAATGCTTTCTCCTTGGTTCATTCTGAATAATTCATATTCACGAGTTAGAGAATTTATTCTCGACCTCTTAACTTCACTAGTACCCTCATGGGTAACTTGCAAAGTATCCCACATTTCTTTAGCAGTTTTGCAATTTGAAATTCTAAAAAACTCATCATATCCCAAAGCAGTAGTAATAATATTTTTGGCTTTTAAGTTAAATTGAACTTTTCTTTTGTCTTCATCAGACCATTTATTTCGTGGTGTTTCGGTTCTTACGCCATCGACCTCATATGTGGGTATAAAAACGTCATTTTCGACTGCATCCCAAACATCTAGATCAATAGCTTCGATGAAGATTTTCATTATTTCCTTCCAATATGCGTAACCATCCCCATTGAAAAAGGGTGGTCGGTTTATAGAAGATCCTTCTAAAAAATCATTTGAAGAAGCCATATTCTCTTGAAGCTGCTAAGCTCTTTATACAAGAGTCTAGTTCTGATACCACTTGTTACCAAGTGGCTTCCAGTACTCAAGAAGGGGGGTGAATTGAGTATAAAACTTTTTTGCAAAACCTCTTTTTAATTAAGACAAATATTAAAATCTTAATAAATAAATGCACAGAAGGAACGAGAAGAAGAAAAGAAACAATAAAGAGCAGCGAAAAATAAATGTGCAGTAAATTAAATTGCATAAAATAAAGAGATTAGGGAAAAGAGAAGCAGGCACAGTATTTATCCTGGTTCGACCACTAACCCACTTGTGGTCTACGTCCAGTCCTCGAAAGCCGAGATTTTTCACTAAGTATACAAGCTTCAATAGGTGCTTGCTACCATTACACAAATGAGCACTTTTCACACACAGGGAAACTCAACCCTTGTGCTAAAGTCTCAGCCTGCAGGGATACCTCACCCTTATACAAACCTTGAGGGATACCTCACCCTCGATACAGAATATCAAAAAATAGATAAAGAGAAACTCTTACTCAGAGTAAGCAATACAAATTGAAGTGCCAATGGAGCTCTCACAGAAATATCTCAAAGTTTTTAATCAAAAAGAGCGTAGAAAATAGTTTTCACAGATTAGAGTATTCAGAAAATAATTCAGAGTTATGGGCAATCAAATTCGTGACCCAAGCTTGCTATTTATAGGGAAAACACGGAGATAACCGTTTAGGTATAATTAATATCATTTAACACAAATTTGAAAACCTGTCTGTTTCCATATACGTGACTGTGAACCCGTGTTTATTCGAATAGAGCAAAATCTTATTCGAATAACACTGTGTCTGAAATCATCGTGAAAAGCCATCTGAGAAGGGTTATTCGAATAACTAATATGTTATTCGAATAACTCTTTTAAAATCAGAGTTCAAAAACCAAATAGGTTATTCGAATAGCAGCTGAACTATTCGAATAAAGTTTAAAAGAAGTTTAGACACAAAAAGGTTTATTCGAATAACGTATGAGTTATTCGAATAACTCACTTAAAACACAGTTCTGAAAAACTTCATTTATTCGAATAAAGGATAGTTATTCGAATAGCCACTTAAAAAAAACAAAGTTCTGGAAAACCTTAGTTATTCGAATAACAAAATAGTTATTCGAATAGCTCCTTTTAGAAAACAAACCTCGTGAAGGTGTTTATTCGAATAGGCTAAGTTCTATTCGAATAACTCAGTTCAAAACCGTTTTTAAAAAGGTGTTTTCAAAGATACTAAGTTTAAAAATAAGTTTTATCTTTTCTTTCAAAAACAAAGAGATATCAAAGTGAGCTCCGTACAATAGATCCTGAGTCCTAATATTAATAAAAAAATAAACTTGGATTTGGTCTATTTATCATCTTCATTTATTCTTCATGTTTGTTATCATCAAAACAAGTCTTCAAAGGTATGCATCCAAACACATAATATAATTACCTAATTAACATGCTAAAAGCTAAGTAAACTAATTAATTAATCTTTGTGAACAATTGTAATAATTTGAACTTCTGTCCATATTCGTCGAATTTGAATTTCTGCCCATTTTCGTCGAATTTGAACTTCTGCTCATATCCGTCGGATTTGATCTTCTGACCATTTAGTACAATGTCAATATCAGTCGAGTTAGGATGTCAATATCCGTCGAGATAGAATGTCGATGTTCGTCAAGTTGGAATTTCTAACTATTCAGTAGAGAAACTTCTCTAATGTCAGTGTCCATCAGATTAGAATTTCTAACCATATAGTACTTTCGTCAGTTCGACACTTGGAAGATTTCTCTAACGTCAACACCCGTCCGTCGAATTAGGATTTCTGTTGACCTTTTAGTATATTCGATAGTTTTTTATCTTCATTCGACAGAATCTTTATTCGACAGAAACCTTATTCAACAGAATTTGACTTTTAGCCATTCTTGTGAAATAATGTTCTCCCATCTTACATCATTCTGTTGTGTTATTTTGCATCGGAAGGTAGCCTCACAAATGGTACACTAGAGGCATATATAGTTGGATAATTAATTAAGATTGGTTAGGAAAGTAAACCTAATTAATTAGCTAGTTAAGTAGTAAGTAATTAAACTTGAATTAAAAACAAATTAAATTCCTAAATGCCCTTGAACCACACGGTTTTGCAGCAGCCTTGAGAGGCAAAATTTTGACAAGTTCTACAGGGTTCTTGAACCATCTTGCATGCACACTAGGTGGCTAAAAGGTGACATAAGCCATGTGCACTCAAATACGATATTTTACTTCAAGTAAATCCTAATTTCTCTATGCTTATCCCACAGTACAGCAGCCCACTTATTTTTCACTCACACAATATTTATTTTCTCTCACATCAAAAGCATTCATCTTTTTCTCTCAAAAATACTAAGAACATCAAGTAACTTTTCCTTTCTTTTTCTCTCTATGTTTCGGCCCTACACCCAAACACCACCATCAAACCTCTATAATTTTACCTCTTCTTATTTCCTAAACCAAAATCATATTCTAAACACTTTTCCTTCACAAGGTTTTGTCAAAAACCTACTCTATCTAGTCCAAAATCCAACCTTTATCTTACTTTCCTAAGGGTAAGTTTTGTTTCTATGATTTAAATTTTGATTTATGATTTTCCAAACCATGTTTGTTCCATGGTTTTTCATTAGGAAGCCTTGTATGTGTTTTTACTAATTTTTTAAGAATTTTAGGGAATTGTTTTGGAGGTTACACGAAAACAAGGAGAAGGAGAGGAGTTTGAAAAGCTTGTCTTCAAGAGGTAAGAGGGAGATTTAATCTCATCAACCTTGTATGGTGATGAGAAAATGGATTTGTATGTGTGTGAAGAATCCATAAGGATACATTTGTGTGTTTGTTTATTGTTTTTCCTAATTGTGATTGATTTAATTGCTATGCATGTTTATAGTTTTATTATTGATTTTGATTGCTATGAATGTTTATAGCTTTAAAATATATTGTATGTGTTTATAGTTGTATGTGTTTATAATTGTATAATTATTAATGTAGGATGTGAATAACGTGTAACGACTTGCATGAGTGTTCCAAAGAACACATTGAGGCTCACGGCCTTCTCATGAAAATAGAGAACCAAAATGTTCTCAACCATTTTCTAAATCAATGATTTAAAGAATCTAGGTAAAATAATAAATTTAAGAATGATCTTGATTAATTATGGCCAACATGCCATTTAGTGTATCATTGAGTGCCATTTTATTTTCTAAGATACGTTAGGTAATGGATTTACAAAATAAACTGATTTCAATGAATCTTTGAGAAAATAAAAGGAATGAATTTAGTTCTAGAATTCTAATTTAGCAGAATTTATTGTAAGTAAGAAATAAAGCAAACACTTGAAAAATACTAACATAGAGCTCACTCTCTAAGTTTTGAAGCGCGTTAGCAAGTTTCAATGTGTAACTGATGGGTAAGATTAAAATAAACAGAATTTAGAGGAAAATGTTAAAATACCTTATACTGATTTTATAGGCAAAAGGCTGCCAAAATTTACTAAAATAAGGCGAATAAAATGAAAAAATTCCATACTATATCTATAACACAAGGGAATTACTCTACATATTTTAAATGTATTAGATCTAGTCTACACATATTTAAAATGATGATTTTAAGCTATTCGGTTAAGAAAATGAATTAAAAATCTTACGCGATTGAGAAAATGATTTAAAAACATTACGCGATGTTCCAAAACGTTAAAATATATTTATGCAATTTAAAAACATTTGTGAAAATGATGAGATTGCGAAAACGCGATAAAATTTCTATGCGATTAAACAATAGAGTGAGTTTTGTTGTCGGGCCAAAATGGTGGACCTAGACATGTTGTGAGATAATTCTGTCAGGTGGGACAGGCTATATTTTGGTATCTTGTGACTAAGGATGTTTTCGTAATTATGGTAACATATTGATATTAAGGATATTTTGTAATCTTAGATCATGCTTAGAGTGTAGTGCCAATTTGGTTGATAATTGGTGATTGGTTGATGAGACGAATTACACCGTGTTTTGGTGTGATAGGCGTAGTGTGGTTCATTATTTGAACTTGGAGGCATTAGTGTGCGGAGAATCCCATATGTGGACAGTGGTAGCACCTCTGGGTCGTGGTAACGGGCAATACACTAATGATCTTGACAAGCACTATTCTTAATCGAGATCTTGAGGAGACTACTAAGTACTATGTCTGTAGTGCACGATGTTGGACTGTGTACTACTACACTATGTTTTGGACTGTGGGCTATTGACACGACGTTAGACAGTGCAATAGTTTGGTTGGGCAACCATAAAGTATTATTAGTTTCTATTCGGATCATTCTCTCATATATCTGTGTTTAGCTCCATGGAGTAGGAACGAGTCAGTGTGTGTTCATGCATTATTTGCATTTTACTGCTTACCATAGTCTGTGATAACATGTATGATGCATTATTTTGCTATGCTGTGTGTGATATAATGGCATGTATTACTTTGCTACATTATGCATGATATGCTGGTATGTACTATTGTGATAATTGTTTTGTATTGTCGTTTTCTTATTTGCCATGCTGGTAATGATGTAGATTGTCTCACCTCTTTATTGTATTGTTTTGTCTGTTTCTACTTTATGTTTTCTATCATCGAAGACTACAATGGGGGCAAGAGGAGGTCAATTAAGTTTCTTTAGACTACAATTTCTCGAAGATGCTGAGGCTTGGTATGTCCACTGGGACACAAGACACATAGAGTACAGTGGTAACGTGACTCTATCAGTAAGTAGGACTCGACAGGGGTTCGTTACTACACGTTATACGGTTGCTTTCGTAGAGATTATTTTACCTATTAGGGAGTTGTGGGACGAATTTCACCATACTCCTAGAGAGAACTTCGATATACTTTTGGGTCGAATTTCTATCAGTCAAGACATTTCCAACTAGGGAATTTGTCTTATGACGAGGGCTTATTAGGTATTATATTTGAGTAGTATGTTGTCTTTTACTGTTCCTATTAAATATTAATAGTTGTAAATTAATTTTGTACTTCAGACAAAAATCATATGCATATTATGGTGTGATTATGTTTTGCCTTAATTTGTGCTCTGTGTTATTTTATTTAATATTGTAAATATGAAAGGAAAATTTTTTACCACTAATATTAATTATGTACCAAACGCTTTATAACTTGGGTAAGAATTTTATTTAATTTTGTTTTATTGCATCATAAATGTGACATCCCCACAAGGGTGTTACATTAGTTGGTATCAGAGCCCAAGTTAGAGTCTTTTGGGTTTGTGGGTAGATTTGTCTTATTTGTACTGTGTGAATCTCTGATATTAAACACAGAGATATGTTTCAGTTTTTGAAAGGAAGTGATTTTGTGTGAAATCGCTACGTTTAGTTTGTTATGTGTTGATTTTGTTTATCTTTGAAGAAAGATAATGGAACGTTACGAACATGAGCATGTGGACGCAAAACGTGATGAAGATCGTATAACCGCAGCTCAAAGTGTGATGCAAAAGATGATTGAAGTAGCAGTACAACAGAGACAGATGATCGCTCAGCAGCAAGAACTGATAATCGAACTTCATAGCTTATTAGGATTGGAGCAGCCATCGGATGCGAGGAGCTGTAACCTAGAATTTTCGATAATCCAAAATAGAAGGAAGCGTAAAGTCAATCATTTTCAACTAAAGTCGTACGTACAACCGTCGGGGAAGCAACAACAAACAAAGAAAGGAAGTACTAGTGGCAATGATTTTAGTCAGATTGTGGCTTCACTAATGAAGTGCTTGAACTGTGGAAAGTCTGAACACTTATTCAAAGAGTGTGATCAGCTGAAGATGGAAACTTCCGTTAGTAATACACGTGTTTCAAAATCTCAAAAAAAAAGAAAGTGCCGATGCAAAGAGTGTAATGAGAACGTTCAAAAAACTTAAGAAGCGAGAAAGTCGTGCCATAGAGGGTAATCTTAAAACTGTGCTGTATAATTCGTAAGGTAACCCGTTCTTTTATGATTTGTGATTGTGCAAATCTTTTGGGGTTATCTTAGTTTTACTTCTTTTCATAATGTTACTTCAACTTCTAAACTTGCTATTACTACTTGAGCCTGTTTAAAACTACCCTATTATTATTAGAGTTTGAAACTTTTATTGACCTGGTTTGTCTATTTCTTTCTCAAATAGACTGAGTAAATCAATTTGATTTATCTGTGTCTTTGTTATAATATGATCTGAGTATTTCTACTCTTCTTGTTGAATTTGTTGTTTATACTTAAGTTTTCTAATTCTGCCCTATGTCTATCAAATATCAAATCTTTTCTGTTGATTTGATTTGTTTATCTAAAATCACATCTATTTGAGAGCCTGACTTTATAAATGGATTGGTTATTTTCCAATCATATCCTACTAGATTGTTGCAATGCAATTTTAGTGTTTCCTTGACTTGAGATTTTTGGATTTGAATCCAGAAAGTTCATTTCTAAAATTATTGGACTATGTTCATTTTGAAATCTATTAGACCATCTCAAATTCTTTGTTGGACTAATCTAGTAACCTACTGAATAGTCTTATTATTTTTCCTTATGACCTTCATAGTATCTTTCCTGTATTCAATTAAGAAAGATCATTCCTAATTCAACTTATGTCATAATACCAAATACAGTACAATTAGAAGAAACTTGATCTATGAAACATTTTCTATTAAAATTTAAAATAGGCAAGTAGAACAACTTCTCTTGATGAAGAAAATCTGGAATGATGTAATGATAGGGGAACTAAAGGATCAAATGAAGGAAATTGCTGTTTGCTCCAAGATCGATTTGCGTACTGGTAATTATCAGATTCGTGTAAAGGTAGAGAATGTTCCAAGACAATTTTCAGATGCGTTGCAGGCACTATGAATACTTAGTACTACCATTCAAGGTAGGGAATATTTTGACGATGTTCACAAATAATATAAATAGGATCTTTCTTTCTCATCTAGGCAAATTTGTCATTATCCTTATTGGCAATATTTTGACCTATTCTTGAAATTCGAAGGAACATGCTAAAGACCTCAATGCAGTTCTTCAATTTCTGAAGAAGAAGAAGGAGCTATGCACGAAATTAGTTTAATGCAAATTTTGTTAGAAGAAGTACAACTTGTGGATTTAGATTGAGTGTTGGGAGCAAATAGAAAGGTGGTGGTGTATACTTCAAGGCAGTGGAACATGTATGAGAAGAATTATTCGATTTACGTTTTAGGATACGCGATAGTCATTTTGCAAGGAAAATCTAAAGACGTTTTCTTCCCTATAAAATTCGCAATAATTTCAAAGGCTTGAAGTACCTGTTCAATCAAGAAGGGACTTGGACATAAGGAAGAGACGATAGTTAGAAATTTCAAAAGACTTGTTGAGATGAATTTCTACCATTGATAGAGTTCATATGCAATGATAGTTTCGTTCGAGCATAGGGATGACACCCTATGAGGTATTATATGGGAGCTAGAAAATAAGATGAGGGAGCAATACCCTTAACTATTCTGAGGTATGATGAATTTCGGGGACGAAATTCTTATTAGTAGGGGAGAGTTGTAACACCCCAACTTTTGAGTTAATTACAATATCATCCTGAAAGGCACTGTTTTGTAATTTCTGTGAGTAGTAAAATGAATTTGACTATTTCGTGAGTGTATTTGATTATTTTGTGTCATTTGCTCCGAGCTAGCGAAATAATAATTTTCTGACCGAAAAAATCTTATTTTAATTAATTAGAGTTGGGGGATCTTACTAAACCCAATTCTGATTGATATATATATTAATCTTATAATTTTTAGGATTTAACTGTGTAATAAAATAATTTTATATTATTATAATATTATTTTATATTACAGTACCTTGTCTCAAAAATAGTAGAAATCTACTTCAAAATGATCACGGATCCTTAAAAGTCTGTGGGAGCCGCGTTTAGGAAAAGCAGTCAATGATTCTGACTGGACAGAATTCTGAACCAATAAGAACAAGTCAAAATAGGTGGCTTGACTTTTCTTTGAACCAATGGGAATGGGTCAAAGAAAGGAGCATGGACTTTAATATGGACCGTTGGATGAAGACTTAGTTAGGAAGCCTTTAACCTTAACCGTTGATCAAATCAATGGTGAGATGAGAATTCAAGTTTTATGACTAATTAATATCCACCTTAGATTACATCTAGGGCTGGGAATTAAAGTTGAAATCAATGGATAGGATTAAGTCAAACATAGTGGCTTGAATTTGATTAGTAGTTAATTAAACCTAATTTGGTTAATCTAATTACCTAATTAAAAAACTAAAAGCTATGTAAACTAATTAATTAATCTTTGTGAACAATTGTAATAATTTGAACTTCTGTCCATATTCGTCGAATTTGAATTTCTGCCTATATCCGTCGAATTTGAACTTCTGCTTATATTCGTCGGATTTGATCTTCTGACCATTTAGTACAATGTCAATATCTGTCGAGTTAGGATGTCAATATCTGTCGAGATAGAATGTCGATGTCCGTCGAGTTGGAATTTCTAACCATTTAGTAGAGAAACTTCTCTAATGTCAGTGTCCGTCGGATTAGAATTTCTGACCATATAGTACTTTCGTCAGTTCGACACTTGGAAGATTTCTCCAACGTCAACACCCGTCCGTCGAATTAGGATTTCTGCTGACCTTTTAGTATATTCGATAGTTTTTTATCTTCATTCAACATAATCTTTATTCGACAGAAACTTCATTTGACAGAATTTGACTTTTAGCTATTCTTGTGAAATAATGTTCTCCCATCTTACATCATTCTGTCGTGTTATTTTGCGTCGGAAGGTAGCCTCACAAATGGTACACTAGAGGCATATATAGTTGG
This sequence comes from Ormosia semicastrata, assembly GCA_029884595.1. Lineage (NCBI taxonomy): Eukaryota > Viridiplantae > Streptophyta > Magnoliopsida > Fabales > Fabaceae > Ormosia > Ormosia semicastrata. The sequence goes on from JAQQTO010000063.1 coordinate 33,965,217, forward strand.
ATAATTAATTAAGATTGGTTAGGAAATTAAACCTAATTAATTAGCTATTTAAGTAGTAAGTAATTAGACTTGAATTAAAAACAAATCGAATTCCTAAATGCCCTTGAACCACACGGTTTTGCAGCAGCCTTGAGAGGCAAATTTTGACAAGTTCTACAGGGTTCTTGAACCATCTTGCATGCACACTAGGTGGCTAAAAGATGACATAAGCCATGTGCACTCACATACGATATTTTACTTCAAGTAAATCCTAATTTCTCTATGCTTATCCCATGGTACAGCAGCCCACTTAATTTTCACTCACACAATATTTATTTTCTCTCACATCAAAAGCATTCATCTTTTTCTCTCAAAAATACTAAGAACACCAAGTAACTTTTCCTTTCTTTTTCTCTCTATGTTTCGGCCCTACACCCAAACACCACCATCAAACCTCTATAATTTTACCTCTTCTTATTTCCTAAACCAAAATCATATTCTAAACATTTTTCCTTCGCAAGGTTTTGTCAAAAACCTACTCTATCTAGTCCAAAATCCAACCTTTATCTTACTTTCCTAAGGGTAAGTTTTGTTTCTATGGTTTAAAATTTGATTTATGATTTTCTAAACCATGTTTGTTCCATGGTTTTCCATTAGGAAGCCTTGTATGTGTTTTTACTAATTGTTTAAGAATTTTAGGGAATTATTTTGGAGGTTACACGAAAACAAGGAGAAGGAGAGGAGTTTGAAAAGCTTGTCTTCAAGAGGTAAGAAAGAGATTTAATCTCATCAACCTTGTATGGTGATGAGAAAATGGATTTGTATGTGTGTGAAGAATCCATAAGGATTCATTTGTGTGCTTGTTTATTGTTTTTCCTAATTGTGATTGATTTAATTGTTATGCATGTTTATAGTTTTATTATTGATTTTGATTGCTACGTATGTTTATAGCTTTAAAATATATTGTATGTGTTTATAGTTGTATGTGTTTATAATTGTATAATTATTAAAGTAGGATGTGAATAACATGTAACGACTTACATGAGTGTTTCAAAGAACACATTGAAGCTCACGGCCTTCTCATGAAAACAGAGAACCAAAATGTTCTCAACCATTTTCTAAATCAATGATTTAAAGAATCTAGGTAAAATAATAAATTTAAGAATGATCTTGATTAATTATGGCCAACATGCCATTTAGTGTATAATTGAGTGCCATTTTATTTTCTAAGATAGGTTAGGTAATGGATTTACAAAATAAACTGATTCCAATGAATATTTGAGAAAATAAAAGGAATGAATTTAGTTCTAGAATTCTAATTTAGCAAAATTTATTGTAAGTAAGAAATAAAGCAAACGCTTGAAAAATACTAATGTAGAGCTCACTCTCTAAGTTTTGAAGCGCGTTAGCAAGTTTCAATGTGTAACTGATGGGTAAGATTAAAATAAACAGAATTTAGAGGAAAACGTTAAAATACCTTATACTGATTTTATAGGCAAAAGGCTACCAAAATTTACTAAAATCAGACGAATAAAATGAAAAGATTCCATACTATATCTATAACATAAGGGAATTACTCTACGTATTTTAAATGTACTAGATCTAGTCTACACATATTTAAAATGATGATTTTAAGCTATTCAGTTAAGAAAACGAATTAAAAATCTTACGTGATTGAGAAAATGATTTAAAAACATTACGCGATGTTCCAAAATGTTAAAATATATTTATGCGATTTAAAAACATTTGTGAAAACGATGAGATTGTGAAAATGCGATAAAATTTCTACGCGATTAAATGATACTGTGAGTTTTGTTGTCGGGCCAAAGTGGTGGACCCAGACATGTTGTGAGATAGTTCTGTCAGGTGGGACAGGCTCTATTTTGGTATCTTGTGACTAAGGACGTTTTCATAATTATGATGAAATATTAATATTAAGGATATTTTGTAATCTTAGATCATGCTTAGAGTGTAGTGCCAATTTGGTTGATAATTGGTGATTGGTTGATGAGACGAATTACACTGTGTTTTGGTGTGATAGGCGTAGTGTGATTCATTATTTGAACTTGGAGGCATTAGTGTGCGGAGAAGCCCATATGTGGACAGTGGTAGCACCTCTGGGCCGTGGTAACGGGCAACACACTAATGATCTTGACAAGCACTATTCTTAATCGAGATCTTGAGGAGACTACTAAGTACTATGCCTGTAGTGCACGATGTTGGACTGTGTATTACTACACGATGTTTTGGACTGTGGGCTATAGACACGACGTTAAACAGTGCAATAGTTTAGTTGGGCAGCCATAAAGTATTATTAGTTTCTATTCGAATCATTCTCTCAAATATCCGTGTTTAGCTCCATGGAGTAGGAACGAGTCAGTGTGTGTTCATGTATTATTTGCATTTTACTACTTACCATAATCTGTGATAACATGTATGATGCATTATTTTGCTATGCTGTGTGTGATATAATGGTATGTATTACTTTGTTACATTATGCATGATATGCTGGTATGTACTATTGTGATAATTGTTTTGTATTGTTGTTTTCTTATTTGCCATGCTGGTAATGATATAGATTGTCTCACCTCTTTATTGTATTGTTTTGTCTATTTCTACTTTATGTTTTCTATCATCGAAGACTACAATGGCGGCAAAAGGAGGTCAATTAAGTTTCTTTAGACTACAATTTCTCGAAGGTGCTGAGGCTTGGTATGTCCACTGGGACACAAGACACATAGAGTACAGTGGTAACGTGACTCTATTAGTAAGTAGGACTCGACAGGGGTTCGTTACTACACGTTATACGGTTGCTTTCGTAGAGATTATTTTACCTATTAGGGAGTTGTGGGACGAATTTCACCATACTCCTAGAGAGAACTTCGATATACTTTTGGGTCGAATTTCTATCGGTCAAGACATTTCTAACTAGGGAATTTGTCTTATGACGAGGGCTCATGTCTTAGGTATTATATTTGAGTAGTATGCTGTCTTTTACTGTTCCTATTAAATATTAATAGTTGTAAATTAATTTTGTACTTCAGAAAAAAATCATATGTATATTATGGTGTGATTATGTTTTGCCTTAATTTGTGCTCTGTGTTATTTTATTTAATATTGTAAATATGAAAGGAAAAAATTTTACCACTAATATTAATTATGTACCAAACGCTTTATAACTTGGGTAAGAATTTTATTTAATTTTGTTTTATTGCATCATAAATGTGACATCCCCACAAGGGTGTTACATGAGACGCCCGCGCCCCGACTCCCCCAAGGTCAACAGAATGACTTACACTAGTCTACTCACACCCGCACAAAGGTGTATTCAAACTCCTAGGTAACATGGCCTTAACAACAGTCCAATGGACTTTCCCAATGCATGCTGACTCAATGCATATAACATATATATTCATCAATAATACACTTTCCATGTCATGTCGCAGTTCGACTAAAGTAAGCATCATTATGTTATTGGTCAACTCATGGACCCACGTTAAATATCATTAAGTCCTTAATTAATACATTATGTTTTTAAGGTACATTATGAGATTGCTTAACATTCTCACTTACACTCATGATCTCATCTTAACCGAAAATTATTCTAAGCCTTTAATTAAAATTTTGTTCTTAGTTCTTTCCGTTTTATGAAATCCTAATTGATTCCTAATTAATCATTTAATTAAGTTTCACTTCAATTAAATTTTTCTTATGAAATTCCTTTCATTATTAGGTTCTTACTTTAAACTTAGTCATATTCACTTAGAGAATTATTTCTAAGTCTTACCAATATCTCACACATCCTTATTTGTTCTTAAAGTCCAAAGAGTTCCTTTAGGTTACTAAATTTATTTCCTTCCATTACATAATCCTCTTATTTATTTACTTGATTAATTAAATGCCATAGTTGTGTGAAATCATAAGATTGAGCCATTTTTAGCCATGAAGGCCGTGAGCCTCTCTAAGTCTAGGGTTTAATTTTTTATTCCATTAATCACATATTATCCACTTGGCTAGTTAAGTCTTCCACTTGTTATAAATTTTTCACCAAGAACCCTAATTTAGGGCCCCAAAACCGTGAGCCTCCTAGAGGAAATCTAGGTCATTTCCTTCCATTTCAAGTGTTCTAATCCATCCAAGTATATCAATATACATAACCAATCAATCAAATAACTTAAACAAATTAACATCAACATGTAATCATACAAATCATACAAACAAAGAATAACCCTCAATAGGGTTTTCTCGCAACCAATCACAAATCAAGGTTCCTTACTACCAAGAGAGGTTGAGGAGGAGTGTCTTCCTCTTACCAAAGAGAAGAAAACAAGCAAAAGAAACCCCCTTGAGCTCTTTGCAATTTTTGGATTTGACACCTCTAAGAACCCTAAAATTTCTAACTTCATTAAATCCACAAGAAGACTTGAAAAAGAATGGACCAATGGTCATAAGAAAGACCTTGAACCCAAAAATGAAGAGAAAAGGGTGATGAGTCAAGAACCTTACCCAAAAGCTTGAAGCTTGAAGCTTGAAGAAAGTGGTGAAGATGAAAGCTTTTCAAGGAACCACCAACTAGAGAAGTGTTTAGATGATGGAGGAGATTAAGAAAATCTATTTGGTTGGAATTTTTGTGATGGTGGAGGGCTAGAGGAGGGGCTGGCCATGTGGGTTCTAGAGAGAAGGAGGAGAAAAAAAATGAAAGGGAGATGAAGGTAGAAAGAGAAGTGAATAGAAAAGTGAAATAGCTTTTTAGGATTTTTGAAAATTTGAATAGATTGATTAATTAAATTGATGCACAATTTTGGCTCCCAAGAAGTGCAGCAGCCGTGTGGGTGTGGGGGAGGAGAGAGAGAGTGAAGCTTCTTGGAGAAGCTTGGGAGGAAGCTTCCTTGAAGTTTCATTGAAGCTTCCTTGAGAAGCTTCACACGTTTCTCGATAAAGTAAAAAGTAAGGTTGTCTCCTAAATGAACACTCTAGAATAGATGATTAATTACTCATTTAGAATTATTTTTTCTAGTGAACAAAAGTTACAGTTAATGAAAATGATATTTTATTATTCATCGAAAAAAAAATTTGGTATAATGATTTTATTTATCAGATAAAATCTTAAAAAATGTGTACCTCATAAACTGTGCCCAGCCTCGAGTATAGTAAATCCCCCATCGACACATCCACAGTTCGAGGTTTATCAGCCTTAGGGAAAATATTTCATTTTTTCGGCTCCGCTCAACGCACACGCAAAATGAGGAATATACTAAAATCTTCGACATTTTCAAAAAAATTCAGAAAAATTTTCAAAAATCACAAATATTAAAAAATGACTATTCATCACAAAACAAACAATTTTCGGGGTGCTTCACTGACTCTGCTCAGTGTGCATGCAAAACGAGAAATATATTAAATATTCAACGTTTCCGAAAAATTCTAGAAAAATTCCTAAAAGTCATAAATATTATAAAATGATTATCTATGATGAAATAAATAATTTTTGGGATGTTACAACTCTCCCCTTCTAAAAAAAAATTTCATCCCTGAAATTTTCATATCTTAAAATAGTTGTGGATGTTGCTCCTTCATCTTGTCTTCCAACTCCCATGTTGCATCTCCAGTCGTTTCGTTCCAGATTACCTTCACTAATGAGATCTCCTTGCCTCTTAGTTGCTTTATCCTTCTATCCTCAATTCTTATAGGAGGTGCTTCATAGGTTAAGTTCTCTTTTAATTGTACTGTATCTGGTGCTATGACATGACTTGGGTCAGGAATGTATTTTCGCAGTTGTGACACATGGAAAACATTGTGGATGTTTGAGAGGAAATGGGGTAAAGCTATTTGATAGGCTACTGGACCTACTCGGTGAATAATCTGGTATGGTCCAAGAAATTTTAGAGTAAGTTTTCTAGATTTCAAGACCCAGCCTACCCCAGTCGTAGGTGTGACTTTCAGAAATACATGCTCGCCTTCCTCAAACTCAAGAGGTTTTCTTCTTTTGTCTACATAACTCTTTTATCGGCTCTGAGCCGTCCTCATCTTCTCCTGAATCATCTTAACTTTTTCAGTTGTCTGTTGTATAATGTCTGGTCCAATAGTGAGGCGCTCGCCGTCTTGGTACCAACATAAAAGTGTCCGACACCGCCATCCATACAAAGCCTCATAGGGTGCCATCCCTATGCTTGAATGATAACTGTTGTTGTAGGTGAATTCTATCAATGGTAGAATATCATCCCAACTTCCAGTCTATTCTATGGTGCAAGCTCTAAGCAAATCTTCCAATGATTGGATCGTCCTCTCTGATTGGCCATCGATTTGTGGGTGATAAGCAGAACTTAGACGTAACTTTGTCCTCAATGATTCTTGCAGACTCTGCCAGAACTTTGAAGTGAATCTTGGATCCCTATCCGAAACAATACTTGTAGGTACACCGTGCAGTCTAACTTTTTTTCCAATATACAGCTGGGTCAGTTTCTCCAGGTTGTACCTTATGTTGATCGGGAAGAAATGCGCTGATTTCGTGAGTCGATCCACAATTACCCAAATCGAGTCATGTTCTTTTCTTGTCCTTGGCAAACCCACTACGAAATCCATTGCAATGTTGTCTCACTTCCATTCAGGAATAGACAATGGTTGCAGCAATCCTGCAGGTCTTTGATGTTCCACTTTAGCTTTCTGACAAATTAGACAAGTCGATACACGTCTAGTGACGTCATTCTTCATTCCATGCCACCAAAACAACTTCTTCAAGTCTTGATACATTTTTGTTATGCCTGGATGCATATTCAACTGGCTTGTGTGAGCATGGTTGATAATATACTCTCTAACCTCTTGGTCACGGGGAATACAGACTCTACCTCGGAATCTCATAATTTCGTTTGTTCCTTCTGCAAATACTGTTTCATTGCCTTTCTTCATTAGCTCTCTCACTTCTTGCAAGAACTTGTCGACTTTCTGCTTTTCCCGTATGTCCTCCATCAGCTCACTTGAGATGGTGACCATGTTCATGCAGATCTTTCCTGGTTTTAATTCCACAAAAGACCATACATCTCTGAACTGCTTTATCAGATTCTTTTCCTTGATCATCAGGGCAGAGACACTGATCATCTTCCTACTCAAGGCGTCTGCCACAACGTTTGCCTTGTCGGCGTGATACAGAAGTTGGAAATCATAGTCTTTCAGGAACTCCAGCCACCTCCGCTGCCTCATGTTCAACTCCTTCTGATCATACAAATATTTCAAACTTTTGTGATCACTAAAGATGTTGAACGTCACTCCATAGAGGAAATGCCTCCATATCTTCAAAGCAAAAACCACAGCCGCTAATTCCAAGTCATGCGTCGGGTAGTTCTTCTCATGCACTCGCAATTGCCTTGAAGCATAAGCCACCACTCTTCTATGATGCACAAGCACAGATCCTAGTCCTTGGTATGAAGCGTCACAGTACACCTCGAAGGGCTCATTCGGATCAGGTAGCACTAACACTGGCGAGGTAGTTAGCCATCTCTTCAACTATTGGAAACTCTATTCATAGCTATCGGTCCACTCAAAAGCTTGGTTCTTTCTCGTGAGTTAAGTAAGAGGTCCTACAATCTTGGAGAATCCCTCAATGAACCTCCGGTAATATCTGACCAATCCCACAAAGCTATGAATCTCCGTCACTGACTTAGGCTTCTCCCATTGTAGCACTGCCTCCACTTTTGATAGATCCACTGCAATCCCATCCTTTGAGATTACATGACCCAAAGCCTTAACTTCTTCCAGCCAAAATTCACATTTTGACAGTTTGGCATACAGTTCTTTCTCCTTCAAAATCTGGAGAACTATACTGAGGTGTTCAGCATGATCCTCTTGATTTTGAGAATAGATCAGGATGTCATCGATGAAGACAACAATAAACATGTCTAAGTAAGGACGAAAGATCCAGTTCATATAGTCCATGAAGATAGCAGGCACATTCGTCACACCAAACGGAATCACGAGGTACTCGTAATGGCCGTATCGGGTATGAAAGACAGTCTTGGGTATATCATCCATCTTCACTCGTATCTGATGATACCCCGATCGCAAATCAATTTTTGAAAATACCGCTGCTCCCTTCAGTTGGTCCATTAAGTCATCAATTCTTGGGAGTGGATATTTATTCATGATTGTCACTTTGTTTAGCTGTTTGTAGTCCACGCATAACCTTGATGAACCGTCCTTCTTTCGAACTAACAGTACTGGTGCTCCCCAAGGTGACACACTCGGTTTGACAAATTATTTTTCCAAAAGCTCCTTTAGCTGCTTCTTAAGTTCAGCTAATTTTGTTGGTGACATCCTATAAGGTGCTATAGACACGGGACCAGCTCTCGGTACCAGGTCAATAGCAAATTCTATTTCTCACGCCGGTGGTAAACCAAGTACATCCTCAGGGAAGACTTCGGGAAATTCATTCACCACTGGAATTGTATTCACATCAACCTTACTCTCGACTTTCAAAGAAGACAGTAGCATGTATCCGTGAGCTCCTTTTTTCAAGAGAGCCTGAACTTGGTTGGCCGTCAAGTATCTAGAATCCTCATCCACAGGAAAAACTATGATTTTTCTTGAACAATCTAATAGAACATGGTTGGAAGACAACCAGTCCATCCCTAAAATTATATCTAGCTGAGAAAGGGGTAAACAGATCAAATCAACAGAAAAGACTCGACCTTCAACAATCAAGGGACAATTTAAACAGACTTTGGTAGTAACTACCGGTTTATCAGTGGGGGTAGAAACAGTTAGATCAAAAGGTAAGGTAGACATTGGTAAACCAAGTCGTAGCACACAGTCATAAGATATGAAAAAATGAGTTACCCAGAGTCATACAGTATAGTTAAAAGGTTACCTTCTATGGTGCCTTCTCCTTGAATTAAGTCTTCTAACTCGGAGGCTTTGGCTTTGCTCATGGTATAGACCTGTCCTCCTGCTTTCGGTTTGTTGGCCCTTACAACATTGGCTGAAGGTTCAGCCTTCGCTTGGTTGCAGTCTTGGGATACGTGGCTAGGTTTGCCACATCTGAAGCAGATAATCCCCTTTATAGTGTAATCCCTCGTGAGATGATCCTTCCCATACTTCAGGTATCTGGAGGGATACGCCACATTTTGGCTGGTCCGATTCCCAGTAGAACCTCCACCAGAACTTCCATCTGCTGTCTGTTACTGGTTTCCCGTTGGCCGGGAATAGGGCTTCTTTTGGAAGCAGTTAGAACTGTTGCCACCACCCCTTTGGAACCTTGTAGGTCCAAAGTTCCTACTCCTTGTATCTCTAGCTTGCTCCAGAGCTTCTACTTCATAGCACATATCTAATAGCTCAAAGAACTCGTTGATTTTCAGTGTGATAACAGCTTTCTTCACTTCATATCTCAACCCCTCTGTAAACTTCCAACACTTCCAGGCTTCATTCGGTTGGTGCTGAAAGTACGTTGAAAACTGTGACAAGTTTTCAAATCTCGCTGCATATTCACTAACGGTTATGTTCCCCTGCCTTAGGTTGAGAAACTCCATCTCCTTCGCATGCCTCACGCTCGCGAGAAAGTACTTATCCAAGAACTTATCCTTGAATAAATCCCAAGTGATTTTATGATTTTCAGCCTCCAGCATTTTTTGCGTCCCGCACCACCAGTTCTCAGCATTGCTAACCAACATAAAGGTAGCATAAGTCACCTTCTTATTCTCGGTGCAATTCATGCCTCGGAAGACTTTCTCCGGCTCTTTGATCCATAGGCTAGCTTTGTCCGGATCGAACTCTCCTTTGAATTAGGGAGGATTGTGGCGACGAAACTCCGCCAAGTTTTGAGCGTCAGCAGTAGCTTCGAGCTGTTAAGCAGCCCTCTCTTGTTGCTGAGCAACTCTTTCTTATTGTTGAGTAACTCGTTCAGTCTGTTGTGCTATGACTTCAGCCATCCTCTGCATAGCCTCTATAGCAGCTGCCATATCTCCACCTCGTGCCATCTTACTTTCTCAAATTAGATTAGCTGAAAAACACAAGGAAAGTCAGATGTATCCACGCGAAATACCAAACACAGAGATTCACACAGCACAAACAAGATAGACTCAATCACAAGACCCAAAGAAACATAAACCGGGGCTCTGATACCAACTTAATTTAATGCCTCTTTTTGGGAGGGAGCGTCACATTGTCATTTACAATGCGAAAAATAAAAATATAAATTAAGACCCGGTTCTTTTATGAATATAAATTTACTTGGCTATAACCGTGTGATTAAATTAGCGAGTATATATATATTTTGTTATAATTGATAAAAATAGTGATAAAACATAGTTGCAATAAATAGTAAAATAGAAATAAAGCATACATCAAATCAATATACCTGAACAACGATTTATCATTATATTAAACTTGTTTAATTACAGCGCCTGAATATACAAAAAGTAAAATTATACATGTATGCCCCAAGAGATCATAAATATTCAGTCCACCAAAATAATGACACATCAGGCCCTCAAAATATACCCTGATAGCCATCAGTAGCTATCGACAGTATTAGTCCCTAAGATGAGGAGGAATCGTGTCAGGATCCTCCTCGGGATCCTCCTCAGGATCTTCCTCATCCGAGGAAACCTCCATAGGAGCCATCAAGTTACGGCACAGAGCCCGAGCAGTGGAATCAAAAGAATCCTCCAGTGGGGTGTAATAACGATCACCCCACATCTCCCTGATGGGCAAATAAAACTCCAAATGTAAACTCGCTGCAAGTGAAGATCAGCGGTTCATGACGCCCCCAAGCCAGCGAAATCGACACGTCCCCCAAGTAGACACAGCGATCAGAATTTAGGTTGATGTGCCAGCAGTCTGGCCCTCCAAGGAAGGTCAAATGCACATCACCTAAAAATCCGCATGAGCCTGCCGCCATGATCCAACAATAGGTGCTAGTCACGGTCGGGCCAGAAGCTGGGAAATTCGGGAGCTTCACCCTCCTTGCCAACGTCTTCAATGAAACATATTTATAAATAGGCAGAAATAATAGAAACATAGGAAGAGGTAATACATCCTACCATTATTACCAATTATGGCAGTAGAGAAACAAAACGGCACAAAGCACCCACATAGTATCTCCAGAGGTAATAATAATAAACATTAAATAACAGCAATAAACAATTAAATAGTTCCAGGCAATTATACATCAGTACAATGACAGTTCCAATATATCATAAGAATTAAAATGCCAGATAATATATGGACTCATTATGCACATGCATACAACACCAAAATCCTACTCCATGGAGCTAGACACAAATAGTCGGAGAGAAAGATCAGGAGACATATCTGCAACTCGGCTGCCGGGACCAAAGTGCTATAATTCATCAGTTTATCCATGTGCACATCAAGGCATTGTACAGACATTCTACGCTAGATCACGATATAGGGCAATGTCACGTCCGGATCGTCGGTGCATTCGCATCGATTTATCTCACGGCCCAATAGGGCTACCAACTGTCCACTGTGAGATGCCCGCGCCCCGACGCTCCCAAGGTCAACATAATAACCTACACTAGTCTACTCGCATCCCCACAAAGGTGTATTCAAATTCCTAGGCAACATGGTCTTAACAACAGTCCAATGGACTTTCCCAATGCATGCTGACTCAATGCATATAACATATATATTCATCAATAATACACATTCCATGTCATGTCGCAGTTCAACTAAAGTAAGCATCATTATAACATATATATTCATCAATAATACACATTCCATGTCATGTCATATCCCAAGAAGTGCAGCAACCGTGTGGGTGTTGGGGGGGGGCAGAGAGAGAGAGTGAAGCTTCTTGGAGAAGCTTAGGAGGAAGCTTCCTTGAAGTCTCCTTGAAGTTTCCTTGAAAAGCTTCACACGTTTCTCGATAAAGTGAAAAGTAAGGTTGTCTCCTAAATGAATATTCTAGAATAGATGATTAATTACTCTACTAGAATTATTTTTTTTAGTGAACAAAAGTTACAGTTAATGAAAATGGTATTTTATTGTTCATCGAAAAAAATTTTGGTACAGTGATTTTATTTATCAGATAAAATTTTGAAAAACGTGCACCTCATAAATTGTATCCAGTCTCAGGTTTAGTAAGATCCCCCGTCGACACATCCACAGTTCGAGGTTTACCAGCCTCAGGGAAAATATTTTATTTTTTCGGCTCTGCTCAATGCACATGCAAAACGAGGAATATACTAAAATATTCGACGTTTTCAGAAAAATCTAAATTTTTTTTCAAAAATCACAAATATTGAAAAATGACTATTCATCACAAAACAAACAATTTTCGGGGTGCTTCACTGATCCTGCTCAGTGTACACGTAAAACGAGAAATATATTAAAATATTCAATATTTCTGAAAAATTCTAAAAAAATTCTTAAAAGTCATAAATATTATAAAATAATTATCTATGATGAAATAAATAATTTTTGAGGTGTTACAATTCTCGTTCTTCTTGAGTTGAACATAATTATGATCTTTTGCTTTCTTGTTACAATGTTCACTCTTGGTACTTGAACTATCCTACAAAGTATTGCTCACTTAAAACAAACATAGTTAGTCCAAATTCATAATTCAATATTTTCATATGCATGATTCATAAATGTATAACTCTAGTTAGTCTAACATGCATATAAGACTTTCATAGACACATCCAAATAATATATTTATCAATTACTAATAGATACGCTCTATGTAGGATGCAACAAAGAACACTTTGAACATTTTCATTTAAATAGAGTCAAATCTAATATTAATTCATTATAACTCATATAAAACATAATTGGATATATTATATAAAGAATGCTACATATATCTCATTGCATGATTATTAAGTGAAATATAACTAGATAAAGTACATAATCATGCATGATCTAATATAATCTATTAAGCACATCTATGTAGCATAAATATCATTCTTTTTATCTTGTATTTGTCATCATTAAAACTTAATATATTAAAACATTAGGGCAAACTTATTTCCACAGTTTACAATTAAATATAGGTTAGATGGATCACTTGAAAGGTACAACACTCGTTTAGTTGCCAAAGGTTTTTCTCAAACCTATGGCATTTATTAGTTAGAGATATTTGCACCTGTTGCGAAGTTGAACACTATTAGAGTTCTTCTATCTCTTGCCAAAAATCTCGACTGGCCTCTACAATAGCTAGATGTGAAGAATGCATTTCTAAATAGAGATTTGGAGGAGGAAGTTTATATGGATGTACCCTCAGGTTTTGAAGAGAAGTTCAATCAAAAGTTATGTAAGTTACAAAAATCCTTGTACGAACTAAAGCAATCACTAAGAGCTTGGTTCGAGAAATTCACTCAATTTATCAAAAATCAAGTTTATACATAGGGACAACTAGATCATACTATGTTTGTAAGGCGTTCATCTAAAGGGAATATTGTTGTATAAATTGTATACGTCGATGACATAATTCTCAATGGAGATGATTTGCCGGAGATGAACCAGTTGAAGAAATCTCTCTCTGCAGATTTTGAGATAAAGGATTTAGGATCCTTAAGATACTTTCTTGGGATGGAGATTGTAGGATCAAGAAAGAGAATTGTTGTCTCTCAAAGAAAGTACGTCCTTGACCTCCTTAAAGAAACTAGAATGAGTGGTTGTAGATCAGCAGACACCCCAATTGACCCTAACCAGAAGTTTGGAGATGACAAGAAAGGTGAACATGTGGATACTTCTCGTTATCAAAGCTAATAGGGAAGTTAATCTACTTATCACATACTACTAGATATTACTTTTACAGTAAGCTTAGTAAGTCAGTTTATGCATTCACTTTATGAGGAACACCTTGAGGCAGTATATCGAATCCTGAGATATTTGAAAAGTGCACCAAGTAAAGGTCTATTTTCCAAAAGTACTACACAACAGACCATTGAAATATACACAAATGCTGATTGGGCTGGATCAGTCACAGATAGGAGATCGACATCATGATTACACTTTTGTATGGGAAAACTTAGTCACATGACAAAATAAAATACAGAATGTGGTTGCAAGGAGTAGTGCTAAAGTAGAGTATAGAGTTATGGCTCAGAGAGTCTGAGAAATGCTATGGCTGAAAAGGATTCTTGAAGAGTTTGCAATGCCTATCAACCTACCAATGAAATTATACTATGACAACAAAGATGCAATACGTATTGCTCAAAATCTAGTGCAACATGATCAAACTAAACATGTGGAAATCGACAAACACTTAATAAAAAAGAAGATAAATGATGGAGCTATTTGTATACCATTTGTTCCAACTACGCAGCAACTAACAAATATCCACACCAAAGGATTATTCCGACCTAACTTTGACCTTCTTGTAAGCAAGTTGGGCATGATAGATATCTATGCACTAACTTGAGGGGGGGTGTCAAAGTTTGTTAGGAAAATCTGTTAGTTAGAATAAAATTTGAATCATCTGATTCAAATAAGAAGTCTTTTCAGTTTTTTATCCCTTATTTTTCTCCTTTGTATTTTCCTAAGTTGTAGCAGATTGATTAGTCTTTCTTAACCAACTCTAGCTATAAATTATAGTAGTATGTGACTCAATAATATTAAGACAGCATAAGTATATTCTCTTATCCAAAATTTCAGTGTTCTAAATTCGTAGTATAAATCCTATGAAATCTAACATGAGCTATTGTTGGGAATAATTTAAAAACCTTTGCAAGAGAAAGGACTCTTGTGTAATGAATGAATATACTTGATTTACATGGACTTTATTATGTTACGCTATTATTACCTTGGCTTAAGAACAATTTTATGACATTTATATTGATCTTTGCAAGGAAAGTACTCTTGTACAATGAACCCACTATTGAAACTTGGACAAAATTATGGACTATGATAAGAACTATGATGAGAATCTTTAAAAGAATTAGTGAAATATTTTTAAATTAAAAGTTAATCCCTTAAAGTATTGACATTTGAATTTGATGACTCTAAGTTTTGGAAATTTTATTTAAATGATATGATTTATTTGAAGTTTATTGTTGGCGTGTGTATGATGAATTTGTTTTGTGATTTATATTGCTTGCATTTGTGTGCAATGACAAGCAAGTAATTTAAATAAAAGACACTTAAAACGTTACACCTAACCGCTAAGAAGGCAGATGGATATATGTAAGATCCTTTTATGTTACTTGCCTTGGTTAGTGTGAGAATGTATTGCTTTGTCGTCACAATGTTAAAAGTAATACCAAAGATAAGGAATTCCCTAAGAAAGAGAAGGACTTCAATTATGATGTGAGACAAGCTGACTTGAAAAAGAAAGGAAATTAAAGCAAAGACGATATAATATGTTAAGAACTTATGTGATGATGTTCGCATGTAAAACTGCATTGAATAATTTATTTAGCATTTATTTATTTATGCTATTGTAATTTGGTTATACTGCTTGAATCAGTCTTATTTTATCATATTTGGTTGCCATGTAATTTTTTGTGGCTTTACACAGCTGAAACTCATCATGTATTTTGTCAAAGATTTTTTAACTGTTCATTTTCCAATGAGAATTTTAAATTCTCATTTTGTTCATAGTGATTTCAAACTAGTACAAGACGCATCATGATTACCATCTTGATTGATTACGCATGGATTTTGGTTCCCAAAGAGGGGGATATATTACAGTCTATGAAGCACAGACACACCATTGTTGAGGCGTGTCCACGTGTCGGGCACGTGTCCGTGTCAGACACATAGAGACACCTGTACGACATATGTGTCTTGCGTGTCAGAATGTGTCCGATTAAAAAGATTATTTTTTTCAATTTGGACATGTCTCGAACACGCTTGGACACGTCTCAGATATATTTGGATACGTCTCAGACACGTTTGGACACGTTTAGGACACGACTTGGACACAATCCATTAATTTTTTTTTTAAATAGTTTCCATGATTAACATTCAATTAGTAAGTCTGTAACCCATCCAAGCCTAATCACATAACTAATGACCCAAGTCACTATTTTCACACATCAGTATTTTAAGTTTTATCTTTTCATACATCACTATTAGACTTTTAAGTTTTATGTTTTCACACACCACTATTTTCATCTGCTCCTTCTACCTTTGCTCATACCAAATCGTCCACTTCGTCGTCACTAAAGTTTGCTTCATACAAATATTCCCTCTAGTTAATTTTTTTTTATGAATATGTACTCATTCATGGTTAGTTCTATTTGGAGAAGTTAATTTAAGAGATTTTTTAAAATATATCAATCAAAATTATGCTCCATATTTTTTAGAAATGACTTATTAGGTTACAAATATTGGTACATATGACATATATTAAGATATTTTAAATATTCAAGCTTATAGAAATAATATTAATGAATTATAAATTTTTTTACTTAAATTTTGTAATATATATATATATATATATATATGTCGTGTCCTACAATTTTTGAATTTGGTGTGTCTCTGTATTCGTGTCGTGTCTCGTGTTCGTGTCTATTCTTCATAGATTACATTTATTAAAAATATACATATTTTTATTCTTGAGTAAACAATATGACTAACTTGTCTAACTAATGAAGGGCATCATCTTTTTGAAGGACTATGGGCTATATATTTTATAGTATAATCTTGTGCAGCTATGTGTCACATTTCTTTTTCTATTATATTTTGGTTGTATATAGTTTAATAATGTCTACTCTACTGTATGTATATATGAATAATATTATGATCTTGACTATAACTTTAAAACTCTTGATGCAATGATATAAGTAATTATTCTCCATATTGTACTGTATTGACATGACATTAGTTTTTTTAAATTTTTTAATTTAATTTTTTAAAAAAATTGACTTCAATCTAATTTAAGTATTAATTTTATATCATTCACGAGATAAGAAAGTAAAATTTTGTTATTAGATTAAATTTATGAAGGGGTTATAGAACATACAAGTCAAATTCAACAGGGAATTATATCAGATTATTAAGAACATTTCAAAATCAATTCGTAAACTTTCAAATGTGATTCCATTTTTATTTCTCTTTCTGAAGTACTTGTTATTTTCTCTTTTCCTTGTATATCTTCTCTTCTCCCTCAATAAAGTTGCCATCGCTAGCAGTACCAACGCTAGAGCATTTCAACACCACACAAACCGTTACAACTTGAAAATACATCAATGAATTAAAAAAGAAAAAGATAAACTTTGATTATAATTCATAAACGCAAGTTTGGTAAGGCTCCAAGGGTCTATGTTGACATTCTAGCAACTCAAACAAGGAACTAAGCACAGTTTAAGTCTGCTTCTCGTCTACAAACCTGCATTTCATCCTATTGAGACTCAATAGTATTAGGGTTGAAAAAGGAAGAAACCAGAATTGGTGAATATCCATGACCTGCCAGTGGGTCATAAGTAAATCATCACTTTAGATCATGAAAAATTCATAAGCCACTCATTTCTCAATTTCAACAAGCCAAATATGTGCTTGAATAACCATCTGAATTTCATCAAAATCAAACATCAAGACCAAGGCTGCCTAAAATACAATAAATATAACAGCACGACACGAAAAAATTTACGAAGCAGTGCTAAGTAGTGTTATCCAATCACGTGAATGTCACATTGGTAAGGAGACGGTAAGGAGACAATAAAACGCAATGCAATTGTGCAGTCATTTGATGTTTTTGATGAAGAAACATTTTACGAATTCTTATTCGTAACAATTAGCATTATGATAAATATAGTTATGCTCTAATTAAATGTTTTTGATGAAGAACCATGTTACTTCATAGGCAAAATTGTACCTTTTCATTAATAACGTAATACATTTACTAGTGTTAACATTAAAAATACAAGTAATGATACTTGCACAAACTTACCTCACACTCCTCACGTACTCCCATGCAAGCCGATGGATAACACACTAGTCCAAAATATGCACATGCCTCACGTGGTTTGTTCAAGTATCTTTTTCCTAAAAATACAACAGATGTCGTTGTTTGTGAATTTACAAACATATCAAAATTTCAAGGCAGCTGTTACGAGAGCACCAATTTTAGCATGATCCACAGTGAAGCAATCCAGAAATGAAACTCAACAATTACGGCTGCAAGATAGAATTTGATGGTTTGATGCAGAAAGAAAAACAGTGCTCTTACTACACACACAGATGGTTTGATGCAGAAAGAAAAACAGTGTTCCTACCACACACACACAGCTTAACTTCATCCTTCATCAATATCTGATCATGCTATATTTTCTTTCATTAACATTGAATATCTGTACAAAACTAATAGGCTGAATTATTCATGAATTAAGCATCTACATATTAACAAGCTCAATCTGAGCAAAAAATAACATGCATCTATACTAACTTTACACATTCAAAGCGTATCCCAAAATTCCCCTTCCCTTTAAACACAATATATAAGATAAATTTGAAGTGGAATGTATTTAATGTAAGTGGGGAAAAATGAAGTTGCAAACGTTACTTGGATGCCAGTCAATCCTGGGATGTAGCAGAGTATTCAAAAAGAAGTCGTTTGGATGGAGCAGATTGTAGGAGCACTCGCAAGCGACTTGTAAGCAGATAGCTCAAGGTCCACTGCATTGCCATCTCTGACTCCTTCATTTGCCTAACGATTGTGGCCTGGAAGAAAAATAATTACTTTAGATAATTATAAACTAGTACAAGGGAGTAACAGTAGAAACCTGCAGCTATAACATTGACATAGGTTCTTAGTGAAAACCAGAGAAAGGATTTGTTATTTTATCATATAACAACTAATGGATGCTTCTACATGATGTAGCAACTAACAAACACATGGTCTGTTTCTACTTTAAGATGTCTGCTTAATGAAAACCAAACATCTCCCCAGTAATGAATGACAAAACCCATTGGCCAGAAAAAAAAAATGATAAAGCCCATATCCTACAATATTATATTTGGGGAAAATTTTTAAAAAATTAAAAAGAATTTGTTATAAAAGAAAATATTTAGTTTAGGAACAGTTAAGTGAATTAACCACTTAGCTAGTTAACAATGTTCAAAGAGTGGTTAATGAGTAACCACTTATTATTCCTAAACTGGAAAAACTTTTACCAAGGTTTTATTTTATTTTATTTTTTGTGATTTCCCATATTTAGCCATCATGATCAAAATAGAGTTGTCATCTGAAACCAATTTAATGGGTATCATCTGTTGCTTTATTTATAAAGCAATATTATAGATATTCTATTCACTCTATTGATACCAAATTAATGATTGACAAAAGAAGTCGGCTGAAATTAATGGTAACATAGGTCTTGGAAAGCAAAGTTTTGAAAGATTAACTAGTTTTATTATGATTACCTGAAGACGTTTCCCAAGCTGGACTTCAACTTCTGTACCAAATGATATATTACTGGCAAGTGACTTGAGAGGATCTGCTGTAGGATCAACAGAAACCAAACTAGGGATATGAGGTGCATACACTAGCCTCCACCTAGCCTGGCCAAACTCTCCCTTCCCTTCTATTCGTGGCATCAATTTTTCCAGAGTCGCAGTTGCAAGCTTTTCAAATGCAAGCTGACCGTTGCCTTCCAAAATGGATTCGGCCAACTGACTCTCAAATCTTCTGGCAGCCTGCATAGAAAGAAACAATCAATGGGACCATTCTGCCTGAAGATCAGATCATGAAGGAATTGATCTTTTCACAGATGAAACTATTAACTGACTTCTCACTAAAATTAGTTAGGAGATTTTATTTGACCAGAACACAGGGAATCTGTTAAAATCCACACAATGGTCGGCGGTTCCAAGTAACTTGTTTTGTCCCAACTGGGGATTTTAAGAGTCTAATCAACTTAAGGATCTGATCCAATAATAACAGGACTCAAAATTCTATAGGAGTTAGGAGGACATGAGATCTAAGATTTCAATTTTTTGTTTGTGATGATGACAACAACAACTCGTGTGAAATAGAGGGTATATGCTCAAGTTAGTTCATATATTTAAGAAAATAACTTAATTAGCTCATGCATTTATGAGATTTATTCTGTTAGTAATTGCTATGCGATGAGTTAAATCGTTCTCTTGTCATTGGGAATGCTTGTATTTGGTTTATTTATGTGTTAGAAAAATGTGAATTTGCAAATTAAAAAAAAAAAAAAAACGTGAAGATTTGCTGTTAGAACTTGGAACTGATAGAGCAAGGACTCTCCTAGAACAGAAAGAGCAAGGATTCAATAGTGCAGGAGCAAGGAGTCAGACACAAACGAATTTAATGGATGTGAATAAAGCCATTGGAGGGCTAGGTCCTTCCTGTTTTGAATTGATGGTGAAAAGCTTGTGGCTCTCAATATAAATCATTTGTTAAGTTATATTTCCCCCCTGCATCTTCTTTTTGCTATTTTTTTTTTTTTTGAGCTTAAAGGAAAATTTTACTGAACAGCTATAAGACCTGCAATGCTTTATGGTCTTGGATGCTGGGCAGTAAAGAGCTAATAAGAGCATAAGTTCAGTGTTGCAGAGATGAGGATATAGTATTAAATGAGTAGGCATACAAGACAAGATAGGATTAAGAATGAATGCATTTAAGAGAAAATAAGGGTAGCACCTGTTGAGGAAAAGATGATAGAATCTCGCCTCAAGTGGTTTACCCATGTGAGGAGAAGATCTTTAGAAGCTTCGGTAAGAAGAGTAGATCAGATGGATGATAGCCCAACAGTTAGGGGTAGAAGGAGACCAAGAAAAACTATAGGGAAAACCATTGAAAAGGACTTAGAGCTAAATGACCTTTCTGAAGACATGATTTATGACAAAACACAATGACGTCGTTTGATTCATGCAGCCGACCCCACCTAGTGGGAAAAAGCTTTGGTTGTAGTTGTTCTTCAGATCAAAATTATGGCTAAACTTAGTAAGTGTAATTCTTAAAAAATATCAACCTATCCATAGGCACCTTATTTGTGCTTGTTTGATGGTAGCAGCATAGATTCAATAGTGGACAAAAAAATTGAGCTCCAAATTGATCATGCAAGATAACAACGAGAGCATATCTTTTACCTCAGTAGGTGAGAGTGCATCCTGTTCCACAGAACGCGTTGAGGTCACCACAAGTTTGTCCTGCCAATTGCTAGCTCGACCTTGAATTCTAAATTGCCACTCAGATCCAACCAAGGCTAAATCTAGCATTGGATCTAGTCCATACTCAGGCTCAAATTTTGCAATATTTAAATGCTCTCGTTTTAACCTCACCTGCATTTGAATTTTGAAATGGATTGTACCAACACAAACAATGGGTTAAGAAATATACAAGCCAAATCAAAACAAAACTAGCCTATAAGAAACCACAGGTTACAATTGAGTTGCAAAATAAAACATTACACAAACCTGTGTTGCAACTAGATCAACTTCACCATTCTCAAATGCCAGTATGCCTCTAGGTTTTATCCATTTGGGATGGGCCAGACCATTCAACTCAAGCTCCCCACTAACAGCAAAATTAAGAATCAAAGGATAAACTATCTTCAACTCTGGTCCAAGCACAAGCTTCAGATCACTAAGGCAGATTTCTACATTTGGTTTAATCTGCACTTGCTCCATCTCCTTTTCAACCTGAGTTGACTTGTTAACTACCACTGGTATTTTAGGAAGAAAAGAGATCATAATATACACAATAACAGCCATTGTGAAAAATGTAACATAATGAACTAAACTAAAAACCAGTGGTCAAGAGTTCGTTCCTTGCCGCCCCCATCCATAAATGTTGAATTTCAGCACAAGGTAAGGTGGGCCTGTGCATTGTCCACACTACGAGCCCAAAGAACTCTTGCATGAGGGGGTGTGTTACATATAAAAGCCATCATGAGCTTTCACCTAACAGCTTAAGCTTTTGGCAGAGTTGGTCCTTGACAATAAGCAAAAGTAGAAGATCAAGCAATCAAATGATTGATCCTAGCATCTCCTAAGGTTTGTGATGTACTACATGACGCGGTTAAAAATAGTCTAAAATAATATTCATTTTTAAAATTTTTAACCCTTCATCTCATAATTCAGCTCTTAGAGGTTCTTTCAGGAAGGCTAATTTGAGGTTGCTAGGAAGTAGGGCAGAAAGAAAGCGAATTTCAGGTCAACTTGCTGGCTACTTGAGAAGCTAGATGGAAGCCACAGTGGCGGCTGCCCTAGGTTGGTGCGTGACCTAGGTCACGATCTGTTTTATTCTGTTATTTTTTTTCCTTCATTTTTTAACAGAGAAAGGGGAAAAATGGGAAAAAAAAAAGGAGAACATTTATGAAAAAATTAGGGAGCTCTTTGATACCATGTGAAATGAGAGAAAAACCTTACCCAATGTTGGTACAGGTCATGTATTTATATAGAATAAAATAAGCCAGCAGTACAGTGTAGTACAGTATAGTACAAAGGAAGCATACTAAATACATTACTATTAACACATTAGATTACTAGAAAAGAAGAATATCGGGGTTATACTTATTTCATTCATTGAGTAAACTTTCATACAGCTACAGACTCACTAAAAAAGGAAACAATATCACTAATTCTAGGAAACAAATAATTGTTGATTGACCTTTCCTAAATAAACAGATTTGACACCTAGAAATAATATAATTATAGATATACAGAGATTATTTCCAAAAATAGTTCTGATTTTTCTACACTCCCCCTCAAGCTAGCTTAAAAATATATTTCATAGTCAGCTTGTTTACTAGGAAATCGAACTGTTTTTTAGGTAGTCCCTTAGTGAACAAATCAGCTACTTGATCTGCAGTTGGAACATAGATCATGCAGACCAAACCACCTTCTATTTTTTCTTTACTAAAGTGCTTGTCCACTTCAACATGCTTTGTGCGATCATGGAGAACTGGATTATGAGCAATAGAAATAGCAGCCTTATTGTCACAATACAACTTCATAGGTAGAACTTCAGAAGCTCTCAACTCCTCCAGTATTTTCCTGATCCACATTACTTCACAAATACCATGGGCAACTACCCTGAACTCAGCCTCTGCACTACTCCTTGCAACAACATTCTGCTTCTTACTATGCCAAGTTACTAAATTACCGCCAACATAAGTACAGTATCCAGAAATTGATCTCCTATCAATTATACTCCCAGCCCAATCAGCATCGGTATAGGCCTCAATTTGAAGATGCCCTCGGGATTTAAAGAGAAGTCCTTTTCTTGGTGTCCCCTTTAAATACCTTAGAATCCTGAAGACAGCCTCAAAATGCTCAGAGCCAGGTGAGTGCATAAACTGGCTAACAGCACTAATAGAAAAAGCTATATTAGGGGTGCGTGTGTGACAGATAAATAAGTCTGCCAACAAGTCTTTGATATCGCTCTTTATCCTTCACATCTTCAGCTCTAGCAGGTTGCAGCTTCACATTTGGTTCCATGGGAGTTTCTGCTGGTTTGCAACCCATCATGCTCGTTTCCTCAAGTAAATCAAGTACATACTTACGTTGATTTACAATGATTCCTTCCTTAGACCTCACGAACTCCATTCCAAGAAAGTATCTTAACACTCCCAGGTCTTTGATTTCAAATTCCTCGGCTAATCTCCTCTTTAGTTTATCCATTTCAACACAATCATCTCCTGTTAAGATGATATCATCAACATACACAATTAAGATAGCAACTTTACCTTCCCTTGAATGCTTGTAAAACATGGTGTGATCTGCTTGACTTTGTACCTCCTCACTACATTGCCAAAAAGTGCAAACCACGCCCTAGGTGACTGCTTGAGTCCATACAAGGATTTTTTTAGTCTGCAAACTTTTCCAATCCCAAGTTTTTCCTCAAAACCCGGTGGTAGGTTCATAAACGCCTCTTCTTCCAGGTCACCATTGAGAAAAGCATTTTTTACATCAAGTTGAATCAGAGGCCAGTTAGAATTTACAGCAAGGGTTAACAAGACTCGAATTGTATTTATCTTCGCAACAGGGGCAAAAGTTTCTTGATAATCTATTCCATAGGTCTGAGTGAAGCCTTTTGCGACTAGTCTGGCTTTATACCTTTCTACACTACCATCAGCTTTACTTTTGACTGTGAACACCCATTTGCACCCCACAACCTTCTTCTCACTAGGTAACTCAACCACCTCCCACGTACCATTCTTCCTCAATGCCTCCATTTCTTCAAGCACAGCTGATCTCCAATTCGGTTCATCTAATGCCTCCTTAATATTTCTAGGAATCACAAGTTTTGAAATTTTTGTAGTAAAAGCTCTATACTTGGCAGAAAGGTTGTTATAGGAGGTGTATTTGGCAATAGGATATCTGGTGCAAGTTCGGGTTCCTTTCCTTAAGGCAATGGGAAGATCAAGGTCTGTTTCTTGGATAACAGGTACAGGGTGCATATTAGAATTTGGAATACAAGATAAGGAAGGTGGAGAATTACCTGATGTATTTGGATAGACTTCACTCGGGAACTCCTCATGGTCGTGTGCTGAGCGGATCAAAGGGTCTTTACCTCTTTCAAGGATATTTTTCATAGAATAAACCACAGGCTCAAGATTGGATCGATTTTTTTCAATCCTTAGTATTTCCATATCTGACAGACCAATGTTAGATTCAGTGCTCCCAGATTTGGTGATCCTAGTATCCTTATCTATTTCAGTGGGGTAAAGAACTAATTGTGGTAAAGGTTCTGTTTCCCAAAAATTTGATTCTTCTAACTTCTCCCCTTGAATGAAATTTTTGCCGAAAAAAGGCAGGTTTTCCAAAAAGGTTGCATTCATGGTAATATGAAATTTCCTAGTCAATGGGTTAAAAAATTTGTAACCCTTTTTATTTGGAGCATATCCCACAAAGACACATTTGTCTGCCCTTGGGTCTAATTTAGACCATGATCTCTTTCGAAGATGCACATATGCAGTGCAGCCAAAGACTTTTAATGGCAAATCTGAGTTTATGCGAGATTCTGGAAAAAATTATTTCAAACAGTTCAAAGGAATGGTATACTTTAAAACTCTAGTAGGCATCTTGTTAATCAAATATGATGCAGTTAAAATAGCATCCCCCCAAAAATATTTTGGCAAGTTCATGTAAAACATCATAGCTCGAGCGACTTCTAAAAGGTGTTTATTCTTTCGCTTGGCTATTCCATTTTGTTCAAGAGTATCTGAACATGAGGATTGATGTAAAATTCCTTTTCCTTGTAAGAAGGTTTCTAAAACTTGATTGTAGTACTCCTTTCCATTATTTGACCTTAAAATGCTTATTCTTGCCTGAAATTGATTTTCTATCATGTTATAAAAGTCCTTGAATATTTTTTCAACTTCATATTTTTCATGCATTAAATATACCCAACATAGACGAGTATGGTCGTCAATAAAGGTTACAAACCATTTTTTTCCTGAAACTATGGTAACCCTTGAAGGCCCCCAAACATCACTATGAGAAAGATAGAAAGGTTTTGAGGGCTGATATGGTTTTGGTATATAACTTTTTTGCTGACTTTTTGCAAGTAAACAACTCTCACATTTAAAAAACAGGGGGTCAATACTCTTAAATAAAGATGGAAACAAATTTTTCAGATAAATAAAACTAGGATGGCCCAATCTCTAATGCCAAACCATTATTTGATCATAAGCAGACATAGAACTGATACTACTAAACACTTGAGCAATTTTAGAACTAGGTAAATTATTCTCAAAGTAATAAAGACCATTGATCATCTTAGCACTGCCAATCGTCGTCCCCGAGCTCCTGTCCTGAAAAACACAATGGGATTCAAAGAAGTTAATAGAACAATTAGAATCTTTGGATAGTTTGCTAACAGACAACAGGTTGCAAGTAAGTTTAGGGACATGGAGGACAGATTTCAGATTTATTAAGTTTGAAATTTGTATCAAACCTTTTCCTGCGATAGGGGAAAAACTACCATCTGCAACCTTAACCTTTTTGTTTCCAAGACAGGGTGTATAGGATTGAAACAATTTAAATGAATTGGTCATATGATCAGATGCTCCTGAATCTATTATCCATGGAGCAGAAGAATTAATGCAGCAAGATAGAGCTTTTAAATTATTACCTGTGTGAGCCACAGAAACATTAGGAGAATCAGATAACAACGAACCATATTTTATCAGTGTAAGAAGAGGGTCCATTTGCTCTTTGGTGAAAAGGCTGGCTTCGGCCTCATTGGCAGTTGGGAAGCGTCCAGTTTTCTCTCCTGCCTTGCTCTTCCAGTTTGCAGGTTTCCCATGTAGCCTCCAGCAATTTTCACGTGTGGCGTGGTTTGTCACAATAGTCACACCACACACGTGGTTTTTCACCAAATTTACGTTGTTGCACAGAAGTCCTCGATGATGTTGCTTCAGTTGTAGCCAAAGCTGAGCCTTCTGCAGCAGTCCCAGGTCCTTTCTTGCCCAACATGACATTCCTCCGACTCTCTTCTCTCCTTACCTCTGAAAAAACTTCACCAATCGAAGGAAGAGGTTGTCTCCCAATGATTCTCCCCTTAACTTCATCAAACTCAATATTGAGTCCTGCCAAAAACTTGAAGATACACTATCTTCCACGACTTTCTTATGGTGTCATGCATCTTCTGGTGATTTCCACTCATAGGTATTGAAGAGATCCAAATCTTGCCAGATGCGCTTCAACGAATTAAAGTACTTGGTAATACTGTCCTCTCCTTGCCGCATCTCACCAATTTTGAGGGTTAATTCAAAGATCTGTGATTGATTTTCCAAATCAGAGCACATCTGGTTCACGTTCTCCCACAACTCTTGTGCTGTTGAATAGCACATATAGTTAGAGCTAATATTCTCTTCCATAGAATTCACGAGCCATGTCATAACCATGGAGTTTTGAGCATCCCATGTAGCGTAGGCTGAATCTGTCTCTGATGGAGCCTTCTTGTCACCTGTCAGATAGCCCATCATTCCACGCCCTCTAATATACATCCGAATGGCTTGTGACCAGCGCAGGAAATTATCCCCATTCAAGCGAATGGTTGTAATTTGAACAGGGTGGGAGTCTACGCTAGTCTTGATAGGGTCGGCTGTTTGGGTCGTGTGTGGTGTAGTGGACTTTGTTGATACATCAGACATGGTGAAAGAAAGAAGGAATAACAGAGCAAAGTCGCTCTGTATAAACGATGGAAAAACAGAGACGAAGGAGTCTCTCTGATACCAACTAGAAATGAAGAATATCGGGGTTATACTTATTTCATTCATTGAGTAAACTTTTATACAGCTACAGACTCACTAAAAAAGGAAACAATGTCACTAATTCTAGGAAACAAATAACTGCTGATTGACCTTTCCTAAATATACAGATTTGACACCTAGAAATAATATAATTAGAGATATACAGATATTATTTCCAAAAATAGTTCTGATTTTTCTACAAGATTGAATATGGATCTATGCTGAAAATTGCCAATAAAACCCTGCCTGAGGTAAACCTAATGATGTAGAAAGGGGTGCGAGAGCTTATCATTTCCAATCAATAGTAAGGGAGTCCGTTTTGATTGTAGAGCATTCAGTACTAATTATAAGGAAAAAAGAGATCACAGGTTAAACTGATGAACATGTAAAGTAATACCAGAGCCAGAGGATTGAGAAATTTTGGTCCTTGAAGAAGCAGGTTCTGAGCTCAAAAACCGTGAAACATATCTTGAAGCAAACACTCGACTAACACCACCAGCAGGAAGAACAGATTGATTTGATGGGAATCTATTAGAAGCAGGACCACCACCTCTATCATGTGGCAAATATAATTCTCCCTGACTAAGTTTGATATTCCCAGATATGTTTGGTTGCAATATCGAACCACTTATTTGCATCTGGCAGTCAACCTGACCACTGACAAAAGCAGGACATTTTGTTTTAATAGGAATCATGTATTGGAAACTAAAAGGGCTACAGTTCCAAAAATCAATAATATTTATGATTTAAAGGTCACATCACCCACTTTACATCCATGAGTAAGTCAAGACATAAGAACCTTCTATAAAGTTAAGAAAGCAACCTTAAAATTTTTTGTGCCCGTACTTCCAGAACTTCACACTTCAACTCGATCTTGTCATCAAGGGCTGCTTCACTAGTTCTGAGTGGTAGGTTCCCTTTTACAAGAAGCTTTCCTTTTCTGCTTACCCTACTCTCCAGTGAGGTGATGCATAACCTGTTTGATTTCACGTGAACAGTTCCACCAAAGTTGGTTAGTGGCTTTTGGAGCACTGGTGAAGAAATAGAAGCCCTGTGGAATGATGCATGCCCATTAACCACAGGTTGATCAACCGTACCTCTGACCTATTAAATCAAGCCAAATGACAAGACTTAGAGAAGTAAACATCAAACAAAGATTATGTGAGAAAATTATTATTGACTTCACCCACCTCAAGCATGACATCAGCATTGCCATGAAGCCAATTGGCATGAGGAGATAAAGCCGTTACCAAAGTCATTCCCCCATCTTTTATATCGGCATCAACCCTGACTTCTCCAACATCTAAAATTTGCCAATTTAAACCTTTAAGGCTTTCTGCTAATTGAGTATTCCAACCTTCTTCATTTCTATCTCTAGAAACTTTTTTGTCGCTGGCATCTTCAATGGTCCCTCTATTCTTTTCCTTCACCCAATCAGGAAACCAAGTAGCTCGACTCTTATCTAATTCTACATCTTCCTGTAACACGTTATTTTGAACAAAAGCAACAGGAATGCTTCCTTGAATGAGTACATGACCATTTTGAGTTATAGGTTCAAATTTTGCATTGAATAGAAAACGACAGGTTGAGGTTAGAGAAGCAACAACTTCTGCTCGTCCAAGATCAATACCACCAATGGCACCATCCAGGAGCCTTACTTGCACATCACATTCTGGTTTTGCTAAACTTCCTCTAAGATCTCCCTCCATATGCAATATACCCCTAATGGGTGCTAACAATTGCCGCAGAGAATGAACAACATCTGTTGCTGTAGATTCAATGATCTGAACTACAGTTGGGACCAGACTAACGGGAAAATTTAAGACAGCAAAATGAAGGTTGGTTTTAGGCCCTAACAAAGTTCCATCTGCATGAATGGTGGCATTATCCTTCTGGATAAAAATTTTCTCCAAGTGCATACCGTCATCATTACTGTAAGCACCAACAGCCAAGACACGCTGAGTTTTGTAGTCTCCCCACTCCCAGTCCTCCCCATGAAAGTCAAATTCTGCCTGAAATGACATAGAATAAGAAAGAGAATTTTCAAAAGTAGATTATTCATGCAAACGCCCAGGAATAGAAGCAATCAAAAAATTTTACCAGGGTGTCTCCATTTCCTCCACCACTAGCATCAAGAGATCCACGCCAGTGACCTTTGAGTTCAGATAAACCAGGCAGATTTAAATCTTCAAGAACAACATCATTTGATGGAGCATGATGCCCCCTTATTGTCTGCAAGTTGTGTATATCATAACAATAACAGACAAAAGAAACTTCAATTTTTGCAATGCATTTTATTGGGCTAATTAATATTGTGAATAAAAAATAATTACAAATACACTACAAGTTATGAGCACAAACTCAGAGACATCAGGTATTGCAGCTTTTGAAAGGAAAATAAGATATAGTGATCCTTTGACAATACCTCAAGCAGTTGCTGAAGGCTTTCAGTATATAATCCCACTGACTGCAAACTTTGAATGAAAAAATCCTGCATACAAGTGGCATAGCAACATGCATAATCAGTATTTCTCAAGAAAAGAAAATAAGTATACCAAATGAACTACGAGATTTTGGTGAAGGATACAATAGAAACATTAGACTTATTATTTTTACTCATTATGTCTATATGTAACAAACAACTGACAAGCATTAAAAAGTTCCGCTGATACCAACTTGCTTGCATATATATAGCTAACAATTACAGAAAATTATAATTACTTAAATTATGTTCAAAACACGAAAAATCCACTAAAATACAATTATCACACACAAAATTGACAGAAATAAAGAAACAATCGCTGATTAGGGAACTAGTAGTGAAGGACAGTGATATAATGCTTAAATATTCAGATTCTCCATCCCACTAACGTCATCCTTCAGGCATCATAGGTCTGTCCTATAATATATTCCTGTTTGCCCAAATTGAATTATGTTAGGTACCAGAAATATGACACAACTAAAATATAGAGTTGAGAATATAGGAATTGATGAAAAATATTGACAAGAAATGAATAATTTACTTTTTGAGAAAAACATTACACATTCTCTCTTAACATAAGGAGAGAACAATGACACTCTCTCTTGACACAGGAGAATACATATCTCTCTAAATAAATTAGGAGAAAAATATCTTAAGAATATAACTTATCTCCATGATTTTTTGTAGTTGGTCATGACTGGAGGGGCTGTTGCTGCCACTGTTAGTGGTTGCTTTCCATTTGTTGCCTCTCTCTAAATAAATTAGGAGAAAAATATCTTAAGAATATAACTTATCTCCATGATTTTTTGTAGTTGGTCATGACTGGAGGGGCTGTTGCTGCCACTGTTAGTGGTTGCTTTCCATTTGTTGCCTCTTGGGTTGAGGCTCAGAACAGGTTTGTTAGCCTCTAGTTTTGGTGCTCTGCCGTGGTTTCCAACCACCTGGCTTGCCATGGATCTCCCAACAGTTATCCTTGGAATGGCCAGGCTTTCGGCAATGTTCACACCAGAGGTGGCCCTTTGGTTGTTTGGTATTTTACCTACTATAGGTCCCTCGGGATACAAATGCTGAGCCCTCAGGTACCGTGGCTGTGACCTTCAACATGACTTTGCACCTTGCCTCTTCATGCCTTACTTCAGCAAACACTTCTCGAGTGGATGGTAGAGGTCTGTGGCTGAGAATTCTTCCTCGTACATCATCTAAATCTCGATTAAGACCTGCAAGGAACTCAAAGACTCTCCTTTTCCAAACTCTTCTTGAACAGTGCACTGTCCTCAGCACAACCCATTCTTCTTCGCTGCTTAAATCTAGTTCTTGCCATAGTTCTAGCATCTCCATGTAATAGTCTGTCACCTCCTTTTCTCCTTGTTTCATCTGCCATAAATATGTCTTAATTTCAAATATTTGTGAAGCATTCTCCTCGTCAGAGTAGGTTTCTCGGACTGCATCCCACACCTCTTTTGCTGTGGGTAGGAACATATATGTTTTCCCAATAGTTGGCTTCATGGAGTTGATAAGCCATGAGATAATTAAGGAACTTTCTGATTTCCATTGCTGGAGTGCCATAGCATTAGTTGAATCAGGTTTCTTTGAGTCGCAGGTGAGATATCCGTTTCACGGACTGGGCCCATTCTCGAAAATTCTTCCCGTTGAGTTTTTCTGCCGATAGCTGGATAGAAGAACCATCAAGTCCATTCGAACTGATGATAGCATTAGTTCAACTCATTTCTAAGGTTGTCGACTCTTGGCTGTTGACAAAATCATCCATGATTTGTTTTTGATTTGTGGCGCTCTGATACCATATGGAAAACTATTTTCTATATTATTTAATGAATGTTTACAATGAAAGTAATATATAGGTAGCTGTACATTAAAATTAGTTCCTAGAAAACAAGCTAATCAATCCTAGAAAATAAGTAACAATAAACACTAAAAACAATGTAAGAGGCCATCGTCCAAGGACTCCTAAACTGAAGGGTTTCTTACAATAAGGCTTCCCACTGCTGATGCATATGGTACTCGAGACATTTCCATCCTCTCTGCTTCATTGCTAGGATACATTCTTGAGGATAATTTATAATTGATAGGAAGTGGGATAAAAATTGGCTTACAATCTTGTATGTTGAAGTGCTGCAAGATTTTCTTCAATTAGTTCCTTTGAGAAAGCCAAATCTTCCTATCTATTCTATCTCAGTGAATCTGCATCCCTTTGTTGGTCCCAAGTCCTTCATATCAAATTCCCTAGCCAACTATGCCTTTAGCTCTTGGACTCAATCTTTGTCGGGGCCTAGCACCATGTCATCCACATACAACAGTAAGATGATAAAATTATCATTACCAAACCTCTTGTAATATGTACAATGGTCTGAGTTCAGTCTGTTGTATACGAGGCTAATTATGAAGGAATCAAATCTCTTGTACCAACACCTTGGTGCCTGCTTTAGACCATACAGAGATTTGGTTAACTTGCAAACCAAGTTTTCTTTACCCTGTTCTTCAAAGCCTTTTAGTTGGAGCATATATATCTCTTCTTCAAGTTCTCCATGAAGAAAATCCGTCTTTACATCTAATTATTCAAGAGGTAAATCAAATGCAGCACACATAGCCAAGACTACTCTGATAGTGGTCAGTATAACAATAGGAGAAAATATCTCATTAAAGTCAATACCTTCATTTTGAGCATATCCTTTGACAACCAGTCTTACATGATATCATTCCACTTCATCATTGCCATCTCGTTTGGTCTTATAGGCCCATTTGTTACCAATGGCTTTTCGTCTTTCTGGAAGTGCAACAAGTTCCCACGTCTTGTTTCTATGTAAGGCTTTCATTTCTTCCTGCATTGCGTCATCCACAAAGAAGCATCTAGATTACTAATAGCCTCTTGCAAAGTCGATGGCTTTCCTTCTTCTGTTAGAAGACAGTATGCATCGTGGCTGATCATAATATAGTCTTTGTGCCATGATGGTTTCCTTATTTGATGCAATGATCGTCGAACATTTGTTTCAGCCTCATCTACTTCTTGTTCATCATGCTCATGCTCTGGTTCTGCTCCTAAAGAATCATCTTTTCCAACTTTTCTATCCATTTGAACTGTAGTAGTATCTTTAGAAGTGTTATCATTTTCTTGTTCACCATGCAATTCATTATATCACATCCCTACTGACTACAACCTTGCGGGTAGTGGGATCCCATAGGTGATACACCTTAACACCGTCAGCATAACCCAAGAATATGCATTTCTTGGATTTTGGATCTAGCTTTGTTCTTTCTTGGGAATTATACATCATATACACAGGACATCCAAACATATGTAGGGAAGAATAATTTGCTGGCCTACCATTCCACATCTCCATTGGTGTCTTGAAACCAATTGCAGTTGATGGCGACTGGTTTATCACATAACAGGCGATTTTGACGACTTCTTCCCAGAAAGACTTGGCTAGACCTGCAGTATTCAACATAGCCCTCGTTCTTTCTAGGAGAGTTCTGTTTATTCGCTCTGCTACTCCATTTTGTTGAGTTGTATGAGCAACTGTGAATTGCCTTTGAATACCCTCTTGCTTGCAAAATGCCAGAAAATTCCCATCTACATATTCTCCTCCATTATCTATCCTCAAGCATTTGATCCTCTTAACAGATTCAAGTTCCACTTATGCTCTGTATTCCTTAAATATTGAAAATACATCAGACTTCTTTTTGATTGGGTACACCCATAATCTCCTAGAGTAGTCATCAATGAATGACAAAATATTTTAATCCTCCTAGGGATATCTCCGATGACTCCCACACATCAGAATGAATCAAGTCTAATATTTGTTTGCTCCTTGTAGTAGATCTTTCAAACTTCAATCTATATCGCTTTCCTGTAACACAATACTCGCAAAAAGGTAAGTTAACCGATTTGAGTCCGGGAAGGAGATCACATTTTGCAAGAATCTTCAAACCACGTTCTGACATATGACCCAGTCTACGATGCCACATTATTGTTGAATCTTCTTGGCCAGTTGATGCAACCAATGCATCTAACTTCTGCAATGTATCTGCCATAAGCATGTATGGATTTATAGCAATCCTTTTTGCTTTCATCACCACAAGGGAACCTCTAACAACCTTCAAAACTCCATCTTCAATATGGGTCTTGCACCCAAGGTTGTCTCATTGTCCAATAGATAATCCCATCACATGCCGTACCCCTTGAATTATGTGAACTGTACCATCGTACATTTTATTTAGACAGTACCAACTCCAGTAATTTCTAAGGCATGATCATTTCCCATGAGCACAGATCCTTTGGAGATAGGTTCATAAGTGAAAAACCAATCTCGATGTGGAGTCATGTGCCAAGTTGCTGCTAAATCCATTATCCACACATCAGTGAACTAGTTTTCACCTTTAGAACCAATTGCTACTTCGCTATACAAGACTTTTCCATCATCAGAGGTACTTGCAACACATCCTTGAGAAGTTGATGCTTCATGATACTTATCTACATTCTTCTTATTATACCAACAATCCTTCCTTATGTGCCCTCTCATGCCACATTCATAGCATTTGAAATTCTTTCTTCCTCGTGACTTCGATCTACCATAATTTTGTCTCCCACTGGAGTGTTCCACTGATCTCCCTCTCGTCATCGATAATGCCTCTGCTTGCCTTAAACTCTCTGATCTATCTTCCTTGTTTTTGCATCTAGATTGTTCTTCAAGAATCACAACAATATCATCGAAGGATAGATAGTTAATGAGAACATTATATGTTATGTTGATGATAGTTGGTCATACGAATTAGGTAGACTTTGAAGTAGAAGTTCTGCACGTTCATTCACTGCTATTTTGTAATCCAACACTGTAAGTTGGGAGAATAGCGTATTCACATTGTTAATGTGATCCGTTACCGGTGCGGATTCATTCATTCGAAGAGTATAAGGTCTCCTTTTCAAGAATATCTTCTTGTGAAGTGACTTGACCTCTTACAATTTGGTGAGAGCGTCCCAAATTTCCTTTGCTGTCTTTTTCTCAGCAACACTTGACAAGACTGTATCAACCAATGACAAATGCAAATTTCCAATAGCATTGTCTTCCAACTTCTTCCGCTTGTCATCTGTAATACCAATGGGTCTTCCTTCAATTGCTGCTAGGCATTTGTCCTTCCTCAAAATTGCCTTTAACTTCAATTTTCATAGGGAGAAATTACTCCTATCAAATTTCTCAATCTTATATTTTGGTGCCATAATTTTGACAAGAATTCCTTTTTTTTTTCAACTATAACTTGCAACGTGAAGAATAATTTAGCCATAACCTTTGGCTTTGAAACCACTGTTAGGTACCAGAAATATGACAACTAAAATATAGAGTTGAGAATATATGAATTGATACAAAATATTGACAAGAAATGAATAATTTCCTTTTTGAGAAAAATATTACACCTTCTCACTTAACACAAGGAGAAAACAATGACACTTTCTTTTGACACAGGAGAATACATATCTCTCTAAATAAATTAGGAGAAAAACCTCTCAAAAGGAAACTAAATGCGTTCTCTTTTTATGCTCTCTAGATGACTTGATGAATTGTGAATTACAGAGGCTCAGTTTATAGGTGAGTTCCTTTGCATCTGACCATTTGTTAAGCAGAGGTTAATATCTCTTTTCTCTTGGCCATTAAAATGATAGGTAACAAAAATTTAGGAGAGAATTTTCCTCCTTTCGTTTTTACTTTTCCAAAAGAAGCTTTACTTATTTTACAAATTAGATAGACATTCTCTTACCAGTTGGCTTCCATTGATTCAAATAGGGCTAATGATCTTAACTACAATTGCCATCTCTTATTGGCTCTTCTAAAGAGCATTCTTTGTGGGAGAAAGAATATTTTGTAGATAGCTATTCATTGCAGTGCTATACATAATAATAACACCATCAAAACTCCAAGAAAACTAATACACCCATATGCAAGCCTACAGACAATAATGATAACTAACTAAATGAAAGCATTGATGACATTAATGTATCATATTAAAAATAATTATCATGTCATAAACTTCCTACATTTAGGCAGAAATGAGTCAAAGCCCCTCTACAATATTTAGATCTCAATTATTAAATAAGATTATGTTGACCACCGTCCACTTTCATTCATGCACAGTCCACTATCCACATTAATTTAGGAAGTAATTTTAGATTCATGTATTTTTTAGTTCATGTACTTAGGGAATAACTATCTCATTTATTTGTCTTGTAAATACAAGTTGTAATTAATATTCCAAGTGTATAAAAGCAAGCATCATTTGCTGTGTAGAGCTGTGTTATTAATGGCGGATGGCGGTTCATGGCGAAAAGCCAAAAATCCGCCATACAATTATGGCGGATGGCGTTGCGGCCGATGGCGGAAGCCATGGCGGCTATATTAAAAATATAAAAAATATACAAAAAATACTAAAAAAAACTAATAACATATATCAAGAACAATAAAATTAAAAATATATTCTAAGAAATAAAATTCATCAAAAGTATAACTGTTATATATAATTTGAAGTTTGAACTATATAGGATTTACATTTACTTGGGGTATTGTCATATGTGTTAATTGTTATGCTATGTTTTTCTTGAATTTGACTTTGATTATGACGTTATGTTACTTGTAATGATCAAAGTCAAATTCAAAAGCATAATCAAACTATCCAAGTCATAAGTCAAAAGACACAAAACATAAGGTTTAGGTCACTAAGAACTAAAAAGTAGAAACTAGAAAGTAGTCAAGTACTAGCAGGCAGCAGCCAGCAAGTATCAAAATGATAAATTGACACAAATCTAGAATCTATTCCTCCTCCTCCTCAATGTAGTCATCACTCTCATTGTCTTCTAGTGTGGCATATCCCTCTTCTTCTCCTTCCGATTCCCGAAAATCAGTTTGTTCCAACCCTTCTTCTGATTCCTCAAGATTGTCTTCAAATTCTATTTCTTCATCTTCAACTACCACCCCT
Organism: Ormosia semicastrata; assembly: GCA_029884595.1. NCBI lineage: Eukaryota > Viridiplantae > Streptophyta > Magnoliopsida > Fabales > Fabaceae > Ormosia > Ormosia semicastrata. Next base: position 34,001,790 of record JAQQTO010000063.1, read on the forward strand.
TTCCCTTTTGAGGTTGAAGTTGCAGCTGCTGAACCTTTCTTTGAAGCTCTTGCAGCTGCTGCACCACTTGAGATTTGCTTTCTTTTTCTTGTTTGCAGCCTAGTATTTGTTGTAGACTCTCCAACCCCTGAAACCTTATAAACAGTTTGCCAATCTAAAGTGTCATCACCTCCAAATACCAACTCATTCCCAGCATCATTTTCATCATCTATCTCTCTAATCAGCCACTCATTACACTCATCAATGTCATTGAGTGAGATTGGGTCAATCTCATCCCTAAGATTGTAACGTTGATGGAGTGCCTGATTATATTTCACATACACCAAGTTATGCAATCTTTGATGCTCAAGCCTATTTCTCTTCTTTGTATGAATCTGCACATTAACATAATGAAAAAATAATAATTGTAATTACTAACTACACAATAGAGTACTAGGCTAGAATGCTAGACAAAAGTGAAAGAATGACAATTACATGCTCAAAGACACTCCAGTTACGCTCGCAGCCAGATGCACTACATGTCAAGCTCAAAATCTTAATGGCTAGCTGCTGCATATGTGGAGCTGATTGTCCATACATACGCCACCATTGAGCTACAAAGTACAAAGACATAAATTATAAGCTTAGGGCTTAAAATTGTAGGAGTTAGAAGAATTTATATGACTACAAGTCTAGTGCTTAATCTTAGTTTCTCACCTGGTGCAAGGGTCTTCCTATGTGATATTGCAAAAGGATCTCCAAAGAGGCCGATGGCTTGCTTGTATCTTGGTAGCTCAAGTAAGATTTTTTGTTGCACCTCTAGGCTTGGTACCAACCTCCTAATGCAGTCATACAAGCCATTTGTGACCTCCAAATCGAACTCAATTGAAGGATTGCCATAGAAGAAGGCCGGGTTCAAGAAGTGAGCAGTTGCATGTAGTGGACGGTGAAGTTGACATGTCCATCTATTATCAATGATGGCAAATACATCTTTGTATTTGCTTTCATTATTTTTGAATGACTTCATGATAGCTTCCTTAGCTTTGTCCATTGCTTCGTAAATATAGCCCATGCATGGTTTTCTTTCACTGTCAACAAGCCTAAGAACTCGAACAAGTGGAGCCATAATTTTGAGAGTATAAACCACATGGTTCCAAAAAGAAGGCCTCAATACACATTCAGTTGCCTTCTTTCCTTTGGCATCCTTAGACAACTTGTTAGTCATCCATTCATCTGAGGTGAACATTCTTCTAAGGTTGGCTTTTTCTTTATGAACCCTTTCCAAAGAAAGAAAGAATGTAGCAAAGCGTGTAACTGCATGTCTTACTAATTCTCTTTTATTTGTGAAGTTTCTCAACATGCTTAGGGTACTTGAATGGCTATAGATGAAGCCAACAAGTATGATTGCCCTTTGGATTGTCTTCTTTACTAGAGGAAGCTTCCCAATGTCTTCTAACATTAAATCTATGCAATGGGCAGCACAAGGAGTCCAAAAAATATGTTTTCTCTTTTCTTCCAACATCTTGCCAGCTAAAACATAATTGCTTCCATTATCAGTTATGATTTGAACCACGTTCTCCTCTCCAATCTCATCCACAAGACTATCCAATAACTCATACAACTTTTCACCTGTCTTCACAAATTCAGAACCATCAATAGATCTCACAAACTTTGTCCCGGCCGGAGAGTTCACCAAGAAATTAATCAAGCTTCTTTGTTTCCTATCAGTCCATGCATCTGACATAATGGAGCAACCAAATTTTGCCCATTGAACATAGTGGCCCTTCAACAAATTTTCTGTGTATGCAAGTTCTTTGTTGAGGCACACCACTCTAGCCTCATGAAAAGTCATCGGCTTCAAACCCGGACCATAGGCTCCAATAGCTTCAATCATATGGTTAAAGCTTTTGTAGTTGACAGCATTGAATGGAATTCCAACTTGGTACATCCATCGAGCTATATATTGAATGACTCTAGCTCGTGCTTCTTTGTCACAAGAGTCCCTTATGCTAGCTTGCCTCAACTTTTCCTTTTTCCTTTGTTTAATGGCAGTTTCAGGTTTTTGGCAATACAAATCCAATGGCCCTTTCATGGTAGTCTTCTTTTTCCTCTCACTGGCAATGGCGGTAGTTGGTATATCATCTTCATCTCTTAGCCCTTCTTCTTCTTCACTCTCACCAAAAGTCAAATTTTCAAGGTCAAGAGCCCTCACAACATCAATTCCCATTTCAGCACTATCAGACTTCTTTTTACCACTAAAATACACCCATAACTCTTCTCTAATTTCTTTGGGACACTTTGGGCAAGCTTTGACATTGCCTTTCTTTCCCATGAGATGATGTTTTAATCTAGTGATGCCTCCCTTGGTAATTTTGTCACAAAAATTGCAAACCAAATCATTGGTCTCATTCCCCACTAATGGATGACAGTACTTCCAGCCTGGATCAGTCCTATTAGTAGTTGCCATCACCCTAAATCACGTAAAGATGTAGAATAAAAATTAAAATCAGTAGGAAAAGTACAGAGCATTCACAAACAGAGCCTACTGAGTAAGGAAAAGAATGAAGTGGATGATGGGTAAGAAAAACAACACGCACAGAGGGTGGGGGTTGGGGGGGAAGAAAGACAACATCCTTTGGGTGATGGCTGCTAATGGGTGGGTGCAAAACAGATGGAAAGAAACAGAAAACAAAAAAATAAACAGAAATAAAAACCTTAACTTACTTGGAGATTTGGAGAAGAAAGAAACAGAAATGGAGGTGCGGTGTGCGAAACAGAGACATGCCGCCGGAGAAGATGGAGACACGGCGGTGACTGGCCGGAAAAGACAGGTACACCGACGGTGAGTGGCCGGCGAAGACGATCGGCGCTGTTGGAGAGGAGTGCGATGGAATGGAAGAACAGAGGAGGCTCAATGGAGTGGGGAGCAGCAAATGCTTTGGGAATTAGGGCTCGAACGATGCTGATTGGTGGGAAATCAGAAACAAAAACCACCAAACAGCCTAAAATACCCCTAATTTTAAAACCCAAAATACCCCAAAATCCGCCATTTGCATTTGGCGTCCGCCATATCGCCACACTGCCATCTCCATGGCATCCGCCATGGCGCCGCCATGTGCAACCCGCAACGCCAGATGCTTTCTGTGGCGTTCTGCCCGTTTTCCGCCCCGCCATGGCGCCGCCATAGCCGCCTTTTGATAACACTGGTGTAGAGGTACACAAGCAATTTAGAAAAACTCTTTGTGTTCTTTCAATTTGGTATCAAAGCTCCCGACCCTGGGAGTCTATTTTTTCCGCTGCCTTAGCCTTCATTGCTGAGTATCCTTAGGTGCCTTGCCTTCATTGCAGGACTTGTTCTTCACTTGCTTTCATTGCAAGTTCTGGTTCTCATAAACTATACTATTCCTTCCTTTTGCCCAACCTTCAGAGCGACTTTTTTCACCAAAAGACCACCCACCATCTTTCTCAGAAACCTCCGACCAGCCAAACCCAGAAGACTCACTCTTGAAAACCACCACATGCGCCACCACACGCGCTTGCTCCTATTGGCACGTGAGCCCCACACGCCACCTTCCCAACAGTTCGCCGTCGCGCCACATCCAACCTGACCGTTGGCCCTTCCTTTCCTTGTTTCATCCATCAGAATCTTCAGCTGCTGCCTTAATAGTGGCGCATCCTAAAACCCTTTCTTTCTTACCTCTGTTCTACTAAAATCATGTCTGAGACCGAGTCCACTATCTCCCAAAGCAATACGACCCAGCCTTCAATCCTAAACCCAAATGACCTTCCTCCTTTACAGTCTTCCTATCGACTCAATGGAAAAAATTATTTACAATGGGCACAAGTCATTCGAACAACCCTCAAAGGTTAACGAAAATTGAACCACATTAAGGGAACTGCACCTGGAAAAAATGACCCACTGTTTGAGGCTTGGGATGATGAGGATTCTCCTTTCCAACTTTTCCTTAATAAAGTGCCTATCAATGTCAATGTGTTTGATACGATCATGCTGGACAGGATTATTTGCAATGTTTATAGCTGAGTTGTTATCATAGAATAGTCTTATAGGAGCTTCAACATCTAGTCTCAAATCTTCAAGAATTCTTTTAATCCATAATACTTCACAAACTCCATTTGCCATGGCCCTATACTTAGTTTCAGTGCTGCTCCTAGCAACCACGTTTTGCTTCTTGCTTGGCCAAGTAACCAGATTCCCCCATAAGAAAGTACAGTAACCAGATGTTGATCTTCTATCACATATCAAGCCTGCCCAGTCTGCATCTGTGAAGGCTTCTATACTTCTTTGATCACCCTTTTTAAATAACAATCCCATGCCTGGTGAGCTCTTTAAATACCTGAGGATCTTGTATACTGCCTCCAAATGTTCCTCATATGGTGACTGCATATACTGACTTACAACACTAACAGCAAAGGCAATATCTGGCCTTGTATGGGACAAGTAAATGAGTTTTCCTACAAGGCGTTGATATCTACCATTATCAATTGGAACTCCACTGCAAACCTCCCCCAACTTCTGATTCGGGTCCATAGGTGTATCACTTGGTCTACAGCCACTCATTCCTGTCTCTTCTAGTAAGTCAAGAACATACTTCCTTTGTGATACAGAAATTCCCATTTTCGACCTTGCAATTTCCATACCTAGGAAGTAGCATAAAGGTCCCAAATCTTTAATCTCAAATTCTGAGGCAAGGTGTTTCTTTAATCTATTTATCTCATCACCATCACTTCCAGTCAGAATTATATCATCCACGTATACACTTAGAACAACCATTTTTCCACTGTTCGTGTGCTTCACAAACATTGTATAGTCAGATTGTCCTTGGCTATATCCTTCTTTCTTAATAAACTTGGCAAACCTTTCGAACCAAGCACGTGGAGATTGCTTTAGTCCATAGAGTGATTTCTTCAACTTACAAATCTTCCCTCCAAACTTCTCTTCAAAACCGGGAGGAGCATCCATATAGACCTCTTCTTCCAACTCTCCATTGAGAAACGCATTTTTAACATCCAGTTGAAACAATGGCCATTCTAAATTTGCAGCTACAGAAAGTAATACGCGAATAGTATTTAGTTTTGCTATAGGGGCAAATGTCTCCTGGTAGTCAACTCCATAGGTTTGAGTGAATCCCTTTGCAACCAATCTTGCTTTATAGCGTTCCAAGGATCCATCAGATTTAAATTTCACAGTAAAGATCCACTTGCAGCCAACAATTAATTTTCCTTCAGGTAAGTGAACCATCTCCCATGTTCCATTTATTTCCAAAGCCTCCATCTCTTCACGAACAGCCTTCTTCCATTCAGGAACCTTTAGAGCTTCCTGTATAGACCTAGGTATTTCCACACTTGACAATTGTTAGACAAAAGTATGGTAAGATGATGATAGGTTCTTATATGAAACAAAATTTGAAAAAGGATGTTGAGTACATGATCTAATTCCTTTCCTAAGAGCAATAGGGAGATTTAGAAACTCGGGATCCACATGCAGAATGGGTAATGACTCAGATTCCAAAGACTCAGAAATTGTACCTGAATTTTTTGTATTTTTCAGATCTAGTACTGGATCAGATTCTTGACATGGAGGGAGTACAATTGTATCTCTCTTACTTTGAATCTGTCTTTTCTTGGTGTAAATTTTCCCAAATAGTCTCTCATCATTGAAATGTGCCTTGTCTATTGTATCTATTTTTTGTTCAGGCACTAAGGTAGATTTCTGTTCTTCCTTATTCAGAGTATCAAGGTCAAAAATAGGAGTTTCAATATTAATCTTACCATCAGAAATTTTTCTGGTCAAACCATCAGTGTCAGTTTCAAACACCGAGTCTTCATATTCTTTCCCCCCTGAAGAGGAGGGCCAAAAAAACTCTGAGATTCAAAGAAAGTAACATCCATTGTGACAAAGAATTTTTTGCTGATCAAAGCATCTATACCCTTTTTGTGTGGGGGAGTATCCCAAAAAAATGCATTTTATAGCCCGAGGATCCAACTTATCTCTATTGTGATTGTGGACATGAACAAAAGCAACACAACCAAAGATATTGAGAGGTAAATCTGAAGTATGTCGTGACAGAGGAAAGAAAGTTTTGAAAACTTGCAGAGGTGTTTGAAAGTTCAAAACTCTTGATGGCATCCTGTTAATAAGATAGGTAACAGTTAGAAGAGCTTCCCCCCATAAGTATTTAGGTACTTTAGTGGTGAACATCAAGGACCTAGCTACTTCTAGGAGGTGTTTATTTTTGTTCTGCTACCCCATTTTGTTGAGGGGAGTCAATACAAGAGCTGTGATGAACAATTCCGTTTTGTAAGAAAAAAGATCCTAGTATTTGATTAAAATATTCTTTTCCATTGTCACTTCGAAAAACTTGAATTTTGGTTTGAAATTGCGTTTTAATCATATTAAAAAAAAATTTAAAAACATGTCCTGCTTCAGATTTTTCTTTAAGAAGATAGAGCCAACTTAGGCGAGTATGATCATCAATAAATGTTATAAACCACTTTTTTCCCAAATTTGTTAGAGTCCTAGCAGGCCCCCACACATCACTATGGATGAGAGTAAAAGGTTTAGAGGATTTATATGGTTGAGCAGGAAAAGAAGCACGATCGTGCTTAGCTAATTGACAAATATCACACTGAATTAATGATAAGATTTTATTATGAAATAAATTTGGAAACAAGTACTTTAAATATTGAAAGCTAGGATGGCCTAACCTATGGTGCCAAAACATTATTTCATCCTCAATAGAACTAAGGCATGCTCCTTGACTTGAGAATTTAGGTTGCTGACACAAAGGCTGTCCAGCATCAAAGTAATAGAGACCACCATACTCTCTAGCATTGCCAATCATCCTCCCCGTATCCAGATCTTGAAATTCACAGCAATTTGGGAGAAATTTAGCACAACACTTCAAATCACAGGTTATTTTACTAACAGACAATAGATTACAAGAAAGATTTGGGACATAAAGGACATTGTGAAGGACCAAATTATAAGAGATGACAATGGATCCTTTCCCAGCAATGGTTGAGAGAGAGCCATCAGCGATCTTAATTTTTTGATTACCTGCACAAGGACTATAGGAAGAAAAAAATTTGGAGCACCCTGTCATATGATCTGTGGCACCGGAATCTATTATCCATGGACAAAGCGGAATAGTGGACACGTTAAAAGCAGCAGATTGAAGATAATTACCTTTCTGGGCTAAGGAACAAGAAGAAGATACAGAGTTAGAGAATTGTGTGGACTGAAAAAGTCTGTACAGTTGATCTAACTGTTCCTTACTGAATGAAGGTATCGCCTCCTTGGTGTGTCGTGGCTTATGGTAGTGATTACACCATACTTTCTCACCTTTTTTTTCTGTCGTGCTTGGGATTGAGAATTACTGTGATTGTTCCTGGTGAATAGGGCTGAAACTTCAGGAGTCGATGAGTTTTTTTCACCTAACATCACATTGCGGCGACCTTCCTCACGTCAAATTTCTGAAAGAACTTCCCGGATTGATGGCAAAGGGGTTCTGCCAAGAATCCGGCCTCTAACCTCATCAAGACTCTTATTCAGGCCTGCCAAGAACTCGTAAACCCGATCATTCTCCAATCGTTTCACATACCGAACGCTATCATCTTTACAGGCCCAATCATCTTCATAGCAGAGATCAAGTTCTTGCCATAATGCCTTCATCTCGTTGTAATATTCAGTCACTTCATGGTCACCCTGTTTTGTCTGCCACAATTTCGTTTTCAACTCAAAAATCTGAGATGAGTTTTCGAGGTCTGAATATATTTCTCAGACCGCATTGCACACATCTTTTGCAGTGGGCAGGAGCAAATACGTTTTCCCTATTGAGACCTCCATGGAATTGATTAGCCAAGCCGTAATGAGGGAATTTTCAGACTTCCAAATCCACCATGTCGGATCAGATTTTGTTGGCTCCTTCATCTCGCCAGTGAGATAGCTGAGTCTTCCCTTGTCGTCGACCACCAGCTTGATTGACTGAGCCCACTCCATGTAATTTTTTCCATTCAATTTGTGCGCAGTTAATTGAAGTGGAAAATTTTCAAGACCGCTAGGATGTACAGACCCTGACGACAGCAGTGCCCCAACACTTACTCCAGAAGATTTGGTGGTGAATCCACCTTCGGGTATGGCTGATTGCGCCATCACAACAGAACAGAACCGAAAGAGGAGAAAAGGGACGATAATAGGTTCAAGGTCGATTTGAACCCGTGCTGGCTCTTGATACCATGAGCATAGTCGTGAAACAGAATAGGAGAGAAAAATATTTCATTTCATTTCTAATTAGGTCTTACAAAAGGTTAGAATATAAAGGCTGTACATTCCTAATATAACTCCTCAATTTTAGAAACTATACAATCGTAATCCCTAGAAGATAGGAAAGTTAATAACAAAACAAATCTTTTCTATTTACAAAATAAATCTTTCTATTTTCAACAGATATAGACAAAGTCAAGGTGATCATACCCTCTTTATCAAACACTCACTTGAAGGTAAATTGACTATCCTACTTGTGTATGTAGATGATATCATTATATCAAGGGATGATGTTGTTGAGAAATCACTCTTAAAGGAGAAACTGGTTAGAGTTTGAAATGAATGACCTTGGGAGATTGAAATATTTCCTTGGAATTGAAGTTGCCTACTCTAAACAAGGTATCTTCATTTCTCAATGGAACCTTGACCTTCTCAAGGAGACTGGGAAGCTTGGATGTAAAATTTCTAGAGTACCGATTGAGCAAAATCATAGAATGGGTAATGAGGAAGAAAATCCCAAGGTTGATAAAGCTCAATATCAAAGGTTGGTAGGAAAATTGATATATCTGGCACATACCAGACCAGATTTAGCATATGTTGTGAGCATGGTAAGCCAGTTCATGCATGACCCAAGAAGAAGACATATGCAAGCTGTTGATCGTATTTTACAGTATCTCAAGGCTTCTCCACGAAGAGGATTATTGTTTAAAAGGGGTAGAAATCTATCTATGGAGGTCTATCGATGCCGACTATGCTTAGGGTCAATTCGATGGGAGGTCAACAACTCAGCTCCGCATGTTTCTTGGAGGGAATCTTGTGACATGGAGAAGTAAAAAATAAAATGTAGTTGCATGATCAAGTACAGAAGCAGAGCTCCGAGCTATGGCTCAAGGAGTTTGTGAATTGTTATGGATGAAAATCATTCTTGATGATCTCAAGATTAAGTATGAAGTTCCAATGAAGCTATTTTGTGATAACAAGTCAGCCACTAGCATTGCTCACAATCTAGTTCAGCATGATAGGACCAAGCATATAGAGATTGACCGGCACTTTATTAAAGAGAAACTTGATAGTGGGCTGATTGCCACATCATATATCCCATCAGAACATCAACTGGATGATGTGCTAACCAAGGGTCTTCCTAAAGATAAGTTTCAAAATCTCACTTGCAATCCGAGTTATACCTTGGTGATCACCAGGAGTGATTGGGAATGATTGATATCCATTCTCCTACTTGAGGGGGAGTGTTGACCACCGTCCACTTTCATTCATGCACAGTCCACTATCCATATTAATTCAGGAAGTAATTTTAGATTCATCTAATTTCTAGTTCATGTACTTATGGAATAACTATCTCATTTATTTGTCTTGTAAATACAAGTTGTAATTAATATTCCAAGTTTATAATAGCAAGCATCATTTGCTGTGTGGAGGTACACAAGCAATTTAGAAAAACTCTTTGTGTTCTTTCAATTGATTAATCTTGGCTTCATTATCCTCAATCTTTTATATGTCACAATGGATATTCCACATGTTAGAATAAAGCCCATGTTTCACATGTTTCTCATGTTACATATGTGAAACGTGTCATAGGCCTTAGTGTTTATACTTAATACATTCATGTATCATTCATTTACACTATGTATATAAATACCAGTTTATAGGTGTGTGCAGACACAATTTCCTCAAATCGTCTCTATATTCTATATGGTATTAGTAGTAGGTTAAGATCCTCACACCGCTGTGCAACACCAGTGGATTCTTGTCAACCAGCTGCGCCTCCACCAGCTGTAACTTTTTCAGAGACGCCCACCACTACCAACGACCCAGAATGGGAGCAAAACCCACCGACTGGCTCAACCGCCGCCGACCCACCGCCACCCGCCATCGCACGCACCACTTCCACACTCTGCTTCTACGCTCACACGCTGACGCGTGTGAGCTCGTGATGCCTTCTTCGGCCACCGTGTTTTGCCGATGCCACCCTCAAATACCCCCTTACCCCTTTCAGACCTCACCTACCTTCTTCCAGCCTATACCACCCCGTGACCCCATCTTACCTCTCTGTTCTTTCTTTCTTTTGCACTGTTATGAGTTTTTTCTTTTCCCACCCTCCATCTCAATATTTCCTCCTAGCCTATTAAGCCTTTTTTTTACCCTCACCAGCATGTCTACTTCATACTCACCTTCTTCCCTTACTTAGTTTCACTAATGTCCCGTTGATCCCATGTGATAAATTGGTGGGGGCAGCCAATTACACATCTTGGGTTGCTGCTGTGGAGTTATGGTTTGAAGGTCAAGGGCATGATGAACACCTAGAACAACAAGCCAAGGACATTCCCGACTAGGACCAGGCCAAGTGGAAACAGATTGATGCTTCTCTTTACAGTGTGTTGTGGTTCTCCATTGATGCCAAGCTTCAACCTCAATACCGTGCTTTTTTGACATGCTATGATGTATAGGCCAAGGCTAAGAAATTGTACTCCAATGATGTCAACCGTCTCTACAACATTGTTTCTAACCTGATCGCCACTAAGAAACAAGACATGGACATGGAGACCTATCTGAGTAAGCTTGATACTGTGATTGCTGAGTTTGATGCACTTATGCCCTTCACTGACAATGCAGAGAAACATGCCGAACAACGTGAAAAGTTCTTCATGGTCCTTGCCCTTACTGGTCTACCACCTGAGGTTGACTCAGTCCGCAATCAGATACTCTCAAGCCCTACCGTTCCTTCATATGATACAGTCTCCGAACAACTGTTGCGTCTTTCAACTCCTACAACTGTTGCTCCATCCCTTGCACTTGCTGAATCATCTGCCCTGATTTCCTAATCCAGCAACCGGGACGGACGGGGAGGAGGTCGTGGTGGTACTCGTCCTCGTCCTCGTCCTCGCTGCACCTTTTGCTATAGAAGATCAACCTTAGGGTATTGTGTCCTTGTTGGAGGTAACTTAATCTCATGGCAGAGTAAAAAGCAGAACATAGTTGTTAGATCTAGCGTAGAGGCCGAGTATCGCGCTATGGCAGCAGCAACATGTGAACTTACGTGGCTAAAGCAATTGCTTCAGCAGCTGAAATTAGGAGACATTAAGAAATGAAATTGATTTGTGACAACCAAGCTACTTTACATATTGCTTCTAACCTAGTTTTTCATGAAAGGACCAAACATATAGAGATTGACTGCCATTTTGTCAGCGCAAAGGTTCTTTCAGACGAGATCACGACAGGTTTTGTCAACTCCAATGAACAATTAGCTAATATATTTACTAAATCCCGTAGAGGGCCTCGGGTTGATTTTATTTGTAACAAACTTGGAACATATGATATATATGCCTCAGCTTGAGGGGGAGTATTAGAATAAATCTCATGTTTCACATATTTCTCATATTACATATGTGAAACATGTGTCATATGATTTAGTGTCCTTATAGGACTTGGTGTTTATACTTAATAAATTCATGTATCATTCATTTACACTGTAATATTTAATTTTTGTACACAAATACTGTAAGTTATGTTTGACAACTATATCTTTAGATTTTATATTTCAACTTTGATAGATAATCAAGGTTAAATGAGTTTGATTCCATCTTTCTATAAGCCAAAGGCTGTTGTTACCTTACCAAAGTTATTCAACAGGTTAAAAAACTTTCAAAATTTGGCAAGATATGACTTATGTGTATGCATTTTTTATTCAATAAGGCTACTTTTATTATTAGAACAAAAACTAAAATAAAAAGGAAAAATGTTACTAGGTTTTGAAACTCTTAACAAGCAAAACTCAAATATCAGTGATCAGTCTGAAGCCTAACTTGCACTTGATTCAAGCACAATCCAGAGGAAAACCTAGCAAGCCAACCCTGAAGTACCTAAATTATGATTTCGCTTAGCTTTTATCATACATTTGTTTTATTTCCAGGAGGAGGGGGGTGGGGTGGGGGGGAGGGTGAAGTACACTAAAATAAACTTGAAAACCTAAGAGCAAAAAGTGAACGTTCTATGGATTTCAACAGCACTAGAAAAAACATGGATAGACTGCTGAATTAACCAACTCAAATGTTAGAAAGATGAAGCCATTAGCAAAGCTTCTTAATCAATTGAGCCACATTAAGATGATTAATTATGAACATATGTAACCTCCCAAAATAATAATACAACCTTAGATCTTGATCGAACAGCAGGATCCATACTTCGAGAAAGAAGCCTCGCAAGAGGAAGCATCTCAGCAACCTCAGCTCTGCGAACTTCAAGTTTCATTCTCCATCTGCCCATGGAGGATATAACACTACCAAGATGGCCAGACATTAGCCTTTTTAAGAGACCACCCCCTTTTCTGTCAACAGGATTACGATCTCGAGTGCCAGGCAACACATATTCACCTTGAAGTTCATAACAACTGTAGTTTTGTTGCAAAACAGTTTTCTCAATAGTGATCTGAACAACAGTGCATCAACTGACAATCAGTATCAAACAAAAAGGTCATTCACAGCCCCAAAACAGTTTTAACACCGCTATTTCATTTAATATGACAAAATATTGATTTCATTAAAAGGTGTTATTTGCCTTGCAATGTATAACTAAAAAGGATCTTCAACAGCCAAATGTTGGTAAGCTTAAGGTCCATAAAGTTTAAAAAAAAATTAACAGTGAAGATAATCAACTAAGCACCTGTATTTTTCATTTAAGGGATGTTGCTATACATCTATTACTGACCATCACCAGTAGCAAACATTAAGGGATATCACTTAAGATTTAATATTATGCGAATCAAATTTTAAACTGAAGAAAAAAATACAAACTAACAGAATTAGAATAGTGAACACTGTTGAAAGAGAGAAAAAAGTGAGAGACATATAAGAAAACCATGTGTTTTAATTACACAACGGAGGCTGAATATATACTCAATAAGTAATAAATAATTACACAATTTACATGATGTGGGACTAACAATTATACAATTAATTACATCTAATTACATACAGTTTCCAACACTCCCCCTCAAGTTAGAGCATATCAGTCATATGCACCAAGCTTGTTACAAATATAGTTTACTCAAGGACCTCTCAAAGACTTAGTGAAAATATCTGCCAGTTAATCATTTGAATTGACAAAGCTAGTGGTGATGTCTCCAGACAAGATCTTCTCTCTAATAAAGTGACAGTCTATCTCAATGTGTTTGGTCCTCTCATGAAACACTGGATTGGAAGCGATATGCAGTGCAGCTTGGTTATCACAAATAGGAGTCATTTACATAACGTTTCCAAACTGAAGCTCTTTAAGAAGCTGTTTTAACCAAATGAGCTCACAAGTAGCTAAGGCCATGGCTCGATATTCTACTTCGGAACTTGATCTTGCAACCACATTTTATTTCTTACTCTTCTAGGATATCAGATTACCCCCAATGGATACACAATAACCAGAAGTTGATCTCCTATCAGTAGAAGAACCTGCCCAATCAGCATCTGAGTATCCAACAATCTGAGTGTATCCTTTGTCTTCATAGACAAGGTCTTTTCCTGGAGCTCCCTTAATATATCTGAGAATATGAGTCACTGCATCACAATGTCCTTCACAACGTGAGTTTAGAAATTGGCTTACTACACTCACCGCAAAGGAGATATCTGGACGGGTAACAGTAAGATAGTTAAGTTTTTCAACCAATCGTCTATATCTTCCTGAGTCTGAAAGTGGCTCCCCCTGATCCGGTAAAAGTTTAACATTGGGATCCATAGGAGTGTCAACTGACTTTGCATTCAATAGTCCTGTTTCTTCAAGAATATCCATAGCATACTCCCTTTGTGAGATAACTATGCCATCCTTGGACTGTGCCACTTCAATTCCTAGGAAATAACGAAGTTTTCCAAGATCTTTGGTCTGAAAATGATGACAGAGATGTTGTTTTATTTGATTTATACCTTGGTGATCGCTGCCTGTGATAACAATGTCGTCCACATACACAATCAAATAGATACAGCTTCGGATTGTATGGCGATAGAAGACAGAGTAGTCAGCCTCACTGCTAGTCATACCAAACTGCTGAACAACAGTATTGAATCTCCCAAACCAAGCCCGAGCAGATTGTTTGAGACCACACAAAGACTTGTGTAGACGACAAACGAGGCCAGAAGACTCCCCCTGAGCAACAAACCCTGAAGGTTGCTTCATGTAGACTTCTTCCAGATTACCATAGAGAAAAGCATTCTTGATATCCAGCTAATGAAGGGGCCAGTGGCGAATAGCAGCCATAGACAGAAAAAGCTGAACAGAAGCCATCTTCGCCACTGGTGAGAAAGTGTCCCCATAATCTAAACCAAATATCTGGGTATACTATTTTGCCACTAGACGAGCCTTTACGCGATGAAGAGTACCATCAGGGTCAACCTTGACCGTATAAATCCACCTGCAACCTACAACAGACTTCGCAGGAGGAAGAGGAGCAAGTTCCCAAGTACCACTGCTCTGAAGTGCACACATTTCATCAATCATTGCCTGTTGCCACCCAGGATGGGATAAAGCTTCACCTCGAGATTTAGAAATAGACACAGAAGACAAGGTGGAAAGACAAGCATAATGCAATGAAGAGAGACAATGGTAACTTAAAGTAACATAGTGAGGAGAAGGGTTACGAATGGATCGTATACCTTTTCGAAGAGCAATGGGAAGGTCAGGCGCGGGAGGCAGTTCCAGAGCTGGTAAAGGAGGTGGAGCCAGAAGAGAGTCCACAGGGGCCTCAATAACCTCTGATGGTGGTGGTGGTGGCGGTGGCTGTGGCCGACGATGATAAACCTGAATGGGGCGAGTAGTAAGAACCAGGGTACCAACAGGAGAAGGTGATGATAGAGTAGGGTCAACTGGGACAAGAGGAGGAAAAGTAGGGAGAACCTCAGTAATAGGTGTAAGTGGCAGGTCAGGAGACTCAAAGAAAGGAACAGACTTGAAGAATGTGACATCGGCAGAGACTAGATAACGCTTAAGAGTGGGTGAAAAACACCGATAACCCTTTTGAGACCAATGGTAACCGAGAAAAACACATTTTATGGAGCGAGCAAACTGTTTGTCAAGACCTGGAGTGACATCATGGACAAAACATGTCGACCCGAAGAGATGAGGTGGAAGAGAATAGAGGGGTTGGTGAGGGAACAAAACAGAATGAGGTACCCGGTTATCAGGCACAGAAGAAGGCATACGGTTAATCAAATAGTAGGCAGTGAGAACCGCATTGCCCCAAAAATGGAAGGGAACACGACCATGATGCAAAAGGGTTCGAGTGGTTTCAATAAGATGTCTATTTTTGCGCTCAGCAACCCCATTTTGTTGTGGGGTATAGGCACACGATGTTTGGTGAAGAATTTCGTTAGATGCCATAAAATTTTGAAAATTATGAGATAAAAATTCACGGGCACTGTCACTACGCAAAATACGAATTGGAATACCAAATTGAGTTTTTATTTTATGATAAAAGGTCTGAAAAATTGAGAACAACTCTGATATGTTTTTCATTAAAAATAACGAAGTACATCGAGAATAGTCATAAATAAAAGTAACAAAGTATTTAGACTCAAAAGTAGACTCAACACGACTAAGACCCCAAATATCATAATGCACTAAAGCAAAAGGAGACGCAGCTCGACGACACACCCTATCGGGAAACGGATTACGGGTGTGTTTCCCAAGTTGACACGACTCACAAGGTAAACTAGATAACTTAGAAAAGTTTGGCACCATTTGCTGTAGTTTGGCAAGGCTAGGATGACCCAACTTAGTATGGATGGTGAAAGGGGAATCTGTAATAGAGCACACACAAAAGGTGGCAGAGAGTTGGTAAAGGCCATTAGACTCGCATCCAACGCCAATCATCCGTCCCGAACTCCGGTCCTGCAAAATGATAGAGTCTTTAGTGAAACTAATGCGAAATCTAAAGAACGTGTCAAACGACTAATGGACAGTAAATTAAAAGAACATCCAGGGACATAAAGAACAGAATCAATAGACAGAGAAGGGAGGGGATGGACAGTTCCAATCTCTTGGGGCTGTGTTTGGGAACCATTTGCTAAAGTAATCATAGGTAAATAGCCAGAGTTAGAAAGTTTGGAAAAAAGACGCTTATTACTAGTGATATGGTCAAATGCACCAGAGTCAAGGACCCAAGGACCTAAGGATGATGATTGAGAGAGAAGCAAATGCATTCCCAACGTGCTCAACAGATGCAGTAGAGTTAGAAGTCTGTTGTTGCTCAAACCATTTCAAAAAATCTGCATAGGCAGTCGGTGATGGGGTTGATGGTGCAGAAGGCTCAGGTAAATCAGGTACAGCAACCTGGGCAACATTGGCACCTTGGGAGACGAGGGCAGAAGTATCAACTGGAGCCGAGGCTTGGACAGAATCAGAAGGGTGCTTAGCCGGGACCCAGAGCAAAGTAGACCAAACAGAGGACAGAGTAGGGATAGTAGGTGAACCCAAAATCTGATCACGGTTGGCAGAATATTCCGGAGGCAAACCATACAAGGCCATGAGCATGAAGAAGGTGCTGCGTTGCTTGAGTTCTTTTGCTAGGGTAGCAACAGGAGGTAGCAACTCATTAAAATCATAGAGAGCAGCATGAACCTTTCCCAAATAAGCAGACATAGAGCCATCAAATTGATGAGGAGCAATAACACTCAAGAGATTGTGACAAACCCCATATAGCCGCTGAGTGTCGTTAGTGTAAAGAACCTTGGCCTGCTCCCAAACAGAAGCACAAGTGGTCTGAGCATGGAAGATCTGCTTGAGGGACGAGTGAATGGTGGACTTGATGACAACGCACAACTGTTTATCAATCTTCTTCCACTTGGGTTGTTCTTCTGCAGACACAGAGGCAAGGTCCGTGGTGAGGTGGTCTTCATATCCTTGACCCTCAAGCCACAACTTGACGTCTGAGGCCCAAGTATCATAGTTGCTGCCATCTAATTTATCAGCGGAGAGAGGAACATTGAGGTAACTCGTGAACACAGGAGGCTCAGCCTTTAGGTTGTCTTTAGAACCATCTGGGGAGGTAGAACTAGCCATGGGTCAGACTATAAAGTGTTAAAAAGTGAAACCACAAGGTACCTGAGAGTCCAAACGCAAGTGAACAAGGGGACAGAGATGTCTGATGGAGGATCCGAGGGTAGATCGGCGTAGAGGAGACAGAGATGAGTCAGGTGAGAGGAGTGGCGGCTGGACGCGCCGGAAAATGGGCCGCGCGGTGGCTGTTTGGCTGCGTCAATGGGCGGCGCATCCCGGCGGCGTTGGGGCTGGGCTTCTGGGGGTCGGCCGATCAGCGGGAGACGATCCCGGTGGTGTGGTTGCCAGCCGGAAAGGAGACGTCCGCTGGCGGCGGCCAGCGGAGACAAAGGCGGAAAAAGAAGAAAAAAGGGCCGGAATGACGTCACAGCAAGGGAGAAAGGCCGGCAAACTAGAATGGAAACACAGTTGGCCGGAAAAAATTTCACCAGAGAGCAGTGGACTCACCGGGCGTGCACAGTTCTAGGATTGCCTCTCTTTAGGCTCTTGATACCATGTTGAAAGAGAGAAAAAAGTGAGAGACATAGGAGAAAACCGTGTGTTTCAACTGCACAACGGAGGCTGAATATATGCTCAATAAGTAATAAATAATTACACAATTTACATGATGTGGGACTAATAATTGTACAACTAATTACACCTAATTACATACAGTTTCCAACAAACACTACACCTTCACATATTCATAATCAACTCTGTTCATGCTAAACAGACTTCTTCATTTAATTCCCAGGATAGCAATAGAAAACTAACAGGTAAATAAAATTCAGGTGCAAACAAATAAGAGGATGGTCTTATGCACTCACAACATCTCCACTCCACCTAGCCGCCACATCTAGGGCTTCACCGAGAACACCACTAAATTTTGGCCGAAGTACAGATAGGACTCCATGTCCTCTTCTTTTCTGAAGATTAAGCTGGATTTCTGCCTGAAATCAAAGAAGCTACCAGCTGAAAAACACCATGTATTCTTTCCATGACATGAGCATTAAATAATGCCACAACCAGGTTATCATTTAGGCAGGACTGAAAAAAAAAAGGGAGGGACAGAGACGAGGGAAAGCAAAAAAGCTGATTGAAAAGTCAAATTTGCACATTAGAATTTTCCACTATCAATTTTATCCTGCCTGTCCATCTCTTCTCTATATGTATCTTGATGTACTTTATGTAGAGATATTAATTTTCTGGGCCTTCTGCTAACAACTTGAGATTTTGGGATAGTTGGTCCTAAAAATGGCATTAGAGCCTCTATGATTTGTCCACACTCCACACTTTAAGCCCAAAGGGCTTTTGGATGAAGAGGTAGATAGAGATATTAATTAAAAACCATTCCTTGACCTTCTCCTAGCAACTTAGGATTTTGGAATGCTTGGTACTTGACACTTCATTCTTGCCACTAAACTAATGGGTCAATTAGACATCCTTAATATATTCAATTAGCATAGCCATAGAGCCAGATTTAAAAATTTAACAAATAATTCTACATATTTCTTGACTGAATAATTCTTGAGGCCACTAGCAGATTGAGTCAATTACCTCTCTACACAGAAAGGGGAGGAACAATTACACCATTGGTGATTTTGGAAGAACAAAAATCTATATGATACCACCTACATTCCAAACCACTAATTTTCAAAACTCGAACAAACAGGATAGCCAATCTTGAACCAAAACAAATTATCAATTGGATTAAGTGGAATAATATCCAGGTTCGATATATGACGCAACAAAAACACGGGAGAATTACAAACTAGGAAATCTTGGCGAACATATTTCCAATTTAGGAAGAATCAAGAATTAACCAAAGTTGGAAATGATGGTTAACCCATGTTCAAAGAATGGTTAGTGGTTAACCAATTAGCAAATATAAACTAAAATCACTAACCACAAGTCACGGCTTTGGTTAATATTTTCCTTTATTGGAATTTGTTTGCCAGGACTTCCTAAATTGGAATACTACCTAAAAACAAGTCAGGGTCAAACCTCAAGATGGATTTCTCACAGATACTCTCCCCTGACATAATCGGACCAACTTCATAATAATCTAAATGTGTTTAAGAGGTACAGCAAAGAACAAGGATGATAGGGAAAAATGAAGTCAAATAGGCAAATATGATGCCTTACCCTCTGTATAGTTCCCCTGAGAGAAGCGAGCTCCAATTCATCAAGTGGAAAATGCCGTACCTACAAGTAAGCCCCACACAAATTATGCAAGCAGAGAAACAAACAGATCTAGATTCAATTACTGGGCCCAAATTTTAAATATAGTTACCTCCAAGTTAGCTGAATGAAATGGTTGAAAACAAATGTGAGCCCTCAATTGCCCTTTTTGAAGGGAAATAGACAACAGTTTTCCACTTTGCAGACCATCTTCACTACCGGGCTGTAGTGGTCCAACAAACTCCACTGCAAGACTTTCATCAGGCCTACCAGAGGCATCCAACTGTATCCAAGAAAAATTGGAAGTTAGAAGAACTATATATATGTAGTGCTACGTACACACACACACACACACGCGCGTCATCTGTCATCTGCACAGTTTTCATCATCTGATTACAGTTTTACATATATATATATATATATATTAAATAGAGTCAGATAATCTGAAACTGTCTCATAGTCACAGAAGCACAGCCAAAACTTGATGAGATAAACATGCCTACCTCTCACAAAATAAAACCTGTTAAATGACCAATTGGTCGAAATATATAGACTATGGGGGGAAACTTTGACTTCCTTAGGAACGTATATATTGTACAAAGGAGTAATCTGACCATATAAGAAGGTAATTCACTAGTGGATGAGTTGGCTAACTAGACTTAAACTCAAGGTTGATATCAATCAATTGTCTAAATTAAGTAGCAAAAAACATAAGAGAAGCAAGGTCCACAAAATGGGAAGCAGTATTCCCAGTTTACCAGGTTCTACCATAGACGAACCCAGACAAACTCGAGAAGAGTTTGATCCTGGCTACAAAGAAATGCTAGCTATCAGCTGCTTAACACTTGCACCTAGAATAAACATACTGAACATGAAAAAAGTTTTTGTTAAGTAAATCACATATGCACCTATGGAAATAGAACCAAAGATTTCACCCATTAAATATGATCAAAATTAAAGGATATCACATAATAACAGGCGATATTAGAAAAAGAATTTCTTGGAATAGAAACAATTAACCACCCGAGTGGTAAATTAAGCCAATAAGTGATTACTCATTAACCACTCTTTGAACATCATTAAGCAATTAATTGGTTAATTATTCCTGAATTAGAAATATTTTTACCAAGAATTCATTTTTTGTGATTTTTCCAATACTAAATTCAAACATCTTTAGCATAAACCATGTCCATGATGCTAAAACTCCCCGATCAATTAATCCCAAATTTATGACATACCCAAAAATATATAGAGTAATAGGGTTACCTTGAAAAGGTGTCGATGAGGTTGTCATCATTGAAACCTTTAAAAGCGATCTCTGTGAAGAAGTGATATTATTCTTATCCCACAGTAGTCACTCACACGTCAGTATTAATAGGGCAAGTATATGCACTGGAGTGGCCAAGAATAGGGATCTCTCCATGTATCTGACAGCTAATATCCTATTAATTCCTATCTAAATAAGGAATGTAATTAATACAAAATATTCTACAATAACTATATACACAGCTGTACATACTAACTCTCCCCCTCAAGTTGGTGCATAGATATCACACATGCCCAACTTGGATAGTGTTGCATAGAGTCGATTACTAGGAACAACATGGGTCATCATGTCAGCTAGCTGATGTGCACTTTTGATGTACGGAACCTTTATCTTCCCTGAGTCTAAGTTATCCTTGATGTAGTTTCTGTCCAACTCGATTTCTGTCCAACATGGGAGTGGTACTGCGTCTCCCACCTCTGCCCTCCCTCTTTCTCGAGTTTTATGTTTGAATCAATTTCCGTTTAATTTACTTTCTGTTAGTCAGATTACTCGGTCACTTAATTGTAGTGTTCACTTCTTTGCTGATTCTTGTGTCTTTCAGGAACTTGGGACGAAGAGGGTGATTGGTAGGGGTCGTGAGCAGAACGGCCTGTACATCCTTGAGTGCTGTCCAGATCAAGAACCGGTGCCTGTTGCTTGTTCGGGTGTGGCTGATCCTCTCCAACTTCACTGTCGTTTGGGTCATCCGTCTCTACAGTCTTTAAAAAAGTTGTGTCCTAGTTTGAGTCGTCTATCTATTTTAGAATGTCAGTCGTGTCAGTTGGCTCAACACCATAGGAGTCCTTACCCCTTACGAGTCAATAAGTGGGTTGCGTCCCCATTTGAGCTAGTTCATTCTGATATTTGGGGTCCGTGTCCAATTACTTCTAAGTCTGGTTTTCGGTATTTTGTAACTTTTTTGGATGACTTTTCAAGAATGACTTGGTTATATTTAATGAAATCTCGTTCTGAATTATTTTCTATATTTACCGCTTTCTGCTCTGAAATTAAAACCCAATTTAGTATCTCTGTGCGTGTCCTTCGCAATGATAATGCTAAAGAATATTTCTCTAATGACTTCACTTCCTATATGATTCAAAATGGGATGGTCCACCAATCCGCATGTGTTGTTACTCCTCAGCAGAATGGAGTTGCTGAACGCAAAAATAGGCATCTTTTGGAAGTTGCTCGATGCTTGTTGCTTCATATGTCTGTTCCTAAAGTTTTTTGGGCTGATGCCATTTCTACTGCCTGTTTTCTAATTAATCGGATGCCATCTTCTATCTTACAGGGTCAAGTTCCTCATTCTGTACTTTTTCCTTCTCAATCTTTGTTTCCCCTACCTCCTCGTATTTTTGGTTGTCAATGTTTTGTGCAGGATAGTCGGCCTCAAGTTTCCAAGTTACATCCTCGCTCACTTAAATGTGTCTTTTTGGGTTACCCTCGCCATCAGAAAGGGTACAGATGCTTCTCTCCTGATTTGGGCCGATATCTTGTGTCCACTGATGTCACCTTCTTTGAGTCTACTCCGTTCTTTGTTCAGCCTCCTCCTCTGGCTATTGAGGAAGATGAAGAAATTCTCGTTTATCACACCATTCGGTCTCATGATTCTGCGTCACATCCTTCCTCTGGTGTTCCCGTTCCGTCTTGTCCTCCACATCGGCCACCCAGCCGACAGGTGTACGCTCGCCAGACTTGTGTTCCCTCTGCCGGTACTGCACCAATGGATGTACATTGCTCTTCAGTAGACACATCACCTCCATCCACCTCTTCGTCACAGGATCCGACTCTAGACCTTCCCATTGCCCTTCGTAAAGGTAAACGTTCTTGTGTCACTAACCATCCTATTGCATCCTTTATTCATTATGACCATCTTTCCCCTTCTTCCCAATCTTTTGTTGCCTCTCTCGATGTTGTCACAGTTCCCAAAAATATTGCTGAGGCTCTGGCTCATGATGGGTGGCGCCATGCCATGGAGGAGGAAATGCTTGCTTTGGAACATAACCAGACGTGGGATCTCATTTCCCTTCCCTCTGGTAAGCGTGCCATTGGGTGCAAGTGGGTGTTCACTGTTAAAGTTAATTCGGATGGTACCGTTGCTCGTTTAACGGCTCAACTGGTGGCCAAGGGTTATGCTCAGACTTATGGTGTTGATTACTCAGAGACCTTTTCTCCTGTGGCCAAATTGGCCTCTGTTCGCATATTCATCTCGTTAGCTGCCTCTCATCACTGGCCCCTGCACCAGCTTGATGTTAAAAACGCCTTTCTTCATGGTGATTTACAAGAGGAAGTCTATATGGAGCAACCGCCTGGCTTTAATGCTCAGGGGGAGTCTGGGCAAGTTTGTCGACTGAGACGCTCTTTGTATGGGTTGAAACAATCTCCCCGGGCTTAGTTTGGGAGATTGAGTGAAATTGTTGTGAATTTCGGCCTGAAAAGGAGTAGCTATGACCACTCGGTCTTCTACAAAAAGTCCGAGAGAGGATGCATCCTCATGGTTGTGTATGTTGACGATATAGTGATAACAGGCAGTGACTTCTTAGGTATCTCAAAACTCAAGAGTTTCCTTCAAACTAAATTTCAGACAAAAGATCTTGGTCCTCTAAAATATTTCCTGGGAATTGAGGTAAGTAAAAGCAAAAAGGGCATTTTCCTCTCACAACGGAAATATGTCATTGACTTACTATTTGATGTTGGCATGTTGGGAACCAAACCTTGTGATACTCCGATGGTTCCAAATGTGAAACTCAATGCTGATGATGGAGAACTACTATCAGATCCCGAGAGGTACAGGAAATTGGTGCGCAAACTTAACTACCTTACTGTGACACGTCCAGATATCTCTTTCCCAGTAAGTGTAGTCAGTCAATTCATGTCATCTCCTCGACAATCTCATTGGGATGCGGTGCTACATATACTAAGATATTTGAAAGCAGCCCCAGGTCGTGGGATTCTTTACAGAGACAATGGACATTGCAGGTTAGAAGGTTATTCCGATGCAGATTGGGCTGGGTGTCCTGTAGATCGGAAATCAACTTCTGGGTATTGTGTGTTCCTTGGAGGAAATCTGATCTCTTGGAAAAGTAAGAAACAAAATGGAGTAGCAAGATCAAGTGCTGAGTCCGAATATCGAGCAATGGCTCAAACCTCTTGTGAATTACTATGGGTCTATCATTTACTTGATGAGATTGGGTTCAAGGTTTCTCTACCTATGAGACTATGGTGTGACAACCAGGCTGCCCTTCACATTGCCTCGAACCCAGTTTTCCATGAACGGACAAAGCACATAGAAGCTGACTGCCATTTCATTCGAGAGAAGATCCAACAGGGACTCATATCTACAGGGCATGTCAGGACTGGTGAACAGATAGCAGACATACTCACGAAGGCTCTTAACGGGAATCGGGTCAATTATCTTTGTAACAAGTTAGGCATGATTAACATCTATGATCCAACTTGAGGGGGAGTGTTAAGAGTAGACATTATGTATGTGCTTTATTTTGTATTGCTAGCCCATGTACTACTAGCTCATTTATTGCTAGCCCATCTTACATATATAAATACACAACCTGCACCCATATTGGGTACAGTTTTCTATTCTTCTTATCTCATTACATTTACGAAGGGCAATAGGAAGATCTAGAGTCGGATCCTATGACGAAGAGGTGGATGGAGGTGATGTGTCAGCTAAAGAGCAACGTACATCCATGGGTGCAGTACCGGCAGAAGGAACACAAGTCCGGCGAGCGTACACCTGTCGTATGGGCGGCCGATGTGGAGGACAAGACAGATCGGAAACACCAGAGGAAGGAGGTGACGCAGAATCATGAGACCGAAGGTTGTGATAAACAAGAATTTCTTCATCTTCCTCAATAACCGAAGGAGGAGACTGAACAAAGAACGGAGTAGACTCAAAGAAGGTGACATCAGCGGACACAAGATACCGTCCCAAATTAGGAGAGAAGCATCTGTACCCTTTCTGATGGCAACGATAACACAAAAAGACACATTTAAGTGAGCGAGGATGTAGCTTGGAAACTTGAGGCCGACTATCCTGCACAAAACATTGACAACCAAAAATACGAGGAGGTAGGGGAAACAGAGATTGAGAAGGACAAAGTACAGAATAAGGATCTTGGTCCTATAAGACAGAAGATGGCATCCGATTAATTAGAAAACAGGCAGTAGAAATGACATCAGCCCAAAAAAACTTTAGGAACAGACATATGAAGCAACAAGCATCGAGCAACTTCCAAAAGATGCCCATTTTTGCGTTCAACAACTCTATTCTGCTGAGGAGTAACAACACAAGAAGATTGGTGGACCATCCCATGTTGAATCATATAGGAAGTGAAGTCATGAGAGAAATATTCTTTAGCGTTATCACTGCGAAGGACACGCACAGAGATGCTAAATTGTGTTTTAATTTCAGAGCAGAAAGTAGTAAATATAGAAAATAATTTAGAACGAGATTTCATAAAATATAACTAAGTCATTCTTGAAAAGTCATCCACAAAAGTTACAAAATATCGAAAACCAGACTTAGAAGTAATTAGACACGGACCCCAAATATCAGAATGAACTAGCTCAAATGGTGACGCAGCCTGTTTATTGACTCGTGAGGGGTAAGGACTCATATGGTGTTTAGCCAACTGACACGACTAACATTCTAAAATAGATAAATGACTCAAACTAGGACACAACTTTTTTAAAGACTGTAGAGACGGATGACCCAAACGACAATGAAGTTAGAGAGGATCAGCCACACCCGAACAAGCAATAGGCACCGGTTCTTGATCTGGAAAGCACTCAAGGATGTATAGGCCGTTCTGCTCACGACCCCTACCAATCACCCTCTTCGTCCCAAGTTCCTGAAAGACACAATAATCAAGGAAGAAGTGAACACTACAATTAAGTGACCGAGTAATCTAACTAACAGAAAGTAAATTAAATGAAAATTGATTCAAACATAAAACTCGAGAAAGAGGGAGGGCAGGGGTGGGAGACGTAGTACTACTCCCAATGACAGGAGCAGCGGAACCATCGGCTAAAGTAACACTAGGAAGATGAGGGGAGGGGGTAAAAGATGTAAGAGTACTTGTCTGGCCAGTCATGTGGTCGGAAGCTCCTGAATCAATGACTCAGTTGCGGGAAAGTGATGATAAAGATGCAGTAGGATTACCTGTATGAGCAACAGAGGCAACAGAAAGAGATGGTGGAACGGACCGAGAGGCTTGAAACTGAGTGTACTGAGCAAACTCATCTCTGTTGTCATCATAACAGGCCTGACTGATGGGGTGCTGGGAGGAATGCCTTCATCAGTAGCCATATGAGCAAAACGCTACGGATTGGACTGATTTTTCTGCTGAAGTTTCCAACAGTTCCGCTTAATATGACCAGGTTCCTTACAATAGCGACAAATAAGTGCTTCCCCAGGATCCCGTCCTCCACCTCCACTATCCCGTGGATCTCCAGTATCACGACCACCACTTCGTCCACCACGAGTACCACCATGACCACCACAGGAATTGTCCCAGCGAGAACTAGAACTCACCAAAGCAGAGGCCTCGCTCGCAGCTAAGGAATGAGACTTAGAAAGCTCACGAGCAACTCGGAGGAGGCGAGAGTATACATCTTTCAAGGTCAAACTACCAGAACCGATCAAAATTTGAGATCGGGCCGCACCAAATTCACCACGCAACCCTGACAAAAAACACATCACTGCCAATTGCTCCAGCTAAGCCTGCATCTCCTGCACATCCGAGGTGATAGGTAACAATGTGTTGAATTCCTCAAATAAGCGTTTGAAGCCTGTATAATAGTCACTGTTGGAAATAGCAATGTTTATGACTTCTCTTCCCAAGTAGTTAGATTCATTGTATAGAAGTAGAATAGATACAATGCACCGTCCACATTAATTCTAGCATAGTTATTTACCTTGTAAATTGTATTTAGCATTTTATTTCCTATGTAAATCAGCTCTATAAATAATATCTTTTGCTGAGTGTATTTTTACTCAAGCTATTCAGAAATACTTGTGTCTTTTGATATTTGATATGGTATCAGAGCTCCCGATCTGGGAGTCTCTGTTTCCGCTGTCTCAGCCTTCATAGCTGATCTGTTTTCTCTTTGAGTGCCTTGCCTTCATTGCAGGCCTATTCATTTGCACACCTTCATTGTGTGCATTTCCTTTGTAAACTCATCACTGTCATAGTGCCAATTCTTAACCCAGCCTTCATATCAAGCTTTTCATTAGAAAACTCAAACACCCATAACCAGAAAAATCTCCGACAGGCCAAATCCACCCATAAAACTGCCATTGACCGACGCAGTCTCCTGTTGACCATTGACTTTCAGACCACCGACCATACCATCAGAACCGCCGTTCTCAGATCGGCCTGAACCACGAATCCCGCTGCCGAAGACCACCACACGCGCCCACACACGCCGTCACACGCGCGTCCAAAGTCTGGCATGTGAGCTTCACGCGCCGCCCTACGTCCACCGCACGCACTGCCTGATTGCTTCGTTCTGATCGCCGGCCTCTCTTGAACCTGTTTTGGTGGTTCGTTTTGTGTTTTGGCCACTAGTTTTTTTGTGGCTCCAGATCCAAATCTTTTCAACCACGGTTCCTCTGTTTTTTGGCTCCAGTCTTTATTTAGTGAGGATTTTGCTGCCTCATTTGCTGGCCCTCCATCTCTTTGTTTCAAGGCTGTTGTTTGTTGCTGTTTTTATGGGTATTGTCAACCAGAAGGACTTAGAAAGAATGAGAGCTTTCCTCAACAGTCTGGAGAAATCATCAGGTAACTGTACTGTGATGTATTCAGGTAAGCTTCCACTTTCATTTGGATTTAATGTTTCAAAAACACCAAGTCTTTTATGGGTATTAGATTCAAGAGCCACATACCATATGACACCCTCTTCTAAACACTTCTCCACATATTCCCCTTGCCCCAGCAATAAGAAAATTGCCACTGCAGATGGTACACTTGTAACTGTAGTTGGCATTGGAGATATCCAAATAAATAATTCTATAACCCTAAAAAATGTCCTTCATGTTCCAAAGCTATCGATAAACCTTGTCTCTATTCAGAAACTTACAAAAGACTTATCTTGTAGTGTGATTTTTCACAGTGATTGTTGTGTATTTCAAGACAATGAGTCGGGGAGGACGATTGGACGTGCTAGAGAAGGGAATGGCCTTTACTATCTTGAAGAATCAGGTCTGTCTACAGAAAACCACTTGTCTCACTCATTCATGTCAGAGTCAGTACTCTCTAATAAAGAGAAAATATCTCTTTTTCACTGTCGATTGGGTCATCCTTCTTTTGGAATCATTAAAGTTTTGTTTTCGTCACTATTTACTAAGGTAGATATTGAAAGTCTTCATTGTGAGGTGTGTGAGCTTGCCAAACACAAGCGTCTACCTTTTCCTTTGAGTAATAGAAGAAGCACTTTTCCTTTCTACCTTATTCATACAGATGTTTGGGGTCCCTCTACTGTTCCAAGTGTGTCTGGTGCTAGATGGTTTGTGACTTTTATAGATGATTGTACCCAGGTTACTTGGATTTTCTTACTTAAAAACAAGTCTGATGTCAGTACTGCTTTCCCAAATATTTTATACATGATTAGAAATCAATTTGGTGTGAACATCAAAAGACTCAGGTCTGACAATGGCAAAGAATACTTCAATTCTATCCTTACTTCATTCTGTAAGAAGGAGGGAATTATCCATGAGTCGTCTTGTGTCAAAACACCACAACAAAATGGGATTGCAGAAAGAAAAAATGGACACCTTTTGGACACAACCCGAGCACTGTTGTTTCAACAAAATGTTCCCAAAAATTTCTGGGGGGAAGCTATTCTCACAGCCACATATCTCATTAATCGATTACCCTCTAGAGTCTTAGGGTTCAAGAGTCCAATGGATGTTCTTTCTTCCTTCTATCCAAATTTGTCAGCCACTAATAACCTTAAACCTCGAATCTTTGGGTGTGTCCTTTGTCCATGTTCATAGTCATGAAAGGGGAAAACTTGATCCTAGAGCTCTAAAATGTGCTTTTGTTGGGTATTCCTCCACTCAGAAAGGGTATAAGTGTTACCATCCCCTGTCCAAAAAATTCTGTGTCACGAGATGTCACATTTCATGAAAGGGAAGCCTATTTCACACAACCTTATCTTCAAGGGGAGGATTTTAGGAAAGATAAGCTTGAAATACTCGATCTTTCTAGTCTTGAGTCAAACACTTCTGGTCTTGAGTCAAACACACTTGTGTCAGATCCATCTAGACCTGAAACCGAAAAACCTAAAGATGAGTCCGATCAACCAAATTCACCTACAGCTGAACCTGGACCTGAAGCGGATGCAAGATATGGAAAGAATCTGGTGTTTTCAAGAAGGTCAAAGGCCATTCCTAGATCGACACATGTTCAAGAGCCCGACTCGACTCATTCGAATGAGGTAATTAATTTTAATTCTCCAGCATTACAGGATGAAATTGAAACCCAAACAGCACATGATGACCTAGATCTCCCAATTGCCATTAGAAAAGGAACTAGAAAATGCACCAAACAGCCTTTATATCCCCTCTCAAACTACCTCTCATTTAAAAAATTCTCACCAACCCATAGAGCCTTCCTTACAAACCTAAACACTACTTCCATACCCACTACTGTTTTTGAGGCATTGTCCGATGAAAAAATGGAAGCAAGCCATGAATGCAGAAATGGAAGCATTAAGGAAGAATGGAACATGGGAGTTAGTTTCTTTACCAGAAGGAAAGAGGCCAGTTGGGTGCAAATGGGTTTACACGGTAAAATATAAGGCTGATGGATCAATTGAAAGATACAAAGCCACATTGGTCGCCAAAGAGTTCACACAAACCTATGGGATTGATTATTCAAAGACATTTGCTCCTGTTGCCAAGATGAATACAGTCCGAGTAATTTTGTCCCTTGCTGCCAATTATGGTTGGGGACTTGAGGAACTTGAGGAAGAAATTTACATGCAAGTGCCACCAGGGTATGATAAAAAGGTTGTCGTCAATACAGTATGCAGGTTGAAAAAGGCATTATATGGGCTGAAACAATCACCTCGAGCATGGTTCGGAAGATTCACTAAGGTTATGACAACTTTGGGGTACAAGCAAAGTCAAGGAGATCATACTTTGTTTATCAAACACTCGGCAACAAGGGGAGTAACAGTTTTGATAGTATATGTGGATGACATCATAGTAACTAGAGATGATTGGAAAGAGCAACAAATCTTAAGCCAGTGTTTGGCCAAGGAGTTTGAAATAAAAACTCTAGGAAAGCTAAAGTATTTTCTAGGCATTGAGGTGGCACACTCAAGGAAAGGCATTTTTATATCTCAGCAAAAGTACATTACAAATTTGCTCAAAGATACAGGGAAAACAGCATACAAACGTGCAAGTACTCCTATGGATCCAAATTTGAAATTAGGAAATGCAGAAGAGGATGCTATGGTGGATAGAGAAATGTATCAACGCTTGGTAGGGAGATTAATTTACTTGTCTCACACCAGACTAGATATTGCATATGCAGTAAGCTTGGTTAGTCAATTCATGCATAGTCCGAGAGAGGTTCATCTACAAGCAGCTTATAGGATCCTACAGTATCTCAAAGGGACTCTAGGAAGAGGAATTCTATTCAAAAGAAGTGGGAATATAACACTTGAGGCATACACTGATGCTGACTATGCGGCATCGATCGTTGATAGAAGATCTACTACAGGGTATTGCACCTTTCTTGGAGGAAATCTTGTGTCTTGGAGAAGTAAAAAACAAAGTGTAGTACCTCGTTCTAGTGCTGAAGCTGAATTTCGAGCCATGGCACAAGGCATTTGTGAATTACTTTGGCTGAAAATTATTTTAGAAGACTTGAAGATTAAATGGGAAGGACCTATGAAGCTCTATTGTGATAATAAGTCTGCAATCAGTATAGCATATAATCCTGTTTAGCATGATCGGACTAAGCATACAGAAGTTGATAAGCATTTCATTAAGGAGAAGCTCGACAGTGGATTAATTTGCACTCCATATGTGCCCTCACAAGGGTAACTTGCGGATATTCTCACCAAAGGGTTGAGCAGCCCATTTTTTGAACGAATTATATACAAGCTGGGAATGGAGAACACCTATTCACCAGCTTGAGGGGGAGTGTTGGAAATAGCAATGTTTATGACTTCTCTTCCCAAGTAGTTCGATTCATTGTATAGAAGTAGAATAGATACAATGCACCGTCCACATTAATTCTAGCATAGTTATTTACCTTGTAAATTGTATTTAGCATTTTATTTCCTATGTAAATCAGCTCTATAAATAATATCTTTTGCTGAGTGCATTTTTACTCAAGCTATTCAGAAATACTTGTGCCTTTTGATATTTGATAGTCACTAAGAGATTCATCCTTCTGATTGGCACGATACAGATCTTGTGTCTTCGTATATAGGAGGGATAAATCATCGGCACCTGAGAACAAAGAATGAAGGTACTGCCATAATTCCTTGACAGTGGTGCAATGGGTGGTAATATCATCAACCCGAGGATCCAGGGTCCGCTGAATCAGTGAATACAATCGCATATCTTCCCGAATCCACAAATCCTTAGTTGCTTCATCCTGCGGACTATCTTGGGTGAGATGGTCTTCCTTCCTGTGACCTTTCAAGTACATCAAAATAGCCTTCTTCCACTGAGGATAGTTAGTACCATCACCATCAAGCTTTCGATCAGTAATTTTGATGTTGGAGGGAATCACCTCAGCCAGAACATTAGCAGAAGTGGTGTCAGAAGCGCCACTCTTGCTGCCTGTACCCAGAATCTCAGAGTGTTCGTCACCTATAGCCACTAACACGACAAATCAGCCTATAAGGAGGGAAAGGAGCACGAACAACACACCGAACGTGCTCGAAATACCACAAACGACGCAGATCGCGCCAACCTGAAACAAAACAGCCCAAAAACGACAGGAGACAAGCACGAAAAAAGTCAAAATCACCTCGCTGGAGACGTCGCTGGACCTCCGAATGCCAGCAAGCCACCCACCGCCCACCGGCCCTCCCCCGACGTCGGAAGGCCTACACCGGCACTCCCTGCTGGTCGGAAGTCGAAGCTACATCTGAAGCTACTCTGTTTCTGAAAACGCTCTTTCTGTCTTCTTTTTTTTTTTAAGTGGAAGGCTGAGAGAGCGAAAAAAAAATTTAGAAACTAGCTCTTGATACCATGTAATGAGAAAAGAAGAATGGAAAACCGTACCCAATATGGGTGCAGGTTATGTATTTATATATGTAAGATGGGCTAACAATAAATGGGCTAGCAGTACATGGGCTAGCAATACAAATTAAAGCACATACATAATATCTACTCTTAACAATCATCATCATGGATCAAAGGAGATGACACTATCTATGTAAAGGGAACAACAGGAATAGGAACGACAACATGCTTTTCTCTAAAATCAACAATATGTGGCTCGAGTTTCACCATGCTCTAAGTCTCCTTCAAAATAGACAGCCCGACCGGATTCAATAACTCTAGTAGTATGAGAAGGACAACAGAATCTAGAACCCCTTGAACCAATACAATAACCAATAAAGAAACCATTAATGGTTTTGGGATCAAGCTTCTTTAACTATGGGCTATAAGGCCTCACCTCTGCCTTACAACCCCAAACACGGAAATGCCTCAAAGTAGGCCGTTTGCCTAACATAAGCTCATAAGGAGTCTTCGACACAGATTTAGTTGGCACATGATTCAATATATAAGCAGCAGTCTAAGGCATATCTCCCCACAAGAATTCTAGAAGAGTATAATGACTAAGCATACATCTCACCATATCCATAAGAGTACAGTTTCGCCTTTCTGCAACTCTGTTTTATTGCGGAGTGCCAGACATGGTGTATTGTGCCTCAATACTGTTGGAATTTACATATTATTGGAACTTGATCAGTTTGTAGTTTGTGTTTTTCTAGTAACATTGGAACCTTAGCATCCTAGGAAATGTTTATCATCTTTTATTATCCTTGTAAATATCATATTGTAATTAATTCCTTGTGTATATATAAACCCAATATGATGAGTACAATTTACTCAAGCAATTCACAAATCCTCTCTAAGTTTTGATATTCAAGTTGATATCAGAGCGGGTAGTTGATATCAGAGCGGGTTGATCCTGCTTCTGGTCTCTCAATCCGTACTGTTTCGGTACTGTTTACGTCACTTGTTCTCATCGTCTTGTTGAGTCTTGTTTATGTCATTGCTCGTTCGACCGTTCACGCCACCATTACGTTACGTCTTGTTCACGTCACTGTTCTGGTACTAATAACGTCATTGTTCCAGTACTGTTCACGTCACTGTTCGATACTGTTCATGTCACTGTTCGCATACTGTTCACGTTACTGTTCAACGCTGTCAAGGCTGGAACCTCGTCGAAAGTCCCCTCCTCTGTCAGAGTAAGGGCCCCGATCAACCAAGACAGACATTTCCGACTGTTTCTCCAAGTCTCGTCGCCGAAAAATCAATCACGCGCCGCCACCAATTTGCCCAACGTCCGGTGCGTGTAAGCCACGCGCCGCCTTCCCGTCATCAGAATTCGTCACCGCCGATCCCGTTCTGCTTGTCGGACCTCCCTGAGTCCGTTCAAGTGGTCACCTGCTCTATTCGCCCCTGTTTGGATAGTGGGTCCTTGAAGCCTACCTTTGTTCTTATACGCGTCTTCTGCTGCCACTGTTCGAGACCTCTTTTTTTTAGGAACTTTTGACTATCTCTAAACTTGCTCTCATGGCCTTTGATAAGCCTCAAAAGGGTCTCACTCATTCTACGGCTGGTGTAGTCCACACTGGTAATTCTACGGCTTATCTCACTCATTTTATGTCTGCTGAATCTTGGATTCTAGATTCTGGTGCTTCTGACCACATTGCTGGTAATCCTTCACCTTTCTCAAGATTAGTATCCACCAAAATTCCTCATTCCATCACCCTTGCCGATGGTTCAAAGACTAAAGCTATTGGTGTTGGTCAAGCTGCACCTCTCTCATCTCTAACTTTGAACTCTGTTCTTTTTATTCTTGGCTGTCCTTTTAACTTAATTTCCATTAGTCAGCTTACTCGCACTCTCAATTGTTCTATAACCTTTTTTGCTGGTTCTTTCCATATACAGGACCGGAGTACGGGACAGACGATTGGCACAGGCTTTGAATCACAAGGACTCTATTATCTTCAAACTTCATCATCTACCATATGTGCTGTTACCGAGTCTCCTAGTCTTCTTCATCGTCGTTTGGGTCATCCAAGTCTGAATAAATTAAAGAAGATGGTTCCTCATCTCTCTCATTTGCAGTCTTTTGAGTGTGAGTCGTGTCAGCTTGGAAAACATACTCGAGGTAATTTCCCAAGTAAAGTCATTAATCAGTCTGAATCCCCCTTTCATATTGTTCATTCAGATGTTTGGGGTCCTAATCGTGTCAGCTCTATTTTAGGATATCGGTATTTTGTTACTTTCATTGATGATTACTCAAGATATACTTGGATATTTTTAATGAAAAACCGCTGAGTTTTTTAGCATCTTCCAAAATTTTTGCAATGAAATCCATACTCAGTTTGGGTGCACAAATCGTATTTTACGCAGTGACAATGCAAAAGAATATTTTTCTGCTCCTTTTAATTCTTTTATGTCTTCTCATGGTATGCTCCATCAATCTAGTTGCCCCCACACTCCACAACAGAATGGTATTGTAGAAAGAAAACATCGTCATCTGTTTGATCTGCCCGTACTTTGTTATTACAAGCCAATGCACCTTTGAAATTTTGGGGAGCTTACTGCTGGGTACTTAATAAATCGCATGCCATCTTCTGTTTTACATAACCAAGTTCCTTATTCCCTCTTGTTTCCTAAGGAACCCATTTATAAAATTCCTCCCCGTGTCTTTGGTTCTACTTGTTTTGTGCAGATCTTTCTCCAGGAAAAGATAAAATAACTGCGCGTGCTGTTAAATGTATTTTTCTTGGGTACTCTCGCCTGCAAAAAGGGTACCGGTGTTACTCTCCTACCTCTCATCGCTTTTATATCTCTGCTGATGTTACATTCTTCGAGGAAACACCGTACTATACTACACAGGTTGAACCAGACTCTATATCTCAATTCTTTTATTATCCTTGTAAATATCATATTGTAATTAATTCCTTGTGTATATATAAACCCAATATGCTGAGTACAATTTACTCAAGCAATTCACAAATCCTCTCTAAGTTTTTTATATTCAAGTAATACCATAGTCCTGTAAGAACCTAGCAAAAGGTCCAGGATTTCTACCAGTTTCATCATACCTGTCATAGTACTCACCACCCCTATCAAACCTCACACATTTGATCTGCTTACTAAATTTCAATTCAACAACGGCTTTCAATGCTTTAAAGGCATCTAAAGAGTCAGATTTCTCACGCAGCAAATCAATCCACCTATATCTAGAGAAGTCATCAATAAAGGTGATTAAGTACCTAAAACCGCCCATAGCAATAAGAATAATGGGCCCACAAATATCTATATGAATTAACTATAGTATTCCTTCACTCCTAGTAATCCCACTCCTTCTGGCTCCAACTGTAAGTTTCCCGTTTATACAATCAACACAAGTATCAAAATCAGACAAGTCCAGATCATGAAGAATATTCTCCTTGATCAACCTCTTCGTTCTCTCCCTAGATATGTGTCCTAAACGTTTGTGCCACAACATAGAGGAGTTTTCAATAACTCTACCATGCTTGTTCCCAATAACATTATTGATATCCGAATGTTGTTGATTAACAAAAAAGAAATCAACATGCAACATGTATAGACCATTAGACAAGACTCCAGAACAAACAAGAGAGCAGAATCATAATATAAAGAAACATTTTCATTACTAAAATTAAAAGAGTAGCCACAACTATTCAAAATTGAAACTGAAACTAAATTCCTCCTCATAGAAGACACATAAATTGTATCTTTCAAAACTAAAACATGTCCAGTACATAACTTTAAAGAAACCACTCCTATATGTTCTACTTTGACTCTAGCTCCAATTCCTACTGTGATCATCAACTCTCTTTCACTTGATCTCCTCCTGCTTCTGAATTCTTGCAATGAGTTTGTAACATGAATAGTCGCACCAGTATCTAACCACCAAGTATTTGAAGGAACATCAACTAAATTTGATTCAAAACACACTAGAGTCAAGTGCTTACCTTTCTTTTTCTCAAGCCAGCTCTTAAACTTCAAACAATCAGACTGCTTATGCCCATATATATCATAGAACTTACAATTTCCATTAAATCGATATATGAGCTTAACACCAGAAGACTCACCAGGACCAAAAGGTGGCCTAAAAGGATATCCAAGCTTATCATTCCCTTTTTCCTTAAATTGGGTATTACTGTTCTTCCTTTTTAGCAAATTTTTTATTCTTGTCACCATTCTTATGGGAAGCAAACTAAATACTATGGGTCTTGCCCTTCTTCATGGTCTGCTCCTCTTAAGTAAGAACAGATATAAACACATCAATAGTCTACTCCTCCTTTTGAGCGTTGTAAGTAGTCCTCAAAACATTAAAACTAGCCAGAAGAGACTCAAACACCTGTCAGACTAGGAAGACCTCTCCCAACTCCACTTTCATGGACCTAAACTTGTTGTACCAGCTCACAAGCTTCAAGACGTGTTCACGAACATCACTTACACCATCATATGTGGTCTTTGCCAACAAAGAGAGGTAATAGGCCTTTTCGGTTTTATCAAACTTCTTGAATTTCTCACCAACAGACTTGAGAAACTCTTTAGCATTATTTGTTTCAGAAATGCTCTCTTTAATGGCCTTATCCATGCTATACTTCATGGTCATTAAACAGACCTTATGGATTGAAC
Source organism: Ormosia semicastrata (assembly GCA_029884595.1). NCBI lineage: Eukaryota > Viridiplantae > Streptophyta > Magnoliopsida > Fabales > Fabaceae > Ormosia > Ormosia semicastrata. Next base: position 34,038,477 of record JAQQTO010000063.1, read on the forward strand.
CCACTTTTCATGCTTCTTCCTAACTGCAATGGAAGATGCATTTGTGGGTCGTTGCGGCTCATCCACAGTGAGAGCAGCATCAACATTAGAGACAGCACGAAACAATTTCACAGAATCCACCCAATCTTCATAATTAGTCCCATTCAATTTTGTTAAAGCATTCATTTATGTTAGATTCCAACTTAAAACCAATTAGCATTAAGAGGAGTAGCCCAAACAGATATATAAACCGTACCCGGAAGATTGAGGCAGGCGATGTGAGACTCTTAACACCCCCCTCCACAAATGTCTGACGGAACAGGCGAGCCTAGCGGAATAGGCGACACAGGAAGATGGGATATTGGCTCTGATACCATGTGTAAAAGGTATTCTGAATGTTATTATTGAATCAATCTTAGAATACAATCACTAATCTGAATATATAGCCTAAGCTCTAACTAAAGGGCCAGACTAATGGGCCTAATACAAAAAAGGCTAATAATTACATAGGCTAATAATTACATATTTTACAACACTCCCCCTCAAGCTGGTGAATGTATATCTATCATTCCCAGCTTGCAAGTAAGTTGGCTGAATCGTTCTGTTGGCAAGCCCTTTGTTAACACATCTGCTAGTTGGTGCCCAGATGGGATGTAGGCTGTTGTTATTAATCCACTATCCAGCTTTTCCTTAATGAAGTGTCGGTCTATCTCAATGTGTTTTGTCCTGTCATGCTGAACAGGATTATGAGCAATACTGATAGCCGATTTATTGTCACAAAACAACTTCATAGGTCCCTCATACCTTATCTTCAAGTCATCAAGCACAATTTTCATCCATAATAGCTCACAAATTCCTTGTGCCATGGCTCTAAATTCAGCCTCAGCACTTGATCTAGCCACTACATTTTGCTTCTTACTTCTCCAAGAAACAAGATTCCCACACAAGAAAGTGCAATAACCTGACGTGGACCTTCTATCACTCACTGAACCTGCATAATCTGCATCAGTATAAGCCTCCATAGTCAAGTTTCCACCTCTTTTGAACAAGAGTCCCCTCCCTGGAGTGGCTTTGAGATACTGCAGAACACGATCTACAGCCTGCAAGTGTCTCACCCTCGGATCATGCATGAACTGGCTCACAACACTGACTGCATAAGCTAAATCGGGTCTAGTGTGTGCTAAATAAATCAACTTCCCCACTAGTCTCTGATATTGGACCTTGTCAACCTTGGCACTCTCCTCTTCAGTGCTCATTCTATGATTTTGCTCAATGGGAACACCTGCTGGTTTACATCCCAGTTTGCCTGTTTCCTTCAAAAGATCAAGCACATACTTCCTTTGAGAAATGAAAATGCCTTGTTTTGAGTAGGCCACTTCAATCCCCAAGAAGTACTTAAGTTTCCCAAGGTCCTTCATCTCAAACTCTGCAGATAATTTTTCCTTGAGCAATTGTCTCTCAACCGGATCATCTCCTGTGATAATAATATCATCAACATAAACAAGAAGTACAGTCACTTTTCCTCCCTTTGAATGTTTGAAGAAAAGTGTATGATCTCCTTGACTTTGCTTGTAGCCTAGGTACATCACTGCTTTTGTAAATCTTTCAAACCATGCTCGGGGAGACTGTTTTAACCCATATAAAGCCTTCCTTAATCTACACACTTTGTTTTCTCCACTTGTGGGACCAAATCCTGGGGGAATCTCCATGTACACCTCATCCTCTAAATCTCCATGCAAGAAAACATTTTTAACATCAAACTGGTTTAGTTCCCACCCAGAATGGGCAGCAAGAGAGAGTAAAATACGAACAGTGTTCATCTTTGCCACAGAAGCAAACGTCTCCTCATAATCGATGCCATAGGTCTGAGTATATCCCTTTGCCACTAGCCTTGCCTTGTATCGATCAAGAGTGCCATCGATTTGTGCTTGATGTATAGATCCACCCGCAACCAAGCTGGTTTCTTGCCTCCTGGCCTCTCAACAATTTCCCAAGTTCCATTTCTTTCAAGTGCTTTCATCTCCTCATCCATAGCTTGGACCCAATTTGCATCTTTTAGTGCCTCTTGAACAGATGTTGGGATTCTCACAGAGTCAACAGCTGTAATAAAAATTTGATGCTGCAGGGAAAGGTGTTTAGAGGAAACAAATTGGGAAATAGGGTACTTGGCACAAGACCTTTTCCCCTTTCTCAAAGCAATTGATAAATCATCTGGATCAAGGTCAAGAGTATCAGAAATCTGAGAATCAGAAATGGGAAAAATATTTTCAGTATTTACCTCCGGTTCGGACAGTTGAAGTTGTTTCTGGACCAGGTTGGGTTTTTCTCTCCTCTGATACACTAATGTTGGCTCACTAGCTTTGTTCTTCACTGGCACTGAAGGTGCTGATTCCTGCAAAACAGATGGAGGAACAGGAACAGAACCATAAACAGGAGACTCTAAAGCAAGTGACTCAGAAACAGGTGAAACAGGTGACACAGGTGACTCGGGAACAAGTAACTGAGGAACATTTTGGCAACTGCACAATTTTGGTCTCGACTAAGTTTATGAATAGAGATTAAGTTATTGGAAAGTCTGGGAACATAAAGCACATTTTTCAATTTTAACGAGGATTGAAGTTCAATATTCCCAGAACCAACAATAGGGTTATGAGATCCATCAGCAACAGTAATGTAAGAGAGACTAGAAGAGGAGACATAAGAGGAGAAATGTTTGGAATGAAATGTCATGTGATCAGTGGCACCAGAGTCAATAATCCATGCATCCTGAGGGATAGTAGCAGATGCATAAGACTTCTTACCATTCATTACCCGAGAACATATTTAAGAGGCTTACTAATATAGTCTTCTCCAGGTTCAGACATCAGAACAGTTGAGAAGAGGTGCTGTCAGGAAAGAACGAATGCACAGGCTTCAAATGACCCACGAAAAAAGGTTCTCCGATCGCGGTTTGGACCTCTCAAACGGACTGAGGAAGGTCCGACGGTGCTATGGTGAAAAGCGCGCGACGAAAAAGTGGCCGGAAGGCGGCGCGTGACACACACGCGCCCGGAGATGGTCGGAGCTGTGGCGGCGCGTGGAGGCGCGTCCGGTGGCCGTTGGCCGCGATCTTCTGGGTTCTGGCCGGCTTTTGGACGGCGAACCCGATGGTGGGGTCACCGGCGCGAGATAAGCGGAAGGCGGCGGTGAACGGTCCCTAACGGCGGCGGACGGCGACTGAACGGAGCGGAACAGTAGTTGGTGAGGTCTAATGGGCAAAAAGGGCACAAAGAAGGTGCCAGAAGTTGCACTGAAGGCAGAAAAAAACTCGCAATGAAGGCGGCTAGGGTTTTTGTGCGGAAGCGAGACCCCCAAGACCGGGGGCTGTGATACCATGTTAGATTCCAACTTAAAACCAATTGGCATTAAGAGGAGTAGCTCAAACAGATATATAAACCGCACCCGGAAGATTGAGGCAGGCGATGTGGGACTCTTAACAATTTACATTGATAAAGTTAAAAAAATGATACATTAAAAGGAGATTTTGTCAAGCATATCAACATGTACAATATTTGTGCAAATAACCATAATGGAGCTCTCTCATGCAATTGCAATCTTGCCTAAGGGTCTCGAATTACAACACATGAGCAGACTCCCATAGATATTATAGAATATAGAGATGATTGGAGGAATTGTGCTGAATACACACGCATAAACTGATATTTATATACATAGTGGTACATAGATGATTCATGAATGTATTAAGTATAAACGATAATTCCTATGAATACACTAATTCCCATGAAGTCACTAAGTCCTATGACACGTGTAACATATGAAACATGTAAAATATGAGCTTTTATTCTACAACTTCCCCTCAAGCTGGAGCATATATATCATATGTTCCAAGCTTGTTACAAATAAAATCAACCCGAGGCCCTCTGAGGGACTTAATCAATATATCAACTAATTGCTCATTGGAGTTGACAAAACCAGTCGTGATCTCGCTTGAAAGAACCTTTACTTTGACAAAATGGCAGTCAATCTTTATATGTTTGGTCCTTTCATGAAAAACTGGGTTAGAAGCAATATGTAAAGCAGCTTGGTTGTACAAATCAGTGTCATTTCCTTGACGTCTCCCAATTTCAGCTGCTATAAGTTCACATGTTGCTGCTGCCATAGTGCGATACTCGACCTCTGCACTGGATCTAGCAACTATGTTCTGCTTTTTACTTTGCCATGAGATTAAGTTACCTCCAACAAGGACACAATACCCTGAAGTTGATCTTCTATCTGATGGTGAACCGGCCCAATCAACATTAGAATAGCCAACAACTCGAGTATTGCCTTTGTTTTCATAAAGTAACCCTTTTCCCGGTGCACTCTTGATGTATCTGAGTATACGAACCACGGCATCCCAATGACTATCACAAGGAGCATTTAGAAACTGACTTACCACACTTACAGCAAAAGTAATGTCTGGTCTAGTTACTGTAAGGCAGTTAAGTTTATCAACTAGACGTCTATATCTGCCAAGGTCTTGTAGTGGCTCCCCCTGACCCGGTAGCAGTTTGATGTTGGGATCCATTGGAGTATCACTAGGACGACAATCCAACATACCTGTTTCCTCAAGTATGTCTAAAGCATATTATCTTTGCGTGATGGCAATTCCTGTATGAGACTGAGCAACCTCAATGCCCAAAAAATATTTTAGAAGGCTCAAATCTTTTGTCTGAAAATGGTTTGACAGATGTTACTTTAGATGTTGGATACCAACCTCATCATTCCCTGTGAGGACAATGTCATCTACATAAACCACAAGGTAGATACAAAGGCCAAGTGAAGGGTGTCGGAAGAACACAGAGTGATCAGCTGCACATTGAGTCATGCCGAATTGTTGGATGACAGAGCTGAATCTCCTAAACCAGGCACGAGGAGATTGTTTAAGTCCATAGAGAGATCGGCGTAGTCGGCAGACTAAGTCTGGGGCTTCGTGAGCAATAAATCTTGGTGGCTATTGCATATAGACCTCTTCTTGTAATTCACCATGCAAGAAAGTATTCTTGATGTCTAGCTAATGAAGGGGCCAGGAATGACTAGCAACCATGGCAAGAAAGAGGCGGACCAAAGCAATTTTAACTACAGGAGAAAATGTATCCCCATAATCAAGGCCAAAGATATATGTGTATCCTTTAACCACTAAGCGGGCTTTCAAACGATCAACTTTCCCATCAAGACCTATCTTAACAGTATAGACTCATCGATAACCAACAATCGTTTTACCAGGAGGTAAGGGGACAAGTTCCCAAGTACCACTAGAGTGTAAAGCAGCCATTTCGTCAACCATAGCCTGTCGCCATCCTGGATGAGATAGAGCTTCACCTGTAATTTTGGGAATAGAAACAGAGGCCAAAGAGGACACAAAGGCATAATAAGAAGGTGATAAACGATGCTAACTCAAATGCCAGGCATAAATAGGGTTAGGATTACGAGTGGACCTGATACCTTTGCGTAATGCTATGGGCAGTTCCGGCACAAGAGGCGAAGCCGGAGAGTCTGATGGAGTAGAAGATGAGTCACAAGGAAGACTGGGAACGAGATCTGAAGCAACATGAATGGTTGTCTGATCAACTGGGTTGATGGATGCAGGAACATGGTGTGGACGTGGTCTTCACTGATATGTGATCAAGGGAGGAGCTAAGACAGGTGTGGGACTAAGCAGAACAAGAGAAGGACCAACTGGTAACATATTGTGAAGGTCATGATGCTCATAGAGGAAGATGGAAAGAATAGACGAGTCTCAAAAAAAGTGACATCAGCTGAGACAACGTATCGTTTGAGATCTGGGGAGTAGCATCGGTAACCATTCTGCAACCGAGAGTAGCCTAGGAAAAGACACTTAAGGGATTTGACAACCAATTTATCTTTTCTTGGAGTGAGGTCATGTACAAAACAAGTACAGCCAAAAACACGAAGAAGAAGAGAATAGAGATCCTGGTTGGGAAACAACAGAGAATGGGGTACCTGATTTTGGATGATATAAGAAGGCATGCGATTAATGAGGTAGCATGCAGTCATGATTGCGTCGCGCCAAAATTGAAGTGGTGTATTGAAGTGAAGGAGCAAGGTACGAGCAGTTTCAACTAGGTGACGATTTTTGCTTTCGGCTTCACCATTCTATTGTGGGGTATGAGCACATGATAACTGGTGTAAAATGCCTTGTGAAGTCAAAAAGAATTGAAATGGGGCAGAAAAATATTCATGGGCATTATCACTTCGCAAAACTCTAATAGAGGTATCAAATTGAGTTAGAATTTCTGAATAAAAACCTTTAAATATGGAAAAAAGTTCAGAGTGATTTTTCATTAGAAATAACGAAGTACAATGGGAAAAATCGTCAATAAAAGTAACAAAATATTAACAACCCAATGTAGAAGTGACATGACTAAGACCCCAAATATCTGAATGGATTAAAGCAAAAGGAGCATTAGCTCATTTATTAACTCTTGCAGGAAATGAACTACGGACATACTTTCCTAACTAACAAGATTCACACTCTAGTGTTGACACTTTAGAAAGACTAGGTATCATAACATGTAATTTCTGTAAACTATGATGTCCCAAGTGTTGACGAATGATCTCAGGTGACTCAATGGCAGAACAATCAATAGGAGATGGGGGAACAGTGAGGTGATACAAGCCTTAAGACTCACGTCCTACTCCAATCGTCTGTCTGGTACCCCGATCCTGTACAAGAACAATGTCATTAGCAAAGACAACAGAATAAGGCAAGGTATGAGTGAGTTCGCTTATAGATATCAAATTAAAGGGACAACCAAGTATAAATAGTACAAAATCTAAAGATAGAGTGGGAAGGGGGTTAGCTTGACCAATGCCTTGGACTTTGGTTTGAGAACCATTGGCTAAAGTAGCTCTAGGTAGTGTATCTGTATAGGTAAGGTGAGAGAAAAGAGATTTGTTACCAGACATATGATCAGAAGCGCCAAAATCAAGGATCCAATGTCCCAAAGATGAAGACTGTGAAAGGAAGGCTGCAAGATTACCAGGTTGAGTGACAGGTGTAGTTGACTGCATGGCTGCCTTGAGCCGGATGTACTCATTGTACTCAGCGGCAGAGAGGGAAACCTCGTCAAATGAGTCAGATGGGACAACCTGAGCAACATTCACAATTTTGGATTGATGGTTGGCCTTAATTTTGCAGTGTTCCTCAATGTGACCAATTTTTTGGCAAAGAATGCATTGCTGATTGGCCTAGGTTCTGCATTGTTCTTCAATGTGACCAAATCTGTTGCAAAAGATGCATCGAGGATGAGGACGAGTACCACCACGACCTCTTCCCCGTCGACCTCAGTTGCTGAATTAGGAAATCAGGGCAGATGATTCAACAGGTGCAAGAGATGGGGCAACAATTGTAGGAGTTGAAAGACGCAACAATTGTTCTGAGACTGTATCATATGAAGGAACGGTAGGGCTCAAGAGTATTTGATTACGGACTGAGTGAAGCTCAGGTGGCAAACCAGCAAGGGCAAGGACCATGAAGAACTTTCCACGTTGTTCAGCATGTTTCTCTACATTGTCAGTGAAAGGCATAAGTGCATCAAACTCCGCAATCAAAGTATCAAGCTTACTCAGATAGGTCTCCAAGTCCATGTCTTGTTTCTTACTGGCAATGAGGTTAGAAACAATATTGTAGAGACAGTGGACATCATTGGAGTGCAATTTCTTAGCCTTGGCCCACACATCATAGCATATCCGAAAAGCACAGTATTGAGGTTGAAGCTTGGCATCAATGGAGAACTACAATACACTGCAAAGAGAAGCATCAATCTGTTTCCACTTGGCCTGGTCCTTGTCGGGAATGTCCTTGGCTTGTTTGACTAGGTGTTCATGATGGCCCTGACCTTCAAACCATAACTCCACAGCAGCAGCCCAAGATGTATAAAAAAGGCTTAATAGACTGGGATTTAGTACTGGATTGACTGAGGCAGAGGGTGGGAAAAACAAAAACAAAAAAAAAAAATCCCGTAATAGTCTAAAAAACAAAGAGGTGAGATGGAGTTGTGGGTTGGTAAGGCTGGGAGAAGGGAGGTGAGGTCAAAAAGGGGTAAAGGGTTTGCCGACGGTGGCGCCGGAGAAAGATGGTGGCCGGAGAAGGTGGCACGTGCGCTCACGCGCCGGCGTGTGGGCAGAGCAGCAGATTGTTGGAGCCGCGCGTGGTGGCGGGTGGCGGTGGGTCAGCCGTGGTTGAGCCAGTCGGGGGTTCTACTACCGTTCTGGGTCGACGGTGGTGGTAGGCGTCGCCGGAAAAGTCACAGCTGGTGAAGGCGCAGTTGTTTGGACGCAACCACTGGTGATGCACAGTGGTGAGGATCTTAACCTGCTACTACTGATACCATATAGAATATATAGATGATTGGACGAATTGTGTGCTGAATACACACATATAAACTGATATTTATATACATAGTGGTACATAAATGATTCATGAATGTATTAAGTATAAACGATAATTCCTATGAATACACTAATTCCTATGAAGTCACTAAGTCCTATGACACGTGTAACATATGAAACATGTGAAATATGAGCTTTTATTCTAACAGATATCAAAATTATGTCCCTAAACCTAGTACCAAGAGGATGCTAAGAACTCTAAGGACACAACCTTAATGCCTTTAAACAATCATCAGGAATCATATTAATGAAGACAAAGCGATAGGGTAAGTGCATCATCAACACGATCCCCAATGCAAATATTATTGATAAAATATCAACAAAATGGCACCTTAACATAATTGGTCCCGCAAAGGTGAGCTCATATCATGCAAAGTGCCCCAAAACAGTACCACAATACTTTAAACAGCAACTCTCAAAATCAAATTGCATAAATAACAAGAAGATAAATAGCTTTAAAAAAATATTACATATTTATTTATGCACAAAATAGCACTGAAAATTATTTCAGTGACCAAATAACATCAACCCTGAGAGTGCACAATATATATCATGCCTAGTAGCAACACAATAATTCACAAAAATTTCCATAGGCAAAAGAGGAGAGTAACATATATTTTTAACAATTTTAAACTCTAGAAATTATGGAATAAATAATAAATGGTCATAACAAAAATTAAAATTCACTAAACAAATTAGGACACGTGGATAACATCCCAAAAAACAGAATTGATAAATCAAGCATGGAATTTCTGCACGCGCCTACATGCACTTGACTTGCGCGTGGAAAAGGAAGGAAGCAGCATCTTCCTTACCCATTTACATAGACTGAGTCGCGTGACCCGTTACAGAAACCCGGAACTTGCACACCAATTCTTCCTCCTTTCTCAACCAAAATCAATTATTTTGGTGTCATTGAACTCAAAATACAAAGATCTACAAAACACCCAACTTTAATTTTTGAAAAGTTCCCAAAAAAAATGTTCGAAGAACTCAGAGAACAAAATTGAGGTTTCAGTAATTTCATGATTTCATCTTGAATTCTCCAAAAAAAAACGAATGGTTCTGGTGTCATTGGATTTGGAAAAACAAGATCTATGAAACCCCTAAATTGATTTTTGAAAACAGTTGAGAAAAAAAATTGGCTTTGAACAAAAAACAAATCAAAATCACAAATTTATTTTGGGAAATTCTCATTGTTTGCTTTACCATTTAACACAATTCTTATGTATATAGATTCTCCAAATCTCGATCTACAAAAGCCCTAATTTTCTTTTTGAAATCGATCTCACGAAGAAAAAATTTGAATTAAACATCACATACATTAGGGTTTCGGGTTTATTCAATTTTAAACCTCATACGATTTTTAGGTAAAACAGAAAATTGATAGCCATAATTAAGATTAAAACCGCTCTGATACCAATTGCTAAAACTCCCGGATCAATTAATCCTAAATTTATGACATACCTAAAAGTATATAATGAGTTATATGGTTACCTTGAAAAGGTGCTAATGAGGTTGCCATGATAGAAACCTTTAAAAGCGATCTCTGTGAGAGAGAAATATTATTCTTATCCCACAATAGTCGCTCACACGTTAGTATCAATGGGGTAACTGTACGCACTAGAGTGACTACGAATAGGGGTCTCTCCCAGTATATATAGAATAATTAAAATGGGCTAAATTTAGACACTATGGTAAGCCCATATACAGAACCTATAAACAAAACCCACATATGAACAATTTTTTGACAACAAAAAGCCCAATAACAATACTGATCAGAATTAGGGCTAAACGAAATGCTCTAATAATTTTGATATCTAATTAATCTAGGTTTTATAAATTATAATATGATTTATGCTAGTCCATATAAAAAAAAATTCTAACACATGAATGATGACCCTACAATGTGACATGATACAGTCAAGTAGTCAAGTACACTTTAACAAATCCATATCTCGAAATGAAACATTTTTTAAGAATATTATGCATCACCTTGATATGCTCAGGAGAAACTCTCAACATCCCAGACAACTGAGGTGCAAGCATCAATTGATTCAGTTTGAGACCAGCGATTGAAACCTCACCAACAAGACTATCTGCACTTCTTTTGTCCAACATTTGCACATGCTGCCTATTCTTCTCAAAATTTTGTTCGCTAATATTGCCACTGGGTTTTAAAACCTTTCCCTGAAACTTGATCCTTCCAGTTGCTTTCAAATGCAAAGGCTTTAGAGAATCAGAAGTATATGTAGAAACCAAACTGAAGAATTCAAACCCACGCATACGCAAATCCAACTCAACTCCATCAATAGTAAATGGAATGGCTCTTGGTGCATAAAAGTCTTCTCTTTCAAGAGAAAAATCATCAGGATAAGATGTTTGAACCCTCGTATACAGATCAAATGCAGCTGAAGCAGAATTAACAGTAATGAAATCATGTGAGATTATGATATCTCCTCGAGCATCGCTAAATGACCCTTCTGCTGTAGGTGCAGTCCATTTTATATCAAACCTTCTGCATCATAAATAATCTTTAATAAAGGAAAAAGTTATATTAGAGAGGGGAAAGACATATTAAGAAAAACATTGGCACAAAGTGTGGCGGCCCATGGTAGCAAGCTAAAAATCTGCCATAGATGTATGGTAGATGCCATAACGGTGAACAGCAGAAGCAAGGCAACCATGTTAAAAAAAATGTAAAATATATTTGTTGAAATTATGGGGTTTAGGTAGGGAAGGAGGAAAACAAAGAACTATAGACTTCGAATAATATGAGATTATATTGCTATATGGTGCGTGTAAAATATAAAGCACTAGCACATATTCATACTAATAATTAGGTCAAGTATTAGTGTAGAACTACCTAATGTAAGCCCAAGCCCACTAATACAATAAGACTACTAACCCTAATTAAATAAGGAAATAAATCAACAAACATAATGAATAGGAAATAACTCCTAAGATTGCTTCCTCAATTAGATGATTAATTGATTGCACAATATATTCTAAAGATATTTAAGATATTACAAATATATTTTGAAGATATGCTAAGACATTCTAAAATACTCTCAAGATATTCTGAGATATTCTAACAATACACTTGAGAGAATGGACTTAGGAGAAAATAGAGAAATGATTCTTTGTGAATTTGCTTTTTATTCATGAAAATACTCAGCAGGTGGATTTATATATATACATCAGAATGGGGTAATTAAGATAATACAATTTACAAGGTAATTAAGATAACCTACTCCCTATGTACATGAATTCTAGTATACATGAATCTATACATGAATCTGTACATGAACCTTATTAATGAATTTCCTTAATCTCATCAGCTCGTTATTCTCAACACTCTCCCTCAAGCTGGTGCATATATGTCATAACCATCCAGCTTGTTACATATGTATATTATCCTTGGAACTCGGAGTGACTTAGTGAACACATCTGCCAGCTGTTCATTAGAATTCACAAATACAACAACAACAACAACTAAGCCTTTTCCCACTAGGTGGGGTCGGCTACATGGATCAAACGACGCCATTGTGCCCTATCATAAACCAAGTCTTCAGATAAGCTATTCAGATCTAAATCTTTTTTAATCGTTTCACCTATAGTCTTTCTTGGTCTTCCTCTACTTCTAGCTATTGGGCTATTATCTACCTGATCTACTCTTCTTACAGGGGCTTCTAAGGGTCTTCTCCTTACATGTCCAAACCACCTAAGGCGAGATTCTCCCATCTTTTCCACAATAGGTGCTACCCCTACTTTCTCTCTAATGCATTCATTCTTAATCCTATCTAGTCTTGTATGGCCACACATCCAACGCAACATCCTCATCTCCGCAACACTAATCTTATGTTCTTGTTGGCTTTTAACCGCCCAACATTCCGTACCATACAACATCGCAGGCCTTATAACTGTGCGGTAAAATTTACCCTTAAGCTTGAGAGGCACTTTTCTATCACAAATAACTCCTGAAGCACTCCTCCATTTCATCCATCCAGCTTGAATCCTATGGTTTACATCTCCCTCTATCTCTCCATCATTTTGTATGATAGATCCAAGGTACCTAAATTGTGTGACTTGTGGTATTGTATGATCTCCAACTTTCACCGCTAAGCTATCATTAACACGCCTCTTACTGAACTTACATTCCATATACTCCGTCTTACTCCTACTTAGACGAAGGCCATGTTTTTCCAAAGTTTGTCTCCATAGCTCTAACTTCTCATTTATTTCCTCTCTCGACTCTCCAACTAAGACTATATCATCTGCAAAAAGCATGCATTGTGGCACCGGCTCTTGGATATGCGTAGTAAGAACATCCAAGACCAAGGTAAAAAGATATGGACTCAAAGCTGACCCTTGGTGCAGTCCTATAGTTATAGGAAAATCTTCTGTAGCCCCACCCTGTGTTCTCACACTAGTTTTAGCCCCATCATACATATCTTGGATTGCTCGAATATAGGCGATACGAACTCCTTTCTTCTCCAAAGCCTTCCACAAGACCTCTCTCGGTACCCTATCGTAGGCTTTTTCCAGATCAATGAAAACCATGTGTAGGTCTTTTTGCTTCCTCCGATACCTCTCCATTAATCTTCGTAGAAGATAGATTGCTTCCATGGTTGACCTCCCAGGCATAAAACCAAATTGATTCTCTGAAATATGAGTCTCTTGTCTTAATCTCCGTTCAATTACTCTTTCCCATAACTTCATGGTATGACTCATAAGCTTAATTCCTCTGTAATTTGCACAGTTTTGTATATCTCCCTTATTCTTATAAATAGGGATTAAAGTGCTTCTCCTCCATTCGTTTGGCATTTTCTTAGACCTCATTATCTCGTTAAATAGCTTTGTGATCCAACTTATACCTTTCTCTCCTAGGCACTTCCATACCTCAATAGGTATATTATCCGGTCCGACTGCTTTTCCGTTATCCATCCTCTTTAATGCTTCTTTTACCTCAAACTCCCTGATTCTACGATAAAAAGTTTTATTTTGGTCCTCCTCTCTAGTGTTTAGAATGTCCGAGTCCCCTAATGTCTCATGTTCCTCATTAAATAACTTGTGAAAATAACCCTTCCATCGATCCTTAATGTCTTGTTAAAGTAACCAAGACTTTACCCTCTTCATCCTTAATGCATTTCACTTGATCTAAGTCTCTTGTCTTCCTTTCCCTACTTTTAGCAAGCCTGTATATATTTCTTTCTCCGTCTTTGGTGCCCAACGATTGATATAACCCGTTGAACGCTTTAGTTTTTGCCTCGCTCACCGCCTTCTTAGTATCTTTTTTAGCTGCCTTATATTTTTCCCAATTTTCATCATTTTTACAAATGTGCCAAGCTTTATAACATTCCCTTTTAACCTTAACTTTATCTTGTACACTTGTGTCCCACCACCAAGATTCTTTATCCTTGAGTCCGAAGCCTCTTGATTCACCGAGTGTCTCTTTTGCTACCTTTCTAATCCCTTCAGCCATCTCGTCCCATATATCATTAGCACTCCCTTGTACTTCCCAAATTTCTTTCTCCATAATCCTCCTTTGAAATAGCATTTGTTTTTCTCCCTTTAATTGCCACCATTTGATCCTTGGCTCTCTGTCTCGACAATTTTTCCTTACTCTCATCTTGACCCGTACATCCATAACCAAAACCCTGTGTTGGGTAGTCAAGCTCTCTCCAGGGATGACTTTGCAGTCCATGCAAAGCTTTCTATGTGTTTAGAATTCACAAATGATGTGATAATTTCTCCTGAGATAACCTTTTCACGAATAAAGTGACCATCAATCTCTATGTGTTTAGTTCGCTCATGGAAGACTGGATTAGAGGCAATGTGCAAAGCTGCTTGATTATCACAAATAAGATTCATAGACCCTATTTTACAGAACTTTAACTCAGAAAGAAGTTGCTTCAGCCATATGAGTTCGCATGCAATAAGAGCCATAGCTCGATACTCTGCTTCTGCACTAGATCTAGCAACAACGCTCTACTTTTTGCTTTTCCATGTAATGAGATTGCCTCCAACAAGAACACAATAACCTGAGGTTGATCGCCTATCACTTGGGCAACCAGCCCAATCTGCATCAGTGTAGGCAATAATATCAATATGACCTCTATTCTCATAGACCAATCCCCGTCCCGGAGAACCTTTCATATATCTCAAGATCCGTATTATTGCGTCCCAATGACTGTTACAGGGAGAGTTAAGAAATTGACTCACAACAATAACAGCAAAAGAAATGTCTGCTCGGGTCATAGTAAGATAATTCAACTTCCCTACTAGTCTTCGATACCTTTCTAGATCTGAATAGGGTTCCCCCTGATCTGGCATTAGTTTAGCATTAGGATCCATAGGAGTGTCAATCGGTTTACAATTTATCATTCCTGTTTCCTCCAAAATATCAAGAGCATACTTCCTCTGAGATATAGCAACACCAGTGCTGGATTGAGCTACTTCAATTCCAAGGAAGTATCGTAACCGTCCCAAATCTTTTGTTTGGAAATGTTGAAACAAGTGCTCCTTGAGGCGTTTGATGCCATCATGATCATCTCCTGTAATGATAATATCATCCACATACACAACAAGATAAATGCACTGATTAGAGGGAGAATGTTTATAAAACACAAAGTGATCTGCTCCACTGCGAATCATGCCAAATTGTTTAAGGACTGCACTAAATCTGCTAAACCAAGCTCGAGGGCTCTGCTTGAGGCCATATAAGGCCTTATGTAACCTACACACATATCCATGTGACTCCCCCTGAGCAACAAACCCAGGAGGTTGCTCCATATAAACCTCCTCTTCTAAATCACCGTGAAGGAATGCATTTTCAATGTCCAACTAATGGAGAGGCCAACGGCGCATGGCGGCCATGGATAAGAATAAACGAACAGAGGCCATTTTAGCAACTGGAGAGAAAGTATCACCATAATCTAACCCAAATACCTGAGTGTAGCCTTTAGCTACTAAACGGGCTTTTAACCGATCAATCTGACCATCTGGGCCCACTTTGACAGCAAACACCCAACGGCAGCCAACGGTACATTTCCCTGAAGAAGCGGGAACAAGTGTCCAAGTGTCCAAGTGTTATTGGATTCTAAAGCTGTCATCTCGTCAATCATAGCCTGTCTCCATCCTGGATGAGAGAGTACTTCCTGGACAGTTTTAGGAATGGAAACAAAGGAAATAGCAGACACAAAGGCACAATGGGAAGGAGATAAACGGTGATAACTTAAGAAATTACAAATTGGATGAAGGTTACGAGAAGACCGTGTACTTTTGCGAAGAGCTATAGGTAAATCAACAGGAGATGCAGGTAGATCCGGAGTAGGTTCAGAGATTGGAGCAGAAGATGAATCAACGATCTCCTCAATAACAACTTCCTCCAATTGTGGTTGGCGAGGACGACGCTGATAAGTAATGAGAGGACGAGGAGTGGGAGACACAGATGGAGAAGAAGACCCTGACAAATCTGGTACTGGAGAATCAGTAACAAGAGGAATAGGGAAGTTGATTGGCAATACCTGGGATACAGGATCTGGTGTCACCGACGTAGTGAAATAAGGTGTATCCTCAAAGAAGGTGACATCGGCAGACATGTAGAAACGATGAGCAGAAGGAGAATAACATCTGTGTCCTTTCTGTACACGATAATAACTAAGAAAGATACACTTGACAGCACGAGCAGACAATTTATCAATACCTGGTGTGAGATCATGTACAAAGCAAGTAGAACCAAAAACACGTGGGGGAACTGTGAAAAGTGGGTCCTGAGGAAACAACAAGGAATGAGGTACTTTGTTATTCAAGGCAGAGGATGGCATCCGATTTATCAGAAAACCAGCAGTAAGAACTGCATCACCCCAAAATTTTAAAGGTGCATTGGCATGTAACAAAAGGGTGCAATTTGTTTCAATAATATGACGATGTTTTCTTTCAGCAATACCATTTTGTTGTGATGTATGTGGACAAGAGGATTGATGAATTATGCCATGAGAAGCCATAAAATGATTAAGTGGAGCAGAAAAATATTCTTTTGCATTATCACTATGCAAGATGCGAATAGGATGTCCAAATTGGGTTTGAATTTCATTGTAAAAGTTCTGAAAAATAGTACACAATTCTGAACGTTCCTTCATTAAAAAGTTCCAAGTATACCTTGAAAAGTCATCAATGAAAGTAACAAAGTACCTGTAGCCTAAGATAGAGTTGACTCGACTAGGACCCCAAATATCTGAATGAACAAGAGCAAAGGGAGAAGTTGTTTTATGATGAACTGAGCTTGGGAAGGATGTCCCAATATGTTTACCAAGCTGGCATGACTCACATTCCAGAGATTGTAGGTGAGAAAGATGAGGGACCATTTTCTTCAGTTTATTAAGATTTGGATGACCCAGACGACGATGAAGGAGACTCGATGAATCAGCAACAGTGCAAGCAATTGAAAATGGAGGCTGGAAATAGTAGAGACCATGTGATTCAGATCCTGTACCCATCATCTGTCCCGTATTCCGGTCCTGTATAGAGAAAGAATTGGCAGTAAATGTTATGGAACAATTAAGATTACGAGTGAGTTGACTAATAGAATTTAAATTAAAGGGGCAACCAGGAATAAAGAGAATAGAATTTAATGGCAAAGAGGGAAGAGGTGTGGCTTGACCAATGCCTTTGGCTTTTGCCTTGGAGCCATCGGCAAGAGTGATGTAGTGTGAATTTTTGGGTTGTGATATTTTTGAGAAAAGAGAGGGATTACCAGCTATACGATCGGAAGCACCAGAATCCAAAATCCAGGATTCAACAGGCGAAGAACGAAAGAGACAAACCGTAGAATTACCAGTATAAACTACAGCTGCTGAAGATGAATTTTGTTGTGCTGCCTTGAACTGAAGATATTCCTTATATTCAACATCTGACAACATATTCTGATTAGTAACTCCATTTTCATCCTATTTTTCTGGACCCGAAGATTGAGAATAAGTCACATGAGCTGACTTCTCTGGAAATCCAATTAGGGAATAACATTTATCTTGAGTGTGCCCCATACGTTTGCAGTAGGAGCACTGTGGTCGATTACTGAAACCACGACTTCCTCGTCCACCTCGACCACGACCTCGGCCTCCACGTCCTGCTACATTGGAAAGGAAAGCAGATGACTCTAAACCTGGTGAGGAACCAGCTCCTGACATAGCCTCTGGCAAAGGAACTCGCAACAAACGATCAATGAGATTTTCTGCTGTAGGGACATTGGGATTTGTCAAAATTTGGTTCTGAACAGATTCAAAGTCTTTGTGGAGACCGTGAAGGACAAACACCATGCACATATTATTGATCTTATTCTGGACATCATCTCCGGATAGGGCCAACTTGACTTCATCAATGGTAGACTGAGCTTTATTCAAATACGCCGGGAGATCATGATCCGTCATTTGGAGTGTAGCTAAATTGTGCACCACATCATAGAGGCGTTGGACATCATTTGAATAAACACTTTGAGCTTTCTTCCATATGTCGTAGCAGGTTTTATAGGTGCGAAAATGAACCATCAATTTCGGGTCAATGGATTGCCATAAAAGTGAAACTAGCTGATAATCAGCTCTCTGCCACTGCTCTTGCTCTGTAATGTCAATATTTTCAGCCTTTTTGGTTAAATGGTCGAGAGACCTTGTCCCAAAACCAAATCTCCACAAAAACTTGCCAATCCATATAGTTCCTTCCATTGAGCTTTTCTCGAGGTAATAGATGGATTACCAGAGAAAACAAAAGAGACAGGGGCCTTATTAGAGGATGTAGAACCACTAGAGACAACATTCGAGGTTTCGACATGGAAGCCATCGAAAAACAAAGGTGGGCTCCAAAGACCACTAGCAAACAAGAAGGATCGTGATGAACAAGTAATGAACAAGATGCAGAACGGTGATGAACAAGATGAAACGATGCGCAACATGATGCGAACAAGACAAAATAGTTGAACAAATGATGTAACAAGAACGAATAGTGAAAAAGTGATGAACAAGATGAAATAGTACTAACAAGAATGAACAGTGCGTAACAGTATGGAACAGTACCAAACAGTTGAACAGTGACGAACAGTATGAAAAACAGTGCGTAAAACAGTACCGGGACTGGTACTGGTTGAGAGACCAGAAGCGGGATCAACCCTCTCTGATACCAACTTGAGACAATGGACTTAGGAGAAAATAGAGAAATGATTCTTTGTGAATTTGCTTTCTATTCATGAAAATACTCCGCAGGTGGATTTATATATATACATCAGAATGGGGTAATTAAGATAATACAATTT
The DNA here is from genome assembly GCA_029884595.1 of Ormosia semicastrata. Classification (NCBI taxonomy): domain Eukaryota; kingdom Viridiplantae; phylum Streptophyta; class Magnoliopsida; order Fabales; family Fabaceae; genus Ormosia; species Ormosia semicastrata. The sequence continues at coordinate 34,057,216 of JAQQTO010000063.1, forward strand.
ACAAGGTAATTAAGATAACCTATTCCCTATGTACATGAATTCTAGTATACATGAATCTATACATGAATCTGTACATGAACCTTATTAATGAATTTCCTTAATCTCATCAGCTCGTTATTCTCAACAAATACTAAAGACTTGCAAAATATAAATAAAAAAAATCTAACAACTTATATCAAGAGCAATAAACATAATTGAAACATTTTCTAGCAAATAAATTAACAAAAGTATCAAAAACTCAAATATAAATGCATTAGAGAGGAAGACTAACAAGTGACAACAATTCCTAAAAGTCAAGACGAAGAAAATCTAAGTGGCTAAGCCTCTTGGTGCTCATTGGCTTATTCCTTAATCATCCTCCTCCTCCTCAGTCGCTATTATCTTAAATACTGTGAAGCAAAGAAATAAATTAAGAAAAAGAAAAAACCGTGTCAAGGATCAACTGTCCAAAAAGCTTAAGATATTAGGTGGATGTGTGGATAATGGACAGGCCCATTTTACCTTGTGCTGAAATCCAACTTTATTTGGAACATAGGGGGCAACAGGATTGAACTCTTGACCACTTGGTGATAGAGGCTCTAATACCATGTCAAGGACCAACTCTCCTATAAGTTTAAGCTATTAGGTGCAAGCTCATGAATGGTTTTATATCTCTAACAAACTAAATTTCAAAAATCAAATTGAAGAGGAAAGAAAAAAAAATACAGAGCAAGTGAAAGGTAACAGCAGCGAGAAAAGAATAACAGAGCAAGAGGAAGGCTGACTGTGTGGATCAAGCCTGGGCAGGTTAAGGTTGGATGGGTGGATTAATTGCAAAATATAAAAAAAAAGGGGGTGCCCTGTATTTTTATTACAAAGATAATAAAAATGAGAGCATCATGTAATTGAGACTTGAGAGAGATGCAAGAAGCCAAGAACAAGAGTGCAAAGAGAGACATAGAGCTGAGATGCAACTGGCTACTGAAAGAGATACAGATAAGATCATAAGAGGAAAAAGGATGATGTTCGTAAAGGAAGATGATGGTCAAATTAGGTTTTTCTTCTATTTTTCTTGCAGACTAACCGAAAACATCACAATACCCTCCAAAGTGGAGTACTCATATGATGCAGAAGAGGACTACCATTTCAACCCAAGCTCTGCCATAGCACCATGCTTATGGCAAACCCACCAGGCCATGGCTTTTTGTGGCGGCTCTTGGGAAAACCGCCATCGCTATCCGCATTTAACAACACTAAACTCAAAGTATAAGAAACATCCATAGACATGAATGGGGAAAAAAGCACAAGCTGATAATATAAAAGAGCAGCCCATGGCACAAGGCTCCCACCATTATTGGGTATGGGGAAGGTCAGACTTATGCAACCTTACCGCCATGAGCAGAGACGCTGTTTCCACGACTAGATCCGCACACTGCCAAGTCACAAGGTGTAGAAAGAAATTACTCATTTTGAAGATTACAGAAGATTCTGGTCAATCAATCAATCCTTAATTGAGCTGAGTGTGTTTGATACTGTGGAATACTATGTTGGATGGTGGTTTCTATGTTGGATAGTGGCTTCTTATGTTGTTCCCATGTTTTTTAATGTTACATTGTTTTTAGTGCTTTAACGTTGCTTATTTTCTAGGCTTGAATAGTTTGTTTTCGTAGGGACTAGTTTAAATGTACAACTCCCTATATATCTTTGTAAAACATTTAGCAGTGAATAATACACAGAAAAATTATTCTCTGAACCTTTATGGTATCAAAGCAAACTCTCAAACTCTAAAATAATTCATGCTATGGCTTCCAAAATTAGCAGCTCATCCAACGTCACCTCTACTGTAGAGGACGTTGTCTCTCAATCCCATATAAACTCTGAGAGTTTTGTCATTCCCATCACGGCACACAAACTCAATGCGAAAAACTATCAAATGGTCTCAATTTGTTCTCATGTTCATCAGCGGTAAAGGGAAGGATGATTATCTTACCGGTACTGATGCTCCTCCCTCCAAGATTGATCCTAAATACAAGCAGTGGAAATCCGAGAATCACATGGTTATGTCCTGGTTGATCAACATCATGAATCTTAAGATTGGCCAAAACTTTACGTTTTATTCAACTGCAAAGGAGATCTAGGACAGCATCAAAGAATCCTACTCCGACAATGAGAACACGTCTGAACTGTTTGAGATCAAAGGTATTCTTCACAACCTCCAAGAAGGAGAAACTTCTGTAACCCAATATTATAACGTTCTTACCCGGTATTGGCATTAACTTGAAATGTTTGAAACCATTACCTGGGGCTGTCAGGAAGATAAAAAGAAATATAACCAAATTGTGGAGAAAGAGAGGATTTTTAAATTTTTACTAAGTCTAAACAAAGACCTTGATGAAGTAAAAGGAAGGATTCTTGGAACCAAGCCTTTGCCTTCCCTCTGAGAAGCTTTTGTAGAGGTTAGAAGAGAAGAAAGCAGAAGAAATATCATGATAGGAAATCAAGGACCTACCAATACAGTAGAAGATTCTGCCCTTGCAGTTCGTGGACATCTCAATCAAAGGGGTGATAGCAGGCCACGCAAAGGGAGACGGTGGTGTGGTTTCCAAGCTGGGTATGACCAACATCTACTCCCAACTTGAGGGGGCGTGAAGATTACAGAAGATTCTGGTCAATCAATCAATCCTTAATTGGGCTAAGTGTGTTTGATACTGTGGAAAACTATGTTGGACGGTGGCTTCTTATGTTGTTCCCATGTTTTTTAATGTTACATTGCTTTTAGTGCTTTAACGCTGCTTATTTTCTAGGCTTGATTAGTTTGTTTTTCTAAGGACTAGTTTAAATGTACAGCTCCCTATATATCTTTTTAAAACATTCAACAGTGAATAATACACAGAGAAAAATTATTCTCTGAACCTTTACAATTCTAAGTAGAAAAAAAACTGTGTATTATTGCATCATCAGAATGTTTACAATGGAGGTAATATATATAGGGAGCTGTACATTAAACAAAACAATGTCTACACTAAAACATGAAAACGTGGAAACAAGGCCACTATCCAACAGAAATGAATCTGGACATATTTCAACAAGGCCACTATCCAACAGAAATGAATCTGGACATATTTCAACAAGGCCACCGTCCACAGAAGCCACCGTCCAACAGGAATGAATTTGGACATATTTCAACACTCCCCCTCAAGCTAAATCATATATATTTAACAATCTCAGCTTGCTAATAAGGAAGTCAAACTGCTGACTTTGAAGACTTTTGGTGAGTATGTCTGCCATTTGCTATTTGGTAGGAATAAAAGGAATACACAGAGTTCCTTCATCTAGTTTTTCCTTGATAAAATGTTGATCAATCTCGACATGTTTGGTCCTATCATGTTGCACTGGATTATGCGAGATGTTGATTGCTACCTTGCTGTCAGACTACAGCTTCATGGGTTGATTCCATCCAATTTTTAATTCATCAAGGAGTCTCTTTATCCAAAGGAGTTCACATATTCCTTGTGCAATAGCCCTGAATTCAGCTTCAACATTGCTTCTAGCTACCACATTCTGTTTTTTGCTTCACCAAGTCACCAAATTTCCTCCAACAAAGGTGCAGTAGCCAAATGTTGACCTTCTATCATCTATACATCCCACCTTATCAGCGTCAGTAAAAGCTTCAACATCTAACCTGTCACCTCTTTTAAACAAAAGTCCTTTCCTGGAGTCTGTTTGAGATACCTCGGGATTCTAAAGACTACATTCAAGTGTTCCTCACATAGGGAATGTATGAATTGACTCACGACACTTACTGCAAAGGCAATGTTTGGCAAAGTGTGGGATAGGTAGATCAATTTTCCCACCAACTGCTGATACTGTCCTTTATCAGTTTCAACACTAGCATTAGCGCTCAGTTTAAGGTTTGCCTCCATAGGTGTTTCAGCTAGCTTGCATCCAACCATACCAATTTCCTCAAGAAGATCAAGTATGTATTTTCTTTAGGACACCACAATGCCAGTCTTGCTTCGAGTAACTTCCATTCCCAAGAAGTACCTTAAGTCACCAAGCTCTTTAATTTCAAATTCCTTGGGCAGCAGCATCTTCAATTTTTCCTATTCAACCAAATCATCACCTGTCAGAATAATATCATCCACATATACAATAATGTTAGTGAAATATAATTAGGTTTGATATATTGGGCTGGGCCTTGCTTTTGTATATCAATAGCTCTAATAGTTTAATATAAATATAGTGTTAAGGTGGCTAATCATAATTAGTTAACTACTCTTTTTTTCTGTTTTACCTCACACATGCTTCTCTTCTTCCCCATCTCTCTTTTCTCTTTACATGGTATCTAGAGCCAGAAACAAACCCCAGCATTCCAAACCCTAATCTGCCCTTTTCCAAAAAAAAAAGGAAAAAAAATGAAAAAAAAAATTTATACCATTGTGCTCAGAATCTGCCGATCTACCATTTCCTAGGGTTGATTTATTTTTTCAAGCACTGCTGAGGTCCAGATCGGAGGTTTTCGTTGCTGTTTGGGCGTGATGGCTTCAAGCTAATGTGCTGAACAGTGGCCAAGGGAGCCGTGACTGGTGTTTCCGGCGACCAAGGGTGTCGCTGCCGGCTAAGGGTGCTGCGTTTTGGTGTTTTTCAGTCGCGGTTTGACGTTTTCCAGTGAGCCCAGTCCGTGATTTGGGCATTTTCAGGCGTGCTTTGAAGTTTTCTTTCGCACCCAGTCCTCTTGCAGTGTTTTTGGGTGCCATTTGAGGGTTTTCAGTTCTGTTGAAGCATTTTCCGGTGGTGTTTGCGTGTTTCTAGTGTCGTTTGGATGTTTTTCTTTAAGCACAGCATTTTTCGTGTTGTTTGCAGTATACGGTGGTGCCTCTTTTCTTTTTCTCTGATGGCTGATTCTACTCATGATTCCAGTTCCACCAGTTCTGACGAATCTGAGAAGTCGACGAAACCTACCGTTATGCCTGAGGTCATATCTGCTTCTGTCCGCATTACTGATGATAAGTTTGACGAGAAACACTATGCGGAATGGCGTAAAACTATTACCATGTTTCTCACTGGGATTGAGAAAGAAGATCATCTAACAGATGATCCACCGATATCTAAAACTAGGCGTGATCGGTGGTTGCGGGTAGATAACCGCCTCTTTGGTATGATCAACAAAACCCTTGATACTTCCATTAAGCATGTTGTCTTTCACTGTGATACTGTGAAAGAGCTATGGGAGTATATGGAGTTTCTTTATTCTGGGAAAGCCAACTTAACTCGTCTTTATGAGGTGTCACAGGCGTTTCATAGACCAGCACAGCAGGATAAGTCTCTTCATGGGTATTTTACTGACTTTAAGCGTACCTATGAGGAATTGAATGACCTCCAAACTATCTCTACTGATGTTAAACAGATGCGCTTACAGCGGGAACAGCTGGCAGTGAACCTCTCAAACCATGCTCTTGGAGATTGTTTTAGGCCATAGAGTGACCTTTTTAAAAGACATTCTAAGGACCAAGGGAGTCATCAAATCCTGGAGGTAGACGCATGTATACTTCCTCTTCTAGCTCACCATTGAGGAAGGCATTTTTAACATCAAGTTGTTTAAGTGGCCAACCTTTAATTGCTGCCACAGATAGTAAAATCCTGACACTATTCATTTTAGCAACTGGTGCAAATGTCTCCTGATAATCTATCCCATGAGTTTGGGTATATCCTTTTGCAACCAGCCTGGCTTTGTACCTTTCGATTGAGCCATCAGCCTTATATTTCATTGTAATAGTAAATACCCATTTACAGCCAACTGGACTCTTTCTTTTGGGCAGAGGTACTAGTTCCCAAGTCTAATTTTTTACTAAGGCTTTCATTTCTTCAAGGGCAGCATTCCTCCACCCAAGCACAGCAAGAGCTTCCTGTAGAGTTAGGAATTTCTATTTTTAACAGGTTAGAAATAAAGGCTATAAAGTTGGGAGACAATTTGTGATAGGAGACAAAGTTGGATATAGGATGAAGAGTGCATGACCTAGTACCTTTCCTAAGAGCAATGGACAGATCTAGATCAAGAGATTCACAAGGTTCAAGATGTAAGGAACACTCAGAATTACCTGATACACTCGAAGTTGAATCCTGGCAGTTTGGTGGTGGTTGGTGCTCCACACCTTGTTTATTTTGCCTCCTCTTATAGACACAGCTTTTTTATTCTTTTCAAGCTGTATGTCTCCCCCTGCACTGGAGTCTATTATTTCTGGCACTATAGGTTTGGTATTTGAAGGAAGATTAGAATTGTTTTCAGGTATTAGATTCTAGGGGTTCAAAATTTCGATATAAGGAGACAAATTCCGGACAGTAGGAGGGTATATCAGACTTAGGCACAGAATTACTGGGTTCCCAAAAATTTTCTTCATTTGTAAGAGTCTCGCCCTGAAGTAAAGTTTTGGGGGAGAAGGACTGAATTTCAAAGAAGGTGACATCCATACTGACATACATTTTGTTATTGTGCAATTCCGTATTCTGTGCTGATTACTAGTAAATATATTATGCTGATCTCTAGGGATTAGTTTCTATAAATTAGATTGATTTGTTTCCTAGAATAAAAGGATATAGGTATTATCAATACCGATTCCCATTTAGCTGTAGTTTCCTTTTTTGTATCTCCTTGATTTGAGGGAGCGTTTTACTCCTTCACTTCTATTTATTCTTGTACGTATCAATCAGAAAATTATGAGGAATAATCAACTCCCATTTTTCACATGGTATCAAAGCACGCCTCTCTGGAGCTCTAAACCCTAAACCTTCTCCGATGACCAAGTACGAAATGGCCACGGAAGAAAAAACCTCATTCTCATCCGAAGCTCCTGCCACCAGCAACCATGGCGGGTTAAACGGTATCCCTTTTCCCATTACCGAACACAAGTTGAATGGGAATAACTACCTCTCATGGTCACAGTCCGTCATGATGTACATCTGCGGAAAGGGCAAAGATGAGTATCTCACTAGTGAACTCGTCCCACCTAAGGCCGATGATCCAAAATTCAAAAATTGGATGATAGAAAACAACATGGTTATGTCCTGGCTGGCTAATTCAATGACGAACGAAATTGGTGAAAATTTCTTGCTTTATACCACAGTGCATGATATCTGGGAAGCAGCCAAAGAATTCTACTCCAGTAAAGAGAATACGTCTGAAATCTTAAAGATTGAATCCAATCCCCATGATCTTCGACAGGGTGATCTTTCTGTCACTCAATACTACAACACCCTATCCCATCACTGGCAACGACTGGATGCATTTGAAGAGCATCAATGGGACTTTCCAAATGAAGCAAAGAAATTCAGAGAAATTGTCAAAAGGAAGAGGATATTCAAATTTTTAATGGGACTCAACAAGAACCTTGATGAGGTCCGAGAACGAATACTGGGAATGAAGCCCTTTTCAAGAAAAAGTGGCTAAGAGTGGTATGAAAATATTCTTTGCCATTGTCAGTTCAAAGAATCTGAATTTTGGTATGAAATTGGATTTCAATCATGTGGTGGAATCTTTGAAATACCATAGAGGTTTCAGATTTGTCCCTTAAGATGTACACCCTACAGACACGTGTATGATCATCAATGAAGGTAAGAAACCACCTTGCTCCATTAATATTTCTTACTCTAGATGGCCCCCAAATATCACTATGGATGAGGGAAAAAGGATGTGATTGTTTGTGGGGCTGAGGAGAAAAATTAGTACGACGATGTTTAGCAAATTGACAAATATCACAATGAAAAGACGAGATATCTTTATTCTTAAAAAGAGCAAGTAACAATTTGCTCAAGTACTTGAAATTTGGATGACCTAGTCTATAGTGCCATAACATAACTTCATCTTTTTCAAAAAAGGAAACAAGACTGCCAGATATTGGAGCTTGTCTAACTAAGGGTGCATTGCCTTCAAGGTAATAAAGTTCATCCATCTCCCTAGCACTGCCAATCATCTTCCCCGAATATGTATCCTAAAATTTACACAAAGATGGCCCAAAAACAGCAGTACAATTAGAATCTGCAGTGAGTTTTCTAATGGACAAGAGATTACAAGATAGATTAGGAACATGTAAAACAGAATGCAGGGTTAGATGTTCAGAAATGACAATAGAACCTTTCCCCACAACAGGAGACAAAGATCCATCTGCAATACAAGCTTTAAGGTTACCTAGACAAGGAGTATATGAAAGAAATAAATTTGACTGGCTAGTCATGTGATCACTAGCCCCAGAATCAACTATCCAAAGATCATGTGAGGACTTAGAAGTAAGAGCTATGGGATTACCTTTTTGTGCAAGGGAACACATAGGGGAAGAGATGGGACTAAGTTTGAATTGACTTAAGAGACCATACAGTTGCTCGAGTTGTTCCTTGCTTAATGGTGGTAATCCAGATTCTCCTAGACTCTGTGCTGCTACTTGCATACCACCAGATTTCATATTTTTCAGACTTTCAGACTTTTGGGTCTAACCGGCTAGAGCTAGGATGGAACACCTTTCTGGTTATTGAGGCCAGAAAAGCTCCAAATCCGGCAATGAAGGCCAGTTTGTTTAAGAGAGAGTTCGGCAATTAAGGCCAACACACAGCGGAAGAAGAAAAAAAAGAGCCGAAGAGCTCTGATATCATGTAGAAAGAAATTACTCAATTCTAAGTAGAAAAAAAATTATGTATTATTGCATCATCAGAATGTTTACAATGGAGGTAATATATATAGGAAGTTGTACATTAAACTAGTCCCTAGAAAACAAGTTAATCAAGCCTAGAAAATATGCAACAATAAAATACTAAAAACAATGTCTACACTAAAATATGAAAACGAGGGAACAAGACCAAGAGGCCACCGTCCAATAGGAATGAATCTGGACATATTTCAACACAAGGCAACAACAATACCATTACACCAAGGCTCACTCTCAAAAGCAGATAATATAATAAGCAACAATATTGCTGAATCTTAGTCAATAAAAACTAATTATCAAAAAATGAAGAAAGGCTCATCTTACGGTCTTAAAAGAGATCCCGAAAGTTTTGTTTCTCCATTTAATACCCCTAATTTGAGTGGCAGCTGATGATAATAACTTGGTATGTAACGAAGCAAAATGTTATCGAAGGCCAAACTTCCAGAGAAATTCACATCTATTGCTGTCTCATCCTCCTCACCCTGAGAGCAAAATAGTATACATTAGTAGGGGTGGGGGACAGAAATTCTAGAGAGAAATGGTTTCTCTTTCTTTGGGAAGGCAAACTAAAAGGAAAAGATATTCACATTCTGAAGTTATTTTAGCCAAATGGTTCAACCTCCTAATTTCCAGATTTGTGAATGTGACAATCACTACTTCTCCGTGTGTGACTATCACGTCACTGTGTCATATGGCAGACATTTACAGTTCATGAAGAGGATTAAATTAGTACCCTTAGAAAACCGGAAAGTGACAGAAAATGCAAAAATTTGCTGATAAAATTTCCTTTTTCCCTCTAAAAAATGGTCAAAAAGTGAGTGTATATAATGGTGGTTCCAAATTACATGACTATGCTAATGCTTCCAAGTAGTTCTAGAAAATTTTAAAAAAAATGAAAAAAGAAACATGTGAACTATTGACTTAACCAAAGCATGCTATCTCAGGCAAAACCAAAAAGACAGGCCTTCTAACAGGAAGCTGTATACCTCTGGGCACATCCATGCATTCCCAGCCCCTCGAATTTCACCACCATCTACAAGGCATGCCCTAATTCCATATAAATCGGCAACCTGCAATATGCACAGTAAGTCTTACCAAAATATAACATTAACACTTTTATAATGAGTCACTACTCTGAACTGGCCAGCGCTAAATTATTATCCCTGTCAACTTACACAATTATCAGTGTTGAAAGTGAAATTGGCAGATACATATGAAAACGGAATGCGATCAAATGCGGCCAGTGCACCAGCCTCCATACTTTTAGCAAGTGCTTCAGATGCTACAGATGCAGGAGTGTCAATTTGTAAATAAGAGAACGTCCTAGAAACCATTCCAGTGCCCACAAATACAGGAGTATCCAGTGGGCCTTGACAATTAAATAGAGCAGTTACTGATCCAGCCAGCTGCAATCAACAATTATCAGAAAAGAAATGAGAAAAAATTGATCTTCGGGGTGTTTGTCATGACTTACAAATTTTGAAAATCTACATTTTACTCTTATTATTTAAGTTATAAATAGCCAGGTAAATTTGTAGTATTTTTTGAAACATCCAAACTAATTTTTGATCAAAAGCTCACTCTACCTATCAGGTGCATGGAACTGCACTTGCAAAATATAAATTAAAAAAAAAAAAAGCAAAAGAAAAGAATCTTGGGAATGTGTAGAAGGTAAGCTTGCATAAAAATTGACTGTTCCTATTTTCAAATTTAAAAATTGCAAGAAACAGAAAGAATGCCAAACATGAATATGCAAATAATCTAGTTTATTCAAAACTTTAATGTACTGAACTCAAGAATTGTACCGGGAATAAGAGAGGCCTCATCTTAAAAGTTCTCATCAAGGCATTCACTTCGACACCAGGAACCTGGAAATTTGATCATAAAAATATTAAAGAACAGAACCAACTATATATCACAAAATTGAATGAGGAATGAATATGTGAAATGAACTGCAAAGAATCCTGCTAATCTAGACTGAGAGTTCACCACATTTTCTCACTGAATAGCCATTAAAGCAATATCAACTGTAGTTTACACAGCAGATAAGCGTTGACCATATTTACTTTACATCACATGGGTCATTCAAATTCAGTTTTTAACTGTTGCATATATTTGGAACGTAACTTAAAAAGATACATGAAAACCATTCCTACTATCTGTCATGAATTGAATCAGGTTTGGAATATGAAGAACTTCACTTTCGTTCTATAGAAAAAACATATTTTCTAAACTAAAAATCATTAGAGAATGCTTAAGCTTTTAGGATAGTTGGTTCCTTGACATGGTATCTGTTGAATATTGAATTAGTTAGCAGCATGGGAAATATGATAGCTAGTTTTTGGAAACAATAGTGTCATGGGGAATGGTTTAAGTCTTTTATTATTCTTCTTGTAAATAGAACTTATATTTAATTTTTCATGTATATAAATACCTGTATGCTGAGTGAAAATAACTCAAGCAATTCAGCCATAATTAGTTGTTTCACAATTGTTCTTTATTTTCAAGTTGGTATCAAAGCGGGTTCTAGCCCGGCTCTGGTTTTCCTTCCTTCCGGTTGAACCACTTTCAGCCGTCAGTTCTTTTTTTTTCCCTGGCCGCGTGTCCATTTTCTCTCTCCTCCCACGGCTATCTTCTCCAATCTGCACCTCTGCACTCCGTCTTTCCTCCGGCCGACCACACCACCGTGTTTTCCGCCTTCTGCTCGGTCTACCACCGGAAAAGGGATGCTGTCGGAGCTTCGAAGCGCCGCCACGCGCCGGTGACCGAAATCTGCCCAGCTTCAGTTTTTGCGAGCGTGGGAGCGTGTGAGACCCTCTTTCCTGCAGCTGCTTCCACCGGCCAACTCGCCGTGCCATTTCCAGTGAAGCCCAGTCCTCGCCAGCCTCTTCCACCACCTGTTTGGCCTCTGTCTTGTGCAAATCCCCTGTTTGGCCCTCTATTTTGCCTCTGTTGCTATGTTCTTGGATTTGCTTCTGGTTTATCTTGCCTTTTTCTCTCTCCGTTTGGATTGTTGGTATTTTTGGTGGTGGTTTATTGCTTTCTGCTGTGTTGTTGTTATTCCAGCATCCTTTGAAGGTTATTTTTGGCTTTTATAAACCTCTACCCAGCCTCTTTATTCCTGTTCCAGCATGTCTGAATTAGAGGTAACATCTTCCAATGGTGAGAAATCACCTGTATTGACCTCTGTTGTTTCTCGAAGTACTACTATGACTACTGAAAAGTTTACGGGTGATAAGAATTATCTAGCATAGGCTGATTCTGTGGAACTTTGGTTTATGGGCCAAAGAAGATGATATTCCAGCAGTTGATAGCGCAGCCTGGAAGAATGTTAATGCCCAATTATGTAATCTAATGTGGCAATCTATTGATCCAAAGAAAATCTCAATGTTTCAGGCATACAAGACATGCAAAAAGGTTTGGGATCGTGCTAAAGCCTGGTATTCAAATGATATTGCAAGGATGTATAACATTATCCAAAAGATGCATAGTTTGAAGCTTGAGGGTACAACTATGGAATCGTATGTTGGAGTTGTAGAAGCTGTTATGGAGGAATATTCAAACCTGTTTCCCTATGCTGCTAATGCTAATGCTCATAGTGTTCAACAACAAAACTTATTTTTGATAATCACTCTGTTGGGGCTTCCAACAGAACTTGAATCTCTTCGGCAACAAATCTTGGGCACCACACCTATTTCCTCCATTGAAAATGTCTTTGCACGACCTCTGCAATCAGGCCCCTCACTTGAAGCTAGCAATGTTGATCATGCCGCATTAGCATCCCAATCCTCTTCCCAGGTTTCCACTCGAGAAGGACGTGGAAGCAGTCATGGTCATGGTAACAATCGTGGTAATCGTGCTTCACGACTCACTTGTACCTATTGCCAACGAGTAGGCCATACCCAAGACCGGTGTTATGTGCTTTATGGTCATCCTCCAAAGGTTGTTAATGTGGTACAATCCGATGAGACTTCTAAAGCTCCTTCCAACCCACAGGAAACACATGATATTTATGTTTCAGGAAATGACTATAATGAGTTTCTCAAGTACCAAATATCTAAACAGGCTTCTACTTCCATTGTTTCGGTTGCACATTCTGGTAATCCTGTTGCCTGCATTTCTCATTCTTCCTCTCTTGGACCATGGGTCCTTGATTCAGGTACTTCTAATTGTGAAAATAAGTTTGCCCCAATGTTTTAATATGTTAAGTTTTGATGATGACAAACACAAGACAAAATGAATGATATTTATGCTACATAGATGTGCTTAATAGATTATATTGGATCATGCATGATTATGTACTTTATGTAGTTATACTTCACTTAATAATCATGCAACAAAATATGTGCAGTATTCTTTATATAATATATCAAATAATGCTTTATATGAGTTATAATGAATTAATATTGAATTTGACTCTATTTAAATGAAAATGTGCAAAATGTTCTTTGTTGCATCCTACATAGAGCATATCTATTAGTAATTGATAAATATCTTATTTGGATGTGTCTATGAAAGTATTATATGCATGTTAGACTAACTAGAGTTATACATTTATGAATCATGCATATAAAAATATTGAATTATGAATTTGGAATAACTATGTTTCTTTTAAGTGAACAATACTTTGTAGGATAGTCTGAGCACCAAGAGTGAGCATTGCAACAAGAAAACAAAAGATCATAATTATGCTCAACTCAAGAAGAATGAGAATGATAAGATGTTCCAAGCATTTGCAAGATTTGAAGAGAATAATTTTTTTTGGAAGCTTGGATTACATCAACAAGCCTAAAGACTAGAACTAATGATGGCAAGATCAAGTCCAAGTTCTTCAAGTTTAGTTTATAGGACTTAGATCTTGTGTAAAGGTAAAAAAAAATCATATTGAGCTCAAATATGTTTTAAAATCTTTACAAATATTTTTTACATGCTAAAATGCCCAACAAACATGTTTTGAAAAGCTAGTCTTGGTGGTTGTTCAAATCTATCAAAAATAGCCAAGTTTGTGTTTTGTAAAACTGACCTTTGGTTACTCTTTTGACAAACTTTCAAAATATATTGAGTTTTGTTCTGAAACTTGTTTCACATGAAAATAGACTCAAAGATCTTTCTAATGAGTGGTCATTTGTTTTAAACGAATGAGAAATGAAGAACTTATGACCATTTAAAGTCAGTTTTCGAAACTAGAGTGCCATAACCGATTATGCAATATCCATAACCGGTTATTCACCAAGTCAGAAGCGCTTTTCATGTTTTTAAAGCTCATAACCGATTATGGAATAGTAATAACCGATTATCTGGGTAGCAGAAACAGATTTCCAACGGCTCTTTTTGAGCATTTAATGCTCCCAACCACCACCAACGGCTCTAAGATGCATTGAGCTATAAATGAAAGTGTTTGGGCATAAAAGACAAGTGGAAACAATCTAAAAAATAATTCTGGAGCATTGAACATGAGTTTTACCATCATTTCATCAAAAATAACAGCTTGTCTTCTTGAGTTATAATTTCTTGAGTTATCATCGCTTGTCTTCTTCCCATTATGCTTTTATCTCATCTTTGTCTTCTGTGACTATACCAAAAATAACAGCCGAAGGCCTTTCCCATCCAGACTGGCGCCAAGCAATGTTAGAAGAGATGTCTGCATTACATGCCCATGGTACTTGAGAACTTGTTCCATTGCCACCTGGCAAATCTACCATGGGTTGTCGGTGGATTTACATAGTTAAGGTGGGACCTGATGGAGCTGTTGATTGATTGAAAGCTCGTCTTGTTGCTAAAGGTTTCACTCAAATTTTTGGCCTTGATTATGGTGATACATTCTCTCCAATTGCAAAAATGGCGTCAGTTCGTCTTTTCCTTTCCATGGCAGCCATCCGCCACTGGCCACTTTATCAACTTGATATTAAAAATGCATTCTTACATGGTGATCTCCAAGAAGAAGTGTACATGGAGCAACCTCCAGGGTTTGTTGCTCAAGGGGAGTCTGGCTTGGTCTATCGTTTGCACAAACCTTTATATGGCTTGAAACAGTCTCCTCGAGCTTGGTTTGGTAGATTCAAGATTCCCTCCAAGAAACATGCAGTAGCTAGTTGTTGACCTCCTGTCAGTAATTGACCTGGCATAGTCAGCATCAGTATAGACCTCCATAGATAGATTTCTACCCCTTTTAAACAACAATCCTCTTCCTGGAGAAGCCTTGAGATACTGTACAATACGATCAACAGCTTGCATATGTTTTCTTCTTGGGTCATGCATGAATTAGCTTACCATGCTCACAGCATAGGCTAAATCTGGTCTGGTATGTGACAGATATATCAATTTTCCTACCAACCTTTGATACTGAGCTTTATCAACCTTGGGACTTTCTTCCTCATTATCAGTTGGTGTCCCTATTGTGGCAATCCATTGATCCAACTCTATTGGTTCATTATCACTCCTATAAATCCTGTTATGAAATTTGGAAAAAGCCTAAAAGTGTCTATGTGAATGATATTCAGCGTCTCTACGACTCAGTTCATAATCTAGCAACCCTCCAAATGACTAATCATGATTTACCCTCCTATCTCAACAAGGCGCAGACCACCATACAGCAAATTCAGATGATTTTGACCGGAGATGATGTTCAGAAGGTATTAGATAAGCTGGATAATATGTATATGGTTTTTGTTCTCTATGGTCTTCATAAGGATTTGGAAAATGTTCGAAACCAAGTCTTGACAAATCCAAGTGTTCCATCAATGGAAAAACTCATTGATCAACTACATCAAGTTCCTTCAAAGGGATCTCCCGGGACTCAAACAGAATCCACTGCCTTCGTCTCTAATTTCAGTAACCATGGGAGCCGAGGTCGTGGTTGTGGTAGTCGTCCTCAATGCTCCTATTGCAAACGTATTGGACATACTCAGGATCGATGCTATTCTCTACATGGTTTTCTAGAAAAATTTGCCAATATGGCATAGTCACCAATACTGAGTACTAAGAAAAAGACTGAATTTACTGAGAATCATAAAATCCTGTCTGATAGGGAGTATAAAGAGCACCTCCAACTTAAGGCAGTCCATTCAGGATCAAGTTCAGCTGGTGTCATCCACACCGGTAATTCTACGGCTTGTCTCACTCATTCTATGTCTGCTGAATCCTACATTCTAGATTCTGGTGCTTCCAACCACTTTGCTGGTAATCCCTCACATTTCTCAAGATTAGCATCCACCAAAATTCCTCATTCCATCACCCTCATCGATGGTTCAAAGGCAAAAGCCATTGGTGTTTGCTCAAGCTGCACTTCTACCATCTCTAACTTTCAACTCTGTTCTTTTTATTCCTGGATTTCCTTTTAACTTAATTTCCATTAGTCAGCTTACTCGCACTCTTAATTGTTCCATAACCTTTTCTGATGGTTCTTTTCATATACAGGACCGAAGTACGAGGCAGACGATTGGCGCAGGCTTTGAATCAGAAGGACTCTATTATCTTCAAACTCCATCATCTACCATATGTGTTGTTACCGAGTCTCCTAGTCTTCTTCATCATTGTTTAGGTCATCCAAGTCTGAATAAATTAAAGAAGATGGTTCCTCATCTCTCTCAATTGCAGTCTTTTGAGTGAGTCATGTCAGCTTGGGAAACATGCTCGAGGTAATTTCCCAAGTAAAGTCAATAATAAGTCTGAATCTCCCATTCATATTGTTCATTCAGATGTTTGGGGTCCTAGTCATGTCAACTCTATTTTAGGATATCGATATTTTGTTTCTTTCATTGATGATTACTCAAGATGTACTTGGATATTTTTAATGAAAGACCGCTCTGAGTTGTTAAGCATTTTCCAAAAAAATTTCAATGAAATCCATACTCAGTTTGGGTGCACAATTCGTATTTTATGCAGTAACAATGCAAAAGAATATTTTTCTGCTCCTTTTAACTATTTTATGACTTCTCATGGTATGCTCCATCAATCTAGTTGCCCTCATACACCACAACAGAATGGTATTGCAGAAAGAAAACATCGTCATCTGCTTGATATTGCCCGTACTTTGTTATTAAAAGCTAATGGACCTTTGAAATTTTGGGGGGACCCTATTCTTACTGTTGGGTACTTAATAAATCGCATGTCATCTTCTGTTTTACATAACCAAGTTCCACGTTCCCTTTTGTTTCCTAAGGAATCCATTTATAAAATTCCTCCCGGTGTCTTTGGTTCCACTTGTTTTGTGCATGATCTTTCTCCAGGAAAAGATAAATTAACTGCTCGTGCTGTTAAATGTATTTTTCTTGGGTACTCTTGCCTTCAAAAAAGGGTATCGGTGTTATTCTCCTACCTTTCATTGCTATTATATCTCTGCTGATGTTACATTCTTCGAGGAAACACCGTACTTTACTATACAAGTTGAACCAGACTCCATATCTCAAGTCTTACCAATTCCTTACCTGAGCACTCCGGTCTCCATTCCTCAATCTTCGAGTCCACCAAAACCAGAAAATTCTTCCCAACAATCTTCACCTTATCCTCTCATCACCTATCAACGCCGTCCACATCCTTCGCCTCCAGAAAATGTCCCTACTCCAAAATCCAATGATTCATCTCCTGCTTCAGCATCCACATCTGCTCCGGATTTCTCTCCTATAGACCTCCCTATAGCACTTTGTAAAGTTATTCGTTCTTCCCATAATCCTCATCCCATTTATAATTTTTTGAGTTATCATAGTTTGTCCCCATCCCATTATGTTTTTACATCTGCTTTGTCATCTATCTCTATTCCTAAATCTATCCAGGAAGCATTATCCCATCCAGGATGGTGGCAAACAATAATTGATGAGATGACAGCATTAGAATCTAACCACACATGGACACTCATTCCCCTTCCTCATGGGAAATCGACAATTGGTTGTCGATGGGTTTTCACTGTAAAAGTGGGTCCTGATGGCAAGGTGGATGGATTGAAAGCTCGTCTTATTACGAAGGCTTTACCCATATTTTTGGTCTTGACTATGGTGATACTTTCTCCCCTATTGCAAAAATGGCCTCTGTTCGGTTATTCATATCCACGGCAGCCATGAATCGCTGGTCCATGTATCAATTGGACATCAAAAATGCCTTTTTACATGGTGATCTAGCTGAATAAGTTTATATAGAGCAACCTCCGGGGTTTGTTGCTCAGGGGTCGAGATTGGTCTGCACATTACACAAGTCCTTGTATGGTCTAAAACAATCTCCTCAATGTTGGTTTGGACGATTCAGTATAATTTTACAGCAATTTGGCATGATCCGCAGTGAAGCAGATCATTCTGTGTTTTATACACACTCATCTAACTTGTGTATCTATCTTGTGGTCTATGTGGATGATATCTTTATCACAAGAAATTATCATGAAGGAATTCAAAGACTGAAGCAATACTTGTTTCGTCATTTTGAAACTAAAGATTTGGATTGACTAAGATACTTTCTTGGGATTGAGGTAACTCAATCAAAGGATGGTATTACTATCTCACAAAGGAAGTATGCTCTTGACATTTTAGAAGAAACTGGAATGCTAAGTTGTAAACCAGTTGATACTCCTATGAACCCGAATGTTAAACTCCTACCAGATCAGGGAGAACCTTTTTCAAATCTAGGAAGGTATCAAAGACTAGTGGGAAAAGTTAATTATCTCACTGTGACCAGACCAGACATATCTTTTGTTGTTAGTGTTGTGAGCCAATTTCTTAACTCTCCTTGTGTTGATCATTAGGACGCAATTATTCGGATTTTGAGGTATATTAAGGGCTCCCCTAGACGTTAGTGCATACAAACAGAGGACATACCAATGTAGTTGCTTATCCAGATGCTGACTGAGCCGGGTCTCCCAATGATAGAAGATCAACTTCTGGATATTGCGTTCTTACTGGAGGAAACCTATCCCATGGAAAAGAAAGAAGCAGAATGTTATTGCTAAATCGAGTGCTGAAGCGGAGTATCGAGCTATGGCACTCACTACATGTGAACCCATTTGGTTAAAACAACTCTTGAAAGAGTTGAAGTTTTGCGACATTGGACCTATGATGTTAATTTGTGATAATCAAGTAGCACTTCATATTGCTTCAAATCTGGTCTTCCGTGAACGAACCAAACATATAGAGATTGATTGTCATTTCATCCGTGAGAAGATTGTTTCAAAGGAAATCTCTACTTCATTTGTAAATTCTCTCAAAATTTGAAGAATATGAACACTGTATATTATTGCACTCTAGAATGCTTACAATTGAGGTAATATATAGAGGAAGCTGTACATTAAACTAGCCTAGAGAATAAGCAACAATAAAACACTAAAAACAATGTCTACACTAAAAACATGAAAACGTGGGAATAACGAAGCCACCGTCCATCGTCCATCGTCCACCGTCCAACACTCCTCCTCAAGCTAGTGAATATGCATTCTCCATTCCCAGCTTGGATACAATCGTCTGAAATGCTGGACTACTCAACCCTTTTGTAAGTACATCAGCAAGCTGACCTTGTGTAGACACATAGGGTGTATAGATTAAACCACTCTCTAGTTTTTCTTTGATGAAATGTCTGTCAACCTCAATATGCTTTGTCCGATCATACTGTACCGAATTATGAGCTATGCTGATTGCAGACTTGTTATCACAATAAAGTCTTATCAGACCATCCCACTTGATCTTCAGATCTTCAAGAATAATCTCCAGCCATAGTAGTTCACACACACCTTGAGCCATAGCTCTGAATTCTGCCTCTGCCCTAGATTGTGCTACCACATTCTGTTTTTTACTTCTCCAAGTCACCAGATTTCCACCAAGAAAGGTGCAATATCCTGTAGTTGATCTTCTGTCCACTGGTGATCCAGCATAATCCGCATCAATGTATGCCTCAAGTACTACACCAGCATTTCTCTTAAATAATGTCTTTTCCTGGTGTTCCCTTAAGGTACTGTAATACTTGATATGCTGCTCGCAAATGAGATTCTTTCGGACTGTGCATGAATTGACTAACCACACTTACTGTATATGCCATATTAGGCCGTGTTGGGATAGATAGATAAATCTTCCCACCAGACACTGATACATTTCTCTATCAACTGCAGCATCTTCCTCTATCTGTCCAAGTTTCATATTAGGATCTATAGGAGTACTTGTCGGTTTGCATGCTATATGACATGTCTCTTTTAGGAGATCCATAACATACTTTTGTTGGGAGATGAATATACCTTTCTTAGAATGAGCAACCTCAATTCCAAGAAAGTATTTTAACCTTCCTAATGCTTTGATCTCAAGTTCCTTGGCTAAGCACTGACTCGGAATATGTTTTTCCTTAGCATCATCTCCTGTTACTATTATGTCATCAACATACACCAAGAGAACTGTGACTCCCCCTAAAGGAGAGTGTTTAACAAACAGTGTGTGATCCCCTTGGCTTTGTTTGTACCCCATAGCCAACATGATTCTAGCAAACCTTCCAAATCACGCTCGCGGTGATTGCTTGAGGCCATATAAGGCCTTTTTTAACTTACACACAGTATTAGCATGCAAATTCCTCCCATATCCTGGTGGGACCTCCATGTAGACTTCTTCTTCGAGATCTCCATGTAAGAAAGATTTCTTGACATCAAACTATTGTAAATCCCAACCATAATTAGCTGCCAATGCCAATAAACCTTAATTAAGTTCATCTTTGCAACTGGTGCAAAAGTCTCCTGATAATCAATTACATAAGTTTGGGTATACCCTTTGGCAACTAATCGTGCCTTATACCTCTCTATGGATCCATCTGCTCTATATTTCACAGTGTATACCCATTTACAGCCCACAATTTTCTTCCCTGCCAGTAGCTGCACTAGCTCCCAGGTTTTATTCTTTTCCAATGCCTCCATCTCTTCATTCATGGCTTGTTTCCATTTTTCATTGGACAAGGCCTCGGGTAGGGTGGTAGGGATGGCAATGGTATTTAGGCTTATAAAGAAGGCTTTATGAGATGGTGAGAAATTCTCAAAGACAAGAAGTGTGCAAGAGAATATAGTGGCCGTTTTGTGCACTCTCTACTTCCTTTCCTGATGGCTATAGGAAGATTTTGATGACTAATATCAACATGAAATTCAGTTTCATCTTGTAATGAAGGGTTAGAAACTATTACCTTATTCGAAAGCTCCGAGTTAGACTCTTGGGCCTGCACAGGTTCAGGAACAGCCTTCTTCCTTGTTGTGAACCCCTTGCCTTTGCCATACCTTACATTCTCAAGAGCAGACTCAGCCATTGGGTCAAGAATGGTTTTGGACACAGGTTCAGAAACAGGTTCAAAAGAAGTGACTTCAAGAGGAAGGTTAAGGACAACAGGAAGGTCATGAGAAGGACCATTAGACACAGGAAGTAAGGACAAGTCAAGCAGAAAATCTTTCTTATCTTCCTTCATTGACTTCTCCCCCTGAAGATAAGGATGTGAAAAATATGGCTCTTCTTCACTGAAGGTAACATCTCTGGAGACATAGAATTTTTTGGATGGAGGGTGATAACACTTGTACCCTTTCCGGGATGAAGAATAGCCCACAAAGATACATTTTAGAGCCCTCAGGTCAAGTTTCCCCCTGTTTGGACTGTGAACATGGACAAAAGAGACACATCCAAAAATTTTAGGAACAAGATTATTGATAGTTTGTAGATCAGGATAAAAGGTAGAGAGGACATCCATAGGACTCTTGAACCCCAGGACTTTAGTGGGCAAGTGATTTATAAGATGAGTAGCTGTCAGAACAGCTTCCCCCCAAAAGGACTACGGGACATTTCTCTGAAACAATAGGGCTCGGATTTTTTCAAGAAGATGACCATTTTTTCGCTCTGCTAACCCATTTTGTTGTGGGGTATGGACACAAGATGATTCATGGATTATTCCTTCTTTCTGAAAAAAATGCATAAGAGTCTAATTAAAGTAGTCTTTAGCGTTATCAGACCTGAATCGTTTAATACCCACCCCAAATTGATTTTTAATCAAGGAACAAAAATTTGGGAGAACAGTACTAATATCAGACTTGTGTTTGAGCAGGAAAATCCAAGTAACACGTGTACAGTCATTAATAAAAGACACAAACCATCTTGCCCCAGAGACACTAAGAATGGAAGAGGGACCCCAAACATCACTGTGAATAAGAGAAAAAGGAACAGAACTTCTTGTATTACTAATTGAAAAATTAACACGCTTATGTTTAGCAAGTTCACATACTTCACAATGAAATTGTTCAACATCAAGACCTTTAAACAAAGAAGGAAAAAGACTCTTAACAACAAAAAAGGATGGATGACCTAATCTACGGTGAACAAGCCAAATTTTGTCTTTTTTGGTTGAAAGAAGTTATGAGGTAAAAGAATATGGGTGTTCAAGTCTGCTCTTGGTCCTATTTACCTGACAAGCTGCTTCAAGGAGGTAGAGGTCATCCTGCTCCCTAGCACGTCCAATCATCTTCCCCGAATCCTTGTCCTGAAAAACACAATGATTATTGTAGAAAACCACTTTGCAAGATAAATCTTTAATTAATTTCTAAACAGAAATTAGATTTGTGGACAGTTTAGGGACATGAAGGACATTTTTTAAGATCACTAGGAGGCTTAGCTGGACATCTCCTACACCGGCTACAGTGGTCAAGAAACCATCAACTATGGATATTTTCTTATTGCTTGGGCATGGAGAATAGGTGAGAAATATAGTGGGGTTGTTGGTCAAATAGTCTGTGACTCCTGAATTCATAATCTAGGAGTTGGTAAAAATTGTACCCGAGACATTGAATCCAATGGAAAAAGGTAACTTACCTGAATAAGTCAAAGAACAAGTACCTGAGAGCTTTTCAAGGACATTTGAAACCTCACCATTGTTTGACATCATAAGAGACAAGTAACAGAATCAAGGCAGAGAAACATATGTAGCCAAATTTGGGAGGCAGGGCAGTGGCAGAACAGAGATGTAACAGAGACCGTAAACCCACTATCCATACAAAGTAAGTGCACCCACTATCCAAACAATCTTGGACAGGAGTTCCGACCACAGAAACAGAAGCAGAGGACGCCAGCGAGGTGAATGGAATCAACGGCATGGAGCCCCGGTGACCGGAAGGTCGCGCGTGGCCTACACGCGCCGGGAAGTGTATGCAAGCTATAGAAATCTCTGTATTTCTCGTTGAATAATTCATGGAGTACAGCAGCATACATATATAGAATTATTCCAGTTGTAGGCTCCTAAAAATTGGGAAACATAAAACAACAAACAGAGGAAAATCCTCCTCTAAAAAAGGAAACAAAAACCCTACGTGATTCTGGTGATAAACCAAAATCTTTATTTAATAAAAAACATATCACTAAAGATAACAGAAGCATAGATCCCTAAGATTGAGGAGCGAATTTCCACACTCTCCCTCAAGTTGGGTTGTAGATGCTAAACATGCTCAACTTGTTGCTCAGCTCCTCAAATTTGATCCTTGGAAGAGCTTTTGTAAGAATGTCTGCGATTTGAGCTTTTGTAGGAATATAGTTAAGCTACACCACTTCATGCTCAATTTTTTCGGTAATGAAATGACGATCAATTTCAATATGTTTTGTCCTATCATGATGAACAGGATTCTTGGCTATGCTTATAGGAGCTTGATTGTCACAAAATACCTCGATAGGACTCTTCTCATTTATTCTTAGCTCTTCAATTAGTCTTCTTATCCACATGCCTTCACAAATTCCTAGAGCAAGAGCTCTAAGTTCTGCCTCTACACTACTTCTTGAAACCACTGACTGTTTCTTGCTCCTCCATGTCACAAGGTTTCCCCACACATAGGAGCAATAACCTGATGTTGAACGTCTATCCAATAAATTTCTTGCCCAATCAGCATCTGAGTAGATTTCAACTTCTCAATTTATACTTCTCCTAAATAATATTCCTCTCCCTGGTGTCATTTCAAGATACCTAAGGATTCTATACACTGCCTCCATATGTTCTTCTGTTGGATTGTTCATAAATTGGCTGACAAGACTAACAGAAAAGCTATATCTGGTCGGGTATGAGAAAGATAGATAAGGCGACCAACCAATCTTTGATATCTCACCCTGTCTACTGGACCACTTCCTTCCTCTATTCCTATCTTCTTAGCTGAATCCATTGGTGTATCTGCTGGTTTATAGCCAAGCATGCCCGTTTCCTTTAGCAAGTTAAGTATATATTTCCTTTGAGAGACAAAAATACCTTGCTTTGATCAGGCTACCTCCATGCCAAGAAAATACTTCAAACACCCAAGGTCTTTAATTTCAAATTCCTTGGCCAAGTATAGTTTTAGATTTAGTAACTCTTCCTCATAGTCTCCTGTTAGGATTATGTCATCTACATAAACTATGAGAATTGCAATTTCTCTGTTAAGAGAAAATTTGACAAACAAAGTGTGATCTGATTGGCATTGAGTGTACCCATTAGTGATCAAACATTTTGTAAATTTCCTAAACCAAGCACGTGGCGACTGTTTAAGACCATAGAGAGATTTTTGAAGTTTACACACCTTATTGCTACCTGAAATCTCTTCTAATCCTGGTGGGATTTCCATATAAACTTCTGCATTCAGTTCTTCATTTAGGAAGGCATTTTTGACATCTAGTTGATGCAATGGTCAGTCTTGATTCACTGCTAAGGAGAGAAGAACTCTAATTGTATTTAGTTTGGCAACTGGAGCGAAATTTTCTTGATAATCTATCCCGTAGGATTGAGTGAATCCCTTTGCAACTAGGCGAGCTTTGAACCTTTCAACACTTCCATCGGCTCTATGTTTGACTGTAAAGATCCACTTACAGCCAACAAGTTTCTTACCGTGAGGGAGATCTGTAATGATCCAAGTATCATTATGCTCCAATGCATTAATTTCTTCATTTACAGCTTTCCTCCATTCTGAATGTTTAAGAGCTTCTTGAATAGAGCTAGGGATCTGTATTCTGTCAAGGTTGGACACGAAAGCTTTATATGATAGAGACAATCCTTCATATGACATGAAATTGGAGATTGGGTGCTTGGTGCAACTTCTGACTCCCTTACTTTGAGCTGTTGGAAGGTCCAAATCATCAACTGTGGGAGCACCAAACTCATGCTCAAAAGTACTCTCACCTGCGTCAATTTCTAGAGAATCTAGATTCAATTCAAACTCTTGATCGTGAAGAAGCAAACCTAAGTTTTCTACCCTCTTTTCAGGCTTTATCTTCCTGACATAGACACGAAGCTCTTTGTTTGCAAGTTGTGGAAAGGCACTTTGATGACGCATAGGACTTGGATTTTTATCATGACAGTTAGGTGAATCAATGGGGACAGATTGTTGGTTTTCAGGCTAGTCAAGGACACGATGATGAGATTCAGGTTGAGTAAGACTAGGCTGGTCATTCGGGTCAGTAGTCACAGTGGTTTGTATCTGAGGATATAAAGTTGGGTCAATTTGAGTGTTACCTAAGGATTCACAAAATTTCCAGATCTGATGTTCTCTCACGCTCTCCCCCTAAACAGCTGAGTTGGGATAAAAGGATTGATGTTCAAAGAATGTCACATCCATGGAATTATAAATTTTCTGAGTAGTTGGTGAGTAACATTTATACCCCTTTTGATGTGATGAGTACCCAAGAAAGATGCATTTAATGGATTTGGGATCTAATTTGCTGCGGTGTTGTGGATGTCTGTGAACAAAGGTTGTGCATCCAAAAATACTAGTAGGTAGGTAGGAAATGATTCTAGTGTTTGGGTAGGTTTCTTGTAGGATTTGGTAGGGAGTGTGGAAATTTAAAATTCTAGAAGGCATTCTATTGATAAGGTATGTAGCTGTAAGAACCGCTTCCCCCCAAAATTGGTTTGGCACATGTGTGGAAAACATAAGGGAGCGTGCAACTTCCAAAAAGTGTCTATTTTTTCTCTCTGCAATCCCATTTTGTTGGGGTGTATCCACACAAGAACTTAGATGAACAATACCTTCTCTTAGAAGATAGGTGCCAAGAACAGAATGAAAGTATTCCTTAGTATAGAAAGAAGGAATGTTGGAATGTATGAATATTATTCCTTGAATCAATTGTGTACAGAGAAAGTTACAATATATAGGCTAATGCCATTGATTGCTATCCTAAAACTAAGGAAGAAAAATCAGCCCTAATAAAAACAAGAATAAAATCATATCTGTACATATCTGATATACATATCTGATATTAATGCTGATATATTACAACACTCCCCCTCAAGTTGGTGAGTGAATATCTATCATTCCCAGCTTACAAGTAAGACCTTGAAATCGCTATGTGGGAAGCCCCTCGGTGAAAACATCTGCTAATTGGTGCTCTGAAGGGACGTACTCTGTAGTTATAAGGCCATCATCTAATTTTTCCTTGATAAAATGGCGATCAATCTCTATATGCTTTGTCTGATCATGTTGAACCGGGTTGTGAGCAATGCTAATTGCAGACTTATTATCATATAGTAACCTCATAGGAGCTTCACACTTTATTCTGAGATCATCGAGTATGACTCTCATCCACAACAGTTCACAAATTCTCTGTGTCATAGCTC
Source organism: Ormosia semicastrata (assembly GCA_029884595.1). Taxonomy (NCBI): domain Eukaryota; kingdom Viridiplantae; phylum Streptophyta; class Magnoliopsida; order Fabales; family Fabaceae; genus Ormosia; species Ormosia semicastrata. The sequence goes on from JAQQTO010000063.1 coordinate 34,083,429, forward strand.
GAAATTCAGCCTCTACACTTGACCTTGCAACAACATTCTGTTTCTTACTTCTCCAAGTCACCAAGTTTCCTCCTAAGAACATGCAGTAACCTGAGGTAGACCGCCTGTCTACAACTGACCCAGCATAATCTGCATCTGTATAGGTTTCAATGGTCAATTTTTGTTCTCTCCGAAATAGAAGTCTTCTTCCCAGGCTTGTCTTCAAATACTGGAGAATTCTATGCACAACTAGCATATGTCTCTCACGAGGATCATGCATGAACTGGCTAACCACATTGATAGCATAGGCTATGTCTGGTCCGGTGAGAGACAAATATATCAGTTTTCCCACAAGTCTCTGATATTGTGCCTTATCCACCCTTGGGCTCTCCTCATTGTTTCCAATCCTGTGATTTTGTTCAATAGGTGCCCCTGTGGTTTTGCAACCTAACTTACCTGTTTCCTTAAGAAGATCCAGGACATATTTCCTTTGGGAAATAAAGATGCCTTGTTTGGAATAGGCAACCTCTATCCCAAGGAAGTACTTCAGCTTCCCCAAGTCCTTCATTTCAAACTGTGCAGCTAGTTTTTCTTTTAATACCTGTTTCTCAACCTCATCATCACCGGCAATGATCATGTCATCAACATAAACCAAAAGAGGCGTAAGCTTGCCTTCTTTGGAATGTATTATAAAGAGGGTATGATCTCCCTGGCTCTGCCTATAACCTAAGGACACCATAGCATTTGTGAACCTCCCAAACCAAGCACGAGGAGACTACTTGAGTCCATATAAGGCCTTCCTTAACTTGCACACCATATTCCCTCCACCGGTAGGTTCATATCCTGGTGGGAAGTCCATATATACTTCCTCTTCCAAATTCCCATGGAGAAAAGCATTTTTAACATCAAATTGGTGCAAGTCCCAACCAAAGTGTGCTGCCAAGGAGAGAATGATCCTGACTGTGTTCATCTTTGCTACTGGGGCAAATGTTTCCTCATAATCAATCCCATATGTCTGAGTGTACCCTTTTGCAACCAGCCTTGCCTTGTACCAGTCTAGAGTACTATCAGACCGATATTTCATTGTGTAAATCCATCTGCACCCAACTATCCTTTTGTCCTTCGGCTTCTCAATAATTTCCCAGGTCTCATTCTTGTTCAAAGCACTCATTTCTTCATGCATGGCTTGAACCCAATTCTTATCCATTCGTGCTTCTCGTACTGAAGTGGGGACTCTGGTAGAATCAATTGCTGAAATAAAACTCCGATGCTGTACTGATAGGTTTTTAGTGAACACAAACTGAGATATAGGGTATTTTGCACAAGTTCTTCTGGCTTTTCTTAAGGCTATTGGCAAGTCATCAGGGTTAGGTTCACAAATTCAAGTAAAGGACTATTTAAAGGCTCAGAATCAGGAATGCTTACCTCTAGTTCGGGCGAATGAAGCTGCTGTTGGACTAGGTTGGGTTTTTTTCGATAATACACCTGCTTGTATCGATCTATAGGAACAGATATCGATTCTTTAGGTGTCTCTGAAGTACCAGAAGATGATGCCACATCCTTCATCAGAAGAGGGACAGATGACTCAATAGATTCAGCCAGAAGAGGAACAAAAGATGACTTAAGAGACTTAGCTTCTTGACCACTCTCCCCCCGAAGCTGAGGACGAAGGTGAAAAGACTCAGATTCATGAAAAGTGACATCCATGGAGACATAGACACGACGACTTTGAGGATGATAACATTTGTACCCCTTTTTGTCTAGTGCATACCCTATGAAGATACATTTGACAGTCCTAGGATCCAACTTACCACGATATTGACTATAGACATGAACAAAGGCAACACAACCAAAGACACGACACAGGAGATTCTTCATGGTAGGAACGGAAGAGAAGAAGGAAGTCATGAGTTGCACAGGACTAAGACCATCCAAGACACGGGAAGGCAATCTGTTCATCAAGTATGCAGCAGTTAAGACAGCTTCCCCCCAATAAGACTTAGGGACAGACATTTGGAATAGAAGTCCTCTTGCAATTTCTAGGAGATGACGGTTCTTCCTTTCTGCAACCCTATTTTGTTGGGGGGTATCAACACAAGTTAACTCATGTAACAAACCATGTTCTTTATGGAATTTTGTGAAATGTTGATTCACATATTCCTTGCCATTATCAGATCGTAACCTTTTTATAGATTTTCCAAACTGGGTTTGAACCATGCGATAGAAATTCAAGAATATTTGAAACACTTCAGATTTATCTTTCATAAGAAATATTCATGTAACCCTAGTGCAGTCATCAATAAAAGAAACAAACTATTTTGCACTAGATATATTAGAATTAGAGGAAGGTCCCCACACATCAGGATGAATAAGATCAAAAGGTTCAATACTTTTATTATTACTTAGAAAAAAAGTTGTGCGATGGTGTTTCGCAAACTGACAAACATCACAAAGAAAAGACTCAACAAACTCATTTTTAAACAATTGTGGAAATAACGACCTAAGAAGACTGAAAGGAGGATGACCAAGGCGTTTGTGGTGAAGCCATATCAGAGATGCAGCGGAATCTGAACTTGTCTCATGACTGGATGTGGACAGCGTCTGACTGGTACTACCATGAGTCCGATGTAGAACATATAACCCTCCCTATTCCTTAGCAACCCCAATCGTCCTCCCCGTGGTAAGATCCTGAAACACACAATGAGAGGGAAAGGTCATTGTACAGTTTAAATCTCTGGTAAGCTTATGAATAGAAATAAGGTCATTTGACAAATAAGAGACATGAAGCACATTATGTAAAGGAAGGGAAGGTTGAAGTGAAATAGTACCACATCCTGAAACAGGGACATAGGATCCACTAGCAACCGTGATGTGATGCTTACCAAATAATTTAGAGTAAGTGAAAAAATATGAGGGATGAGAGGTCATATGATCAGTAGCACCAGAGTCAATAATCCAGAGATCCTCAAATACAGTACCAGAAACATTAAAGGATAATGAACTTAAATTCTTACCAGTCATGGTTAGAGAACAAATGCCAGAAGGCTTACTCATAGAATCCAAGAGAGTGCGCAAACGATCCATCTTGGCCTTACTAAGCGCCGGAATTGCCTCCCCAGATGGTGTTGCAGATACCTCTTCACCCTCAATAACCAAGTCGGACACTGTTTGATTAACTTGCCTTTGTTGACTGCCTTTAAAACACCCAGAGCATCCAAGAACCTTGTTTCTGCCATGGAGTTTAAAACAAGTGTCCTTAGTGTGACCAGACTTCTTGCAATAAGGACACCAGCACTCGTCACGTTTGGCGGACGACTTCCAAGAGGATGATCCAGGCTTTTCAGATGATAACCCACCAATAGGACCTTTGCCGGTGGCCAAAGCAGAACCATCACTTGAATTACCATTATTCAACATGACAGCCCGACGACTTTCTTCCCCCCTAACTGTGTAGAACACCTCAGAGAGAGAAGGAAGCTTGTCTTTACCTAAAATCTGAACCCGAATAGGATCATACTCAGAATTCAACCCAGAGAGAAACTTAAAGACCCGTCCACGCTCAATAAACTTGGTTAAAGTAGCAGAATTCTTAGTGCATTTCATCTTTAAATCCTGGTTTTGATCCAGCTCAATCCATAAACCATTCAGAGTACTATAATAATTAGTGACAGAAAGAGATCCTTGCTTGGTATTAAAAATTGTGTTTTCTAATTCATAACACGCAGCAATATCTTGTTTCATAGAATAGGTTTGACTCAAACTATCCCAAATTTCACGTGCAGAAGTAAAAAACATACAATTTTTACTGATATCTGGTGTCATAGAGTTCCATAGCCAAGTCATAATCAAAGAATCTTCATCATCCCAAATTCCAAACTGTGGGTCATCTGCCTTCGGAGGATCCCCGACAATGTGTGACAACTTTCGACGACCCTTGAGAGTGGTGCGAATAACTTGGGCCCATTGGAGATAGTTCTTACCATTGAGGTGATAAGAAGAGTGTAAAACTGGAAGATCATTTGGATTTAGTGCTGCAACGGCAACCGGAGACGTTGGAACGACAACCGGAGGCGGCGTAGTGAGATGGTGGAGGACTGGGTGTCTACTATAGACATTCTGGTCGGACCCGAAAACAGTCAAAAATTAATGGGGAGGAGCCGACGATCAGAACGGAGGGGGTCGCGCGGTGAACGGTGGCGTGGAGGGCAGCGCGTGGCTCTCACGCGCGGACAATGCGGCGGCGCGTGGGTTGCACGTGGTGGCGGGTGGGTGGTTGGTTTGGGGTGGGCTTTTTGGATGTGGTCGGAAAAACGCCGACAAGCAGTCCGACAAGGGTGGTGAGACAAAAATCAGTGGCGGCGGGTGGCAGGTGGTGGTTTTAGGTCTCAGGCAGCAATAAGGCTGCAATAGGAGACAGCAATAAGGTTGCTCAGCGAAAGGAAAAACAAAGGCAAGCCCTAGGAACGACCTAGGCTGCTGATACCATATAGAATGAATGAATGTTAGAATGTATGAATATTATTCCTTGAATCAATTGTGTACAGAGAAGGTTATAATATATAGGCTAATGCCATTGATTGCTATCCTAAAAATAAGGGAGAAAAATCAGCCCTAATAAAAATAAGAATAAAATCATATCTGTACATATCTGATATGCATATTTGATATTAATGCTGATATATTACAACACTTAGCATTATCTGTCTTGAGAACTTGGATCTTGGTTTTAAACTGGTTCTGAATCATGGTGTTGAAGTTCTGGAAAAGTTTGTTTACCTCTGATTTTTCTTTCACGAGGAAAATCCAAGTAAGTCTTGTATGGTCATCAACAAAAGATACAAACCACCTGGACCCTGTTATGTTTTTAACTCTTGATGGGCCCTATATATCACTGTGAATCATGGAAAAAGGATGACTCGGTTTATAGGACAGACTTGGGAAATTATTTCGAGTATGCTTAGCAAGTTGACAAATTTCACATTTAAAGAGACTTGCACTTTTATTATTGAACAATGAGGGAAATAATTTTTGAAGACACAAGAAGTTGGGATGACCTAGGCGATAGTGCCATAACATAATTTCCCTATTTTTATTGATATCGAAACTAGACTGACTTTGAGAGGAATTACAACTTGCAGTTTGAGCTTGTCTTAGTGGAAAATTTTCACCCATGAGATATTAGAGTCTAGATTCCTCTTCAGCACTGCCAATCGTCTTCCCCGAATCCAATTCCTGAAATTCACGAAGTTATGGCAAAATTTAGCAACACAGTTATGATCACGAGTCAATTTACTTATTGACAATAAGTTGCAGTCTAAATTAGGCACATGTAGCACTGATTTTAAGATTAACTCTTTTGTAATTTTTACTGACCCAACTCCAGCCACTCTAGACAAAGTTCCATCTACTATTCGGACATTTAGGTTCTCGTTTCATTGTGTGGTTTATATTCATAAAAGATATTAGCATTCCCCGTCATATGATCTCAAGCGCTTAATCAACAATCCATGGCCTTACCTGTTCTTTATTTCTCAGTAAAGGCAAAGTGGGAAAATTACCTTTACCTTTCTGTGCTAGCATACTTGTTCCTGTGGTAGGATTCTGAGTTTTGGAGAAAAGATCTTGGAGAACTTTGAGTAGTTCCTTAGTGAAAGGACTGGTTTCTGCTGAAGATTCATCAACAGTAGCAGCAGAATTTGCTCGTCCTTCCCTCTCATAGCCTGACCATTGTTTTCTTTCTATTGGTTTGCCATGGATTTTCCAACAAGTTTCCTTGAGATGTCCTGGCCTCCTGCAATGATCACACCAGGGTCGTCCCCTTCTCTAGCGGCTATTATTATTGGTGTTCGAGAACGGAGGAACTCCTCGGACAGCAAGAGCACTCCCTTCCCCTGTTTCTCTGATAGCAAGAGCCGAACCTTCATGGATTGCATCTGAGTTAGAATACTGTCCCATCATTAGTTTCTTCCTACTCTCTTCATGTCTCACCTCAGAAAAGGCTTCTCGGATTGAAGGGAGTGGCTTTGTTCCCATAACTCTTCCACGTACTTCATCAAGGTTTTTGTTTAGGCCCAATAGGAATTTGAAGGTCCTTTTCTGATCAATAATCTTCTTGAACAAGTGTTGAATCTTCAGAACACTTCCAGTTTTGACTTTCAAACACGTCCAATTGTTGCCAATACCGAGTGAGAACATTGTAGTATTGGGAAACCGAGAGATCTCCTTGTCTTAGATCATGGAGTTTGCCTTCAATTTCAACTATCTCTGATGTATTTTCTGAACTTGAATATGAGACCTTAGCTGCATCCCAGATGTCTTTGGCAGTCTTATAAAGGAGGAAATTTTCACCTTTTTCATTGTTCATTGAGTTGATAAGCCATGACATAACCATATGATTTTCAGCCTTCCACGTCTTGTATTTGGGATCTGACTTTTCCGGAGTGGTGATTTCTCTGGTGAGATAATCATCCTTCCCTTTACCGCAGATATACATCATCACAGATTGAGACCATTGGAGGTAATTATCACCATTTAGTCTATGACTCGTGATGAGGAGAGATGCTGATTCCGATCCTCCGTTATTGCTCACAGCAGACGGCACGCCTCCTTGACTGCTCGCAGCTGGTGCTGAGTTTTTAGGGTTGGAGGAAATTTCGGAGGAGGACAATTGATTGGAAGCCATGCCGTATTTGGTCATGGGAATGATTAAGGTACCAAAGAAATACAGAGCTCTCTATTGAGAGCTCTGATACCATATAGAAATCTCTGTATTTCTCGTTGAATAATTCATGGAGTACAGCAGCATACATATATAGAATTATTCCAGCTATAGGCTCCTAAAAATTGGGAAACATAAAACAACAAACAGAGGAAAATCCTCCTCTAAAAAAGGAAACAAAAACCCTACGTGATTCTGGTGATAAACCAGAATCTTTATTTAATAAAAAACATATCACTAAAGATAACAACATATCAAAATAACAGAAGCATAGATCCCTAAGATTGAGGAGCGAATTTCCACACAAGCGTGACGGCGCGTGACGGTGCGTGGGAGCGGCTCTGGCGACGCTCGAAGGAATGGCCGGTCGAGGGTGTCTGGTATATCTCGTGACCTTACTTGGATGAAAAACGGAGTGGGTTGCTGTTTGGGTACTGTTTACGGGTTCTGTTTAGGGACTGTTACGGGTGCTGTTTGGGTGGCAATGAAGGCCAAAGAGGAATGTTCAGCAAAAGGGCAATAAAGGCCAAAAACACTTTGGTTGGCAATGAAGGCCGACCAAAAAAAAAATCAACGGAAAACAAAATCAGTCCCAGATCGGAATTTAATATGATACCATATCAGAATTTGAAGAATATGAACACTGTATATTATTACACTCTAGAATGCTTACAATTGAGGTAATATATAGAGGAAGCTGTACATTAAACTAGCCTAGAGAATAAGCAACAATAAAACACTAAAAACAATGTCTACACTAAAAACATGAAAACGTGGGAATAACGAGGCCACAGTCCATCGTCCACCGTCCAACAAATTCTAATGACCAATTGGTAGATCTTCTTACCAAGTCATTTCGGGGTCCAAGAATAACATACATTTGTGACAAACTGGATGCTTAAGATATATACACTCCAACTTCAGGGGGAGTGTTGGAATTTACATATCATTGGAACTTTATCAGTTTATAGTTTGTGTTTTTCTAATAACATTGGAACCTTAGCATCCTAGGAAATGTTTATCTTCTTTTATTATCCTTGTAATATCATATTATAATTAATTCTTTGTACAGAAAAGTGAATTGTTTATTCACTGATATGAAATTGGTACAATGGGAGAGAATAAATAGTAATACTGGATTAATTCTGTACACTAATCTAGGCCTAAGAATTAGGGGAAATAATTGTCCCTATAATTTCTATAACTAAAAAAGGAAAGAAAATATAACAGATCCTAATTCTAGCTGTACAAATCAGAATCGCATGATTCTGATTGATTTCCTTAATCATCGACACTCCCCCTCAATCTGGGTGATAGATGTCTATCATTCCCAGATTGGATCTGAGATCTTCATGTGTGTCTTGGAAGTGCTTTAGTTAGAATGTCTGCCGTCGGGTGGCATGATGGTACAAGAATAACACTTATAATGCCATGGTCAATCTTTTCCTTTATGAAATGTCTGTCAATCTCCACATGCTTTGTTCTATCATGTTGGACTGGGTTCTTTGCCATACTAATGGCAGCTTTATTGTCACATAGTATCCTCATTGTGTAGTTGGTGGGAATTCTGAGTTCTTGTAGCATTCTTTTCAGCCAAATTCCTTCACAAATGCCATGTGCCATGGCTCTAAGTTCTGCTTCTGCACCGCTCCTTGCCACCACGGACTGCTTCTTGCTTCTCCAAGTAACCATGTTTCCCCATACAAAGGAGCAATAACCAGAGGTTGACTTTCGGTCTGACGTGCAACCTGCCCAATCCGAATCTGTATAGACTTCAATGCCTTTGTTTGAATTTTTCTTGAAGTAAAGGCCCCTGCCTGGTGTACCTAAGATATTGTAGGATCCTCCTCACTGCTTTCATGTGTGTATCAGAGGGGTTTGACATATGGCGGCTTGCTATACTTACAGCAAATCCAATGTCGAGCCTAATGTGTGCCAGGTAGATTAATTTTCCCACTAGGCTTTGGTACCTGTCTTTATCAGCTGGAGGACTTTCATCTTCAAAGCTGCCACCATATGATTGGGTGAACCCTTTTGCCACCAACCAACTGGAAGGCTTGAATCTTTGGAACCCTTTCATCCCAAGTGTTATTCTTTGCCAAAACTTGAATCTCTTCAGTTACTGCTTCAGTCCATTCAAGCTGTTGGAAGGCTTCTTGGATATTCCTTGGGATATGAGTGCTGTCAAGTGATGCTACAAATGCCCTATACCCCTGTGACAATTTTCCATAGGACATATGTTTTTCAATGGGGTGTTGAGTGCAAGTTCTCACCCCTTTTCTTAAGGCAATAGGAATATCAAGATCAGTTGTACTAGTATGACCAGGTTCAGAGATAGGAGCAGAATTACCTGACGGAATTTCATTTTCTGGAGTCTGGTTGGATTCATGGCTTTGCATTAGAACAGTGTTTGGCTCTACCACCTTCTAGTTTTTTCAATGGGGTGTTGAGTGCAAGTTCTCACCCCTTTTCTTAAGGCAATAGGAATATCAAGATCAGTTGTACTAGTATGACCAGGTTCAGAGATAGGAGCAGAATTACCTGACGGAATTTCATTTTCTGGAGTCTGGTTGGATTCATGGCTTTGCATTAGAACAGTGTTTGGCTCTACCACCTTCTAGTTTTTTCTTTTCCTCGAGTAAACCCTCCAGGTCTGTTCTTGTGCAGTAGTAGGACCTTGGTTTTGTTGAGAGGAGCTTATTTCTGCAGTTTGGTCTTCTTCTTCAGCTTGGTCTACTCTTGGTTCTGCTGGTGCACCTTCTACAATTTCCACAGGTGTTGCAGGTTCGGCCATCTCATCCCCATTTGTTCCCAAAAATTGGAATTTTGTCATGTCGGTTAGAATTGGTGTCTTCTCCCCCTGAATTCCAACTTTGGGGTAATAAGGTTGGTGCTCAAAAAATGTCACATCCATTATGTGGTAGAATTTCCTGGTGAAGGAAGAATAGCGCCTATACCCCTTTTGGTGAGGTGAGTACCCAAGGAAGATACATTTCAGTGATTTGGGATCAAGTTTGCTACGGTGAGGGTCTAGGTTGTGAACAAAAGCTAAACATCCAAATACTTTCAAGGGACTTGAGGTTAGAACTCTGCTGGTTGGATAGAAGGCCTGGAGAGTGGAGTGAGGGGCGTTAAAGTTGAGGACACGGGAAGGCATTTTGTTTATGAGATAGGTTGCAGATAGTACAGCTTCTCCCCAGAATTGTTTTGGTACATTTGTGGCTATCATAAGTGATCTTTTCACTTCCAAAAGGTGATGATTTTTTCTTTCTGCTACCCCGTTTTGTTGTGAGGTGTCTACACATGAACTTTGATGTACAATTCCATGTTGCTGGAGGTAGCAATTCAGCATTGAGTGATAGTACTCGCGACCGTTGTCTATTCTAAGCACCTTAATGCTAGTTTGGAATTGTGTTTGCACCATTGTATGAAAATTTTCAAATATTCGTCCTTCCGATTTCTCCTTCATGAGGAATACCCAGGTGACTCTTGTGTGATCATCAATGAAGGTGACGAACCACCTAGTGCCAATGACATTGCTGAGCCTTGATGACCCCCACACATCACTGTGAATCAAGGAGAACGAATGAGAAGGCTTATATGGTTGAGATGGGTAAGTGCTGCGGGTATGTTTGGATAATTGACAAACTTCACCTTGAAAATTCCTTGGGTTTTTATTAAGTAATGAAGGGAACATTTTTTCCAAGTACATAAAGTTGGGGTGGCCTAATCGATAATGCCACAACATTACAGAATTCTCACTATTTGAAGGAACTACAGTACATTGGTTGGCTTTTGGTTTACTTTTGGAATCTTCAACCTGAACGAGATAGAGCCCAGCACTTTCCTCAGCATTGCCAATCGTCTTCCCCGACCCCAAAGTCTGAAATTCACACAGATTAGGAAAAAATTTAGTGATACAGTTCAGATCTCTTGTCATTTTGGTGATAGACAATAAGTTACAGTCAAGTTCTGGTACATAAAACACTGAATCCAGAGTAATATTCGCCGAAATAACAACTGATCTCTTGTCATTGTGACATGGAGAATAGCTATAAAATATAGTTATATCTCCAGTCATGTGATCTGAGGCTCCTGAGTCTACAATCCAAGATTTTGATTTCCCTTTGCTAGTATTTAAAGCATGTAAGAAATTACCTTTCTGGGCTACTGATACTGTACCAACAACATTTTTCCCTGCACTTGACAGCGTTTGTTGAAGGAGTTTTTGTAGAGCTTCCATTTGTTCCTTGCTAAAGGGGGCTGGATCAGAACTTGTTTCTCCATCTTGAGAGTTATTATAGGCTGTGTTGCCTCTGGTCTCCCTGTTCCGGAATGACTTTGCATTTGATGGTTTCCCATGAATGACCCAACAAGTATCCTCAGTGTGGCCTGGTTTCTTGCAATGATCACAACAGGGACGGTTCTTCCTCTGTGTTGGACGGACCTGGGTTCCTTTTGCTGCCAGAGCATAGCTTTCCGAGAGTGGAGTAGGAGCGGTGTTTCCTAGCATAAGTTTCCTTCTGCTTTCTTCTCTTCTTACTTCCGAAAATATTTCTCGTATTTTTAGAAGTGGTTTGGTTCCAAGAATCCTTCCACGTACTTCATCAAGATGTTTGTTAAGTCCCAATAAGAATTTATAGATTCTATCCTTTTCCACCAGCCCTTTGTACTGTTTCTTGTCATCTGAACACTTCCACTCAATGGTTTCATATGTGTCCAGTTGTTGCCAGTGTCGACTGAGGGTATTGAAGTACTCAATGACCGAGTATTCACCCTGTCTCAGATCATGGAGCAGGCTCTTGATTTCGAAGATGGCTAAGGTGTTATCCATATTGGAATATGTCTCCTTCACTGCATCCCACATCTCTTTTGCGGTGTCATAATACATGAAGTTCTCCCTAATTTCATTTGTCATAGTATTGAGGAGCCAAGACATTACCAGACTGTTTTCCAGTTGCCATTTTTTGAGGTTGGGATCTTCTTCTTCTAGTTGTTTGGAGTTTCCCGTGATGTACCCCTCCTTTCCTTTTCCTTGGAGGAAGATGCAAGCTGACCTCTCCCATTGGATGAAGTTTTGGCCATTAAATTTATAGCCTGTGATAGGAAGGATCGGCCCTTCGATGGAGCTAGTAAGAGTCATACCAGTCTCCACCTTGGGCGAATGCTCTGGCTTTTCACTCTCCATGGTAGGGCCAGCACTAGAGGTTAGGGATGGTTCAGATCGTGCTCTAATACCATGCGGAAAAGTGAATTCTTTATTCACTGATATGAAACTGGTACAATGGGAGAGAATAAATAGTAATACTGGATTAATTCTGTACACTAATCTAGGCCTAAGAATCAGGGGAAATAATTGTCCCTATAATTTCTATAACTAAAAAAGGAAAGAAAATATAACAGATCCTAATTCTAGCTGTACAAATCAGAATCGCATGATTCTGATTGATTTCCTTAATCATTGACACTTTGTGTATATATAAACCCAATAAGCTGAGTACTATTAGAATTTGAAGAATATGAACACTGTATATTCTTTCTCAGTAGAATGCTTACAATTGAGGTAATATATAGAGGAAGTTGTACATTAAACTAGCCTAGAGAATAAGCAACACTAAAAACAATGTCTACACTAAAAACATGAAAATGTGGGAATAACGAGGCCACCGTCCATTGTCCACCGTCCAACACACCGTCCATCGTCCACCATCCAACACTCCCCCTCAAGCTGGTGAATATGCATTCTCCATTCCCAGCTTGGATACAATCGTCTGAAATGCTGGACTACTCAACTCTTTTGTAAGTACATCAGCAAGCTGACCTTGTGTAAACACATAGGATGTATAGATTAAACCACTCTCTAGTTTTTCTGTGATAAAATGTCTGTCAACCTCAATATGCGTTGTCCGATCATGTTGTACCGAATTATGCGCTATGCTGATTGCAGACTTGTTATCACAATAAAGTCCCATCAGACCATCCCACTTGATCTTCAGATCTTCAAGAATAATCTTCAACCATAGTAGTTCACACACACCTTGAGTCATAGCTCTGAATTCTGCCTCCGCACTAGATCGTGCTACCACATTCTGTTTTTTACTTCTCCAAGTCACCAGATTTCCACCAAGAAAAGTGCAATATCCTGTAGTCGATCTTCTATCCACTGGTGATCCAACATAATCCGTATCAGTGTATGCCTCAAGTACCACACCTCCACTTCTCTTAAATAGAATGCCTTTTCCTGGTGTTCCCTTAAGGTACTGTAATACTCGATATGCTGCTCGCAAATGAGATTCTTTTGGATTGTGCATGAATTGGCTTATCACACTAACTGCATATGCTATATCTCGCCATGTGTGGAATAGATAAATAAGTCTTCCCACTAGACGCTGATACATTTCTCTATCAACTGCAGCATCTTCCTCTGCCTGTCCAAGTTTCATATTGGGATCTATAGGAGTACTTGTCGGTTTGCATGCTGTATGACCTGTCTCTTTTAGGAGATCCATAACATACTTTTGTTGGGAGATGAATATACCTTTCCTAGAATGAGCAACCTCAATTCCAAGAAAGTATTTTAACCTTCCTAATGCTTTAATCTCCAGTTCCTTGGCTAAGCACTGACTCAGAATATGTTTCTCCTTAGCATCATCTCCTGTTACTATTATGTCATCAACATACAACAAGAGAACTGTGACTCCCCCTGAAGGAGAGTGTTTAACAAATAGTGTGTGATCCCCTTGGCTTTGTTTGTATCCCATAGCCAACATGATTCTAGCAAACCTTCCAAATCATGCTCGCGGTGATTGCTTGAGGCCATATAAGGCCTTTTTTAACTTACACACAGTATTAGCATGCAAATTCCTCCCATATCCTGGTGGGACCTCCATGTAGACTTCTTCTTCGAGATCTCCATGTAAGAAAGCATTCTTGACATCAAACTATTGTAAATCCCAACCATAATTAGCTGCCAATGCCAATAATACCCGAACTGTGTTCATTTTTGCAACTGGTGCAAAAGTCTCCTGGTAATCAATTCCATAAGTTTGGGTATACCTTTTGACAACTAATCGTGCCTTATACATCTCTATGGATCCATCTGCTCTATATTTCACAGTGTACACCCATTTACAGCCCATAATTTTCTTTCCTGCCGGTAGCTGCACTAGCTCCCAAGTTCTATTCTTTTCCAATGCCTCCATCTCTTCATTCATGGCTTGTTTCCATTTTTCATTGGACAAGGCCTCAGGTAGGGTGGTAGGGATGGCAATGGTATTTAGGCTTATAAGGAAGGCTTTATGGGATTGTGAGAAATTCTCAAAGGACAAGAAGTGTGCAAGGGCATATAGTGGCCGTTTTGTACACTCTCTAGTTCCTTTCCTGATGGCTATAGGAAGATTTTGGTCACTACTATCAACATGAAATTCAGTTTCTTCTTGCAATGAAGGGTTAGAAACTATTACCTCATTCGAAGGCTCCGAGTTGGACTCTTGGGCCTGCACAAGTTCAGGAACAGCCATCTTCCATCTTGTGAACACCTTGCCTTTGTCATACCTTACTTTCTCAAGAACAGACTCAGCCATTGGGTCAGGAATGGTTTTGGACACAGGTTCAAAATGAGTGACTTCAGGAGGAGTGTTAGGGACAATAGGAAGGTCATGAGAAGGACCATTAGACACAGGAAGTAAGGACAAGTCAAGCAGTAAATCTTCCTTATCTTCCTTCATTGACTTCTCCCCCTGAAGATAAGGACTGGAAAAAAAAGGCTCTTCTTCACTAAATGTAACATCACTAGAAACATATAATTTTTTGGATGGCGGGTGATAACACTTGTACCCTTTCTGGATTGAAGAATAGCCCACAAAGATACATTTTAGAGCCCTCGGGTCAAGTTTCCCCCTGTTTGGACTGTGAACATGGACTAAAGAGACACATCCAAAAATTTTAGGAACAAGATTATTGGAAGTTTGTAGATCAGGATAAAAGGTGAAGAGGACATCCATAGGACTCTTGAACCCCCGGACTTTAGTGGGCAAGCGATTTATAAGATGAGCAGCTGTCAGAACAGCTTCCCCCCAGAAGGACTTAGGGACATTTCTCTGAAACAATAGGGCTCAGATTTTTTCAAGAAGATGACCATTTTTTCGCTCTGCTAACCCATTTTGTTGACGGGTATGGACACAAGATGATTCATGGATTATTCCTTCTTTCTGGAAAAAATGCATAAGAGTCTGATTAAAGTAGTCTTTAGCATTATCAGACCTGAATCATTTAATACCCACCCCAAATTGATTTTTAATCATGGAACAAAAATTTGAGAGAACAGTACTAATATCAGACTTGTGTTTGAGCAGGAAAATCAAAGTAACACGTGTACAGTCATCAATAAAAGACAGAAACCATCTTGCCCCAGAGACACTAGAAATGGAAGAAAGACCCTAAACATCACTGTGAATAAGAGAAAAAGGAACAGAACTTCTTGTATTACTAATTGGAAAATTGACAAGCTTATGTTTAGCAAGTTCACATACTTCACAATGAAATTGTTCAACATCAAGACCTTTAAACAAAGAAGGAAAAAGACTCTTAACAACAAAAAAGGATGGATGACCTAATCTACGGTGAACAAGCCAAATTTTGTCTTTTTTGGTTGAAAGAAGTTCTGAGGTAAAAGAATATGGGTGTTCAAGTCTGCTCTTGGTCCTATTTACCTGACAAGGTGTTTCAAGGAGGTAGAGGCCATCCTGCTCCCTAGCACGTCCAATCATCTTCCCCGAATCCTTGTCCTGAAAAACACAATGATCATTGTAAAAAATCACTTTGCAAGATACATTTTTAATTAATTTCTGAACAGAAGTTAGATTTGTGGGCAGTTTAGGGACATGAAGGACATTTTTTAAGGTTACTAAGGGGCTTAGTTGGACATCTCCTACACCGGCTACAGTGGTCAAGGAACCATCAGCTATGGATATTTTCTTATTGCTTGGACATGAAGAATAGGTGAAAAATATAGTGGGGTTGTTAGTCATATGGTCTGTGGCTCCTGAATCCATAATCTAGGATTTGGTAAAAATTGTACCCGAGACATTGAATCCAACGGAAAAAGGTAACTTACCTGAATAAGTCAAAGAACAAGTACCTGAGAGCTTTTCAAGGCTGTGTAGAGAAACATTTGAAACCTCACCTTTGGTTGACATCATAAGAGACAAGTAATAGAGTCAAGGCAGAGAAACAGACCTTACTAAAGGAACAAAACTGTAACAGATGTAAATTCTGGCCAAACAGAGAAGGTAAACGAATGAGCCCACTATCCAAACAGCCTTGGACGGAAAAAGAAATGAGTTTCTATTTGGGGTACTGTTTACGCTACTGTTTGGGAACTGTTTTGCATCTTGTTTGGGTCTTTTTCGATCTTGTTTGGGCCTTGTTTTGGTCTTGCTTTTGTGATCTTGTTCATGTGTTCTGTTTAGGTAGCAATGGACGAAAAACGGAATGGGTATTGTTTGGGACTGTTCATGGGGGTACTGTTCATGGTACTGTTCATGGGTACTGTTCGTGAGTACTGTTCACAGGTTCGGTTTAAGTGGCAATGAAGGCCAAAGAGGAATGTTCAGCAAAAGGGCAATGAAGGCCAAAAACACAGTTTGGTTGACAATGAAGACCGACCGAAAAAAAATCAGCGAAAAACAAAATCAGTCTCGGATCGGAACTTAATCTAATACCATATTAGAATTTGAAGAATATGAACATTGTATATTATTTCTCAGTAGAATGCTTACAATTGAGGTAATATATAGAGGAAGTTGTACATTAAACTAGCCTAGAGAATAAGCAACACTAAAAACAATGTCTATACTAAAAACATGAAAACGTGGGAATAACGAGGCCACCGTCCATTGTCCACCATCCAACACACCGTCCATCGTCCACCGTCCAACAAGTACAATTTACCCAAGCAATTCAGAAATCCTCTCTAAGTCTCTGATATTCAAGTGAGACGAAGGTTGAAGATTCCAAAACTGTTTGGGAACCAATTCCAGATGTTGCCTTCGGAGAAGGAACTTTTAATAATTGGTTAATAAGCTCCTCCACCGTAAGAATATTAGGGTTGGTTAAGACTTGATTTCGAATAGATTCAAAATCTTTATGAAGACCGTGGATGACAAATACCATATACATGTTGTCAAGCTTATCCAACACCTTCTGAAGGTTATCACCAATTAGTATCAACTTGATTGCTTCAACGGTGGGCTGTGCTCTGTTAAGATATGAATGTAGGTCATGATCTGTCATTTGGAGCGTTGCCAGGTTATGGAGTGAGTCATACAGACGTACGTCATTGGAATAGATGCCCCAAGCTTTATTCCATATCTCATAGCATGTTTTATAGGAGCAAAAGTGCACTAACAACTTTGGATCATTGGATTGCCACAATAAGGACACCAACTGATAATTGGTCTTCTTCCATTCATCCCTTTGTGCTGCATCGATGTCCTCTGCCTTCTTGGTCAGATACTCGAAGAGTCCCTAGTCTAAAAACCACACATCAATAACATCATACTAATCTAGAAATTTCTTACCATTGGGTTTCCCTGACGTTATAGTGTGAGTGCTAGAGAAAGCAAAGGAAATAAGGCCCTTTTTAGAAGATTCAAAAGTGACGGAGGATGAATATGATGAAGCCATGAGGTCTGACTAGACAGTGATCGGAGATCTGACTAGAAGTCCGAAAAACGAACTCGAGACATCTAACAAACGAACCTAGAATGTATGAAAACTGGTGGGCACCACCATGAACCCACTACTTGAAGGGTGTTTGACTAGACCTTTAACCTTCTGAACAGAACAAGGAAACACTTGCGACCAGAACCAGATCGGCAGCAAGACAAATGGAGGTCGAGAGGGAGGTACATGGCTTTCACATGCTGATAGCAACAGATGCGTGTGGAGGCGTGTGACAAATTTTCCAGCAACAAGGCTTTGCGGGGTGGCTGATCAAAGCTTTCTGTAACTACTTGTGCCCTCACTTGGATGGTGGAAGGTGTTGGAAACATAGGTCCAACCTTGACGATAGCTGGACAAACGTCGATCTAGGGTTAGGAGGCCCATGATTGAAACAACTCTTATACCAACTTGAGATTTCAAAATTGCTTGGGAGTATCCTCTCAGCTTCTTTGATTCATATTGACATAGTACAAGGATTAAATCCCTTAATTGTAGGGATTGGTGAATCCATCTAATTACAATAAGTTTCCTATTCTATTTACAGCAAGAATCAATACATATCATAAACAAATCAAGGAATAAGTTTTTTGGATAGTTAATTCTTGAAAAAAAATCACATTGAGTGTGTTTGGAATGTAAAAAAAGAGAAATGATTTGATTTGTAAATCAAATCTAATTAAATATTGTGTTTGGAATGTTAAAAAATAAGAAATGATTTGATTTCTAAAATCTCATAAATTTCATTCTTTTTAATTTAGAAATTCTATCAAATTTGATAGGATTTGTTAAGATTTAATTTGATTTGAAATGAATAGACTATTTTACTCATAATAACTACCTCTAACCACCTCTCATAAGGGTAAAAATGTAAAATAATAAAATCAAATCAAATTAATTCTCATTTTAATGAATTCCAAACACAAAATTTGATTTCTAAATCAATTCAAATCCTTTTTTTTTTAAGTTCCAAACATAAAATTTGATTTCTAAATCAATTCAAATCAAATCATTTCCCATTTTTATTCATTCCAAACACAACCATTGAGTGTGTTTGGAATATAAAAAAATGAGAAATGATTTGATTTGTAAATCAAATCTAATTATATTTTGTGTTTGGAATGTTAAAAAATAGAAAATAATTTAATTTCTAAAATTCTATGGATTTTATTCTTTTTGTTTTAGAAATTCCATCAAATTTAATAGGATTTGTTAAGATTTGATTTGATTTGAAATAAATAAAATATTTTACCCTTAATACCTACCTCTAACTACCTCTCTAAGGGTTAAAATGTAAAATAATAAAATCAACTAAAATCAATTCTCATTTTAATGAATTCCAAACACAAAATTTGATTTCTAAATCAAATCAAATCATTTCTCATTTTTATTCATTTTAAACACAACCATTCAAAAATAAATCTATTTTGACAATAGAATATAGGAGAATTTTGTAATCACTATTGAAAAATGCTTGCCAACTTCAAAGGATGACTTCTTAAGTTAGAAAGACCTAATTATTTGAATCAACTCTTAAACAAAGTACAAATTAAATTTGACCAAGCCTAGAGCTATATATATATATATATATAGAGAGAGAGAGAGAGATAAGTACCTGACACATAAGATGAAATTCTCCTTCTTCGGGATGAATGCCGAAGTCTCCTAATGCTTCTAGAGGAATGCTGCCAAACCAGCCATTTGCATTGTGTAAAAATATTCTTTGACCACGAAAGCATAAACTCGCTGATATATTCTGCAACAAGCGCACAAAAGACTGAACAAAATGGGGGAAATCAACCAAATTTTAATTTCACGTTCACCAACATGAACAATATTTAGAATGGTTGCAGATATATATGCCTAAGTATTGCATGTGTGATTCTAGAAATTTAGGGTAGAATGAATTGATTTTTTTTATTAAATAATATTGAGAATACATCAGACATATATACAGGGCTTGTAAGCAAATTTAGGAAATAAAATGACAACCTATTCAGAGATCAGATCTCTGTAATTGTGGGATTTTCCTAATTTACTAAACCTGTATTAATAGGAAATAAATACAAGATTTCCCTAAATATACATTCTAGACTATATACACAGTTTCTGACACTTCCCCTCAAGCTGGTGAATAGGTATTTTCCATTCCTAGCTTGGATACAATCTTCTCAAAGTTGTTGCTATTCAGTCCCTTGGTAAGAATGTCTGCGAGTTGGCCTTGAGAGGACACATATGGGGTGCAGATCAAGCCACTATCTAATTTCTCTTTGATGAAGTGCCTGTCAACTTCAATCTGTTTGGTTCTATCATGCTGTACTGGATTACGGGCTATGCTAATTGCTGATTTATTATCACAATAAAGTCTCATTGGTTCATCCCATTTTATCTTCAACTCTTCCAGGATAATCTTCAGCCAAAGAAGTTCACATATCCCTTGTGTCATTGCCCGGAACTCTGCTTCAGCATTGGAACTAGCTACCACACTTTGTTTTTTACTTTTCCAAGTCACAAGATTCCCCCCAAGGAAGGTGCACTACCCTGTAGTTGACCTCCTATCCACTACTAACCCTGCATAGTCCGCATCCGTATATGCTTCAAGGCTCACACTTCTATTTCGTTTGAACAGAATTCCCCTTCCTGGAGTCCCCTTTAAGTACTGCACAATTCTAAGTGCAGCTTGTAAGTGAATCTCCTTTGGTGATGCATGAACTGATGTGATTAAACTCACAAAGAAAGGCAATATCTAGCCTAATGTGAGATAAGTATATGAGTCTGCCCACTAGTCTTTGATACATCTCCTTGTCAACTGCAACATCTTCCTCTGCATTCCCCAGTTTTATACTTGTATCAACCGATGTACTGGCAGGTTTGCAGGCTGTCTTGCCGGTTTCTCTAAGTAGATCAGTCATATTTTTGTTGGGATATGAAAATCCCTTTCTTGGAGTGAGCCACTTCAATCCCCAAAAAATACTTCAATTTTCCCAAGGTCTTGATCTCAAATTCCTTGGCTAGGCACTGGCTTAACATTTGTTGATCCTCCTTATCATCCCCTGTCACTATAATGTCATCGACATAAACCAACAAAATTGTTACTCCCCCTAACTTGGAGTGTTTAATAAATAAAGTATGGTCCCCTTGGCTTTGTTTGAAGCCCAGACCTGTCATAACTTTGGTAACCTGCCAAACCACGCCCGCGATGATTGTTTTAGCCCATACAGCGCCTTTTTTAGCTTGCAAACAATGTTGGCAGCAACCTGCCCACCATATCCAGGGGGTAATTCCATGTAAATTTCCTCTTCAAGTTCTCCATGTAGGAAGGCATTTTTTACATTAAATTATTGCAAGTTCCAACCATAATTAGCAGCTAGAGATAATATCATCCTAACTGTGTTCATCTTAGCAACCGGGGCAAATGTCTCCAAGTAATCCACTCCGTAGGTTTGAGTGAATCCCTTGACCACCAACCTCGCCTTGTACCTCTCAATAGACCCATCATCCCTGTATTTTACAGCATATACCCACTTGCACCCTACTGGTTTTTTCCCATTTGGTAGGGTGACCAACTCCCAAGTACTATTTTTTTCAATGCCTCCATTTCCAGGTCCATGGCTTGTTTCCATCTTCTGTCAAATAATGCCTCAGATAGGGAAGTAGGCGTGGTTGTAGTGTTTAGGGTTGTGAGGAAGGCTTTATGGGTAGGTGAGAAATTTTTAAAGGATAGGTAATTTGATAGAGGGTAGAGTGGCTGTTTGGTGCATTTTCGTGTTCCTTTTCTAAGGGCAATTGGGAGGTCTAGGTCCTCTTGAATTCCCAGCTTCCATTCAGAAATTGAATCACTAGAAATTAAAGGATCAGAGAATGTTACCTCATGTAATGGTGTCGAGTTGGATTCTTGGACATGAGCAAATTCTAGAATGGCCTTTAGTCTTCTTGAGTATACCCAATTCCCAAATCTCACATCAGGTTCGGGTCCAACTTCAACTTCAGTTGCCTGTTCCGGTTCAGCCTCATTTGTTGTAGGTGCAGGTTCGGTTTGTTCAGCAGTTCCTTCTTCACTTTTAGATTCAGCTCCACTTTCTAGTCCAAGTGTCAAGTTTGGAAACATGAGGGGCTCATCTTCCTCTCTTAAACTCTCCCCCTGAAGATGAGATTAGCTGAAATAGCTTTCCTGCTCATGGAAAGTGACATCCCTTGACACAGAGAATTTTTTGGACGGTGGGTGATAGCATTTATATCCCTTTTGTGTGGATGAGTACCCTATAAAAACACATCTTAAGGCTCTAGGATCAAGTTTTCCCCGATCAGTACTATGGACATGAACAAAGGACACACACCCAAATATTCTAGGTATAAGGTTATTTGTAGTGGCCACATTTGGGTAGAAGGAGGATAGGACTTCCATAGGACTTCTTGAAGCTAGGACCCTAGAGGGCAATCTATTAATCAGGTGAGTGGCAGTGAGTATATCTTCCCCCCAAAATTTTTTAGGAACATTATTTTGAAAAAGAAGAGCCCGAGTTTGATCTAATAGGTGCCCATTTTTCCTCTCTGCAATCCGGTTTTGTTGGGGTGTTTTGACACAAGAAGACTCATGAATTATACCCTCCTTTTGACAAAAAGAATTCAGCATATGATTGAAGTAATCTTTAGCATTGTCTGACCTAAGCCTCTTGATATTAACTCCAAACTGATTTTTTATCATTGAGAAAAACTGTAAGAAAACAGAGCTGACTTCAGATTTCTGTTTAAGTAAGAAAACCCAAGTAACCCGGGTATAATCATCTATAAAGGTTACAAACCATCGAGCCCCTGATACATTTGGAACATTAGAAGGACCCCACATATCAGTATGAATCAAATAAAATGGAGAAGTGCTTATTTTATTGCTAATGGGAAAAGGTACACGCTTATGTTTAGCAAGCTCACACACCTCACAATGAAGACTCTCCACATCTAATTTTTAAAAAAAAGAAGGAAATAACATTTTTATAACTCGAAAGGAAGGATGTCCCAAGCGGCAATGATATAGCAGAACTTTTTCCCTGTCGGTCATCACCGATTCAAATATGAAGGAGTGGCTCTTGCTAGGAAGATTTGGGTCTTCCATGTAATAGAGGCCATTCCATTCTCTAGCATGTCCAATCATCCTCCCCGAATTCTTGTCCTGCAACATACAAGCATTACTATGAAAAACAACATTACATGATAGATCCTTTGTAAGTTTTTGTATAGATATCAGGTTGGTGGACAGTTTGGGGACATGAAAGACATTTTTCAGGGTTATTGATGGGCTTATTTGGACATCTCCTTGGCCAGCTGCAGTTATGAGAGTTCCATTAGCTGTGGAAATTTTCTTATTGCTAGGACATGGAGAATATGTGGAGAAGTGTTTAGGTAGGGGTGTCATGTGGTCAGTGGCTCCAGAATCTAGTATCCAATATTGGTTAAAGGGTTTATCTGAGACATTGAGTCCAAAAGAAAATGGAAACCTACCTGAGTAAGCCAAAGAACAAGTACCTAATGGTTTCTCCAGTTTACTGGGGAAGGATCTTACTCTTTCTATCTCTTCCTGCTTGAGTTGGATAGATTCTCCTTTGCTTTGTTCACTGGTCCCAGCAGCTATATGTGCCTGTCCTTCCCTTTTTGAGAAACCTCCTTTTTGCCCCCACTCTCGGTCTCCTTTCTGCCCCCATTCTCGGTTTTGGTTGAGGTTTCCTATGCAACTTCCAGCATTTTTCTCGAGTGTGGCGAGGCTTGTTGCAATAGGTACACCAGACCCCGTCACTTTTCTTCTCCACATTGATCATTCCTCTTTTTTTCTGTTCAGCAACCATGGCCGAGGTCCCATCAGCTATCATAGCTGAATTTTCAGCGGCTAGGTTCTCCAACATCAGACCCCTCCTACTTTCCTCACTTCGGATAATTGCCACTACTTCATTAATCCCTGGGACTTTTTCCTTTCCCAAGATTTGAACTCGACCGATCAAACTCCGAGTTCAGGCCCACCAGAAATCATAGACTGTCTTGCTCAATATATTCCTTGAGTATTGCTGAATCTTCTGAACATTTAGCTTTTATGACCCTGTAATGGTCCAGCTCCATCCACAATGACTTGAGTTGATTAGCATACTCTGTAACAGTTTTGTTTCCCTGTTTTGCCGCCAAAGTATTCACTTTTACGTCATATATTTGAGCAGCATCCTTGGCTTTAGAGTAAGTCTGCTCTGCCGCATCCCAAATCACCTTTGCCGAGTCGAGAAACATACATGTATCACTAATTTCCGAGATCATTGAGTTCCATAGCCATGCCATGATCATAGAGTCTTCTTCATCCCATGTTTTAAATTTGGGATCCTTCGCATCAGGAGCAGCATCGGTCAAGTGACTCACCTTCCCTTTTCCTTTCAAAATGGTGCGAATAAGTTGGGACCATTTGAGGTAGTTCTTCCCATTCAATCGATAGGCAGAGTGGATGTTACGTAGTTCTCCGGAAGTTTGGGATTTACTATCCTCTGTTTTTCGGCCATTTGGTTAACAATCTCACCATGGCAGATTGTGCGATGAAGGCACAAGATAAAGAAAAGAAGAAAAAGCGTGTGGCAAATGACAATTTCGGTGCTTGTGCGATGAAGGCACAAGGATTTGCAACAGCAATGAAGGCTGTCATCTAGGGTTTGAGTCGCGCAGTCAGAGCCTCCCAAATTTCGGGAGCTCTGATACCATCTAGAAATTTAGGGTAGAATGAATTGATTTTTTTTATTGCATAATATTGAGAATACATCAAACATATATACAGGGCTTGTAAGCAAATTTAGGAAATAAAATAACAGCCTATTCAGATATCAAATCCCTGTAATTGTGGGATTTTCCTAATTTACTAAACCTGTATTAATAGGAAATAAATACAAGATTTCCCTAAATATACATTCTAGGCTATATACACGGTTTCTGGCAGTGATACCAACATGTGTTGGTCTGAGTGGAAGGAGCTCGAGTCCCTTAAGCATGTAGTCTTGGATTCGATCCCAAGATTCATGTGTATGAAAATAACTACATTGGGAGGGGTCTCCGCTTAGGCGCCTGACTATGCCCCAGGAGATTAGTCTCTCACTTATCGGGTGGGAAGATACTCTGGGAAACCAAAAAAAAAAAAAGTACTACATGTGTAATAAAAGATGCCTACGTCATCAACAGCTATGCCTATGCAGGCCATACCAGAAACACAATAAAAAAAGTACAAATATTGTAAACCCAAAACAAAAAAAACAGATACAAAAACCAGCACCCTGTATGAGCATAAGGCAAACACAATCTACAACTCAACAAAGACTAAAACTATCAAAGTACCAAGGAAGGCTAAACTAACTACTCCAATTGAGTACAAATGTTAAAACACCCTAGAGAAAAGAAAAAGAAAACAAGAAATCAAAGGCTAAGTTCATGGGAACCAAAAAATCTAGAACTTGGGTTGAAGAACTAAAGCTTGGCCCAACAGTACTTCAGCCATACCAACTCAATGCAGAAAGGCCTTCCGCAAATCACAAAATAATGTTTTTCATCTTAAAAATGCAATTTCAGCTTTCACTAGCTATGAGTTCCTTATAAAACAAGCCAGCATTGTTTTCCACCCAACAATCCTTAAACTAGATCATGTTTTCTTGTCATTAACAACCACGAAGTCAGTCATAGTCTGAGACATGAAAACCATATAACATTAAATAGAGAGAAAAGCAGCTTCTCCCAACAATCTTGCATGAGAACAGTGCAATATGATATGGCCGAGCCAACCATTTCCTTTTCATCCTTACAAAATAAAGGTACTAACTAACCACGGTTATATTCCATTTTTTGATACAATCAACAGTAACTTGGTAATAAAAGCCCAAGGGATAATTATGAAGAACATAAGACCATGATTTGTTTAGTTTTAACTTTTAAGGCTTCCCAGTTCTTTTCTCCATCAATATGAAATTTCATGAACAGCATCAACTCAAAGCCATTATATCTACTTTTATGATACTTACTGGAACTACATCTATTCTTTGTAGATATTTAGCATCATTTTAACCTAATTATTCTGATTTCCCTAGATGATGTTAGATATATAAAATCATTCATGTGCATTCTCCTAACAGCTTAAGCTTTTGGGAGAGATGGTTCATGACATGGTATTAGACCCTCTATGATCAAGTGGTCTACAGTTCAATCCTTGTTTCCCTCTTTCTTTTACTAAAAAGTTAAATTTCAGCACAAGGTAGGTGAGCTCGTGCATTGTACATGCTTCAAGCCCAAAAGGCTCTTGTGTGAGGGGGCGTGTTAGATATATAAAACTATTATTGTGCCTTCACCTAACAGCTTAAGATTTTGGGAGAGAGGGTTCATGACAGATGTTATGGACCATATCATCTCTGAAATTGCCTTATTTGTTGTTTGATCTCTTGACAGAGGGGAAGGAAAGTTAACAAAACACAACAAGAAGTCAACAACAACCAAGCTTTATCCCACTAGTTAGGGTCAGGTACATGGATCATACAATGCCATTGGGTTCTATCAAAAACCTTTTTTTTTTAATAGAAAAAGAAATATTATTGGAAGAGAGAAGAAAAGTACAAAGGAGGATAAGTAATCCTCTCAAAAATCATAGCTAAAACCTATGAGATTGTATCATGCAACAAAGCAAGTCAATCTCTCTGCATGTCTACCAAAGAAACCATAAGCTGAACACCAAAGAGAAGTCAAAAGGAGAACCCTATCCCAAATAAAGTCTAAACTTGAGGAAAGCCCCTTACAAATTCTAGCATTCCTTTCCAACCATAAACACCCCAAAATAGCGAAGATAGAGCACTGCAAAAGGATCTTGGCTTCTTTGCGGGAGCCAAAACCTCTAAACTTAGTTAGTGTTGAAGAATTACGGGTTTAGGGTTAGGGAAAGGAAAAGAGAGAAAGACAGCTAAACAATAATGGACTAGGAATATTATTGATAGGAATGAAATGTGATACAATTCCATAATCAAGCAGCCTTACACATCACCTCTAACCCAGTCTTTCATGAGCGAACCAAACATATAGAGATCAACTGCCATTTCATTTGAGAAAAGGATCTCTCTGGAGAAATCACTACCTCATTTGTGAACTCCAATGATCAACTAGCAGATATATTCACTAAGTCTCTCCGGGGTCCAACGATAACATACATATGTAACAAGCTTGGTGCATATGATATATATGCACCAGCTTTGAGGGGGAGTGTTGAATATCTTTTAATATTGTATCATATCATAGTGTATCTTGTCATATCAGCTGTAATTAGAATATAGGAAGTAGAATATTTAGTTACCATAAATAGAAATAATCTTAGGGATTTAGTTTAGGGTTAAGTGTATATCTTGTAATTATAAATATACAATGCTGAGAGGGTTTTCTCTCAAGCAATTTAGTCACAATGGTCTCTTCTCTAATTTCAAGTAATCTCATTTTTAGATTCTCAATCAACGCACCACATCAAACAAGAAAGGGCAATTATTCATACAAATGTTGCCATTTTCCTTCCTAGCTTCACACAACTCCTTATCTAATAAAGGAAAAGAAAAAACGTATAATTTTAGTACTGCAATTGCACATAACTCATAAATAGCACTTCTAATATTTCATTATTTATTATTTCAAGATGGATAAGGGACCTAATGTACATAAAGTTCATTACTCATGTATCACCATGATATAAAGCATATTTTTGGTGAGCAATATAAAATGCAATGAATATGCAATGGTTGAGTTGCCTTTCAAAAGACACCAATCCTTACCTTTTTAAACACACTAAAAACCAAATTTATGGAAAATAAAACTTCAAGTGTCAAAAGAGGAGAGTATAGGAAGTCCTACAGAAAAACATGATGGAGCATCCAATAGTTGTAAGTCCAACCCCGTCACATCAAGCTGTCCATGAAAATTTGGAAAAGTTTCACCCTTTGACATGCACAAGTGAACCTAAACATAGGGTAACGATATATTACATAGGTGAAAAAAAAAAATTAGCATCATGCCAAGATAATTATAACACAGTCTGAAGAACTGGAGGTAACATTAGATCTAGAAAGTTCCACAACCTAAGCCAAAAAATATAGCACTTCTGTGCTTATGAAATACCATACAAGTTCAGTATCGAGTGATCTACTATGCAGTTGAATCTATAAAACAGTTGGAAAAGGAGCTTCCATTGACATATCCAAACCAATCTCCACATACGGACATATGTATTGTCAAAAAAAGCTGGAAATAAAACTTTGAAGTATTAAACAGAAAACCTGAACTACGTTATAACACAGGAAATTAATAATCAAATAATCATATCAAAGAGTAATGATCAGGGATAGTGAAACTCCAGTTGGGTTCAACCAT
Source organism: Ormosia semicastrata (assembly GCA_029884595.1). Classification (NCBI taxonomy): domain Eukaryota; kingdom Viridiplantae; phylum Streptophyta; class Magnoliopsida; order Fabales; family Fabaceae; genus Ormosia; species Ormosia semicastrata. The sequence continues at coordinate 34,111,249 of JAQQTO010000063.1, forward strand.
GCCAGAACATAATTCCAAGCAAAAGCTACGGAAGATATCTTCTAGGATTGAACATGACCTATTCAAACCAAAGTATCTCATTGAACCCAACAAGTTTAACTTGGTTTTAGACATTTTTGTTTTGACAGAAAAAGAAGAAATGTATTGATGAAGGGAGAAAAAAAATGACAGCCAACTCACATTGCTCAGGTCACTTTGGTTATTTAACTCGAACTAATTGTTCAAGTCAGGAGGCAAATTTTAGGTTTATAGCACCACTAAAAACCAGTCACAAGAACTATGATTGCCAAATATATATAAGTAAATGCCGCATTTGTTATTTAACATTATAATGACAGAAATACAGCTTTTAACTGAAATGCAATTAAGAATCTTTCCCATAACTCAAACTTAAAACAATCTTCCTTCACTTCCAAATAGAATAGGAAAATAACTGAACTATAAGTTAGAGAAGCACCTCACCACTGGCCCTCCCTTTAGACCATGTAATTGGAATTTCTAGGATCCTTTCAAACAGCTGCACAGAACTCAAGCCAGACAAACTACATAAGCAATCCATACAACTTAAAATGGCATAGTAGGAAGATGTTGGAACTTCAAATTACTATATGCCTTACCGGGACAAAAAGATTGTCAATTTTTAAATTAGCATGCCAATTCTGTTCAATAGTGTCAACAAAAACATTGGCAGACAACCAGCCACCATCTTCGGATATAATACCCGATCTCCAAGTATTACAATTTCCACTCAGCTGCAAATGTATGCGGCTATAGTGGTTTTGGAACTTCACATGTCCATTGACATTCTCCATCTCCCTGAAAGAGATAGAGAACACTTAAATTCATGCAGATCGTCATTTTTTGGTGTAAACTTTACTTTCCAATATAAAAGCACTTTTGTATTATTTACAATCACTATGACTTCATCTACCAGACACAAGTTTATACTCAACAATCTACAACATTCAACTTAAAAAATCCATATCTCCACCTTTTACCTTACAATACCAAGATTAAATACTATTCACATCAAATATTAAAAAATTCCACATCAGTTCAGTGACTCCAATTCAAGATACAACAGTGACTTAACTATATACAATAGTCTATTATACCAACATGACAGGCTAAATTGGAAACCTTTATGATGTAAAAGCTACACCCAATTGAAGTAAATATTTTGCAGTTAAAACAAACAGAAAAGCCAGCTACAGTTGCCATTTCAAGACTAAAAATGATAATTAAGATATTCAATAACATTGAGTAAAAACCCATTTCAGTCTCCCAAAGATACAAGTGATCCGTCAAAGAAAGTTGATATCAATTTAGTCCCTCAATCATAGAAAGTGACATCAAAATCATCCTTTCTATTATGGATTGTGAGAACACCGTTAATGGAGCTTCTGATTGAAGGACTAAATTGATGTTAACTTTCTTTGGAGACCAAATTGATGCCACTTCCTATGATTGAGGGACTAAATTGATGTCTTTTTTTGAAGGACCAAATTTGTGTAACCTATATTGTTGGGTGACTAAAATGAGTGTCTACTCTTTTAAAAATTGAAATCAAATTTTTCTAGTTTCAAGAATCCACAGAAGAAAGAAATGCTTTTCCTATTACAATTATGCCAAAGCTCAAGAAACAAAAATGACATAAAATTCACCCTCAAATGTTGTGTTGAGAACAAGCTTGAACCCTCATTACATGATAAACATTAAATATTAAGAGTTTAAATTAGCATATTATTGGCTCAATGGCAGCATGAGTATTTGATAGAACTAGATAAGCAAAAGTTGAATTGTGTTCTATTCATCCGCATCCTCTGAATATGCACATGCTTGACCCATGGAAGAAGGAAAAAGGAAAATCTAAAATATATAAATTAATAAATTCTTCTGTTGTTCTGGGTCATTTTGAGGAGTAAAGAAGGAAGGTTCTTTGTAGGCGTGCAATTTATGCAGTGTTTTAAAGGGAAGGAGAATGGTTGTATGGAGTCATCAATGGTCTTTAGTCGAGTCCAAGGTGGTTGTTGATGATAAAGGGAGTTTCGTAGTAGATTTTAGTAATGGTCAAGGTAATTACCACTTTGTTGGTAGGTGTTTAGTTGGTAGATGAAGATTAAAGAAGATTCTGGTTAATCAATCAATCCTTAATTGGGCTGATTGTGATTGATACTAATCTTAGGAGTTATTGTGATAGATACGAATTATTAGAAGACTTGAGCGAATGGACTTAGGAGAAATTAGAGAAATGATTCTTTGTGAATTTGCTTTATTTGTAAAAATACTCAGCAGGTGGATTTATATATATACATCAGAATGGGTAATTAAGATAATACAATTTACAAGGTAATTAAGATAACCAACTCCTTATGTAATTAAGAACACAATAACCTGAGTTGATCGCCTATCACTTGGGCAACCAGCCCAATCTGCATCAGTGTAGGCAATAATATCAGTATGACCTCTATTCTCATAGACCAATCCCCGTCCTAGAGAACCTTTAATATATCTCAAGATCCGTATTACTGCGTCCCAATGACTGTTACAGGGAGAGTTAAGAAATTGGCTCACAACACTAACAACAAAAGAAATGTCCGGTCGGGTCATAGTAAGATAATTCAACTTCCCTACTAGTCTTCGATACCTTTCTGGATCTGAATAGGATTCCCCCTGATCTGGCATAAGTTTAGCATTAGGATCCATAGGAGTGTCAATCGGTTTACAATTTATCATTCCTGTTTCCTCCAAAATATCAAGAGCATACTTCCTCTGAGATATAGCAACACCAGTGCTGGATTGAGCTACTTCAATTCCAATGAAGTATCGTTACCGTCCCAAATCTTTTGTTTGGAAATGTTGAAACAAGTGCTCCTTGAGGCGTTTGATGCCATCATGATCATCTCCTGTAATGACAATGTCATTCACATACACAACAAGATAAATGCACTGATTAGAGGGAGAATGTTTATAAAACACAGAGTGCTCTGCTCCACTGCGAATCATGCCGAATTGTTTAAGGACTGTACTAAATCTGCTAAACCAAGCTCGAGGGCTCTGCTTGAGGCCATACAAGGCCTTATGTAACCTGCACACATATCCACGTGACTCCCCCTAAGCAACAAACTCAGGAGGTTGCTCCATATAAACCTCATCTTCTAAATCACCGTGAAGGAATGCATTTTAATGTCCAACTGATGGAGAGGCCAACGGCGCATGGCGGCCATGGATAAGAATAAACGAACAGAGGCCATTTTAGCAACTGGAGAGAAAGTATCACCATAATCTAACCCAAATACTTAAGTGTAGCCTTTAGCTACTAAACGGGCTTTTAACCGATCAATCTGACCATCTGGGCCCACTTTGACAGCAAACACGCAACGGCAGCCAACAATAGATTTTCCTAAAGAAGAGGGAACAAGTGTCCAAGTGTTATTGGATTCTAAAGCTGTCATCTCGTCAATCATAGCCTGTCTCCATCCTGGATGAGAGAGTGCTTCCTGAACAGTTTTAGGAATGGAAACAGAGGAAATAGCAGACACAAAGGCACAATGGGAAGGAGATAAACGGTGATAACTTAAGAATTTATAAATTGGATGAGGGTTACGAGAAGACCGTGTACTTTTGCGAAGAGCTATAGGTAAATCAATAAGAGATGCAGGTAGATCCAGAGTAAGTTTAGCGATTGGAGCAGAAGATGAATCACCGGTTTCTTCAATAACAACTTCCTCCAATTGTAGTTGGCGAGGACGATGCTGATAAGTAATGAGAGGACGAGGAATGGGAGACATAGATGGACAAGAAGACCCTGACAAATCTGGTACTGGAGAATCAGTAACAAGAGGAATAGGGAAATTGATGGGCAATACCTGGGATACAAAATCTGGTGTCACCAACATAGTGAAATAAGGTGTATCCTCAAAGAAGGTGACATCGGCAGACATGTAGAAACGATGAGTAGAAGGAGAATAACATCTGTATCCTTTCTATACACGAGAATAACCAAGAAAGATACACTTGACAGCACGAGCAGACAATTTATCAATACCTGGTGTGAGATCATGTACAAAGCAAGTAGAACCAAAAACACGTGGGGGAACTGTGAAAAGTGGGTCATGAGGAAACAACAAGGAATGAGGTACTTTGTTATTCAAGGCAGAGAATGGCATCCGATTTGTTAGAAAACCAACAGTAAGAACTGCATCACCCCAAAATTTTAAAGGTGCATTGGCATGTAACAAAAGGGTACGGGCTGTTTCAATAATATGACGATGTTTTCTTTCAGCAATACCATTTTGTTGTGGTGTATGTGGACAAGAGGATTGATGAATTATGCCATGAGAAGCCATAAAATGATTAAGTGGAGCAGAAAAATATTCTTTTGCATTATCACTACGCAAGATGCGAATAGGATGTCCAAATTGGGTTTGAATTTCATTGTAAAAGTTCTGAAAAATAGTACACAATTCTGAACGTTCCTTCATTAAAAAGATCCAAGTACACCTTGAAAAGTCATCAATGAAAGTAACAAAGTACCTATAGCCTAAGATAGAGTTGACTCGACTAGGACCCCAAATATCTGAATGAACAAGAGCAAAGGGAGAAGTTGTTTTATGATGAACTGAGCTTGGGAAGGATGTCCGAATATGTTTACCAAGCTGACATGACTCACATTCCAGAGATTGTAGGTGAGAAAGATGAGGGACCATTTTCTTCAGTTTATTAAGATTTGGATGACCCAGACGACGATGAAGGAGACTCGGTGAATCAGCAACAGTGCAAGCAATTGAAAATGGAGGCTGGAAATAGTAGAGACCATGTGATTCAGATCCTGTGCCAATCATCTGTCCCGTATTCCAGTCCTGTATAGAGAAAGAATTGGCAGTAAAGGTTATGGAACAATTAAGATTACGAGTGAGTTGACTAACAGAAACTAAATTAAAGGGGCAACCAGGAATAAAGAGAACAGAATTTAATGGCAAGGAGGGAAGAGGTGTGGCTTGACCAATGCCTTTGGCCTTTGCCTTGGAGCCATCGACAAGAGTGATGTAGAGTGAATTTTTGGGTTGTGATATTTTTGAGAAAAGAGAGGGATTACCAGCTATATGATCGGAAGCACCAAAATCCAAAATCCAGGATTCAACAGGCGAAGAACGAGAGAGACAAACCGTAGAATTACCAATATGAACTACAGCTGCTGAAGATGAATTTTGTTGTGCTGCCTTGAACTGAAGATATTCCTTATATTCAACATCTGACAACATATTCTGATTATTACCTCCATTTTCATCCTGTTTTTCTGGACCCGAAGATTGAGAATAAGTCACATGAGCTAACTTCTCTGGAAATCCAATTAGAGAATAACATTTATCTTGAGTGTGCCCCATACGTTTGCAGTAGGAGCACTGTGGTCGATTACTGAAACCACGACTTCCTCGTCCACCTCGACCACGACCTCGGCCTCCACGACCTGCCACATTGGAAAAGAACGCAGATGACTCTAAACCTGGTGAGGAACCAACTCCTGACATAGCCTCTGGCAAAGGAACTCGCAACAAACGATTAATGAGATTTTCTGCTGTAGGGACATTGCGATTTGTCAAAATTTGGTTCCGAACAGATGCAAAGTCTTTGTGGAGACCGTGAAGGACAAACACCATGCACATATTATCGATCTTATTTTGGACATCATCTCCGAATAGGGCCAACTTGACTTCATCAATGGTAGACTGAGCTTTATTCAAATACGCCGGGAGATCATGATCTATCATTTGGAGTGTAGCTAAATTGTGCACCACATCGTAGAGGCGTTGGACATCATTTGAATAAACACTTCGAGCTTTCTTCCATATGTCGTAGCAGGCTTTATAGATGCGAAAATGAACCATCAGTTTCGGGTCAATGGACTGCCATAAAAGTGAAACTAGTTGATAATCAGCTCTCTGCCACTGATCTCGCTCTATAATGTCGATATTTTCAGCCTTTTTGGTTAAATGGTCAGAGAGACCTTGTCCCAGAAACCAAATCTCCACAGCAGCTTGCCAATCCATATAGTTCCTTCCATTGAGCTTTTCTGAGGTAATAGATGGATTACCAGAGAAAACAAAAGAGACAGGGGCCTTATTAGAGGAAGTAGAACCACCAGAGACAGCATTCGAGGTTTCTGACATGGAAGCCATTGAAGAACAAAGGTGGGCTCCAAAGACCACTAGCCAAACAGTAATGAACAAGAACGGTATTAACAAGATGGAACGTGCCGAACAAGAATCTAACACCGATTTTAACAAGACGAACAAGAATCTAACAAGTATAGAACAAGAATGAACGGTGTAACACGAACGATGCGAACAAGACGAACAATGACGGAATAGTATGGAACAGTACGGAACAGTTACGAACAGTGACGAACAGTGATGAACAATATGGAACAGTACGGAATAGTAACCACGGTTGAAACAGTGATGTGAACAATTTCAGAACAGTACGAAAAACAATACGTGAACAGTATCGGGACTGGTACGGGTTAAGAGACCAGAAGCGGGATCAACCCGCTCTGATACCAACTTGAGAGAATGGACTTAGGAGAAATTAGAGAAATGATTCTTTGTGAATTTGATTTATTTGTAAAAGTACTCAACAGGTGGATTTATATATATACATCAAAATAGGTAATTAAGATAATACAATTTACAAGGTAATTAAGATAACCTACTCCCTATATACATGAATTCTAGTATACATGAATCTGTACATGAACCTTATTAATGAATTTCGTTAATCTCATCAGCTCGTTATTCTCAACAAGAAGTTTATTTGTTCCTGTTTTATATTCCCATAAATTAGTTAGGATTGTTTGCCTTTCTTTATTAGCTTTGTAAATATAGTATCAATCCTGATATTTTTGGTTCCTATTTTTCCGGTCCTAAAATCATGGATGGAGATACTATCTTCTTGTATATATTTTGACATCTTATTGCAAAACGAAATAGAGAAATTCATTCTCTGAACCTTTATAGTATCAGTGCAAGCTCTCAAACTCTAAAACAATTCCTACTATGGCTTCCAAAATTAGCAGCTCCTCCAACGTCACCTCTACTGCATAGGACGTTGTCTCTCAATCCCATATAACCTCCGAGAGTTCTGTCATGCCCATCATTGGACACAAACTCAATGGGAAAAACTATCTCCAATGGTCTCAATTTGTTCTCAAGTTCATCAACGGTAAAGGGAAGGATGATTATCTTACCGGTATTGATGCTCCTCCCTCCAAGACTGATCCTAAATACAAGCAGTGGAAGTCTGAGAATTACATGGTTATGTCCCAGTTGATCAACACCATGAGCCTTGAAATTGGCCAGAATTTTATGTTTTACTCAACTGCAAAGGAAATCTGGGACAGTGTCAAAGAATCCTACTCCAACAGTGAGAACACGTTTGAATTTTTTAAGATCAAAGGTATTCTTCACAACCTCCAACAAGGTGAAACCTCTATAACTCAGTATTATAATGTTCTTACCCAGTATTGGAAGAAACCTTTACTCTCTCCCATAAGGTGAAACCTCTGTACTCCAGGAGGAAGAAATTTCCTCCTCCATAAACCATCATAACCATTAATTCTTTTTTCTCTCTCCCATTCTCTCTCCTTTACTTTTTTTCAACCAATGGCTCAGATCATCCTGGAGGAAGAAAAAGCTCTTCCTCCAGGAGGATATAAGAATTTTTCGTGTTTTAAAGACTTGGGCCCTTCCACTCTAGTAAACTCAACTGTAAGAAAGTAGATTGGGTTGTTAAGAAATTAGGTGAAGCTCAGTACATCTCTGGAACTCAGCCCCTTAATTTGAGAAAGGAATCAACCATGTCAAGTGGAGCATCACAGATTCAGTCACAGGGTGCAATTAAAGATGGAGATGCGCTTCAGCATTTGGAAAAATGCTCAGCATTGGCAGTTCCAATTACAATGTCTGGTCACGTTGACAATGCTAAAAATCATAATAATTCCCAAAAAGAGGGTGACAAGGTTCAGAATTCTGAAGGGAAAGAGATAGATGTTAAAGCTTTTATCTGCAGTTGTGGGGGTTTCTAGAACTTTCTCTACACTCAAAGTTGGTTTACACAGAGTTCAAATAAATAATGTTGATAACAGTTCCCATGTAACTCAAGATTAAATTCCATTGAAGAGGTTGAAGAAGAGTCTTCTTTTGCAGGCACTGAGGTGTGATGAAGATGATCTTGATTCCTTTTACGAAGACAATGAATGTCTACTTCTGGATGTATCAAGGGCTGAACATGATGAACAGAATGTTCTAGCAGGGTGTTTTGACGTCGATGTAACTTACAAGAAGTGAAGGAAATGCTGAGGCTAATGAAACTGTTAGTTTAGGCTTCCAAGATTCCAGAAAGGGCAAGATTAATTGTGAAGACAATGAAGGGCTACTTTAGGATGGTTTAAGGGCACAAAACTTGATCATCAAATAGTTTAGAAAGAGTGTCTTGACTTTGATGGAAGCTTACAAGGAGTGAAGGAGCTTTTTCAACAACAAAGTGTAGAGGGTAATAATACTTCAAGTTTAGGCTGCCAAGATCCAATAGAGGACAATAAAAGTCTTCTAGGAGGTCACTCTATTAATGCTGATTCTGAAAAGGGAATTCTGCCTTTACAAATTGTTGAAAAGCTGAAACCTTTTTGCCAAAGTGAGAGGGCAATGGATGAGCGAGTTATTTCTATTAGGCCTTTGGGCAATGCAAGTGATTTGTGTGATCCACAATCACTTCTTGACTCAATGGGGATAAAATTGGTTAATCCGTTGTGTACGGAGGTAAAGGTGGCTTTCTCACCAAATACCTATAGTACAAAGAAGATGGTAGAAAAGGAACTTCAAAGATTAGCAACAACAATAAATTATGGAGGGCCTAAAGGATTTAGAAGGCTTAATTAGGTTCTTCTTTTGAAGCTTTGAAGTTATCTTCTTTGTTGAAGGTAAAAGGGAATTTTGTTTTGTGTTTATTTTGGTATTAGGTTTTCCCTTCTTGTTGCGCGTGTTTTGTGGAGGGACTTTCCTTGGAAGGTTTTGGGGCAGTTGTGGTGGTTTCTATTTCCATTTTCACCTTCGGATGCGTTTGTTTTGTGGTTTCCTATGGGGGCTTTTACTTTTCATTTTCCTTCAGCTTTGTGGTTTCTTTTGGAGGATACCTTATCCTCACTTGTATTTTCCCCTTCTTACCTAATAATATTTCTTTTTCTATCAAAAATAATAAATAAATAAATTCTTGAAAGGAACACATAGAAACAACCGAAAATAAAGACCTAAGGTAGCTTGATTTAGGTTATTTGAACATCCTTTGCCTCGCATCTAGAGGATGTTCTATCGAATACAACATAACATTAATCCTTCATACTTCTGGCTTTCTAATAATATCTGGGTTAAATTCCTTTTAAATTCCTATAAGGCTGGCTCATCAAATATGTCAACTTTAGATCCACACTTTTAGAAGATCAACTAATTGTCATACTGTTAACAAAACCGAGCTATTAGCATTACCAGGCTAACTGTCATACACTTCTAGAAAAGAATCTAACAGAACCTCTCTAAGTACCTAAATAATATTAAAATCATAAACTGGTGGAGAGGTGTGTCCATTACTTCATCTAAAGAGTGATTACAGATTAAGTAATAAATGAAAAGATTGGCTCTCACCTAACTTCGCTGTCACCATATGCAAGTAGCATCACCGTTGCACCTCTGAAATGAACAGAATCCAATGTAACAGGAAGCATCTTAGTAATGCCTTCAGACTGCACAAAATCTACCCTATCAATATGTTCTGCAACAATATCTTCAACTTTCAGACCCACGTCAGACTTCAACTTTTCCATGGGACCAGAAAGAAAGCAAGATATAAACTCCTCAATATTTCTAAAAAATGAGGTTAAGCCAAATTTCACAAGCAAGGGCTCAAATGGAATTTGAAAATAAGTAGCCAATCGAGGCTTAGGCTTCACAAAAACCAAATCTTCAGATGTCAAACCACGTTGGCCCCCAGACAAATTATCATCATCAATATGATTGTCTGCAACATGAGGTCCAAACTCCTCATTTTTCTCTGTACTACTATTAGCATTAGCAGGTTCTGCAACATCCTCGCTAGATTGCAAATTTTCAAATTTACTCTCTCTTGTCTGTAGAGTTGGATCACAGACAAATTTTAAATAATCTGAATGACCACTAACATTTTCATTTACTGAAGGAGACCAGATTCCCACATCTCCAAATTGTGTTCCACTTTGGTTATCATCACTTTTATTTTCATCACCAATGGCAACAGATTTTGCATTTCTGTCAACCTCAGTTTTCACCAAATGCATATTATGATTCATAAAATGAAAACATTCAGAAGGTGATGAAGGCTCCCCAAACTTCCCATGTGATTGATCACGAAAGTAAGTATGAGCTGCTAATGCACTACGTTCAAACATTCTTCCTTTGATAGCAAAACTAGATGCACATATGTCACTCCCAATAGCCTTCCTCTTAAATTTGTGTTTCCTACGCCCTGTTATCACTCTGAACCAAAATCGAAGTCCTGAACCAGGAAATTTCACTCCAAATGATTTTTCTAATTCTGCATGTTTCATATCATAATCAACACCTGTGTCCATGCACCGATGATCGTGCTTCCCATCCATCATGCAGAAAAAGGGTGTGGACTCGGTTGATTCTGTTGAATGAGTTTCAATCTCCTTTAAACCATCACCATGGGATAGACCACAATTACGCTCAGAAACAAAGTAACCCACCTTTGCAGCTTCCCTAGCTGCATCATCCCTTTCTCTTTCCCAACAAGCAATGGCTTCCTCTCGTGCAAGCCTCCTGGTTCTTGTCCGATGATCTATCCCTTCTTCAGTTGAGAAGTGCCTCTCTTTGCCACCTTCAGATAACGGTAATCCCAACCAAGTATAGTCCTTCTTCTGCACTACCAATACACTTGGATGTGTCAAAACTGCATCAATGACCAACTTTCCCCTCCTCAGACTTGCAAAAGGACAGAGGCGAAGCTTGACCGTGGGAGCCTCACCACAAGAAAATTCCTCCTTATGAGGCCCAAATGAGCATGACTCCAACGTAATGCTCAATGGCGAGATTCGCCGAACCTTGCCGAACACAAGGTCACGCTGAATGTATTCACTGATTGATGTACAAACAGAAGGCAATAAATTGGCTTCAATAAAACCCTTGGCTTTATTCTGCCCATACCACACCAACATGCATATCCCAGAGATAACAGCAGTGTAAACAGAGGCCCTTATCAAAAGAAGTCCCTCTTTCCATAAAGGGGTCAAATAACTAACCAGGGCCTCACTTCTAAAAAAGGGTTCCTTGGCACATTTTAACTTTGACCCATTTCTCAGAATAACGTCTTTTCTCAACAACTCCAAATTTTTCCCACAAAAAAGCGAAAACCTAAGCGCTTGGCTTACCAGATGACCATGTTTTGCAGACACACAGCATCTGCAAAGACCCTTCTTTGGCAACTTCCTTCTCTCTAAATGAAAAGGGTTCCTCTTGCTGGTCCTACTTTCCAAATAACCGTGAAGGTTAGTCCCAAAAAACGAGGTGTGGTTCTTCAGGCTCATTGTGTTTATCTCATCTGCCAGGGACCAAGAAGCTGTTCTTCTCAGTCCCTCAATGATTCAGAAGAATCATTGAAGTGGAAAAGAAATATCGATTTTCTGAATCAATGTTGTTTTTGGTGTGAAACGAATGAACAAGTTTTGGAAATTCTTAGCACATTCTGGGACATTGACGTTGTGTGTAAACTTGTGTTGTTCACTAAGCGACAGACAACCTCGGAAAGACAGAGGCGAAGAATGAATGAATAAATGGATGGAGTACAGTCTGAGATTTTGGTTGTTGAGTTGAGCCTTATTTTGTTTGTTATGCTTATGGCTATGGGACTCTGATTTGAAGTTTTGATTTTGAGCTTGAAATTGTTTGGTTGTGTTTCGAGGTGAGAAGAAACAAAGAAGATTGGCTTGACGGAAATGGCATCGTAATGTTTTCGAAATGACGAGCATGGATATGAACGCCGTCGTTTATTTTCTTTTTTCATTTTTTTGTAACGATTGCATTTTTTAATGAGTAAGAATGTGTTTGGTTGATATCAATTTTGAAAAAAAATTTATTATTTGAATCATGTTTAGTAAATTTTGTTTCAATTTTTTCGCATAAAACTCAATGTATTATACAGTTGTTTTTATAAGTTTGAAGTTTGGAATTTTAGCTTTTGATTCTTGATAATAGATTAGTCTAAAAATTTTAAAATATAAATATCATTTTATCTTTAATTAAATAATTTTTTAACAATTATATAAGTGTGTTTAGATTAATTATGAAAAAAGATTATTTTAATAATTAATTATATGTATAATTAATTATTATTATAATTTATTATAATATAATCAAATTTATATTTGGATATGTTAGTAATCAATTATTATTATAATTGATTATAATAAAATTAATTTTATGTTTAGATATGTTAATTGAAAAGAAATTTTAATATAATTTGTTTTGTTTGAAAAAAATACTTTTTTATATTAAATTGTTAAAATAGATATGAAATAATTTATTTATTATAAATTTTTTATATTTTAGGGTTATTTTGATATAAAAAAATAACATAATCAACTTTTAAAGAAGAAAATATTCAAGGGTGTTGATTATGAAGAAAAGATTTTTAAGTCAAGAAAAAGTTTGTTATCATTTTAATCAATTTTACCTAAACATCACTTTAACCGATGAAAAAGCTTTTTTGGCAAAATATAATTTTTACCAAATAAACACTATGTATCTTTTAGTAATTTAATACATAAAGTGATTCTTTTAATATCATCTAAATGAAATAAATTATTTTAAAATCGATTTTTTTACTAACATATCTAAACATAAAACTAATTATATTATAATCGATTATACATATAATCAATTATTAAAATAAATAAGTTTTCACAGCTAACCCAAACACATGTCATGTTGGTTAAAACATTAACAGTAGCTAACATTTGGTTGATTCAAGTAGTGTGAATGCTTTTGTTATGAAAATTGTGCGAATTTTGATGATAACAAAGTCAAGTCAAAGACCAAGTCCAAAGGAAGCAAAGCTGGTATAGCTTTTTAGGACTTAAGATCTTAATGTAAGAAGCTCTCTTAATATCTCAATGTTTTTCTAAAAAGCGCTCCTTTTTAATCAAATGATTTTCTAAGTCTTGGATTATGAAAAACAAGCTTATTTCTTTAACAATCCAAGTTTTCTAAAATCTCAATATTTACAAAACTAAATTGGGCTTAAGAATGGGTTCAAGGATGTTTGTAAGTTTATTATAAGTCTTAGTAATCTATTTACAACTTATTTGGAAGCGTATCATCGATTACAAAGGCTTGGTAATCGATTACAGACATGTGGGAAACCATTTTTTTAAAAGTCAAAAGCCTTGTAATTGATTACATGAGATTTGTAATCAATTACACTGCTTCCAAAGACTTGGTAATCGATTATATGAGGTATGTAATCGATTACAATCAGCCCAGAAAACTCAAAAATGGTTTCAAGAACAATGTAATCAATTAAATCATCCTTGTAATTGATTACATCGCGGTTGAAAGTGCGCAACGGTCTTTTTCTTTGCTTTTAATACGACCATAAATTGCCTCAATGACTCTTTTTCTTCAGAACACTATAAATAGATACTATTGGGTCATCTTTAATAAGAACACATACTGAGAAACATCATTCTATTACTCTTAATCTGAGTTTCATATTTTCTCATCTTTTGCTCTGTTTTTGAAATTCTTGAGATATACTTAAGAGAGCTTCATAGTGCTTCAAGTTGTAATACACACTCTTTAAGAGAGTTTCTTCCTTTCCTATTCTTGTTTGATTATAACGATAGTGAGGTATCCCTCAAGAAATTTGTAAGGGTGAGACATCCCTGTTGTCGAGGCTCAAGCTCAAGGGTGAGGTATCTCAAGGTGTGAGGAGTGCTCAGATTTGTAACGGTAGCAAGCACCTGTTGAAAGCTTACATTAATAGTGGAAAAATCTCAAGTAGTTGCTCGAGGACTGGACGTAGGTCACAAGTGGTTGGTGGCTGAACTAGGATAAATCCCAGTGTTTGCTTTTCTAAACTCTTCTCTTTATATTCGCATTTTAATTTTGTTCAGTTGATTAAATTATTTTTATTGGCTTATTAAATTTGTGAGAATTTTTCTATCTTCCTTGTTCGCTCATTTTAATCGATAAATAGCTTTAACGAAAATTGATCTTAAAGTGTTTGTGAAAAATTTTCAAAGAATTTTTTAATTACTCAATTTACTCCCTCTCTTGAGTATAGAAGTCACTTGGGTAACAAGTGGTATCCGAGCTAGGTTCTTGTGTAAAAAGCTTAGCAGCTTCAAGAGAAAATAGTTTCTTCAAACGGTTTTTCTTCAGAAAGATCTTCAATAATCAGACCACCCTTTTTCAATGGGGATGAATATGCTTATTAGAAAAAATGCATGAAAATTTTCATTGAAATTATTGATTTAGACGTACGGGATGCTGTTGAAAATGGCCCTTTTGTTTCCACACATGTTGTTGATGGTGTAAAAGTTGAAACACCAAGGAATGAATGGACTGACGAAGACAAGAAAAAAGGTTCAATATAATTTAAGAGTTAAGAACATCATTACCACGACTTTGGGATATTGATGAATTTTTTAGAATATTAAATTATAAAACTGCCCAAGAAATATGAGATACTTTACAAGTTACTCATGAGGATACTAGTGAAATAAAGAAGTCGAGAATAAATACTCTCACCTATGAATATGAATTGCTTAGAATGAACCCAGGGAAAAAGCATTCAAGAAGTGCAAAAAAGGTTAACTCACATGGTTAATCATCTTGTTTCATTAGGTAAATTTTTTTCTAATGAAGATCTCATTAACAAGGTATTAAGAAGTTTGAGCAGGATTTGACAACCTAAGATGACAACTATTTCAGAGTCAAGAAATTTAGTAACTATGACTCTTACGACTCTTTTTGGGAAACTTTAAGAGCACGAATTGGAACTCAACAGGCTTAACCAAAGTGAGGAACATGATTAGAAGAAAAAGGGAATTGCACTTAAAGTCATTTCTTCCACTATTGACGATGATGATGAAGATGATAGAGATTGCGTAGAGAACTTTGAGTTAAATGAAGAAAAGCTCAGTCTCTTAGTGAAGAAATTTGGAAGATTCCTCCCAAAAAAAAGGAACTCAAAGAAGGTTGTCTTTTCCACCAAAGAAGACTCATCAAAAAGGGGAAGGTACTTCGTCCACACCCACATATTACGAATACAAAAAATCAAGACACATGAAGATAGAATGTCCCATCTATCAAAATAAGATGGAGAAATTTGAAAATAGACATTCCAAGGAGAAGAAAGGAAGGAGAGCCTATATAGCGCGGGACGACAATGACATGAACTCCACGGATAGCTCGGATAATGAGGAAGCTAACCTGTGTCTTATGGCCAGAAGAGAAGAAGAAGATGAAAGTAACATGGAAGTGTGCTTGAAGGCCAAGAGCTCAAATTGGTATCTCGTTAGTGGTTGCTCCAAGTACATGACCAGAGATGAATCCAAGTTTTCTTTCCTTATTCCCAAGACACACGGACACATAACCTATGGAAATAACAACAAAGGGAAGATTCTTGAAGTCGACCAAGTCGGTAAAATTCTTCTTCCTTTATTGATAATGTGTTGCTAGTTGAAGGATTTAAACTTAATTTGCTTAGTATTAGTCAATTATGTGATAAAGGTAATAGAGTTATATTTGATTCTCATTGTTGCATAATTGAAGGAAAAGATAATAAACAAGTGAAATTTGTTGGTCATAGAGTAAATATATATATATATATATATATATATATATATATATATATATATATATATATATATATATATATATGATTAGCCTTGATAATATATCTTCAAATGATGCGAAATGCTTTATAAATGAAGATGATGATTTATGGTTATGGCATAGAAGAATTACACACAAGGATCACTTAAATAAGTTGGTCTCTAGAGAGCTAATAATTAGATTAACAAAACTTAAATTTGAAAAAGATAAATTATGTGATGCATGTCAAAAGGAAAAATAAGTAAAGGTCTCTTTTTAAGCCAAAAATGTTATTTCAACTTCTAGACCTTTATAACTTTTGCATATGGATCTTTTTGGTCCCTTTAAAATAATGAGCTTTGGTAGAAATTACTATGTATTAGTGATTGTGGATGATTTTTCTAGGTTTACACAGACCTTATTTCTTTTCTCATAAAAATGATGTATTTCAAGCCTTTAAGAAACTTGCCAAAGTTATCCAAATTGAAAAAGGTTTTTGTATTACATCCATAAAAAGTGATCATGGTGGTGAGTTTCAAAACCATGAGTTAGAATCTTTTTGTGATGAACATGACATTGAGCATAATTTTTCTGCCCCTAGAACTCCACAATAAAATAGAGTTGTAGAAAGAAAAAATTGATCTTTAGAAGAAATGACGAAAATTATGTTCAATGAGGCAACACTTCCTAAGTATTTTTGGGCGAATGTGGTAAGTACCGCTTGTTACGTAATGAATAGGGCCCTAATTAGGCCAATTTTAAAGAAAACCCCTATGAATTATACAAAGAAAGGAAGCCAAATGTCTCACATTTTTATGTTTTTGGATGTAAATATTTTGTTTTAAATAATGGAAAGGATAACTTGGGAAAGTTTGATGCTAAGTCTGATGAAGGTATATTTCTCGGCTACTTAAGCCATAGTAACACTTTTAGAATTTACAATAAAAGAACTATGACTATTGAAGAGTTCATTCATGTTGCATTTGATGAAACTAACCCAAATGGACTGAGAAAAGATTTTGTTGTTGATGATGTTGTAGAGATTTTGGCAAAAATGCATTTGGATAACAAGGAGAAAGAAGAGAGGAAGTAAGAGGAAAGTCAAGAGGATCCCACAAAACAAGCAGATTCATAAGTTATGGACCTTCCCAAGGAGTGGCAGACCTCAAGATACCATCCACTTGACCAAGTAATAGGTGATGTATCTAAAGGTATAAGTACTCGAAACTCAATTAGAAATGCATGTAACCACATGGCTTTCGTTTCACAAAGTAAGCCTAAAGAAATAAATGAAGCCTTTAATGATGAACATTGGATCTTGGACATGCAAGATGAGCTAAACTAATTTGAAAGAAATCAAGTTTGGAAATTAGTTCTAAAACCCAATGATCATCCAATTATAGGCACCAAATGGGTCTTTAGGAACAAGCTTGATGAAGCGGGACTAATAACAATAAATAAAGTTAGGCTTGTAGCTAAAGGATATAATCAAGAAAAAGACATAGATTATGAAGAAACATATGCATCCGTAGCTAGATTAGAGGTCATTAGAATCTTCTTGCACATGCATGTATTATGGATTTCAAATTATATCAAATGGATGTCAAAAGTACTTTTTTAAATGGCTTTATCCAAGAATAGGTGTACGTTGAGCAACCTCCCAGTTTCAAAAATTATGATTTTCCTAACCATGTTTTTAAATCGAAAAAGGCTTTATATGGTTTAAAACAAGCTCTTCGAGCTTGGTATAAAGGTTAAGCAAATTTCTTTTGAAAAAGGTTTTACAATGGGAAAGCATGATATTAAAGGGTTGTGTCAACCTTTCTTTATAAAAAAAAAGCATTATATACTCCTTGTATAAGTATATGTAGATGATATTATCTTAGGTGCCAGTAATGAGTCTCTTTGCAAAGAGTTTGCTAATCTTATGCAAAACGAATTTAAGATGTCTATGATTGGAGAACTCAATTTCTTCTTTGGGCTTAAAATCAAGCAAACAAGAAATGGAACTTTCATTAGCCAATCCAATACTAGCACATAGTACTCTTAACCTCACTTATCCAATAAGTAGCAAGAACTATGTAACTAGTAGCCTCATGTCCAGAACCTCACTTAATCACTTCACCAGTGATTTCTAAGACTACCTCATGTTGTGTAAGGTTTTAAATACATTCTTAAGGCATTCTAATTCAAGAATTGCCTAAGTTTTTCACAACTTTTAAACATACATGCTAAGTGGTCATTTTCTCTAGGAATTGCCTTCTCTGGTATCTCAACACACTTAGGTAAACATGTACAAGTGGTCCCAACACTTAGGAACTTCCAAAAACCTCAAAATGACATTTTAAGAGTTTCAGGGCACAACGTCGTGACATAAGCCTGTTCATGTCGCGGCACGTGCTGCGTGTTCAACCCAACATCGCGACACATTGTTATAACATTGCGACGTTCAAAGCAGAAATCAGATTCTGCAGAATTTTGCAAAATCGTGGTACTGTTCCATTAGTTTTTCTCTTGAAATTTCAACACTCCAAGTTAGTTATTAAGTGATTTTAAGTTCCTAACAAGTTTACTAACATGAAGGAAACATAAAACACTAATTGATTTCATCAAAAATGGATCAAAATACTAAATCGTTCATTCAAACCCATAAAATAATCAAATAGAGCATTTTAGGTCCAAAATGAAGATTTCTAGTTTCTAATCCTAACTCTTGACATGAACAAGTTATAAACATCATTTAAAACTTATCCAAGTAAGAAAAACACTTAAAACACTTCAAGAACTCAATTTGGCATATTAGGTTACAAATAGCCTAAGTATGGAAAATGAGTAAAAATGAGAATTAAGTCCAAAAACCCCTACCTTAAGCAAAGATGATGGTGATGATGAAGATGATCACAAATCCTCAAGCTTGCCTTCCCTTTTGATCTCCTTTTTTCCTTTTCCTCTTCTTTATCTTGTTTTCCCTCTTTTTCTCCTTTCTCTTTTGCTGCCTTTGCTCTTACTTTCCCCAGCCGTGAAGAGAAAATAATAAAGTGAGGATTAAGAGACTAAGAGCTAAATGAAAGGCTAAAACTGTGGACAACTAAGGACCAAACATTATAACACTAATATTTTCTCGATCTATTAAAAATACTTAACTTTAGCTAAATCAAGTTTTTCAAGTTCCAACAATTTTAAAATAAATACTAAGATTCATTAAAAAAGTCATTTCACCAGTATCATAATTTTTCACATCTGTGACTAGTCAATCCGGTATTAAAACACACAACTAGTATGTCAAAAAATACCAAACAGACTTCGATTATTCTCAAACTTTAACCACACCACAGAAAACATATTTGTGACTTAGAAATAAATTATCCACATTTATTTCCATTAGCTAAACCATTTAAGCTAATATTTGGGCCATTTTAAGTTACTTTTCACCTTTTGACTTGCAGCAAAGTGCCTAAATCAAACCAGATTGTCGCAAAATAAAACAAACATGTTAAGCAAGTATTAAACTACCTATGTAACTATTTACAAGTCTAACATGTTGAAGAGGATGTTACATTTCTCTCTCCTTTTTTAAAAAAATTTTGTTAACAAAATTTCTTACCTCATATAAACAATTGTGGGTAATCTTGCCGCATATGGGACTCTAACTCCTAAGTTGCCTCCTCGAAGCTAACATCATCCCAAAGAACCTTCACCAGAGGAATTCGCTTACCTCTAAACTCTTTGACCCCTCTGTCCATGATCCTCATTAGTCGCATAACATAAGACAAATCCTCATTGCCCTTTTTAAAAATGAAAATTATAATATTGCCCCTTTTTAAAACAAAAATTACAATATTGCCCCTCTAAAAATCGGTATTTGCATTGTTTCCCCAAAAATGTTATTTCTTTCATTTACTTCACGTATTACAGCTCAAATTTTACAGACGCACCTCTAAACCCGTAGGGTGAGCCATACGTCAATAAACTTCAAGTATTGACACCCAAATTAATTTCATAACTCATTTATTAAATCAACTTGTTTTCTCAAAATCATTTTACTTTACTATACTCAAACTTTTCCAAATTCAATCCTTTTTCATTTCAATATTTAATTCTCATTTAAATCCATCATTTTTCAGGACTTTACCTCAAGCTCTTTGGAGCTCTCATAAAATCGGTTCATCATATTATTCACATCCTAAATTATTCATACACTTCCATGCATTCAAAATTATCCATACAAGCATATTATCAAAGCTTTAGACATATTATCACACATGCAATCACAAATATAAAACCATAAACACCAAAATCACAAACAAAGAGACATTAAACAATAAGTGAATAAACCCTTATGGGTTTTTCACCATACACAACCATCCCCACACCACCAAAACATGGTTGGTGAGGTTAAATCTCCCTCTTACCTCTTGAAGACAAGCTTTTCGGTTAGTTTTTCTCCTTTCCTTCAAATTCGTACAATCTCCCAAACAAATCCCTAAAATTCTTAAGTAATTAGTAAAAACACAAACAAGGTTTAATATTAAAAAACCATGGAACAATCATGGTTAGAAAAATTAGAAATCCAATTTTGAACCATAAAATCAAGACTTACCCTTAAGTAAGTAAGCAAAAAGTTGGATTATGGACAAGATAGAGTAGGATTTTGGAAAAACTTTGTGAATGAAAAGTGTTTAGAATAAGATTTGGGTTTAGAAAATATGATGAGATAAAATTATAGAGGTTTGGTTGTGTGAGTAAAGAGCTTGGCCGAATAGAGAGGGAAAGAAAAATGGAAGAAAAAGTGTTCTTGGTTCTTGCTATTTTTGGAGAGAAATGGATAGATTAACTAGGATAAGTGTGAAATAAAAGTGAAGAGTGAAAATAATGGGGCTACTGCCGTGTGAGTGGTTTTAGTGAGGTTGAGTGATTGAATTTGCATAGTAAATATCCTAGAGTGTTCACATGGAGGTGCACATGGCTTATGTCATGTTGGAGGCTTCAAGAACCATGTAGAATCAAGCCAACTAGCCTTCCAATTTGCTGCCCAAAACCGTGTGGGTCTTCAACATTTTAGGGGCTCAACTGTTCTCAAATTACTCCTAATTGCATGCTAATTAATTAGGGAATTAGTTAGGTTAAATATCCTAACCAATCTTAATTAATATTCTAATCATATAACTAATTAGTTTAATATATATTAGCATATATTATAACCTTTAATCAATATTAAGATATTTAATTAATATTTATATTATAATTAATTAAGAACTAAACTAGTTCACTTAGTTTGCTAATTAGGTAATTAGATTAGTCAAATTAAGCTTAATTAGCTACTAACCAAATTCAAGCCTACAATTTTTGACTTAATTCTAACCATTGATTCATCTTTAATTCCTAGCCATAGATTACATCTAAGGTAGATATCAATTGGTCATAAAACTAGCATTCTAATCTCACCATTGATTAGATCAATGGCTAAGGTTAAAGGCTTCCTAACTAAGTCTTCATCCAACGGTCCAAATGAAAGTCTATGCTTCCTTCGTTGACCCATTCTTATTGGTTTAGAAAGTCAAGCCTACTTTTGTTGACTTGCTCTCATTGGCTAGAATTTGTTCAGTCAACACAGTTGACTGCTTTTCCTAAACGTGGGCCCCACGAACTTTTTTGAGTCCACAAATAATTTTTCTACTATTTTTGAGACAGTAGGTACTGTTGAATAAAATAATATTATAATAATATAAAATTATTTTATTGCACAGTTAAATCATAAAAATCATAATATTAATATATATATCAATCAGAATTGGGTTTAGTAAGATCCCCCAGCTCTAATTAATTAAAATAAGATTTTTTTTCGGTCAGAAAATTATTATTTTCTTGACTCGGAGCAAATCACACAAAATGATCAAAAATGATCTCAAAACAGTCAAACTATTTTTATAACACACAAAAAATGTAAAACAGTGTAATTCTGCTATTACTATTCACATAGTCAGAATTTGGGGTGTTACACTAGAAGTGGAAGCCACCCTTCTTGAAGGAGCATCATTCATCTAAGCACCAATATCATAGAGTTTCCCCTCTTCTCTCTTTACTCTCTCTCATTCTAGGGCATGGGCATGGAAATGGCTTTGGCATTTTCGTGACCTATGGCTAGCTAAGTTCATTTTAGGGATTCCTTTGGATATTTCTATGTAAACTTGATGATTTTGTAACCTTGTGAGTTGTTTATGATAATGTGTTTTGTTTATCCATATTTCTCTTAATGCTCATGAATGTGTGACCAACATTTATTATGTTTTGGTTGAATCTATTGAACTAGACATAGGGATTAGGTTTTAGATCATGAATATGGTTGGTGCATGTTTAATTTCATTCTAGTGGATGAGTGATTTAATTAGCTAATGGGATAGAGATATACCCTTTGGTCATGCATGGCAATTGTTAAGAATCAATCTTAAAGAATGGAATTTGCTTTGGTTTTCATGGACACATAGTGAACTAGGCAAATTACATAAGCTTAATTGACCTAGACATAAGCTTTTAACTAGTGGAGTTTCTTATGCCAACAAATTCATTTATGCATAACACTCACCTTGGTTGCATATTATCAAGTGGAATAGTTAGTGAAAAAGGAGTCCCTATCCTCCAATCCTTGAATCTCAATCTCTCATTAAAGCTTTTAGTCTTTTAAACAAGTCACACACTCTCTCCAAATTTGTATGTCCTTGAATAGAATTTCTTAAACTAATAGTTAATAGTTAGCTAAGATATTAATCCTAATCCTCGAGGGAACGAACTTAACTCATCATTTTATTACTTGCACGACCCGTACACTTGCGGTACATAAAAAAAGGTCAACAACAAGTTAGGCACCTAGACACAAAATTCGGCTATATCCCTCTTCATACCAGACCACCAAAACAACTTCTTCAAGTCTTGATACATCTTAGTGGCTCCGGGATGGATGGTGTACTAACTACAGTGAGCTTTTTCAAGGATCCTATCTTTGATTTTAGATTCATAAAGAATGCAAAGTCTACATTTAAACTTGATCATCTCTTCATCAGATATATCAAACTCACCAGGATTACTTAAAAAAATCTGCTCACTCACATCCCTAAGAATCTCATCTTCCTTTTGAGCTTCCAAGATCTGAGTCCTAAAGTCACTCACTATGTCCACTCGACTCACATTGAGACTATGTGGTAACATAGCTACTGAAAGACTCATATCTCTAAAACTCTCAAGAAGTTCACTTTCTTGGATCATCATACAAGACACGTGTAGGGATTTCCTATTCAGTGCATCAGCCATCACATTGGCTTTATCGAGATGGTACTTTAACTCGAAATCATAATCTTTCAAAAACTCCATCCATCTTCGTTGTCTCATGTTCAGTTATTTCTGATCAAATAAGTATTTTAAACTCTTATGATCACTGAGCACCTCAAATTGAACTCCATACAAGTAATGTCTCAAACCTTAAGGGCAAAAACTACAGCGACTAACTCCAGATCATGAGTAAGGTAGTTCTCCTCATGAGGTCTAAACTGCCTTGATGCATAGGCAACAACTCTCCTATGTTGCATCAAAACACAACATAAACCCATCTTCGAAGCATCACAAAACACCTCAAAGTTTTCCAAAGGATCAGGAATTACCAAAATCGGTGTAGTGGTCAACCTTACCTTAAGTCCTTGGAAACTATCCTCACAAGCTTGAGTCCATACGAAAGAACTACCTTTCCTAGTTAATCTAGTTAATGGTAGTGCTAATTGAGAAAAACCTTTTATAAACCTTCTATAGTACCTTGCTAGGCTTAAAAAGCTTTTGATCTAGGTCACAGTGGTGGGTCTCTCCCACTATAACACTGCATCAACCTTGCTTGGGTCCATAGAAATCCCATCTTGAGATATCACATATTCCAAAAACTGTACTTGTGAAAGCCATAACTCACATTTAGATAGCTTAGCGAACAACTTATTCTCCTTAAGAGTCTCTAACACTATCCTTAAATGTTGTTCATCCTCTTCCATCGTCTTAGAATAGATTAAAATATCATTAATAAAAACTACAACAAATTGATCCAGGTAGGGTCTAAAGATTAGGTTCATGTAATCCATAAACATTGCAGGTGCATTCGTCAACCCAAAGGACATCACGAGGTACTCATAATACCCATACCTAGTTCTAAAAGCTGTCTTAGGAATATCCTCTTCCCTAACTCTTATCTAATGATAACCAGACCTAAGATCAATCTTTGAGAAAATTGTAGCTCCTCTCAGTTGATCCATTAGATCATCTATCCTTGGCAACAAATACTTATTTTTAATGGTCACCTTGTTTAGCTGTCTGTAGTCCACATAGAGTCTCATGGTACCATCCTTTTTCTTCACTAAAAGTACAGATGCTCCCCACGGAGAAACACTCGGCCTAATGAATTACTTATCCAACAAATCTTCGATTTGCCTTTTGAGTTCTGCTAACTCTAGCGACGCCATACGATAAGGTGCTATAGAGATAGGTCCCGCCCCAAGAACTAGGTCTATAAAAAACTCTATTTCTCGTTTGGATGGCAGCTCCACTATGTCACCAGGAAAGACTTTAGGATATTCCTTCACCACAAGTATCTCACCTAGGCTTTGCTCAACCTCAATGCTTAGTGAAAATAATAGTACATATCCTTGAGATCCCTCCTCTAAACAGAGATTAACCTGATTCGCATTGAGATATACAGACCCAGATGGAATGACTCTGGTAGATATATCTGACAAGAAAACTAAGGATTTTTCTGAACAATTCAAAACTACATGGTTGATGGACAACCAAGCCATGCCAAAAATGACATCAATATCTACAAGGGGAAAACAAATAATGTTTACACTAAAAATCTTATCTTCTACCTTTATACAACAATCAAGACACACTCTAGATGTCGTAACTGGCTTACTAGTAGGTGTAGATACAGATAAGTCATATGAAAGTTCAGACACAGGAAAATCCAGTTCATTCACACAATCATTCGAAACAAAGGAGTGGGATGCTCCCGAATCATACAACACAATTAAAAGACGATTGTGAATAATGCATTTACCTTGAAGATGAGGAGGTTGAGTATAGATTCTTCTAGAAGGATATGGAGGAGGGTTTGAAGATGAGGAGGTTGAGTACAAATTCTTCGAGAAGGTCTATGTGTGAAGCTCTATTAAGTTTAACAAAGATAACTTAACTAAGGCACTAACATGTCTCATGACTTATGATTACCATTTTCAGGGACCAAAAGGAGAGTTTTTTTTTTTCTCACAGACTTAATTGGGGGCATTATTTTTTTGTAACATATTGTATTTAAATAAATACATGTAAATAAAAGAAATAAAATAAATACATAAATATATTTTTTGAAATTTGAATAAAATAAATTAGAAGAGAAAATTAAATAGATATAATAATAATAAGTTTAGAAAATTTTGAAACTTTAAAATAATTAATGGAGGTTAATTAGAAGATGGTGGTTAGTGTAGCATTAAAGCCACCATGAAAGCACAATTAAGGGTGAGTGCATGCCATTCATTGGGGTTTATGCCACCCCTTAGAATTCAAAACCATCTCCTACTGATCCATTAAGGAGCCACAAAGCAATAAAAGCCAAGTCTCCTAATGATGGCAGCATTAGGAAACTACCAATCAAGGAAGGGCAAGAGCCCACCTAAGGAATAGGCACGTAACCTCTTTACCTTAACACCTATTGATTTGGTGTCACTCAAAGGGGAAATGTGAAGGGCTAGGTAAAATGATTACTTGGGTGTAGGTGTCAAGTCACCATTCCCCCTCAAACCACATTTAGCCAAAACCACTTCTTTCTTCTTTCACTAAGAAAAAAATGCACATCACACTAGAGAGAAAGAGAAGGCATGAAACACTAGAAAGAGAAAGGAAAAGAGCATTTCCTGTTAGAATTTTATGGGTTTAGGCTTGATCAATTTTCTACATGACGTGAAATTTACTTTCTTGATCATGAGACTTGATCATGTTTTGGAAATATAAACCTTACATTTATATAATTAAAATTTAACTTTTTATGTAAGCATAAGAGGAAATAAGCTATTAATTACTTGAGTTGTTGGGTCATATTTATATGATGCTAATAAAAGTGGGTAAAGGATTTATCCATGTTTTATTAAACGACTTATTCAAATTTAGCATGTGGTTAAAAGTATGCATAGACCATTTTAAATTAAATAAGTTGTGTCAATCTCTTATGAGATAGTGCAAGATTTATGGTTGTCATGTCAATTTGGCATGTTGATTTGAGTTGTATATGCAATAATTATGTTTAAAGCACTATTAAAAATCTTATTGCTTTATATCTCTGTTTATAAATTTTTTTAAAAGGTAAATCCATGGTGCCTTTTGAGGCATGTATATATAGAGAGAGCGTATTTGGTGAGAGAAATGAATCTTGACCATTAGATCTTACATGAATGGTCAAGATTAGAGCATAAATGCATGTGACTTTTTTAAGTGGTCACATGACATTTAAGTAATTTTTAATTTTAACCATTCATGTATAGTTGTATGGTCAAGATTTACTCCTCTCATCCCTCACAATAAAAACTTCTCTTACTAGATATGTCCTCATATATATATATATATATAGAGAGAGAAAGAGAGAGAGGGGGGGAGAGAAGTTTTTGAGATAAAATATCTTGGTATTTTTAGTTAGTGTATAATTATTGCATTAATTTCATGGCTATTAGCATGAAATGTGAGGGTTATGTTTGCCAATAAAATTTATTTTTAATGTGTGTCTTCATATTATATGGACTTTGTTTGTTTTAAGAAGCACATGATATTTGTTGGCTATTATATTTACCCTTGTTGTTTATCTCGTTGGGCATTATGTTATATCATTTTGTTCGATAAGTACATATGAAATTAAAATTGCTTGTATTAGTAATGTTATGGGCAAGAGTTTGTCTATGAAAATGATTATATATTAAAAATAAAATGTCTTTATGATGGGAATAAGGTCCTTCTAAAAATTGCTTAAATCATGAAAAGTAATATTATCTGTTAAAATTTAGTGCATAATTGCATGTTTAAGAGGCAGAGCATGACTATTATTGTCTACAACTGTGTGACAATTGAGGGGGAGAGTTGTAACATAGTCATGGTTAATATGCATTATTTTATATGCAGCAAGATAGACATTTTTTCCTAATATTCAACTTGTTTGAATGAGTTTTTATTTATACCATAGTTTATGTTCTTGGTATGATGCTACATGTTTCCTCATAAAAATCATTTATGTGAGATGTTATATGTCTTGACAATGTACTTTGTTATTTGATAAGTGCATGAGGATAGCTACTTTTATTATGTTTATTGACAAAATGTTAATTTAGAAAGCATGAATAAATTATAATTGACATTAAATTTTATTATGGTAAATGAATTTTATTTGTCTAGTAAATGATGACTACCATAGTAGCCTGTTTATTAAGCTAATGAAAAATTTCATGAAATCTTTGTGAGTGCTTTTTCTTTGTTTGGATTAACCTGGTTGACACTCTGAATTCTCTGAATTTGTAGTCTAATACTGATTACTATGATTTGTATGCTATATCTATGAGATGTTGATGTTGTGCAAATTGGTATTGATATTTTTTTCTTTGTCACTTGAGTGATGTAATTATGTGAAGTTAACATTTCATGATGTGTTTCTTGGGAAACATACCTTAAAGAAGCTTATGTATGAAGTTGAGAATGGTTCTTTGCACTGTAACTTCATCCATGTTTTGTAATCTTATTAATGAATATGAGTGTTTGTCACCACAGTGACTCATTCTTGAAGAAGTTCATGGAGCTACCTGTCTATTTATTTTAGGATGATTGTGTTTCTTAAATCAATAAGTGCATTAGCCTACCTACAGGAAGTCTTTTGTAAGAATTAGTTCAAAGTAACATGGAAAACTTGGGATAAACTTTGACAGTGAAAATTCTTCTGCCCACAGGTGTTGAATTTTCTGAAACTGTTGTATATGGTATATTCTCTGCCCACATGAGAGTTCAAATTCATATGTTTTAAATCCCTATTAGAGTGACCATTGTCACTAGCTATTTTGTCCATTTAATCAACCCATGGTTGATTATGCTTGTTTTCAACTTCATATCATATTTTCCCTTAGAAAAGTAATTAGACTGCAATGTTTCAAACTTTAACTAAAAATCTTATAAAGTATGAAATGTATATATAGTGGTGGCTTTAGTCATGATGAATATGTATATCCATTCATGGAAATATGCATTCATACTTAAGTGAATTTTCTTCCTTTGAAGAAAATGTTAATTGTTTTGATAAGTGGGAGCTATAATATGTGCTGTACATTCTGTCCACAAGTGTTGTACAATCATATGCTTAAACTCCTATAATCATATGCTTAAGCTCCTGTAAAGAATATAATTGTAACCAATTAAATGTTGTTAGATCATATTCTTGTAATTACTTATGTACATTGTGCAAGAATTACAATTGCATGTAAAATTGGGTGTGAGCCAATTGTTTTGGTTTTGGCATTTTCTTTTTCTTTAAAGGAGCTGTTTTTGATATATCTAACTATGATATATTACTTTTTTGTGGTACATGTATTTTTTGTACTAGTTAACAATTTTGAAATTTTGAAATAAATTTTATATGTGATTAATGTTTTTCTAATTAGAATGTCTTGTGAAAATATCACTATAAATTTATTTAAGATATAATAAAATTTATTCATTTATAAATAAGTAAAAGTGATACGAGACATGTTATTTCTTGGTTTTTTAAAGAAATGTGGGAGCATGGTTTATTTATTTATTGTAAATGTAAATATATGTTTCTAAAATAATCAATCACATGTTGATCTATGTTTTGCTTCTAAAGGATTTAAAAAATTATTTTGGGGGTATTCGACTGTACTATAGATATAAGTTTGGACTTATATTGTTAAAGTTTTTCCTTAATCTTAGAAGAGATTTTAGTATGTGTTATACTTATAGAAATAATTTTATTTCTATTTTTGGGAAAAATTTGTAGCTTAATGAATAGTATTGACCACTTATGACTAGTTGTCGTTGTTTGTCTTTAATTTTTTTGAGACTTCATTTAATGTGATTGTGATAATATGTCTAACGCATTAAAATGCATCGTCCCTTAGGATGTATAAAACTATACATTTGTTATTGATATCATCTGTGCATTTATTAATTAGTGGTGTTTTTTAAAATAACTGGTTGATTATATGTTATATATATGATTTTGAACATCCTTGATAGTCAAAGTTGTAAAGATAAAATATGTGCTGCTAATGTTGGAATTAACAGTGAAGCTATGTTAGGTTGGTTAAATTGTTACCAAATCGCTTATTTGAACCTTGGTGGTTCATGTCTTTTGATGTGATAAGTTAGAGGGAGTTGATAAAATTGTGATTGCAAAGGATTTGTGCAATTGAAACTCTTGTGAATATCATAAACTTTTCTATTTGCACATGGTTATAATTTCATGAAAATGTGACTTTATCATGTTATATTATTATTTTGGTACCATTGATATATCTCAAGATATGGATGTTTTCTTGGGAAAACATTGATCTTTCATAAGAAAGATGTTTTGAACCCTTTGGGGAATGATGTTTCATGTGAAAAATGTTATCGTATCCTTGGGGAGATGGAGTTATGTTTTTGTTTGGGAAAGCACAATGAGGATCCATACAAGGTAGCATGAAAGGGATCATTGATATGCGTAAAATATATTAAGAGCAAGTATACTCTATCGCAAAGTAATATAAGACTTGAGTCTCAGTTATCGATCCCACGAGGAATAAGAGGTAATTATTAAATTCTCTAAACTCTTGGTTATTTAGACAATCGTGAGTGTAAAAAGAAACTCAAAATAAAATCAAATAACAAATAAAGAAGAAAGATGGACAATCAAACAATATAGAGATAAATCAATTAGAGAAAAATTAGGGCATAAGATTCACTTGAATCCAATTAATCAAATTTTAATTCATTTATGATGTAAGGTAATTCTCTTATCAATATTCTCTTAATTGCTATTGAATCCCAATGGTCATGGATAAATAATATTATATTCCTAAATTAAATAACATAGTTGGTCATTTAGTTGAATTAATTAGGAATGCATTAAGTCCAAATTCAAGAGATGAACTAACATATCATCAATTCGATTGATAGAATAAATTGATGTTTGGTCATTCACCAATCTAATCCTAAGTTTATTATATAGGTATACTCATTGGATGTGGATGATCATCGGTCAAACAATGAATTAAAACATGTCAAAAGTGATCAAGTCTTGACAAGAATTCAAACAATATAATAGATCCAAAAGAAATTACCTTAATTAAATTCGAAATCAAACCCAATTAATCAAGAAAACAATATCTATAACCCTAGCTATGGGATTAGTTACTCATGTTCAATAACAAACCCATGTCATAATACAAATCCATGAAAAGAAAAACCTAAAGAAAGGGAAAAACTAGATGGAAGAGAAATCAAAACCCCTTTTACAGTGATTGTGATATTCAAGCCTTCAAGAATGCCATGCCCCTTTCGTAGCCGTCCTCCAAGGATTTGAGGCAATTCTCTCTTTTGATTTGTCTCTCAAAGTATGCCTTCTTTCTCTCTAAATTTCTGCCGAATGATCTGAACCAAAGAGAGCTTATTTGCTAAACTCATTTTCCCATTTTTATAAAAAAGCTGACAGCTTTTCATACTTGACTTGCATGATTTTCTCACCCTTCAGATGGCCAAATTTGCCCTCGATATTAACAGAGAAGTTTTAGGATTTTCTGTTATCTTTTCAATGCCTTAAATGACGCCTCGATCTGATCACTGTAGCCCATGATATGGTCTAATTACTAAAACATGGTCAGGAGAATGCAAGAATCCGAATTTGCAACAAACTTGATCTCTTTGAGAATCCTTATCCAATCTTCAATCTAATCCTTATTTAAGTTTTTGCATCCAATTAGAACTCTAATTAGCATCTAAGAATAGGATAAGAATCCTTCAAATATTTATCTTAAGGAATTTCTTATTTTTGCACAAAATCTAATGATTTATCCTAAAAATTCAAATATGACTAGATGAAGAGATAATTACTTAAAAATAAATTAAAAATAAAAATAAACAAAAACTAAATAAAAATCAATTAAAATCCTAATAAATAAACTCAAAAGATGAGTGTATTTAACACTCATCAATCACATACTATGCTATGGACGTGTACTACACTTGCAGACTTATTTGTGATCATGCCAATGAAGTTATTAGTTATGTGGTCATGGGTGAACTAAACTCTAAATAGTTTATGTTTGCCTATGACTCTTAGCTTATAGTTTTGTTGGTGAATGTGATCATGTTTTGTGGTGATTATTACCATGTTATGTTAGTGACCACAAAGTTGTTCAACTTAAGAATCATTTTCGAAATGATTTTGACAATAATTAAAATCCAATCAATATTGCCCAAGTGGGAGAATATTAGAATTTTTTAGGTTTCAAATTCTATTGAGTAGTATATTTTGTTTTTATTAAAAACGAGTTGAATGGATAGCCTGCTATTTCCCCTAGAAGCCCATATTAATTATGTGATCCATTATAGGTTTGAGAGTCATCATGTTATTGTCATTGGGTTTGAGCCCAATGATGGGTGTACTAGATTGTGATGTAGTTCAAGTAGCCTTTCTATGATGGATGGATTAAGTTACTGATATATTATATAAAGGGTAGGATTCTTACTCCATTCTTGGCACATCTTGACTGCACATAGCTCCATCAAAGTAACAATTATAAAGACAAATGGTTGGAGTGATAGACTTCTCAAGTATGCAATTTATCAATATTAACATAATTTTTTATAATTACGGAGTTCTAAATTCCTAGTATAGATCCTGTAAAATCTAACATTTTTATGTTCCATTCTTCACTCAACTAAGATCAATATCAACTGAGCCTTCTTCTAAGTTCTCTTTTTCAAGTTTCGGCCATCCAACCAAGGTAGGAGTTTAGAAAACCTTCTATTCCTTAAAATTCTTTCCTTTTCAACTATTGTACTTCTTTTTTCATTCTTATTTTCTAAGGCATGAAGAACCCTAACTGTGTGGGTATCATGCAGGGGTGCAAGTTCAAATTTTTAGCCTTAAAATTATGATGAGTTGCTTTCTTTAGTTCTATTTTTCTTCTACCTTTGTACGACTCTTCATCTTGGTCTTGGAGGTGTGGTGACTCTTCACTGCAGCCCTCTTGAGGGAGAGTTTCATTTTGGTCTTAGGAGGATACACCAAGCTCTAGTCTTTCCTTGCATGCATCTTGATCTTTCTTCTATTCTCTTCTATATTCTATTTTTTATTTTATTGTGCTATTTTTCTTTTAGTTTTCTATTTTAAACAGTGGATGGACTCTCTTGGAAAGGGTTGTGACTTGCTAAAACCCTAAAGGACTATACTTTAATTGTTAGACTTTAGATCATTGATTTTTGTTGGTTTTATTTTCTGTTTTGAGGAAACTCATAAGAAATGGGTGAAGGCATGAAGGAACCGAGTCTTATACCCTATTGCATGTTGATTTTAAGTAATATTCTTATTTTAATTCTCTATTTTTCAAACAGCCCTTAAATTGAAATCTTTTCTACTTCTTAATCAACCTTTAAGTGATGGTTTAAGTGTGAATTCATGTCATGCACCAAGAGTTGGAATTTATTAATTTGCTTACCACCTTTTCTTGCTAAAAATCTAAGTTTTGGAATATTAAAGAAGGGATGTAAGGTTGTTGCCCTTAGAGAATCATATGACATGGTTTAAAAGAATAAACTTGGACATTATAGTGATCCATGTTTTGGCCAGCACCTTGAGGCCATGACTTGATGGAAAGTGTAATAATCCAATATTTGCTACGTAGATATATCGTCATATAAAAGATTAAGTAATACTGATCATGCTACTTCTAACATACACCACAAACTGACTCATATCATTCATACACAATGAGTAAATATGGAGAGCCACGATAACAAAAGTTATATATATACATCATTGCCTACAAGGGCACACTGTAATATATAAACTTTTAAATAATAAGATCTAGCATAATATACAAGCTTTATCAACAAAAATCCTATAATTATATTAATTTTCATACATCTTCTTCTTTCCTTTAGAGGAACTCACACCTAGATTTACATGGCGACATAATCGGGGTGAGAAATCACTTATCTCAGTAGAAGTATTCCAAAACTAGTATATATACATACACTTACATTTAGATAATATTCACAGTTATCAAATTAACACTTCAATCACAAAAGCAAACAACATCTCCATTTCAGAGATACGCAATCGCCCATACAATTGTAATGTCATTGTTTTATGTCATGATAGCAATCGCTCATATAATCATCATGCTATGCCAAATTATGTCTAGTGTTTATATCTATGCATTATCCTAAGTATGAAAATGAATAATGTTATGATACCATATTCAGGAACTCTAATTCCATGGTAATGTCATGAATGCATGCGTCTTGGACAAAGTAATGGAAGTCACATCCATAACCTTGGACAAGTACTAGAAGTCCATCTAGCAATCATTATTATCATAGAGGAAATCTATCCCTCCCGGGTAGTGAAGTCCAGCAACTACATAGTTATCGATAATTAACAAGGAAATCCATCCTTAAAACCACTATAATGGGAAGGATACAACTCACCTTGCCTAATATAGGTTACTACATCTACAGGGCTCACTTTTCAAAAAGCAATCACCTATATCTACGGGGCTCACACTTTTCAAAAAGGCAAAACATACCATCATGTATACAATCATGTCTAATTAAATTTTCATAATTAGCATTACAAATCATTATGAATCAAATCATCCATTCTTCATTAAATACTCCTACTAGAGTCTCATCACTCATTAAAAAGCATAAAAGAAAGCATCACATAAGTGAGCCCCTTCATTTTCCTCAAATAAAGGCTATGTTCTATTTTGTTCTTTCCTGCGAAGGGTGCTCAGACAATCACTCAATAGCGCTTAGGCGCTCAACGCGTGGTCGGGCGCTTCCACATGGGCGTTCAGGCGCTCGTCGCACAGCAACACGCAATATCCTCCCTAGGCTAAGGGCGCTCAGCGCTCTACTCAGGGAGCCTAGGCACCAGTCGCCTGGACCAAAATCTGAAGAATTTTGCAGATGGAGTTACTATTCCATTGAGGAACAAAGGTGCCCCACACCCTCAAATCTCAAATCCACTTGGTTTCTTACCTCAAGTAAGATCCATTAACATACTCAAACTCTTAAAATAACTTTAATTTCATTCAATCATACCACTTTGTGAATCAAAGTCCACACTTAACCTAAACCCCCAAATATGACCTAAAAGGGAATCAAGGCATCCAAGTGATGAAAAATTCATCCTAACACATCCGCAAATCAATTTCTTACTCAACCAAACTATCCTTATCAAGATTCAATTCAAGAATCACCAAAACCACACTTCAAAACCCCATTCCTTCATCAAGTCCCTCATGAACCAAGATAAAGGAAGTGAAACCAAGAAGTCAAAGCAAAGTTTTCCCCTAGCTCAATTGCTAGAAATGAAGTCTGTTAGTCATTCCTCTGCAAAACTAAGCTCTCTCCCTTGCTTGGATGAAGATCATTCTCCTTTAACTCCTTGTTTTCCTCTCTCTTTTCCCTTTCCTATTGCAGCCATGAAGTGAGAAGTGAGAAATGAGAGAAAGTATCATTTTGGCCTTAAATAGGCCAAGCAACAGAACAAGAGAGTCGTGCTCTCACTTTGGTTACCTAAGTGACTCACTATTCATCCGATCAGTTAAGAACGCTTGGATTTCACCAAACTAACTTTCCTAACTTCCAACAAGCTTAAAATAAATCCTGAAATTCTTTAAAAATATTATTTCAACATTTTCACATTTTTTCATATTTGCTGGGGGTCAATCCAATACTAAAATACACAACCAATATGCTTAAAAATACCGAACTAACTCTAATTAATCTCAAACTTTAACCACATCTACTTTCACACATTTGTAACCTAGAAACAAGTTACGAAGTAGTTTAAGTCAAAATTAGGGCTAAAAACAACTATATTCCACACAAAGTGCTACAACAAAGTGACTAAACGTGCTCAGATGGTTATAAAAATTCACAGGCATGAAAAACTAGTTAGGCTACCTCCGTAACCATATACAAGTCTATCATGTTTATCTAGGGTATTACAGAAAGTTTTGAAAACCTTAGTTTGGACTTGTTTAGAACTTCATGGAAGAGTTTAAAAGTTATTTTCTGTAATTTTATGGCTGAAATATCATTAGTTCAACTTATTTTTGGTTTTCTTGCTTCTACTGAGACTTGTTCTCACTCCTTTTATTCGTGATATTTCATACCCTTAAGCATGCCTTACTTTGAGACCATCATTAGGCACTACTCTGTGTGTGTGTGTGTATGTGCCTGACTTGGGAGGTTTTGTGAAGGTATTGACCACCACTAGCACCACCACTTCGGATGTGAGCGTGGATGGGTTTTGTTTATGCCCATGATGGGTGCACCTAGTATGGGTTTTCCAGTAGTCTTTATTGCTTTTTGTTTTTACTATGTAGTGCACCTAGTATGGGTTTTGTTTATGCCCACGATGGGTGCTATTTCAGATGTATTTGAGTATTGCTCTAACTAGGAAGCTACTATAGACTATGTTTGTAAAGCCCTAGTAGTAAGAGACTTGAGCTAAGACTCAAAGAAAAATGAATGCTAAGCAATACCTATAAGTTTTATTAAATGTGAACCTATATTTGAACTTCTATTTCTAGTACTTGTGCATCTATATGAGGTAAAAAGGAAATTTGATTTAAAGACCATAAAAGTATTAACAAGTTTTGAATTAAAACAAATCACCTCTTTCCAATGGAAGAGGCGCATGACTAGGCCCATATAGATAGAAGAATAACTGATTTCTATGGTGGTAACCTAATTAAAGAAGTTAAATAACTAATTTTTTTAATTGGCCTGCTTGGGGAAATAAAACAATAGAAAAAGACTTTAAAATAATAGAAAAGCCAAAACGATAAAATATATAGTAGAGTTCAAACGAATAAGTGGAATCAATCGTGTTTAGGTAGGGCACAACATTTTTCTCAAGGACCAAATTAGGAGTTTACTCAAATATTAAAATTAAAAATATTAAATGATAAAATATAATTATTTTTTATTTTAGAAATATTTAAAAATTAATATTTTATTTTTAAATAATTAAGAAGACTTATTTATTAAATAATATTTTTAATAGAAGTATTTAACACTTGTCACAACAATGCCAATGCACGTGAAAAAAAAGACATTGGTCAAAGACCAAAAAATTAGAGAAAGTGATATGGTACTCTTATGGGCATAGTTATAAAACTCGAC
Organism: Ormosia semicastrata; assembly: GCA_029884595.1. NCBI lineage: Eukaryota > Viridiplantae > Streptophyta > Magnoliopsida > Fabales > Fabaceae > Ormosia > Ormosia semicastrata. The sequence goes on from JAQQTO010000063.1 coordinate 34,147,647, forward strand.
CCGTTCATGAACTCGACTGAGTCACTGGATCATTGGTTCAACTAGTGAGTCATTGGTCAAATCGATTAAAATAAAAAATATTAATTATTTCATATATATAAAATTATAAAAAATTACATGTATTCAAATAAATTAGTAATTTTTTATGTTTTTATTGAGCTGAACTCATATCCTCCTTAAGCCCAAAAACTTGACATACAAATAAAATACTAGTTAGTTTCTATTTTATTAGGATAAAACTAAGTTTCTGCTTGAGCCCAAACTTACCCATTGTTATTATTAATCGTAAAACTTAAAACAAAAACCTAGTTAGTGGCTTGCTTTATCTCCTCCTTTTCTTGCGCTATATAGAGACAGGAAGATAGAGTATAGTGGAAAAACACTGTAATCAACACGAGAACACAATGGTGGTGCTTGAGGGTCCAACGCGAGAATGGTGACCACACAAGAACATGGTGGTCAGGCAAGATAGTGAGGCCATGTGGGTTTTGCATAATGCATAATCGCAAATATTTTTTGTAATTGTTTTTCCTTCTAAGTCTGATCTCCTTCTCTAAGGCCGTGTAAGTTTATTCTTTGTAAGTTATCTTTGTTTTTCTTCCATTTTTTTTTCAAATTTAAAGCAAGTGATTGGCTGAGTCACTACAAACCAACAACTCACTGAGTTATCATAAAACCAGGTGGTTCAAATTGATTGTTTTTGGTTCATATGTGTATCTAATTTGAATGCCAACTCAGATCGGTTACATAGCCAGTTAACCAGTCTGAGTTTAATAAATATGCTTATGGGTTTGTGTTAACAAATTTTTATTGTTGATTGGTTAGCCGAAAGATTAGCTAACTCACAACTCTTGATTCTCAATGATCAAGCAATTAATATTAAGGAAAGGACTATGTTCCTCAACTGTGTGTTCCTAGGGTAACTAAAGAAAGCTCCTAAATGGAAAGTAATAGAGAAGCTTCTATGTAATCGGCTAATAGCTAATAGTAAATGGCTAAATGTAAAGGCAATAAATGGTAAATACAAATGAATAGTAAATCAATGATGTAAAGCACTAAAAAGAAAAATGCAAAAAGCCGAAAATAGAAGACAAAGAGATGGGAAAAAATGTTGTTGCAATAATTTATTGCTTTGATTGTTGTGTCGTATTTGCAATTGAATTCTCAACATTATTTGTAGAACAAAATTGAACTGTTAACTCACCCTTATCCTATTTGCCACGTTCCTATTCCTATAACCCATGTTCATCCTTGTGGTTGACAACATAGGAGTTAATTAACTAGACTTTGGCTAATTTTACACAAAACACGTTTAGAAGCAATAAACCTATTAGCCGAAGGCTTAACCCCTCAATCCAAAATTTATGGAAAGTGGCTATTACTTGACTCTCCATTCTCTTCTTCAGTTACCAACTTCCCTTGAGTGTGTAACCTTCACAAAATAGGTTGATCAACAACCCCTACTTTTTGGAAGTAGTTGTTTTGACTTGGCCAATTTAATTCTAGCTAACTTGAACCAACACAATGATGTAATTTCAATAACTTGCAGTTTCTCATAAATGATCTGCAAAATTCTAGGCCTAATATGAATTTGCCCTTGTAACACCCCAAATTCTGGCTATATGAATAGTAATAGTAGAATTGCACTGTTTTGTATTTTCTGTGTGGTATAAAAATAATTTGACTGTTCTGAGATCATACTTGATCATTTTGTGTGATTTGCTCCTAGCTAGGAAAAATAATATTTTTCAGGCCGGAAAAATTCTGATTTGCCTCATTTGGAAACGGGGGATCTTATTAAACCCGAATCTGAGTGACTCAGAAAAGAATCTTTTAAATTTTTAGAATCTATCTATAAAACAAAATAATATTGTACTGATAAATATTCGTGATTAGATTTATAGCAGTCGTTGCTATGAATGTTGGAACCGATAAGTTTTAATTAATAAGAAAAAGTGTTTAGAACATTTCTTGTAAGTAAAATTAAAGTGAACCAATAGGATAGTCAAAACAAATGGTTGGATTTTTTTTTAACCAATGAAAAATTGGTCAAGGAAAGAAGCTTAGACTTCTTTGTGGATCATTAGATTTGAAGCTTGACTTAGAAGCATTAATCTTCACCATTGATTCAATCAATGGTGTAAAACAAAACTTACCAAAACTATCAAATAATATCCACCATAGATTATAGTAATGGATAAGATTGAGTCAACATAAATTGCTTGACTTTTATTTAGGAAACTAATTAACTTTAATTTACTTATCCTAATTACCTAATTAAGAAATTAAGTAAACTAATTTAACTAAGGATTAGTTATAACTTAATCTTTAATTTAATATCCTAGTTCTAGTTAGAGGTGATGGTGCATGTTAAATATGTATTAGATGCATGCTAAATATGTTAAGCTAAATTAGTTATGTACTTGAAGGATTAAGTAAGAATGGTTAGGAAATTAAACTTAATTAATTAGCTAACCAATTAACTAGTAATTAGGCTTGAACTAATGATGAATTAAGGATTTAAAACCCACCTAAACCACCATGGACAGCAGCTGAATTGGAGCAGCAAAATGGAGCTTCACGGTCCAAATAGAACCTGCTCAAAGAAGAAGAACAAAATGGCCCAAAGAATAGCGTAAGTAGACGTCCAACAAGAAGAAGAATCCGTCCATGATTTGTGAAGATTTCAAGTAATATTTGAAGGTTCAAATACCATGCAAAGTCAAGTGAGCAACCAATGAGAAGAGAGTATCCTTGTGCAATTAATGCATGGCTACTTAAGCAAGCAAAGGCTCACTCACGTCAATCACCAAAGCAATATGCAGCAGCTGTAAAAAAAAATTGGGAGAATCTTCATCAAATCACACGGTCATTCACACGGCAACAGCTGGAATGGAGTGGATAATGATGCAATAAAATTCTTATTTTATCACCACAATGATTCACGGCTGGCAGCTGTATTTTACACTCAAAATGAGATAAATTTTCAAGTGAAATTATCCACTTTTCACGTGTTATTACACGGCTGGACAGCAGCATTTCCACAACCTCACCCTTCACTTGTTACTTCTCAAACATAAGCCCATTTATCTCCCAAATATACACGGCCAAGCAAAGAAATGACCTTCTCATACGTCTCACTCTTCACTTTTCTACTTCTCAAACATAAGCCTATTTCTCTCAAAATACCAAGGGAACTCACGCATCTTTCTCCCATTTCCTTCTTCACATTCGGTCATCATCTAAACCCACACCATCAAACCTTAAAAAAATTCATCTCTTGGATTTTGTTTTGACTCAAAGCCTACTCTAACCATTTCTCCTTCACAAGTTTGTCATAAATCTTTTCCTAAAGAGTAAGTTTGGATTTAATGATTCAAAATCTGATTTTTTTGTTATTTTGTTAACCATGATTTCTCCATGATTTTCACTCTTGATTCTTGTATGATCCTTTACCAATTTTCTTGAAAATTTTAGGGCTTGTTTAGGAGATTAACAAAGTCTCAAGGAAATGAGGAAAGCTTAGAAAACTTGTCTTCAAGAGGTAAGAGGGAGACTCTACCTTACCACCCATGTTCTGGTAGTATGAGGATGGTTTGTCGGTGAAAAATCCTTAAGGATTTATTCACCTATTGTTTGAGGTTAATTCCCTATTGTTTGAGATTCTTGGACTGTGTTGATTGGACTGTATTGAGATGTGCCTGATTGTGTTTGTGTGTTTGAATTGTACTTGGGATGTACCTGATTGTGTTTCTATGTTTTTATGTGTAGCATTTATGAGATCGATTTTATTTCGACTCTTGTCGTATCTTTGTAATGCTTAAGGAACCGATAATATGTATGCATGTAGAATATATCGTAGAGAAATTTATCTTGTATGTAAGTGGAATTTATACTGTAAATTTCTGTAAATTTTATGAGAAAGGAATTTAATTGGAAATATTATGGAAATATGGGGTCATTATGTAAATATAAAGTTTTGAGGGACTATAGTAAAAATACTCTATTTTGAGGGACAACAATGTAATTTATGTATTTTGAAGAAAGAAAATATAATTAATTTGTTTTGAGAGACAAAAATGTAATTTATGTATTTTAAGGGGCTATTTTGCAAACATATGAGAAATACAGTAAATTTTAATATTAAATTGAATAAAACAGTACTTCTGATTCAAAACGTATGAAAAATAATCACGTGATTGAAAAACGTTGAAAAATCACTACGTGATTCGAAAAGCTGACAGTAATTGAGTCGCGAATGAAAATATACGAGAATATGACTACGTGATTAAATTACAGTAACACTGTTGTTAAATTATTGTATGAACCCTGCACATAGGATATCAATGGAAATTGTGAATAGTGCATACCACATGCATTGAAAAGGTCCAAAGGACTGTGTAAGACAAGATGCCTAGGAGAGATTACACCTCCTGAGTGGGTGCGATAAGCGTAGTGTAGGTCACTGATTGACCTTGGGGGCATTGGGGTGCGGGTTGCCTACAATGGACAGTTGGTAGCTCTTCTGTACCGTGGGTTAGACTGATGCAACACACCAATGATCCGGACCGAGACACTATCCCTAATCATGATTTGATAAAGACTGTTGTGCATGTGCTAGATGTGCAGAATTTGAGCACGTGGTCTGAAGCATGTTGGTGCCGACAGATCTTTTCAGTCATTCTCTCCGACTTGAGTTGTAGCTCCATGGAGTAGGATATCGAGTCAGTATACATTGCATTTACATTTGCATTCATAGAGGATGTATCATTGAAATTCTTACCTATGTGTAATTCTTGCTTGTGATAATTAAAATATTGAATATTTGAGTATTGAAAATAGCATAGTTGTACAGCTTGTTTTTATTTATTGTATAATGATAATATATAAGATTAATAGCATAACTGTAATTATAGTATGATATCTGTATGATATTTTGGATGTGTTTATCTTCATTGCTACCATACTGGTATTGGCATAGGTGATCTCACCTCTTGTATGTATATATTGTATCATGTGTATGTGTTGTTAAGACACTGAGCCGGACGTAGGACGAGAAGCAGAGAAAGGTCCAGATACTGTTGAGAACTTCGAGTTCTGATGGCGGTGGAGATTCCTAGCTTCCTGGGTTACATGAGGACTGACATTTATCGGAGGAGACGAAGCATGGATGAAGATCTTGAGAGAGAAAGTATATACTATTTAGGAGATGTAAATATTAGGCGAGTAGACTACGGTCGGGGAACCCTTACTTTTCTACGTTACTATTTATGTACGTTAGAGTTTCCTATATCTATCGAAAAAGCACTGGGAGCGTACTATCGCACCGTAGAGAGAGAGTAGTGTTGTATCGTCCGCTCGGACATTTCCTCCCCGGACTTTACGTCGGGTTGGAATTCCCCCACCCGGGGAATCAGAGGAGGATCCATCTGAGGATCCAGCTACTTCTGAGGGTTCAGCTACCTAGTTGTACTTGGGCAAAGATGTCAATGTAAATAATGTTTAAACTTTTTGGAGTGACTAGTTGTAATATTTATAGTATGACAGTGTCAAAGATTTGTATATGTATAACCAGAGAATTGGATATGTATAAATGATGTAAATTATTTGTAATGATGCTGTGATGTTTTATTTTATGCTAAGTTTATTTTCTTGTTATTAAGAAATTTTGAATTTCGTATTTTTCCCTACAATGTACGTTATCTATATAAGGTTAAATTTGGTAATTATGTAACATAAATGTGGCATCCTAAGGTGGGTGTTACAGCCCTAACATTTACCCAGCTCATTTTGGCTACCCGTAGTCAGTTAGCTGAACGCTTCGTGGGCATAAGCTAATTTGGATCGACCAAATCAACTGACCCCAATTTTGGGTGTTAACACTTTGCCTCCTTGCATCTTTTAGCTAATGAGTTAGAGCGAAAAAGTTGGATGAATGCACTTCATCCTTAACCTAAATTCAAATTCTTGCATTTTTTGGAATTGGTGCGCATGCTAAGTGTTTCTAACAATTCTAGTTGAGGATTAAACTCAAACCTTTGAAGTTAGTTGTATAATGATGATCACCTATGCAGTTGTCTAATCCAATTCTTCTCAAATTTTGAATCTCTCCTCTTTAAACAGTGCGGTAATCAATTCCAACCTTTCATTCCTTTTTTTTGTCTCATCATTTACTAAGTTTCCAACAAACCATTTTTCTTGTTTTCCTAACAAAGCTTCTAACTTTCTTTCTCTTCAACATACTTTCTTGCCCTAAACCATGGTGTCCCTTTTAGATTCCCAAAACCTTAGCAATTCTCTCGGTAGTGATAATGATTCAAGTTTTGATATTGCTATTTCCAAATCAAGTGATTCCCGGTTGCAAGTTTCTACTTTCAAACTTGCTACCTTAATCCTTTATGTTCCTAATCAATAAACCCATATTTTAGGATGTTTCAACTTATCCTTCTGAAAGGAAATTAATCATTGAACATTTCTTTTGCCTATGGGTTTTGCTTTACCGATCACCTGCGAGTGGTTTAACTTTTCCAAATACCCTTCTCAATTCAGAGCATAGCCAGAAACCTTTATCTCCCCTAACTTTGTCTACTAGTTGATGTGGGTAGAATGAGAGAAATCAACCAACTGAAGGAAATAGGGCATCTATGATATAATCATGCTTTCTCGGTAAAACATTCCCCATGGATTTGAAATGTTGTTAGCTTTCTTCGAGTTTTAGTCCATAATTTTTAATGGGTTTGTTTTCCCATTCATGGTTATAAGCCCTATGTTGTTGGATGTTTCAGTTATTTTGGCTTTGCTAGTTGATGTAATACCCTAGAAAATCATGTTAGACTTGTATATGGTTATAGAGGTAGCCTAATACTTACCTAACATGTCTGTGTAGTTTTGTGACTTTCTGAGCACGTTTAGGCACTTTGCTGTAACACTATGTGAGAATTATAGTTGTTATTTGCTCTGGAAGTGGCTTAAACTGCTTAGTTAGTGAAAATAAATGTGGAGAGTTTGTTTCCAAGTCACAAATGTGGGAACTGTGCTACAGTTAAAATTTGAGAATTTTCGGAGTTGGTTCGGCATTTTTGAGCATACTAATTGTGTATTTTAGTGTCGGATTGACCCACAGCTGGTATGGAAATATCAGTTTTTAGTGAAACAGAATTTTTAATGAATCTCAGGATTTATTTTGAATTTGTTGGTAGTAACGAAACTGGATTCTGTTGAATCTGAGTGTTCTTAGCAGATTGAGATTTTGGTACCCAACTAAGAGAAGTTAAAATGAACTTCTCTTGTTAAATATCCCACAGTGGGGATATTTATGAGTCGGAAACAGAGAAAAGGCAACGTAAAGAGAAGAGAAATGAAAGAAAAGAAAAAGAGAGAAAGGGAAACCAAGGGAGAAGAAGGAAGAGGAGGATCCAAGTGAAGTTCTTGCTTCATCTTCATCTTCAAGACTTGAGGTAGGGGGTTGTTTTCATCCATTTCCTCTTATCTTCACCATGTTTCTTGGTGGAACTTGATGAGAAAAAAGTAGGGTTTGAGTGAGAATAGGAAGGTAGATGTTAGTTTCTTGCTTGTTTAGTTGAAATGAGTTAGATTCTAATAAGTTTAGTGCATGGTTGATAATTTAGAACCCTTAGAATCCATAGTTTCTTATTAGTTATGTAGTTGAAACAAAGGGGTTTTAAGGTTGGAGTTTTAGTTTTAATCAAAGTTTGATTGAGTCAAAGGAAGAAATGAGGTTTATAACTTGTTTAGAGATCTCTAATGATGATAGAAATCATCTAGAAGTGAGGATAGAAGGTGAAATCTTGGTTTGGAACCAAGATTATGTAGAAACATGTTTTGCATAATTTTCTATAGAAGGGTCATACCTAGGCGCAACCTGGCCAAGCCTAGGCATGGACTGATCAGTTTCCAGTCCAGCGAGACAGAGACTGCCACGCCTAGGCGTGGTAAAACCAAGCCTAGGTGTGATACAGGACAGCAACCTAACAGCTTGCAATGTTTGTAGCATAACTTAAGTTGTGCTTATCGGAATGACCTGGTTCTTATTGCATTTGAACGCTAAGACATAAGGCTATCTACTTGTAAAATTTCAGAATTTTATTAGTTAGGATGAATTTTTGGTGAATTTTTGAAAAATATCCTTTTTAGGTGCTCAGAGCAATTTTCATCATAATATTTATTTTGATGTTTTGAGATTGCTAATTGTTAGAATCCTTTGTTTATGCCTAGTAAAGTGTGTTGGAACTCTAATAGGGGTAATGGAAGAAGTGAGAATGTATTAAGTTAAGTTGACTTGAAATGCTAATTACGGAAGGTAATTAGACATGACTATAAATACATGTTTGGTGTATTGTGATGATTTATGTGAAATTGAAGTTGTATAATAGTTACAATATGTTCATGGACCTTGTGGAAGTTAGAAATCACTTGGAAGTGATTTTGAGTGAGTGTAAGATCACTTGTTCCTAATGGAACAATGATCGTTTCTGCAAACTTATGCAGAACCATTGCTGAATTGCTAGGTGTCTTTGTGCCCAATGCCTAGGAAGAACTTGTCAGATGTGGAGAGCACCTAAGCGCTGTGTGGGTAGCCGTCTAGGCGCCCAGTTCATAGAAAGTTCATGTTACGCTTGTAGTGCGCCTAAGCGTGCAGAATCTCAGCGCCTAAGCACCTAGTGCAGAATAGAACAGAACAGAGCCCTTATTTTAGGAAATGGAAGGGGATTTTTGGTGTGACAATTTCTTTTAAGCTTCCTAAAGAGTAATAAGACTCTAATAAGAGTATTTAATGAAGAGTGAATGTTTTGAATCATATAGATTCGTGATGCTAATTATATGGAATAATTAGACGTGTTTATATACACTCATAGTGTATCAAGTTGGATTTGAGGAAATGAGTTTCTCCTAAGTGTTAGGATTATTCATGTTTGCTCTTTTAAGAGTATTGAAGTACTTTTATAAGTATTTGATGAGGTGTTGTGAAATGAACTTGGAATGCATATAAATCAATTGTGAAACTACTTACGAGAAGTAATTAGTAATTATTTTGTATGAAATGTTTGTGAAGTATAGATTAGTGAGTAATATCCTTTCTATGTGTTTGTACAATAGATTGGTGAGAAATATCCAATTCTATTGTATGTGAAATACCTTGAGGTTTATAATATCCTCTTTGTATTGTTGAGAATCATAGATTGGTGAGTAATATCCTCTCTATGTTGTGAAGTAAGGAGGTGAGTAATATTCTTTTTGCTTTGTTTGGCCCCGTGAAAGTGGGTGTTCTATATCAGGTAAGACGCATTGTACCCTTCCTAATATAGTGAAGTATTAAAGGATAAAATTCTTTGTTCATTATCGATAACCGTGTAGTTAATGAGACTTCACTACCCAGGGAGATGAGACTTTCTCTGTGATAATGATGTATGCTGGATGAGACTTCCAGTATTTGTTCAAGGCCGTGGATGAAACTATGGACTTCCATCGCTTTGTTCAACTTTCATGCATTCATGACATTGCCATGGGATTGGAGTCCTGGATGTGGTATCACGTATTATGCATTTTCATACTTAGGAATCTGCATAGACATAATCATTAGTCATAATTAAGCATAACATGACGATTGTATGAGAGGTTGCTATCATGATATTTTCATGCATTGCAATCGTATGGGCGATTGCGTGTTGTTGAAATAAGGAGTTGTTACTTCTCTGATTGAAATATCAATGAGATAATTATGCATATTATCTATTTGTATGTATATATATATATATATATATATATATATATATATATATATGTTAATGTATATATACTGGTATTGGAATACTTCTACTGAGATATGTTTTCTCACCCCAATTGTGTTGCCATGTAAATCTAGGTACGAGTCCTTTGAAAGGAAAAAAGAAGATGTATGAGAATTAGTATAATATAAATGTTATTTTGAAATGAGCATATGTAATTGTTTTATATTTGTTTAGTGGTTTCAAGTTATGTATAACTGTATGCCTTGAGGCTGTGATGTATATATATAACTTTTGCTTTTGTGGCTCTTTATATTTACTCATTATGTATGAATAATATGAGTTAGACGTGGATGTATGTTAGTAGTAGTAGGGTCAATATTGGGTTATTCATTTATATAACGATATAATTGGATAACAAATATTAGACTGTTACAGTTGACGGTGATGAAGTACCCACCTTACATAATCTTTTCAATGGTGAGCCTGATGTCAAATTCTCTAAAATGGGTTCCTCCTATTCAATCTTCACGAACGCCAACTGTAAAGAAAAAGGAGCAGTGAAAAATGATGAGCACAATGCCTTCCTACTATATTAGTTTTGTAAGTATTTTATCTAACTCTTATGTCATTTCTTCAATCACTTCTAGAAGATCATTGGCTCTAGCCCTTTTTTTTCTATGATATTTGTATAGGAGCATGTTCCAGGTAGTTGATTAGTTGAGAGAATTAGAAGACACTGAGACAGTGTCAGACCCATTGTGGTTTTTAGTCTTGTGGATCTTTCTATATTTTCTAGAATTCGCTTCTTCCTTAATAATCGAGAAACCTGCAAACCCTGCCACTTATGGAGAATCCTAATTGATTCCTACCACCAAGAAATCCACCTTTGACATTGCTAATCAACTCTTTGGAATTTAAACTCGCAGTCCCATTTGTCGTATGCCCGTATCTGCGATGCAACTATGGGCTAAATTAGCTCAAGCTTAATCCCTTGGAACATCATTCATCTCCTCAACTATCTGACATAATGCTCTGTTGGAGCAACATCTTATTGGCTAGAGACTTCCTTTGTGGTGTAAAGACCACTTCTCGGCATAACAAGACATCATTCAAACCCTATAACCCTCAAGGTTTTGTGAAACAACTAGGTTTGATTCAAGGCATTCCTTCCTCATTTGAGTCATTAGCTAAAGTTTTCTGCAGGTCCTTTCTGTCTAACATTGAGATCATGACACTTTGGATGACCAAATGCTCTAAACTGAATAACTTTCAATTCTTCACCTTTACTACTCATCTAAGTGAAATCACGGAGTTCTCTGATTGGTGGCCATTTGTTTTTAGCACCTTGTTTCCTAAAGCTCCATCTAGTAATCTAGGCAAACCGATTGACTAGAGTTCAAAACCATCAGCCGAAAAGAAGGAATCTTCCAAAGCATCTCCTGGAAAATTATAAGGTCCAACTTCCTCGGCCAAAGGTAACTAATTCTTTTCTTTATTTTCTTGGATTCCTATTTAATCTATCATTTAAGATTTTGTTATTCTAATCAGGACAAGTTGTTGTGGCTATAATTGATTTGGATTTGGAGGTATTTCAATTGGCATTTTTCAAAGGTATACCAAGCAATCTACTGCCGTGGTCATGAAGGCCCCTACTCTAGCTGCAAAATCTAAAAGATCGTTAGCCAAAGCTGACACCTTAGTTAAGATAAAACATTCCATCAATTTCTTAGTTCTAATTCCTTTGATTCGACTAAACTGACACTTTACTTTTATGATTAGTAAAAGAAAACCAAAACCCAATCTGTTATGAAGTTGCCTAAGCCTTCAATTGCACAACCCTCTATTGAAGCAGAATCAACTGCCTCCATTAAGGTATCTAATGAAGCACTAAGCTAATATTTTAAATTGCCCTTCTCAGGTCCTCCTATTGGTGATACCTCACCCCTTTCGATGCACATTGAGTTTGTTGAGACTTAGCTATAGAAAGACTTCCCTACTGACCCAAAGATTATGTCCACCCTTAAGCTCTCATTGACCAAAGTGGCTAAATCATTTGACCCATCCACGGCATCACCAAAGGTTAAGGCTACTTGTAATCAACTGACCCTGATGTTAGCAGACATATTTTTTAACTATCAGATGCTTAAATCTTAGAAAGAGAACAACCAAAAGGATTTGAATTAGCTAATAGAACTTTAAACAAAGAAGTCTACTTTCTAAACTTAATATGAAGCTGTCGAGAAAAAGAGGCAAGAGAACATTCTGGAAGAAACTCGCATCATTAATCGACTAGAGAAGCTAAACAAAGAGCTTTCATAAATCAAGGCTGAAATTGCCCTTCTCCAACCCCAGCTCACTACTATGTCAGCAAATGTAAAATCTGGAACTGATGCTAAGATTTGGCTATATACCCAATTGATTGCCCTTGATGCGGAAATCAATTACCTACTACAACAAAAGGAGTTTCTTGAAGGAGATATGGAAGCTAGCGAAGTTGGGTTAGCCACAGCTGAAAAGTCTTGAGGTGAACTCAAGAACATCTTAGTTGAGGCCAAACAGAAGAAATCTGCGCAAAGCTCAGAAATGGCCATTACTCCACCCAGTCAAGTAGCTACCTCCATGTCTATTCCAATCGTTGCTATAACAGATCCTGCCCCTCCTGCTGTTGAAGAAACCACCACTGATCCACCTATCACAAAGTGAAAACTTGCCAATGCTTCTTTAGAACTTAGAGATTTTCCCTCTTTTTTTTTAAGCTTAGCAAACTTCCACCTAGAAGTAGTTAGTTTATGGGCCTTCATTAGGCTCAAACTTTTATGCTTTTAATTTGATTTGTTGAGGTTAAGCAGTTGGCTTGTAGCTACATTAATTTTTATTTCTTCCGTTTGAATTGTTTCCCATATAGATGGGTAGTAAGGTTTCAAGAATTTTCCATTCATGCTTTTCGACAATCCTTCCTCTTGCATGTTTACTAGTCTATACGCCTCACTCGGAATAACCTGACTAATGATAAAGAGGCCTTCCCAGTTTGATGACCATTTGCTGAACTTAGGATCTTTAGTTCCGATAAGCAAAATAACTTTCCAAACCAAATCAACTTCAACAAATATTTTATTGTTATGTTGTAGCTTTGAGCAACCTTAACTTTGTTCTGGCAAATATTGTCGAGTTCCATGAGTCGATCCTTATTGGCTGCTTCCAATTGCATATACATAGACTGTAAATAATCTTCTAGCTCAAGGCTATTTTGCTTAGCTACTCACAAAGACTTTATTATTATTTTTAAAGGTAAAATCACATGTTGACCATCAGTCAATACGGAGATATGCTAGTAGTTGTACACTTAGAGTTACGATAAAATCAAATTACGTTAGATTAGACTTCGTGTCACTTTATTGGTTTATCTTCTATGGCCTTTCTAATTATATCGATAAGGATTTTATTAGTAGCCTCAGCTTGCCGATTGACTTGCGCGTAATATGGTCTTGAATGTATCATTTTGATTCCATATTCTTGGGCAAAGGCCACCACCTTATCCCACTTAAAAACTGTACCCTGATAAGCTATTATGGTTTGAGGAATTTCAAACATATGGATAATCTATTGTTGAATTAACCTTATCACGTCAACTTAGGAAACACTCACCATAGGGATTGCCTCAACCCACTTAGTGGAACAATGAATGGCTACAATAATGAAGAAATGCTTCTTGGAAGATGAGGGATAAATATTCCCAACGAGGTCAATGACCCAACCTCTAAAAGGCCATGGTTTAATGATAGGGTGCGGTTCCTTAGCTGGTATCCTCTGAATAGGTCCATGCAACTACTAAGGTTCACACCCTTTGGCATATTGAAAGCAATCAGCCATAATGGTAGGCTAGTAATATCCATGTTGGTGTATTAGCTATCTTATTTTTGGGGTTGATCAGTGTGCACCACACACTCCTTCATGAACTTCCCCCATCATTTTTAATGCTTCAGTTTTACTAAAACATTTTAACAATAGCCCCTATGTCCTCGCTTAAATAACTCGTTATCGACTAAGATATATCTCAATGCTTTCTGCTTAAGCTTGAAGTCTGACATAGCTGAGGGATTCTAAAGATGATTGACCAACTTGGTTCTCCAATCGGCTTCAACAGTTTACTAGTTAGTTGTTGCAATTTCTCCCCATGAGAAACTTCTTTGATCAAAATCACCAATTGACTCTTTGTAACCAGAAACTTGTTGAGCTAGGTCATTGGCAATCTCATTCTTTCCCTTGGGAACAAGCATGATCACTATATTGGCAAACTGCTGTAATAAAGCGTTAGCCGTTTTGTAATACTTTGCTAAACTAGGATTATCGCATTATACTCTCCAACTAATTATCCATTAATTAGCTGAGAATCACCTACAATTTGTACAAATTTGATTTTCATGGGATTAGTAAATTTAATCTAGCTAATAGAGCCTCGTACTCAGTTAGATTATTCAAGAAATTTGGCTCTAGTTGAAACATAATTTTTCCTTTTTTTCTAGAAGTGTTGTAATAATAACTCATACCCCAACTCCCTTTTGGGTTATGGATCCATCAATCTCCAAAACCAATGGCTTAAGTTGAACATACCCTATCATCTCAACTAATGGATCTTTTACGTCAAGACAAGGATGTTGTGCTAAGAAATCAGCTAAAGCCTATCCTTTAACTGCTTTTAATGGAACATATTTTAAAGCAAAAGTATTTAGTTTAGTGGCCCATTTCACTAACCTACCTCTTAGCACAGGTCTATTTAACAAATATTTAACAATGCCAACTTTGCACATGACTAGAATTTTCCTTGGTAATAAACAGTATTCAAGTTTCGTACTTGTAAGATATAAAGAAAAGACAAAGTTTTTATATAAGAGTGTACCTAGTAGACATCATTTAATAATCGACTAAGATAATATATAGTTCTTCTAGTTCCATCCTTGACATCATATGTAAGTAGGCAGCCAATGGACTCCTTTATTGCTTAAATATAAGCTTTAAATTCCTAACTGGTGAAGGGGCATTAGTATTGATGGATTAGCTAAATTGTGCTTGATTTGTTCAAAGGCTGCCTATTGTTCCTTTTCCAAGATAAATTCCTCAACTCCTCTTAGCTGCAACAAAGGTGAAAAAGCCTTCATTATTCCAGCAGAATTTGCTATGAATCTATACATGAAGTTAACTTTGCTTATTAGATTTTGTAATTCGTTCTTATTTTGCGGTGTTCTTGCCTCCAACGCTATTTTAGCCTTGTTTTTATCCACCTCAATTCCCTCTTGGTGCACAAAAAAACGCAAGAAATCTCAAGCTAAGACCCCAAAGGCACATTTAGCTAAGTTCATCTTCAACTTAGCTAAGTTCATCTTCAAGTTATGGGCTTACATTCTTTTGAAAGCCTGTTTGAGTTCGGTTGCATTGATTGAAGTCAATCAATTTCACCACCACGTCATCTATATAGACTTGCATGTTTTTCTGATTAAATAATGGAAGATGGCATTCATCATCCATTGGTATGTAGCCCCTACTTTTTTTAAATCAAATGACATCACAAGCATTCAAAGATCCCAAAGGCCCTCGAGCAACGAAATGCAGTCTTGTGAATATCTTAATCAGCTAGAAAAATCTAGTTGTATCAAGAATAACCATCCATGAATGTCAAAATATCGTTGTTGGCTACTGCATTGACTAATGTATTGGCTATTAACATGACATATTCATCCTTAAGAGTATGTTTGGAATGAATAAAAATGAGAAATGATTTAATTTGATTTAGAAATTAAATTTTGTGTTTGGAATTTTTTAAAAAAATAAGATTTGAATTGATTTAGAAATTAAATTTTGTGTTTGGAATTCATTAAAATGAGAATTGATTTGATTTGATTTTATCATTTTACATTTTAATCCTTATGAGAAGTTGTTAGAAATAGTTATTAAGGGTAAAATAGTATATTTATTTCAAATCAAATCAATTCCTAACAAATCCTATCAAATTTGATAGAATTTAAAAAACAAAAGAAATAAAATCCATAAAATTTTAAAAATTAAATTATTTTCTATTTTTTAACATTTCAAACATAAAATTTAATTAAGTTTAATTTACAAATGAAATCATTTCTCATTTTTTTGCATTCTAAACACACTATAAGGTAGCGTGATTCAAATCTCTAAAATTGATGCAATTCTAACTTGACCTTTTTTCTTTATCATTGGGACAATGTTGGATAACCAATCCATATACCTAGCTATTCAGATAAAGCCTACTTTCAACAGCTGTTGAATCTCTTATTTGATTTTCAGAATTAGCTCAAGGTTGGATCTCTTACCAGGTTGCTTGTATGGCTTATAGCCTTCATTGATCGGCAATCAATGTTCGACTAACTATCTCGAAAGACTAGGCATTTTGTGATACTCCCAGGTGAAATACTTTTTTTAACGCTAAATAAGCTCAATCTACTGATCTCGATACACCTGGGTAATAATCCATTTATCTTGGATGTTCTCGACTTCTCCTCAATCCCCAGATTTACTTTTATGAAAAGATCTTGCACCTCAAAATGGATGTTTCTCGCTTTATAGGAGATTCCAAATATTCTAATTTTCCTAGAATTAAAAATTGTTTATCCCTCTCAGCTTGCTCCCCAAGTGTAGAGGGTTTTGGTTCCTCCAACTTGGATTCAACTGTAAAAAAGGGCTAGCCATTGCAGGATATCCTTTATTACCTTACTCTGTTGATCCATGGAAAACTGACTTTAGGGGCCGCGAGTCAACCTTTGTTGAGTAAGTCCTCACCTTAAATCCTTGATTAGTGAGGTCATATGCTTGAATAAAATCTTCCTCATAATCTTCTAGAACTACGATCAGTCTAACTTAAGGAGAATAAAAGATTGCTTCATCCATTTTGGCCTCTGCTATAAATAGGTTTTGATAAGCTAGAGCAACTTCGACCTTGTCCCCTTCCCTAAATATCAAAATTTGATGCATAGTAGAAAGCATGCATTGACTGGTATATATCTAGTCTCTTCCTAACAAAATTGAGTAAGTTGGCTTGACATCAACCATGAAAAATGTTGTGTTTGCAATCTTTGATCCTATAGTAATGTCAGCTATCAGCACTTCAACAACAGTTGTTGCCTCCCCTGTGAAGTTGGTCATTTTCATGTTGGTGGGCATTAAGTCAACATGAGATTTTCCAAGTTTCATCAAAGTACTAAAAGGCATTACATTGAAAACCTAGCTGACAGGCCTACCATTAATGTGAGCTTTGATATACAGAGGCTTCAAGTGTTTGGTCATAGCCTCGGTTGGCTTCTCAAATGTCATTGTGGCAATCTTAGCATAAGATGCTCTTTCGGCTAATGTAGCCCATTATGCTTCCTCGATAAACATGTCTCCCTCCAAACTATCTAGTTGCTTAGGATTACCTAAAAATTCTATTAGGAGGATGCCAATGACTGAAATAGAGGCAGTCTCGGCATCGCTCCCATAATCCAAGAGGCCTTTATCCTCTAGGAACTCGTCATCTTTGCCATCCTCTAGTACTTCTTCAACTCCATTTTCCTTGCTCTTAGGTACTTCTTCAACCTGAGTACATTTTCAACTTTTGCTTCAAAGGGCTAATTCTTGCCTTTTGGTTCCTTTCTATAGCCTAGGTTTAGCTTTTTGGGCGATTCCACCTCTTCCTAATGACTGTCTTGGCTTCAGCTAATATTTTAAGCATTTGTTTCATTTTTTAAGTTGACCTTTGTTGCTGTCTCTTCCTTTTCTGTGTATGGGTTAGTGGAGTGATTGCTTCCTCTTGCTGTTTTTTGGGAGCGTACATATTGAGAAACCACTTGTCCTTCTCTATATAAACCTTTGGTTTGATCATACTCTATGGCTTCAGCTACTCATCGTTCTTGATAATAATATGGACTGTAGAGATACCTTTTTCGATCTTGAGTTTGGCCATGGTCCTTTTGCCTTTAAGAATTAGCTAGTGATCTATTAATAGGAACTTCAGTTGCTCTGAAATCCTAACCTTTCTTAACTAATTTCCGTTTGGTAACTGCAGCCTTTCAAACACACTGGTCCTGTACACTATATGGGTTTTAGCTATCTGGGTTTTGCATTCATTTGCCCCCAATATTTTTAGATTCTGACTTTGGTATTAGCTCCCTAACTCTTCATTACTTCTGCATCATTAGCTACTGCCTCTTTTCCTTTTGTCTGGA
The DNA here is from genome assembly GCA_029884595.1 of Ormosia semicastrata. Classification (NCBI taxonomy): domain Eukaryota; kingdom Viridiplantae; phylum Streptophyta; class Magnoliopsida; order Fabales; family Fabaceae; genus Ormosia; species Ormosia semicastrata. The sequence continues at coordinate 34,165,621 of JAQQTO010000063.1, forward strand.
AGATAAGTTAGATGAAGACACTATGTTGATGGAGATGGGTGGAAAAAGATTAGTGTCGATGGTTATCTCGACTATTCCTTTGTCTTCTAACCTAAACCTTCATTCCTTCAAAGCCTTTTGGATGATATTTTTCAAAACTACACAGTTTATAGTAGCATGGCTATAAGAGTGCTACCACTTATAATATTTTTTTTTTTGAGCTTGTCGGCTGAAGGAATCTTGCATCCTTTAGGTAGTTTAATTTGCAAGTTCTTCAATAGGTAGTCAAAAATTTGATCTGCCCTGGGAATATCAAAAAAATGTTCTTCTTTGTTCTCCTTCTTTAGTATTTCCTTTTCCTCTTTAAGGCTTTAAGGTAGAACAAGTATATGGCTTCCCTTTCAAGATCTCGACTGCCATCATGTCGGCTGATAAAGATTCATATTCATCAGTAATTGTTCCTCCATCAGGTTCGATGTAGTCCGCAATAAAGACCAATTAGGGACCTTCCCTTTGCTGGCTCTCCATTGTTCCTTCTCCAAAATCAATTATTCAATCCAGACAACTTTTATAGGCAATTGAGCCAAATATGTACACTCTTGCACAATGAGCTTCTCCCTGAGTTGAGGATGCATGTTTCCAACCATATGGGAATTGGACATGACATATGCTCTTCATTTTTCTAAATCTTTATATGCAGTCAGCTACTGGTTCATCAACCTATTGCTTAATATTCATCAAATCAGCTATTGTTATTTCTAGTTAAGGCCTATTAAACCTTGTTAAGACCGGAATCGCGATGGGATTGGCGAAAAAAGAAAGAAAAGAAAGAATTTTTTGAAAATTTAGGAGTCGCCATCAAATTTTATTTGAGATTGGAAAAATATTTGGAAAAAATCATTTTTGTTAAAAGAAAAAGAAAGGGTTGGTAGAAACTAAGTTAGGTTCGAGAGTCTATTTATGCATTAGGAATGACAAAAATTTAATCTTATTACACTCCTAATGCATTCATCCTAAGACAGATACCTTAAACTAATTGTGTAATTTTAATAACCTTAAAATTATTTGTTTCACCTTTTTTTGGAATAAATAAAAAAACTTATTTCTTAAACAAAATCTTTTTTATTGAATAAATAAATAGATAAATAAATAAATAAATAACGTAAACATTGTACATTTGAATTGATTTAAAAGAAAACTATTTTACACCGGATCTAAGATAGCATTGGGTTATACAATAAATCCTTATGACTTTAAATGATGATAAAGATAGCATAGAGCTATACAATTATCACTATTAGCCATCGTGCAATTTACAAAAATTCGGTTTATCATTTATCAACCTTATTATTATTTTTTTTTCATTATTTCATTTTTTTATTTTATTTATCTACTCTTTTCTTTTTCCTAAAAACACTCTGAGCTCAAATGGAAAACCATTTTTTTCTTCACACAAGATTTAAGATAACTTGAGCTATGCAATAAACTTTTATGGTTTGAGCAATATTGAAGATAGCATAAAGTCATACAATAATTATCACTGGCCATCGCATGGGTTAAAAAAAAGATATTTTATGGGCTAAAAAAGGTACTCATGTGAGCTATATTATTATTATTATTATTATTATTATTATTATTATTATTATTATTATTATTATTTTAGTAAGATTCAATATAGTATTAAGCTATACAATAAATCCTTAAGAAAACTAGGTGACAATGAAAATAGCATATAACTATACAATCATCACCACTCCTTGTATGAATTCAAATTTTTTTATCACAAATTACTAGGCGTAGACTGTCTAATTCGCGCGAGCATGAGTGGCATTGGACCACTGGAACAAAAACCTAAGGCTACTAAACTTCCTCAACATGCTCAAGAGTTAGCAAGAATAAACATATATATACATCCTTTTGTTTCCAAAATAACACAGTAAGATACCGGAAGGAAGAGAAATTGTCATTTGATACTTTACTAATATCTTTTCAAGGCAAAGATAGCTCTAATCACCTAAACAACTAGATACAATTCATAGAATCCCAATCAATATGCCATGCACATTGTTGTTATATTGGCAAGTGCACAAAATCATAAAAATAATAAAGAGTGAGTTAAGTATCGTTCTTACGAGAATTATGTTGTCAATTACTAAATTCGTCAAGTCGATACTATTTAAGTTAGTGAAAAGAAAGTTGGTAAAAACAATAATAAGAAAGAATAGAAAAAATAACAAGAGTAAAATTTAGTTAATTGAGCAAAGATGAAAGACAATGATATAAAAGTGTTAGGGGTCAGATTTCACTTGAACTCTTTTAATGCAAAATCAAATATTAGTTTAATCAAGTTTTATTCAAATAATTCATGATCAATTCTCAAAATTAATCAATATTCAATCTCTTGGTATATTAATCATCTTTATAATATTTAGAATTAACTAATCCCATAGTCTAACTCAAAATAGAGAAAGCATTATTAAAAACTAGGGAATTAAGAGAAAGACTACACAATCCACAACGTCTATTCTTAGCGATTGCGGAAATTATGGTATTTATCATAAGTTCTAGGTTCATGCAAATTTTTTCAAATCATATATCAACCCAAAAATCATTCCCAAATTGGCCATATTTAGAAAAACATTAAGAAAAAAGATACACACATAAATCATGAAATAAAAATATTGATTAAACACAATAATTAGTTTACATCATCAAAGAACAAGATCCATCATCACCCTAATGAAAAAGGTTTGGTTACAAATGGAAAAAGAAGAATACAAAGGGAAGAATATGACAAACTCCATTGTAGATAAGTGAAAAAGTTGAAGAGAATTCCTAATCTTCAAGCTTAATTGCACCCACACTACTTTTGGGTTTGTGCTACTTGACAGCTGCTGTGTTTCGACCAAGTGTGTTTGAATTTGGCGTAACTTTCCTTTTTATAAAGAATTAACGTGCTCTGTTACGTGTTCAGCGCTCAAGCGCTGACTTTCTAGTGCTCAAGCGCTGGACATTTTTTCTGAAGTTTGCTGATACGTGATGTGCGCGCAAGCGCTGCCTTTCCAACACTCAAGCACTAGACGTTAAATGAGAATCTTCAACGCGCAACACGTGCTCAGGTTTTGAGGTTCCAGCGCTTGGGCCCTGGACGTCTGATAGCATTTCCTTTTTCCTTGATCGTTCAAATGTCCAATCTTTCTCATGTGCAATTACCTTTCAAAAACACGTAAAACACATAATAAGATCATAATTTAAAATAATATACAATAAAACTTTATAACAAAACTCAATCAAAGAGATTAAAATAGAATGAAAACCCAAGATTTTGAATCATAAAAATGTGAATTGTTAAAGGTTCATCATTCCCCCAAACTTAAGATTTTGCTTGTCCTCAAACAAAAGAACAAAAAACAAAAAAATAAAAAGACTAAACAAATAAAAACTCAAAACACACAAACTCAAACATGACAATAACAGTTATTGAAAATCATTCATATCCTCAGAAATTGCTTCACAATCTAATTTCAAAGTGTCACACATGCACAATTCATTTGTCACATTGTCTCTCACATGCAACTCTCATGCAAAAATGACTTCTCAAAAACATGAATGAAAGACCAAATCCACTCATAAAGTACAAGCCCGGATAGGTTTATAAAACTACAAATACACATCAGACCCGCATCCATAGGGTTGTTCTTCATCTCTTTATCCACTAATGTAAACAACACATAATCAAGGATCAAAAGGGACTTTACAAAGCTTGTAATGTAAGATCAAGGGTACGGGTTAAGAAAGAAAGGGTAGGATAATGAAAACAAAAGTTGAGATACAAAATCATGAAAATTTTAAAATTCAAGTCACAGAATGTAAAAAAAGTGCAAAATGGAGCATAAGAAACAACACTTTATTCATTTTTTTTAACAACCTCCACCCCTAAACTTATTTCTTTGCAATACATTGGGTGGACTTTCTCTTTTTGAATTTTTCTTTTTTTTTTATTTTTTTCATGGCTCCTGAAATACTTCATGCACAAAGACTGAATAAGGCTTGAATAAAAAAATAATACAAGATATGCACTCAACAAAAGGTGTGTAAGAAGAAATTTTTTTATGGATATGGGAAAGGTAAATGTGGGTAAAGAAAAGAAATAGAGGCCAAACAATAATAAGGTTGCAAAAGGGACCTAAGGATATACTGTGTTTATAGGTTGGCTTGAAAGGCTCAAACGATCCAAAGAAGACTCTTATCATTTCCTTAATCATGCACTGCCTAAGATTTCACCTCAAGAGATAATCTAACAACTTCTAGATGTAAGTAATCCACACACATGCATTCCCATAAACTATCTCTAAGCTTGACATGCATTTATATTTCAAGATCTATTAAACATAAAAATGGAAAATGCATTCATACATAATTGAAACAATAGAGATAAACACAACTCTTGAATTCTCATGTGATATCTTAAGAAATTAGATCAATCCACAATTTATGCAATCATTGGATATTCAATTCAACAAACTGGCATGCACAGAATGACTTAAAACACAATAAGGTGATGATAAAAAAATAAAATAGATAAAAACAAATGTGAAAACAAAATATTAAAGAAAAGAAAAGAAAAACTCTTTTTGACAGCCGACAACTATATACATCCCCTTACAAAGGCTCCGAACTCGGGGAGGTACTTAAACCAACTCAACATTAACTTCAAAATAAAAATAGAAAAATATTAGTCAATAATGTAACACCCTCCGAAGGGAATTACATTTCAGACCAACCTTTTATTTTAAAACTTTACCCAAGTCATAATTAAAATTTTATATTGTAGTATACAAGTTTTAAAATTCCTTTCATGGATAGCATAAACTTAACAGAACATAAATAAACACAAGATATAGAGAACTGGATAATACACTTTACATATAAATACACAGTTTACTAAAAATAGAAGTACATAATACTTATATACCAAAAAGACATAATTACAACTTATCATAACAAACTTAAACTGGCCCAAGTTCATTACACCTAAGGGAAGGGTCTTCCACTGGATCCTCCTCAGAATCCTCACTAGACAAATTCCCTAGCCAGGGAATATATCAACGAAAGGGAGTACGAGCAGAAGATATCTCGGAATCCTCCCTAGGAAAATAGTGAAGATCACCCCACAAATCCCTTATAGGCATATGAAACTCTAGATAAACTGTAGCAAAAAAAGAAAAAGTAATAACCCCATGGCAGGTCCTACTCAAAGATAGAGTAATATCTCCATAATACTCTATATATTCCGTATCCAAATTGACACGCCAAGCATCAGTGCCTCCATGAAACTGTACTCTAATGTAACCCAACAGATCTCTCCTTGCTGCCATCATAGATCTTCATAGAGCATAAACATAAAATAGAGCAGACAGAAGAAAACCATAAAGAGGTGAGATCCCTTACGTCACATACCAGTATGCCAGCAAAGAACCAATAATGACAATAAAGCCACATAGTACAGAGTTAACAATTACAGTCATGATATTTATCAGCAGATAATTCAACAATGTATATATATCACAACAACATGTCTAATGACTATGCAAATGCACAATGAACTGACCCCTACTCCATGGAACGAAAACTAAACATCAAAGAGAATGATTGGGGAGTCATGTCTGTATATCGCCAGCCTCAAATCAAGTTCTTTCAAATATATCAGCGTACGCATCATGACTTATACAAGACATTCTACAATGGATCGAGAATAGGAATAGTGTTTCGTTGAGATAGTCGGTGCATTGCAACAATCACCATGGCACACTAGAGCTACTAACTGGCCACTTGTGGGATACCTGTGCTCCGATGCCTCCAAGGTCATTCATAAACCTTCACTATGCAATTCGTACTCGCACAAAAGTGTACTTCATCTCCTAGGCATACAACCTTAACAACAAAGTCACCACGACTTTCACAATGCATGATTACATGACTCAATAAATCAATAATCATTAACTGCATAAATTCCAATTCAAAACAAGCCACCACTGGGCTTAAACCGTTAACTGACATCTCTGGGTCCAATACGTCGGCCCGACAGCAATACTACTATTTTTCTCAAACGCAAAGCATTTTCACTGTTTTAACACAAACGCGTAACACTTTCTGTTACGTCACTAAATCACGTAACATTTTATATCATTTTTCAATTGCGTAAATATTTCAAAACATTTTCTCAATCATGTAACTCAAAAACCAATGTTTTTAAATCACATAAGGTTTTATCAATGCTTTTCAATCACATAAAACATTCTAAACTTACTTTTTGAAACTTTCCATGTTTAATATAAAGTTTGAACCTTAATCCTAATACTTTCTTACCAAATCTCATTTAAGTGATATTTCCTAATGTTTTTCATAAAACTATATTATTCTAATTAAATCAAGATATTTCAAAAATCTTTTTCCTTTACTTATACTAAAAATTCACTTAAACAAAATACTTTAAATTTCAAATCATTCTTCAAAACTTATTTCCATTACTAAGGCAAAAAATTAATTCTTTTTATATAATAAAACTTTGTTCATCTTCTTTTTGACATATAAATCCTTAAACCTTATTCTAGTCCCCTAATTATCTAAGTTCTCAATTAATAAAACAATTTTGCCTTGGATACCCCTCTTTGGGCTAAGTGGCCATGAGCCAAAAGTGGTCCTTGGGACAAAAAAACTTGCCTTTCACACATGAAACAAAGCATACAAAGCATTTCAATCATCAATTCATGTCATAGCAATTTCATGCATACCATAAAAATCATATAATCACATATAGCCAAACAAACATAAATCACAAAATACCCAAAACCAAGTGAATAAATCCTCACATGGATTTTTCACCAACAAAACACAAATTTCGTTTCTCACTATCAAGATGGTTGATAAGGTTAATCTTTCTCTTACCTTAGATTATGATCAAAGCTCCTTGTTATCTTCTTGAAAAAGCTTCTCCTTCTAAAAAGATCCTTAAAACAAAATAAACATACAATCATCAACATCTAGAGCTTGGAACAAGATGACTATGAATCAAGATTATGGTCTAGAACATGAAAATAAAACTTAGAAATGAAGATAAAGAACTTCACCTAGAACCTTCAAACTTCAAGCTTTGAGAAAGAGATTGAAGATGGATGATTTTGAAGAAACTCACAACATGAGAGTGTCTCAAAATGGTGTTTAGATTCAAGAAATGAGGTTGTTTTGAATTGATCAAGATTGAAGGGTGAAGGAGAGACCGAGATTTACAAAGGAGAGAAAAAGAGAGAGTTTTGATATATTGTTTCTCAAAAACAAGACAAGAAAGGTTGAAGAGAGAGAAGAAACTATTTTTGGTCACAAAGCTTCTCCTAGAAGCTCCTTATGGCTGTGGACCATCAAGGGTGTTGGTGGACAAGCTTCTCCTCCAAGATTGCTTTCCAAGCTTGTTTAGGAAGCTTTCCTCCTATTGGTGCAACACAAAAAGTCAAAGTCACTAAACTTGACTCCAACAAACTTCTCTTGGAAGCTTTCTTCCCATTAAAAATAAGTGAGTCATGAAAAGAAAAGATAAAAGGTTATGACTAGGCTCAAGACTAGTCATCTAACTAGATATTTACCGGTAGCTATTACCCAATGGATAAAGGCTACTGCTAGCAAAAATAGTATTTATTGTCTAATAAATAATAGAACGTACCTAGATTTCATCAGTCTGATAAAATCTCAGAAAAAGAAATATTTCAAAATCTGTTCTCGGTTTCGGATTTAGTAAGCTCTCTCGGCCCCGAGTAAACAGTCAAATTTTTTCGGCCCCAATTTTTTTTTATTTTTCAACACTGCCTCAAACACACAAAAGCTCAAAAATAATAGTAAAATAATCAACTAAAGCAAACAATTCATAAAAATCATATAAAAACACAAATAACAGGAAAAAGGAATTTCGGGGGGTTACAACTCTTCCTCTCTAAGAAGAATTTCGTCCCCGAAATTATCATACATTAGAATAATTGCAGATACTACTCTTTCATCCTGCCTTCTAATTCCCACGTCGCATCTCCAGTCACATCATTCCAGATTACATTTACTAAGGCAATTTCTTTTCCTCTAAGTTGTTTCACTCTCTTATCTTCGATCTTAACAGCATAGGTCAAGTTCTCTTTTAATTGTACTGTATCAGGTGCTATGACATGGTTTGGATCAGGAACATATTTTTACAATTGCAATACATGGAAAATATTATGAAGGTTAGAAAGAAAAGATGGTAAAGCTATTTGGTATGCTACCGAACCTATTCGACGATGAATTTGATATGGTCCGATGAATTTAGGAGTGAGCTTTCTGGATTTAATAACTCGACCGACTCCAGTCGTGGGTGTGATTCTAAAAAATACATGCTGACCTTCCTTAAACTTAAGGGGTCTCATTCTCTTATCAACATAACTCTTCTATCGACTTTGAGTTATCCGTATTTTTTTCTAGATCATCTTAACTTTTTCTGTTATTTGTTGTACAAAATCGGGTCCTAACATAAGATTTTCCTCGTCCTGGTACTAGCACAAAGGCCTTCTACACCTTCGTCCATATAAAGCCTCATAGGATGCCATCCCTATGCTTGAGTGAAAACTATTGTTATAAGTGAATTCTATCAGAGGTAAGAATTTATCCCAACTCCCAGTCTGTTCCAAAACACAAGCTCTTAACAGATCTTTCAACGATTGAATTGTCCTCTCTGATTGACCATCTGTTTGCGGATGATAGGCAAAACTTAGACAAAGTTTTGTCCCCATAGCTTCTTCCAGACTCTGCCAAAACCTTGACGTAAACCTTGGGTCTCGATTAGAAATAATGCTAGAAGGTACACCATGAAGTCTAACAACTTCACCAATATACACCTGAGTCAATCTCTCCATTAAATATCTTATGTTAATGGGTAAGAAATGTGCTAACTTCGTAAGCTGATTGTTAAATCTCTAGCATAAGTAAGTTTTTGTTATCAAATTAGTGTTAGAATCAAAGAATTTAGATAGAAATTAGATAAGTTTTAATTGTTTAAGAGTATTATAGGGTTTTGTATTCACTGGCTAATGGGATTTAAATTTTTGTTGAAATAGGTTTGGATGGAACTTAGAAGAAAGAGAAGATGTTTTTCACTTAACCCGTCGCCTGGCGAGGAACATCTATCGCGAGGCAAGATGACCAATGGAAGGATCTTCCAGACTTCATTGGGCTAAGCCTTTGTAACACCCCAAATTTTACTATTTGTCAATAATGCTTGAATTATACTGTTTTGTGTTTTCTGTATGAAATAAAATTATTTTGACTATTCCGAGACTGTTTTTGATCCTTGTGTGTGATTTACTCCAGATCAAGAAAATGATAATTTTTGGGTCAGGAAAAATCTTTATTGATTTATTCAGAGACGGGGGATCTTATTAAATCCGAATCTGAGAGACATGAAAACTAATCTTTTAATTTTTAGAATTTATTCGTGAGATAAAAATATTTCATGAAAAGATATCTGCTATTTTATTTACAGCAGCTTCTGTTACAAGTAAAGGACCCAGTATATTTTATTTGTCAAAAAATAGACTGAGAATAATTTCTGTAACCTATTTTAAAATGAACCAATAGAAATGAGTCAATAATGGTGGTTGGACATTTTTAGACCAATAGAAAATGGTCAATATAAATGGTTGGACTAGTTCCTAAGTAACTAGAAAAACTAGCTAAGTTACCTAAATAGCTTAACTAGTAACTAGATGGAACTAACTTAGTTACTAAATACTTAGAAGCTAGTTACTAAATAAATATCTAAGTTATCTAGAAACATGACTTAAGCATGACATATACAATGACATAATAATGTAACTAACTAGTTAGAATGTAACTAGAAATTCTAACTAAATTAGTTTAAGTGTAACTATATGGAGTAACTAGATAATTCAAGTGTAACTAGGAGATTAGGATGGAACCAAATCAGTTCCATTTCCCTTACGAGTCACACGACCACAAGGCCTTCTAAAAGGATCTTGAATGATCTAAATGACCATTTGATGACTTCTTAATGACTTAAGCATGTGAAAATGCATGTGATATTTTATTACCTTGAATAAACAATAAGTTCTCCTACACACTAACTCCACGGCAATACAAGGAAAAATAGCTTATCCATCTTCATTTTATCACACTTTGAAATATTAAGTCATCATCTTTTTCTCTCAAAGTTCAAGACCACTCAAGAACACAAGAACACTTTCTCTCCTTTGAAGTTTCGGTCACTACACCAAAACCTCACCTCCACACCTCTATAATTTCATCTCTTCTAACTTTCCAAACCCAAACACAATTCTAAACATCTTTTCTTTAGAGAGTTTTATCAAAATCCTTCTCTAAGTGCTTCAAAAAGTAAGTTTTGATTTCTTACATCAAAGGTACTTTCTCGAATCTTTGACCCTAAGTTAGATTTTTAATTTTCTAGACCATGATTGATCCATGGTTTATTGTTTTCAAGCCTTGTTTATGACTTTTAGAATTGTTTAAGATTGTTTAGGATTTTTATTGGTGTCACACGAATTCAAGAGGAAGGAGGAACTTGAAGTTATTGTCTTCCTTGAGGTAAGAGGGAGATTAACCTCATCAACTACGTGTTGGTGGTGAGGAAATGAATTGTTTGTAGTGAAAAATCCATAAGGATTTATTCACTATATTGTTTAAGCCTTCTTTATTTGTGATTGATTAGTTTATAGCTTTGAAAATATGATTGCATGTGTGTTTGTATGCTTATAGCTTTGATAGTATACTTGCCTATGTGAATTTAGAAGCATGATGATATTTGTGTAATTTAGGATGTGAATTACATGATGAGAAAATTTGTATGAAGGCTCCAAAAAGCCTAGAGGCACACGGCCTCATCACTACAAAGAAGACTAAGGATTCTAAATTATTTTCTAAATTGAGGATTAAATGATTTTATGACAAGAAATTTAATTAAGTAATTTTATAAGAAGTTAATGTGTTAGGAAATGATTTATATATAAATTTTGAAGTAATATGTGAATTCGGCCAACATGTCATTTTTGATGTTCAAGATCCAAAAATTTATTTTACTAAGTGTAGACTTAGGTATTTTAATAGTAAGAACCCAATTTGGTAAGTTTAGGAATTTTAAATAAAAGAAATTTACTTTTTAGAATTAAAATTTGCTTAATAAAGCTATGTAATAAAATAAAAGTGAATACTTGAAATTTACTGACGTATAGCTCACCCTATGGGTTTTGAAGCGCGTTAGGAAATTTTGAACTGTAATATCTTAAGTAAAATTAAGAGATACAGTCTTTTGGAAAATATTAAAAAATACTAATTTTAAGGGGACTATATTACAAATATTATTTAAAGAAGGACTATTGTGTAAATATTATTTTATAGAAGGACTATTATGCAAATAATAAAAATAAAGTCAATTTTTGGTATTAAATGAGAAAAATATTATTTTGAAATTAAAATATGTTAGAAATATTTTACGCGATTGGAAATATGTCAAAAAATCTTTACGCAACTCAAAAATAGTAATTTTAGGCTACGCGGTTAAGAAAATGCGATAAAATATTTATGCAATTTAAAAACAAACAGCAATTGCTGTCGGGCAGTTGTGGTGGGCCCGATCATGTTGAATAATGATACTGCCAAAACAAAGGCGAGGGTATATGTAATATTGTGAAAATAATAATTATAGGTGTATTTGAACATACATCATGCATAAAAAAACGTGTTCGCTTATTTGAGTAAGGCTGTATGCCTAGGAGACGAATTACACCTAAGTGCGGGTGCGAGTAGACAAGTGTAGGTCACTTGTCAACCTTGGGGGCATCGGGGCGCGGGTACCTCATAATGGACAGTTGGTAGCTCTTCTGTCCGTGGGGCAGACCGATGCAAATGCACCGACAATCCGAACCGAGACACTATCCTATATCAAAATCTGGTGTAGAATGTCTTGTCCAATGCCTTGATGTGCACGTTGATTAAATTGATATAATATAACACTTTTGGCCATAGCAGCCGAGTGACAGACATGTCTTCTGGATCTTCTCTCCAAAACTGTGTTTAGCTCCATGGAGTAGGAATGAGTCTGTGTTCATATGCATAGTTGATATTGATGTGTTAATTATACTTATCTGACTTATTATTTGTGACGTGATAAATATAATTTAAATATGTTAATGTTGTATCTGTATGCTTGTTGTCATTTTCTCTACTGCCATACTAGTATTAATGTAGGGGATCTCACCTCTTTATTATATTGTATCTATTTTCCTATGTATGTTTGATAAAGACCAGGAAGACGAAGAAGCTGGTAATTCAATTTGCCATCATTAGCCTTTTATTTTTTGGTTGAGATGGCAGTAAGATGACAAGTGTTAGGTTTTGTCCAGGTACAGTTCCATGGGGGGACTGATGCCTGGAGGTTCGATTATGATAATGAACATTTTGTTTATACGTGAGATCTAACTCTGAACTTGAGTGGGACCCTTAATGGGATCCCTGTGCTGACACAATATGCGTCGGTGCGCCTAGAATTCACGATGCCCATTCGTGATCTCTGGGGTGGCATAACTTTTACTCTGCATGAGGACTCAATGGTGTCTTCCGCAAGAACCCCCGTTAGGCATGTGATGTATCTGCCTGGGTTCTTTGACGACAATGTAGAGGAGGATCCTACCGAGGAACCAAATCCTTAGTTTGATGTTTAGAGTTTCTATTTTTTGTACTTGAGTCTGTATTTTACTTTTGAGGTATGTTTGTATTTATGTAAATTATTTGGAACAAAGTTTATAATATCAACATATATTTTAGGTGTGTTTATTTTAATGGCAAGTTTTACTTATGACTTTTTGGTTTAATTTATTTATTTTCTTTTATTTCTACAAATGAAATTTTAAAATTGACGTTTTTACAAGATTAATTCTTTTACAACTTGGGTAAGTTATATTAGGATTAGTCTTAAATGTGATACCCTACGGTGGGTGTTACATGAGTTGGTTGCATGTGTGTCCCGGGGCCGATGAGGGCGGGAAGTGATCGCCGGTGCAATGAAGCACGGACAAGGAGCGACTTCTGGCAGGCTTCTAGGCGAAGGGTCGCATGAATGAACTAAATACGTATCGGAATGAGAGGGATTCATAGACTGTGTAGTTATGGGACTGCATAGTTGAGGATGGCTTAAAGGAATTGATTTGGCGTAGCCATATCAACAAGTTGCAACTTCTTTTCGGGATAGAACATAAGAACTCCATGGTTAAGCGTGCTTGACCTGGAGCAATTGTGGGATGGGTGACCTCTTGGGAAGTTTCCTAGGATGCGTGTGAGTGATGACAAAAGCACGCTGAAAAGACCCTTGTTGGTTTGTGGAGACACTCGTCAATCCTGCAGGCAGTCCCAGGACGTTACAAATGGTATTAGAGATGGGACCTCTCCTACTACGGTGTGGTTCGGGGATGAACCAAGCGGAAGTTGGTGGGCATGTGTGTCCTAGGGCCAACGAGGGCAGGAAGTCATCGCCGGTGCAATGAAGCATGGACGAGGAGCGGCTTCTAACAGACTTCTAGGCGAAGGTAGCATGAATGAACTGAATACGCACCAGAATGGGAGGGATTCAGAGCCTGTGCAGGTATGAGACTGCATAGTTGAGGATGGCTTAAAGGAATTGATTTGGCGTAGCCATATCAACAAGTTCCAACTTCTTTTCAGGAGCTTAGAACATAAGAACTCCATGGTTAAGTGTGCTTGACTTGGAGCAATTATGAGATGGGTGACCTCTTGGGAAGTTTCCTAGGATGAGTATGAGTAAGGACAAAAGCAAGCTGAAAAGACCCGTGTTAATTTGTGGAGACACTCATCAATCCTGCAAGCAGTCCCGGGACGTTACAGCCTTCACGCGAGCCATCGCGAGGCGACGACCATTGCCCAGCCAATTTTAAATAGTCGATGAAATGCTTTTGATGGGAGCTTTTGATTCATTTTCTGATTTCTAATTCTGGGTGTTAGCCAGAGCGTGAGGGTTTCATCTTCTTCTACCTCCATTGATTATTCAAGCTTGGGAACAAGATTTTGAAGGATCAATGGCTTCCTTTTCCTCCATTAGTTTGATTTTTCTAATCTATTCTTCCTCCATCGTGAGTACCTAAATCTTTTTAAGTTAGGATCAGATGAACATTGTAGATACTCTTATGTGATCTGTTTTGTACTCTTTTTACAAGTTAATTTAATGTGTTTGAGCACTTTACTCCTTACTTAATGCTAACAATACTTGATCACTTTTGGTTTGAATGTGGGTATTTCTTCTAATTGAAAAATTAGTTTTAATGCTAGAATTGAGTTAGGTTGGCATGATTATGATTGAATATAGGAATATATCATTGTGATTATGTGTTCCATGAAATCACAGTCATTAATGCTTAATTTGAATCAACAATTACCTAAGGAATTGAGAGTTATGGTTTGGGTTAAATGGGCTTTGAATTAAGGGATTGATCTTGGCCTAATTTTGTTGATTGGAACTTCAAATGCATGATTATTACTTGTTTTAAGAGTTAATCAGTAGTGTAAGAGGGTAAACAATGGGATTCGAACCCTAGCCGCTTTTCTTGATTAATTGTCTTCTCCTCAAAAATCAAAAAATACCTCAATTTGTTAATTGCTCTGTTTTTAATATATTTCTGTTTTACTTGTTTAAAATCAATACAAGTCAAAGTTACAAATTCATATTTCCAGTTCAAGTAGAAACAACTTTTCTTGTGTTGATAAAACGATTACAATGCTTGTGGAGACGATACTTTTTTTCTCACTATTATATTACTTGTAGCGATTCAGTGCACTTGCCAAAATTGTCTCAACAAGGTTTTGACACCGTTGCCGGGGATTGCTGATTTGATTATCAACAAGGCAAAGGAGTTACTACTTTGGACAATTGTTTTGTTTTGTTTGTTTAAAATTTTACTGCATTATCTTAATTCATTTTTTAATATAGTTGACTTATTACTTATAATTCTCTTATTTTCTGTGTATGTGAGGGAAAAAGACAACTAAATTGTTATTTGATCTTGAGATTGTGAAGTCGGAAAAAGTAAATAGGAAGAAAGCAAAGAAAGCAAGGCAGTAGAAAAAAACTCAAGAAAATAAGAATCTACTTATTCTTCTCATACTCTCACAGTAGAAGTCATGGCTGAACAACTACTACGTAGGCAGACTTTGGGGAATTTTGGCTAGAAGAACAACCGTCAGAGGTTAGCAATTGATTATCAACCGGTAGAGGCGAATGCATTTGAGATTAGAACTTCTCTATTGAATGTTCTCAAGCAGAATCAATTTTATAGAGCGGATAATGAAGACCTTAACCAGCACTTAGTGAATTTCTTTGAGATTTGTGTTACATTGAAGTTAGATGGTGTTTCTGAAGAGGCTAAGAGGATGAGATTGTTCCCTTTTACTTTGAGAGATAGGGCAAAGGATTGGTTGCAAACACTTCCTCAAGGGAGTATTACTACTTAGAATGATTTAGAGGACAAATTTATGGATCGGTTCTTTTGTACCTCCAAGTTCATCAAGAGAAAGACTGAAATTACTAGTTTTGAGCAACAAGATGGAGAAAATCTTTATGAGGCATGGGAGCAGTTCAAAGGGCTTTTGAAGAGATGTCTCGAGCATGGTTATGACAATTTGACATAAATGCAAATGTTTTGCCATGGGTTAAGACTGATTACAAAGATGATGCTAGATGCTTTGGCGGGGGGTACAATGAATAACAAGATGGCTGAAGAAGTATGAGAGTTAGTGGAAGAAATGGCTTCAAATGAGTATCTTATTCATCATAATAGAGGAGTGCAAGTAAAGAGGGGTGTTTCAGAGCTAGATGCACATAATGCACTATTAGCCCAAAACAAATTAGTTTCTCAATAATTGGAGGTTCTCACTAAACAACTTCAAGCCTTACAAGCGAGTTCCTTTCAATCTAATCATTCCAAGGCTGTGATGCAATGTATGAGGTGTGATTTTTGTGGGGGAGGACATGATAATGGTGCTTGTGAAGCTCAAAGTGATCCAAATGAGCAAGCTAATTATATGGGAAATTTTCAGGGGCAAAAAGGGAATTCTTATTCCAACACCTATAATCTAGGGTGGAGGAATCATCCCAAATTTTCTTGGAAGCAACCTGAAGCCCCTCAATTAAGCAAACCTCCTTAACCACAGCAACCTAAAGAGAAGCCTACTACCTTGGAAGAAGCGTTAACTCAATTCATGCATATGACTCAAACTAATTTCCAAAATCATGAGGCTCATTTCAAAAACCAAGAAGCATCCATCAAAAACCTTGAAAACTAAATCGAACAGCTCTCAAAGCAACTTGCTGAACAATCCAGGAGACAATTTTCTGGAAATATAGTGGATAATCCCAAGATCGAGTCTTGCAAAGCCACAATTTTGAGGAGTGGAAAAATTGTCAAACCATCTGTGGTAGAGCCATTAGTTTTGGGGTTTGCTGAAACAAACGAGAGGGAGATGTTGGATGTAGAGCCAAATAAAAAGAATGACATGGTGAATCTAGAAGAAAATGGAAAAGAAGAAAATGAAGTGAAGGTTGAAAATCAGAAAAGGGAGGATAAAAAGAGTTCTAACTTAGTAGATGAAGACTCTTTCTTGAGGAGGACAAAGAGTAAAATTTTGCAAGAAAGGGATAAGCCTCAAGTGATCCCACCATATGTGAAGTTACCATATCCTCACTTGAACAAGAAAAAAGGAGAAAGATGAGCAATTTGTAAGGTTCCTAAACATTTTCATATGCCTTCAAATCAACATTCTTTTTGCGGAGGCATTGGACCAAATGCCTACATATGCTAAATTCATGAAGGAGTTATTGACTAAGAAGAGAAAGTTCAAAGAGGATGAAACGGTGGCATTAACAGAGGAATGTTATGTAATACTTCAGAGGAAACTTCCCCCAAAATTGAAAGATCCGGGGAGTTTTGCAATTCCATGCACTATTGGCAACATGACCATTGGTAAAGCTCTCTGTGACTTGGGAGCAAGCATAAACTTGATGCCATTGTCTATGCTTAAGAAGCCTGGGGGAGGTGAGGTCAAGCAAACAAGAATGGCCTTGCAACTTGCGGATAGGTCAATTAAACATCCTTATGGAGTGATAGAGGACGTGCTAGTAAAGGTTGACAAATTTATATTTCTAGCTGATTTTTTTGTGTTGGGCATAGAAGAAGGCCCAGAGGTACCTTTGATTCTTGGAAGATCATTTTTAGCCACTGGGAGAGCCCTCATTGATGTCCAGTAAGGGCAGTTAAAGTTACAAGTGAAGGATGAGAAAGTTACCTTTAATATTTTTGAGGCGATGCAACACCCGGATTATAAAGAAACTTCTTATCGGACAAATTTGATTTGATACTACAATTGAGAAATCTTTTTAGCAAAACACTCCAACTGCATCTCTTGAAAGAGTGATTGTGAATGCTATTGACGAGCATGAAGAGGTAGATGATGAACTCATTGAGGAGTGTTTGCGATATCTAGAAGCATATCAAGCAGAAATTACTGTTAGCAAGATGAAAGAAGAGTTGAGTAATGACAAGGTGGAGGAAAAAGCAAAACTAGAGTTGAAACCCTTGCCATCCCACTTGAAATATGCCTTTCTTGGAAATCAAGATGCAAATCCAGTGATAATAAGCAGTTTTTAATCAAAACTTGAAGAAGAAAAGCTTGTAAGGGTACTCTGAGAGCACCAAACTGCAATTGGATGGACTATATCTAACTTAAAAGGGATTAGTCCAGCTTTTTGTATGCACAAGATCAAACTTGAGGAGGAATTCAAGCCAGTGGTCTAGCCACAGAGAAGGTTAAATCCCACAATGAAAGAAGTAGTGAGAAAGGAGGTGCTGAAACTCCTTGAAGCCGGAATGATTTACCCTATTTCTGATAGTGCTTGGGTAAGTCTAGTTTAGGTTGTTCCTAAAAAGGGAGGTATGACTGTGGTGAAGAATGAGAAGAATGAGTTAATTCATACTAGAACAGTCACTGGTTGGCACATGTGTATCGACTACTGGAAGCTCAACCAAGCTACTCGGAAGGATCATTTTCCTCTCCCATTCATGGATCAAATGCTTGAGAGATTATTCGGACAAGCTTACTATTGCTTCCTTGATGTTTATTCTGGTTATAATCAGATTACAGTCAATCCAGAGGACCAAGAGAAGAAAGCATTTACCTGTCCTTATGGAATTTTTGTATATAGACGGATGCCTTTCAATCTTTGCAATGCTCCCGCTACTTTTCAGAAGTGTATACTTTCTATCTTTGCTAATATGATTGAAAAATATATAGAGGTCTTTATGGATGATTTCTCTATTTTTAGTATATCATTTGATTCTTGTTTGTCTAACTTTACTAATGTTCTTAAGAGATGCATGGAAACCAATTTAGTCTTAAATTAGGAGAAATGTCATTTCATGGTACAGGAAGGCATTGTACTTGGCCACAAGATTTCAGCCAGCGATATGGAAGTAGATCAGGCTAATATTTGAAGTGATAGCGAAGCTGCCTCCAGCATTGAATGTGAAGGGTGTGAGAAGTTTTCTAGGCCATGCTAGCTTTTACAGAAGATTCATAAAAGATTTTTCAGAAATTACAAAGTCATTGTGCAATTTACTCGTTAAAGACTCTTCTTTTGATTTTGATAATGATTATTTGCATGCTTTTAATCTTTTGAAGGAAAAATTGATTTCTGCCCTTATTATTGTAGCCCTTGATTGGGAGTTACCATTTGAACTTATGTGTGATGCAAGTGACTATGCAATAAGAGCTGTATTAGGGTAAAGAAGGGATAAAATTTTCCATGTAATTTACTATGCAAGCAAGGTCCTTAATGAGAACCAAATTCATTATGCCATAATTGAAAGGAATTGCTTGCTATAGTATTTGCCTTAGAAAAATTTCGTCCCTACTTGATTGGATCTAAGATTACTATGTTCACTGATCATGCAATAATTAAATATTTGCTAACTAAGGGAGAATCAAAACCTAGACTGATTAGGTGGATCTTGTTGTTACAGGAATTTGATCTTGAGATTAAAGATAAGAAAGGAAGTGAAAATATGGTAGCAGATCACTTGTCCAGGCTGGAAAACTCTGAAGTTACTGGTAAGGAGAGAGACATTCTTAAAGAGTTCCCGGATGAGAAGTTGTTTGTAATTGAGAAGAGGCCATGGTTTGTTGATATAGGTAATTTTAAGGCTGCTAATGTTATACCGGAAGATTTGACATAGCAACAGAAAAATAAATTTTTTTGAGATGCCCAATATTACATTTGGGATGATCCTTTTCTTTTCAAAATTAGCCCAGATGGACTTCTCAGAAGGTGTGTTTCACAAGATGAAGGGCAGAAGATACTTTGGCATTGTGATGATTCCCCTTGTGAAGGGCATTTTAATGGCGAACGTACTACTGCCAAGGTACTTCAGTCCGATTTTTATTAGCCATCGATCTTTAAAGATGCATACAACCATGTGAAGGGCTATGACAAATGCCAAAGGACTAGTAATATCTCAAGGAGGAGTGAAATGCCCTTGAATCCCATTCTGGAGGTTGAATTATTTGATTGTTGGGGCATTGACTTCATGGGGCCATTTCCCTCTTCCTATTCAGATCAATACATATTAGTGGCTGTTAACTATGTCTCAAAATGGGTTGAGGCCATGGCCACTCCTGCAAATGATTCTAAAATAGTGGTTAAGTTTATCAAAAAGAACATCTTCTCTAGATTTGGAGTTCCGAGGGTGTTGATCAGTGATGGGGGAACTCGTTTTTGTAATAGTCATCTAAAAAATGTTCTTTCCAAGTATGATGTCAGACATAAAGTGGCAACTCCCTACCATCCTCAATGCAATGGCCAAGTGGAGGTATCAAATAAAGAGATAAAAAGAATTCTGGAGAAGACAATTGGTAATTCAAGGAAGGATTAGGCAAATAAATTGGATGATGCTCTATAGGCTTACAAGAGAGCCTACAAAACACCTTTAGGCTTGTCACCATATCAGCTGGTTTATGTTAAGTCTTGCCATTTATTAGTAGAACTTGAGCATAAGGCATATTGGGCCTTAAAGTTCTTAAAT
The DNA here is from genome assembly GCA_029884595.1 of Ormosia semicastrata. NCBI lineage: Eukaryota > Viridiplantae > Streptophyta > Magnoliopsida > Fabales > Fabaceae > Ormosia > Ormosia semicastrata. The sequence goes on from JAQQTO010000063.1 coordinate 34,185,786, forward strand.
TTTGATCCTACCTTGAGTGGAGAAAAGAGAGTTAATCAGCTGCATGAACTGGATGAACTGCGTGTGCACGCATATGAGAATATGGGGATATACAAGCAGAAGATGAAGGTCTACCATGACAAGTATATTTCCTAGAGAATTTTTTATCCCGGACAACAAGTGTTGTTGTTTAATTCAAGGATGAAGTTGTTTCTGGGAAAATTGAAGTCTAAATGGTCAGGATCATTCACTATCAAAGAAGTGACACCGCACGGAGCAATAGAAGTGGAGGATCCAGTTTCAAAAAGGTCTTTCAGAGTCAATGGCCAGAGGTTGAAACCTTATCTTGGTGGGGTATTAGAAAGAGCAAAAGTTGCTCTTGTTTTACATGAGCCATAAAAATTATAAGGCGTCAAGCTAACGATGTTAAACTAGTGTTTATTGGGAGGCAACCCAAGCAATCCTTCTTCTTAATCATTTTGAATTAATTTTGCGTAGCAATTTTCTTTGTTTTGTTTATGTAAGAATAGCATATTAGGTGTGCTCTGATTTTGTGCTTGCTATGGTAGGAATAATGCTGCAGCTCTGTTGTTTTTAAGCGAGGAATAGAGTGATGGGAGCTAGAGTTAAAGTTTGAAGCATTCAAGCTCATCTCCAGGAGAAGGTACTTGCTCGCCCAGCTAAAGTAGTACTTCAGTCACAATCGCAAGGCGAGGAAGATAATTTGCAAGGCGATTTGCAAGAAAAAAAGGGATCTATGTGCCGCGATCTACTTTCGCGAGGCAGCGGTTCTCCTTCGTGTGGTGAATTTCAAGCCAAATACTTTTGACTTCAATCGCGAGGCATGAGCAGGTTTTCAAATTTCTAATTTTTGCCTAGTACTCATCGCTTCGTGAAATAACAGCCTTCGCGTGGCAAATTTCTAGCCCAATGCCTCTGACTTGAACTCAAGGCGATAGGGAATGTTTCGCGGGGCAAGAGTTTGAGTTAAAAAAATCTAAGTGTGGCCCAAGGCATATCACGAGGGGATAGATTATCCATCGCGTAGCGAAATGGGAAGTATGAATTCAAAATTTTTCCAAATGCCCATCACCTCGCGAATTATCAGCCATCGTAGGGTGAATTTCCAGTAAGAACTTACTACCTTGATTCGCGAGGCGATGGTATCGTAGTCGCTAAGCGACAACTCAAAAATCAGCCTTCATCCTTGCCCAGCGTGTGACGTCGCGGCATGATTGTGTGTTGTTACTAGGCGATGGGTTGCATCTTATAAATAGATGGCCCATTTGAAGTTTTTTACCACGCATATGTTCCTCAACCTTTGCTAGGGTTTTCACTCGGTCCTTCACCTACTCTCATTTTCTTCCATTTCTCTAATTTCCCTCTTCTTGCACTTCATTTCTCTGTAATCCATATTCAGGTATGTCTTCTTTCATATCTTCACTTTAAGGCACATGGTAAATGTTCAATGTTGTGAAAGTATATTCCTTCCCTTTTCTCATAATGTTTCCATGTTGAGTTCCACGAGTTGTGCTTGATAACCAATGATTTCAATAGTATTGTGTGGACAAAATAAGTTGTGGATTGGTGTTTTTGGTTAAAGTCATGTAGAAATGGTAATCTATGGGTATCTTTGTTCTCAATTGACCCATTGCATGCATCACACACACCAAGTGTTTGCAAAAAGTTCACAATGATTATTGTTTCCTGATTATTACCATGACATGCTTTTGATGTTGTACACTCCCTTATACTCTCATTGTACGTTCAACTACTTGATGAGTGTGCATGAAGCCTTGCTTACATAAATGAAAATAGCATGATAACAACTTGTTTCCAAAGGTACTTGTTGCATGTTCTGACTCAAGTTTAGGAGTAGCTTTTATGATTATTGGCATTGCATAAGTCCACAATTGATTGAATGCCGTATTTTCATATTTTAGGATATGGCATCAACACAAGGAAAATAGAAAAAGAGAAAGCAAGTTGTGGGAGAAAAACCTTAGTTTACGGAGCATCTGTACTATTCCTTTGAACACTAAGAAAGGTTCAATACCATCATTAGCAAGAAGAAGATCATTTCTAATAAAACTTTTGATTTCCACAATGAGACCATACCAGACATCCAATCTGAGATTGCCTGGAGGAAATGGGCAAAGTTGACCAAATATGTCACTGATCATTGTCTGGAACTTGTACATGAATTTTATGGTAATGCCTATAGAGTTCCCGGCACAACTCGAGTTTTTACCGGTTACGTCAGAGGAAAATTAATCAGCTTTACTAGGAGGAGGATTAATGAGGTTCTAGGTCTCCTTATTCTGCGAGAATGTGCTTGTAAGAACAGAACAAATGGGGTGATCGACTATAATGAGTTGATTGAGTACCTCTATAGGTCAAGCGTCGAATGGTTTAAAACCGAGGACAATATTCCCTGGAGATTCAGAAGTGTTGATATGAAACCACTCGCCAAGGCTTGGTCTGCGTTTGTTCATCAAACAGTCTTTCCTTGCTCAAATACCTTAGACATAATTATTCACAGGGCCCAACTCATTATAGTGATCATGAAGGGTGAATCCATCAATTTAGGGGAGATCATCGCTAAGGAGATGCTCCACATTGCTAATGATGATACCAGTACACTAGCCTACCCATCTCTCATTTGTTTGTTATGTACTAAAGCGGGTGTCCTTTCTTCGGATACTGACACTATTGGGAAGCTCAAAGCACTAATTACATCGCAATAGATCAGGAAGCAACTATCTGGGCCACTTGACCCTGCACTTGCACTAGAATTACTGGAAGAAGAGCCCGAGGCACCTGAGTCAGTTCTTGAGCCACTGTCTTTGGCTGCTATACAACATTAACTTTTTGTTATTCAGGACACACAGGCTGTTCATAGTCAGCACATTCAGTCTCTTGGCAGGTTAAACGCTTTGTGTTTCTAGTCCATGCGTAACATGGAGTTGATGATGCGATCCCGGGTTCCAAAATGGGGATTTGATTTGTCTTTGTTGGCTGATGTTTCTCTCGACCCTTCCACAGAATAGTATTTTCAGAGTATGATGTACCCGCTCATGGGGCATAGCCAAGGTGCTAGAGGGTCTGGAGTAGCTGCAACAGATCTTGAGGAGGAGCCGGTAGTTGAGCCTATCCAGGCAAACCAGGTTTCTATTGATGAGGAGCACTTAGATGATGCTGTAGAGGGAGTTCGAGAGCACCAGAATGATCAGGTTGTTGCTGATGATGACGAGAGCTCAGAGGATGGTGCTGTAGAGAATAATGATGGACTTTAGATGTTGTGTATTTTGTGTTGAGTCAGCTGGGGGTGTTTAATTTTTATTTTGCTATCTTTCTTGCCCGGTTGAACTTTCTTGTTTCATTTTCGTTATTGGTGTTTTGCTTTCCCAAATTTTTGGATATTTTCAGTATTGTTCAGTTTGTCTTAGATATTTGCAGTCACTTTGTTTTTAGATATTTGCATCTTGGATATTTCATTGCTCATCCTTGTTGGTTGTTGCGCATGTGTTGTAGTGATGACAGCTCGTCATCATTTCCACGCGTTTCATACTCCGCATCTCCATGCCCATCAAGCGATATCCAAATGGAGAAGTTTCTCTAATCCCAACTCTTATTAGAATTAATTTACAAATTTTGTTGGGGATTATTAACTTATGCGGGTATAATTGCTTGATAAGATGATGATTGCCATTTCTCTTGAATGTTGTGTATGCAGTGAAATCATTTCATGATTCAATTTCAATTTTGAGAACAATTCTGCACTTGACACTTCAATTTTGCATGAATTATATAATTAAGGAGCTGAAATTTTGCTTGAGTGTGTACCTTTTAATCAGCTCATTGTAACTTTAATTATAGTGAAACTGATTGTGGCATGTTTTTCCTCACTCTCAAACACTTGTGAGTAATTGGGCCTAAACACTGTCATCTCTTTCATGTGTGCTTCCATTGCATATGGCATTCTTTAGAACTTGACCTAGTTCTTAATTATTTTTGCTTGCTTGTTCAGACACACTGAGGCAATTTTCTTATTCTTAGCTAGAGACTAAATAAGTCACTTGCACATTTTTGTCTTATGCTAGCCCCACTGAGCCTTTAGCTTTCCTTTGAATTTAGCCCTCATTACAAGCTAATAACTGGAAAACCACAGTCCCTACTTACTTGGAGTTAGGTATGGATCAATTAATAACATGTCTTGGAAAATTACTAAGTTTGGCGTTGCTTGAGGGCAAGCAATGTTCTAAGTTTGGGGTGGGCGTACAAAGACTTTTTCTTGTCCATGTCTTATTCATTTTATTTTTGAAAAAAAACGTATAAAAAAATGATGATGAATGAAAAATGAATAATTTGAAAAAAAAATAAAAAAAATTACATTTGTGTAAATATTTTCCTTTCATTTCTTATTTCATTTGTTTTGAAGAATTGTTTTGGGGAATTTTTTATTGAATAATTTGAGGATTGGTTTATGAGTGTCATGAAATAACTTGTGTCTAATTCCAAGTACAAAAAGCCTCTTATCCAAATGATTTCCTACCTTCACTTAAGCCCCATTACAACCCAAAAAGACCTCTTTTAGTGTGTGTGTGCGTGCATTGCATTGCATTTACTTCTCTAGAATTTTGTCAAGCTTATGATAGGGTGCTGTTTGTGATGTGAATTGAGTGTTGATAACACCTCTAGACACTTGAGTTGAGTGAAACACTTATTCTGGAGAGGAGTAGTGAGGATTGATATGTTGCTCTTAGTGGATCAATGGTTCTGGTTACCTAAAGTTGTGATGATTGGGAAGCATGAGTGCAAAAGAGTAGGTAAATTGATTGTGCAATGATTATTGCAACTTTTGTGGAATGTTCAATTTTGTGATTTTGTTTGAATGACTTGTTTGAAAAATGAATCAAATTTTGGTATTATTCTCTAACCTTTGTTTGAAATTAGTTGTTTGCTTGAGGACAAGCAAAACTCTAAGTTTGAGGTTGTGTTAAATCCCTAGCATAAGTAAATTTTTGTTGTCAAATTAGTGTTAGAATCAAAGAATTTAGATAGAAATTAGATAAGTTTTAATTGTTTACGAGTATTATAGGTTTTTGTGTTCACTGGCTAATGGGATTTAAATTTTTGTTGAAACAGGTTTGGATGGAACTTAGAAGAAAGAGGAGATGTTTTTCACTTAGCCTGTCGCCTGGCGAGGAACATCCATTGCGAGGCGAGATGACTAATGAAAGGATCTTCCAGACTGCATTAGGCTAAGCCTTCACGCGAGCCATCGCGAGGCGAGAATGGGCCATCGCAAGGCGACAGCCGTTACCCAGCCAATTTAAAATAGTCGATGAAACACTTTTGATGGGAGCTTTTGATTCATTTTCTAATTTATAATTCTGGGTGTTAGCCAGAGCGTGAAGGTTTCATCTTCTTCCACTTGCATCGATTATTCAAGCTTGGGAATAAGATTTTGAAGGATCAATGACTTCTTCTTCCTCTATTAGTTTGATTTTTCTAATCTCTTCTTCCTCCATCATGAGTAGCTAAATCTTTTTAGGCTAGGGTCAGATGAGCATTGTAGATACTCTTATGTGATCTGTTTTGTACTCTTTTTACAAGTTAATTTCATGTGTTTGAGCACTCTACTCCTTGCTTAATGCTAATCAATACTTGATCACTATTGGTTTGAATGTGGGTATTTATTCTAATTGAAAAATTAGTTTTAATGCTAAAATTGAGTTGGGTTAACATGATTATGATTGAATATAAGAATATATCATTGTGATTATGTGTTCTATGAAATCACTGTCATTAATGCTTTATTTGAATCAACAATTACCTAAGGAATTGGGAGTTGTGGTTTGGGTTAAAGGGGCTTTGAATTAAGGGATTGATCTTGGCCTAATTTTGTTGATTGGAACTTCAAATGCATGATTATTACTTGTTTTAAGAGTTAATCAGTAGTGTAAGAGGGTAAACATTGGGATTCGAACCCTAGTCGCTTTTCTTGATTAATTGTCTTCTCCTTAAAAATCCAAAAATACCTTTATTTGTTAATTGCTTTATTTTTAATATATTTCTATTTTACTTGTTTAAAATCAATACAAATTAAAGTTACAAATTCATATTTCCAGTTCGAGTAGAAACAACCTTTCTTGTGTTGATAAAACAATTACAATCCCTGTGGAGACGATACTTCTTTTCTCACTATTATATTACTTGTAGCGATTTGCTGCACTTGCCAAAATTGTCTCAACACCGATCAATGATCACCCATATAGAATCATAACCCTTTCGAGTCTTTGGTAGTCCAACAACAAAGTCCATTGCAATGTCATCCTATTTCCATTATGGAATAGCTGGAGGTTGTAACATTCCTAAAGGTTTTTGATGCTCAACTTTAGCTTTTTGACACACTAGACAAGATGCTACATACTTGGCTACGTCCCTCTTCATTCCTTGCCACTAATATAACTGTTTCAAATCCTGATACATCTTGGTCGTTCCAGGATGCATACTCAACTTGTTATTGTGGGCTTCGTCAAGAATCAATCTTCTAAACTCTAAATCACTTGGTATACAAACTCTATCTCTGAAGCTCAGAATTCTATCTCGTCTTTCCTTAAATTCTGATATAGTGCCTTGCTTCACTAGCTCTCTCTAATCTTGCAAATACAAATCGCTTCTTTGTTTATCTTTAATTTCTTCCATGAATCCATTTGAAATAGTAACCATATTCAAGCAAAGTCTTCCCGGTGCTGATTCCACAGAAAATTGCATATCGCTAAATTGCTCTATCAATTCCCTTTCCTTGATCATCATAGCAGAGACAATAAGTATCTTTCTACTCAAAGTATCTGCTACGACGTTCACTTTTCCAGGATGATACTGAAGTTAGAAATCATAATCTTTCAAAAATTCTAACCACTTTCTTTGCCTCATATTCAGCTCCTTCTGGTCAAACAGGTACTTCAAACTCTTATGATCACTGAAAATGTTTAATGTTGCTCTATACAGAAAATGTCTCCAGATATTCAATGTAAACACAACAGCAGCTAACTCCAAATCATGTGTAGGGTTGTTCTTCTCATGCGTCTTCAACTGTCTAGAAGCATATGCCACTACTTTTCTGTTCTGCATAAGTACACAACCTAAACCCTGATGCGAAGCATCACAATATACTTCAAAAAGTTCATTGGGATCAGGTAAAACCAATACTGGGGAAGTAGTCAATCGTCTCTTTAACTCTTGAAAACTCTCTTTATAAGCATCAGTCCATACAAAAATTTGATTCTTTCTTGTAAGCTGGGTAAGAGGTCTTGCTATATTGGAAAATCCCTTAATAAATCTTCAGTAATAACCAGTTAGCCCCACAAAACTATGGATCTTTGTTACTGTCTTTGATTTTTCCCATTTAAGAACTGCTTCAACTTTTAACGGGTCCACCGCAATTCTTTCCTTTGAAATCACGTAACCCAAAAATTGAACTTTCTTCAACCAAAACTTGTACTTTGACAATTTGGCGTACAACTGCTTCTCTTTCAGAATCTAGAGAACCACACTGAGATGTTCAACATGTTCTTCCTGACTTCGAGAATATATCAGAATGTCATCAATAAAGACAATAACAAATCTGTCTAGATAAGGGTGAAAGATCCTATTCATGTAATCCATGAATATTACAGGAGCGTTCGTTACTCCGAACGGCATTACTAGGTATTCATAATGCCCATAGCCTTTCCAAAACGCCGTCTTGGGAACATTCTCAACTTTTACACGAATCTGGTGATAACCTGAACATAAATCAATCTTAGAGAAAACAATGGCTCCCTTCAGTTGATCGATCAAATCATCTATCCTCGGAAGTGAATACTTATTCTTGATTATGATCTTGTTCAACTTGTGATAATCCACACATAAGCGAGAAGTTCCATCCTTCTTCTTAACCAACAACACTGGAACTCCCTATGGTGATACACTAGGTCGTACAAACTGCTTTTCCAACAATTCTTCTAACTGCTTCTTCAGTTCAACTAATTCTGATGGTGACATCTAGTATAGTGTTATGGATATAGGACCATATCCTAGTGCAAGATCGATAGAAAATTCTATCTCTCATTCTAGTGGTAACTCGGGTATATCATTAGGAAAAACTTCAGGAAACTCATTAACTACAGGAATAGCATTCACATTCACCTCACCCTTGACCTCCAAGGAAAACAGTAACATGTATCTTTGAGATCCTTCCCTCAAAGAAGCTTCAACTTGGTTGGCCATCAAAAATCCAAAAATCTCAGTTTCAGGGAACACTAAGGTTTTATTGGAACAATCTAACAGGATATGGTTAAAAGATAACTAATCCATTCCTAAGATCACGTCTATTTGAGAAAAAGGTAAACAAATCAAATCAACAGAAAAGTTTTGATCTCTAACAGTAATAAGACAGCTTAAGCAGACTTGAGAAGTAATAACAGGTTTAGTAGTAAGAGTAGCAATTATCAAGTCAAAAGGTAAAGAAGACACAAACAATCCTAGTTGATCCATACAGTCATAGGCAATAAAAGAATGGTTGCCCCTGAGTCATACAGTACAGTTAAAGGCTTACCTTCTATGACACAATCTCTTTTGATTAGATTTTTAGATTGGGAGGCTTTTGCTCCACTCATGGTATAGACTCTCCCTCCTGCTTGAGGCTTTGACACACGTATATTACTAATGGAAGGCTCTATCTTTGGTTGAGCACAGTCTCTAGAAATATGTCCAGGCTTCCCGCATCTGAAATAGATTATTCCCTTGATCACACACTCCCTTGTCAAGTGATCTTTTCCACACTTCAAATATTTTGGTGAAGATGCCACGGTCTGACCGAATCTACTGCCACTAGCACTTCCTCTAACTGCTTGCTGTTGCTGTTGATTCCTTGGTGGCCGCGAATACAGCTTCTGGTTGAATTAGTTGACATTACTATTACCCCTCTTTGGAACCGAGATGGTCCAAAGTTATGGGGTTTTGTATCCCGAGACTGATCCAACTCCATAATAGGGCGACACTTGTCTAACAAAGCTGGGAATTGCTCAATCCCCAAGGGTAGCACTGTTTGCTTCAGATCATGCGTCAAACCTTCTTTGAATTTCTGGCACTTCCATTCCTTATCAGGCTGGAGCAAAAAGTATCTTGAGAATTTTGATAGGCTTTCAAACCTAGCAGCATATTCACTGACAGTCATTCCCCCTTGCTTTAGTCCAAGGAACTCCATCTCCTTGGCATGCCTCGTACTAGCTGGAAAATACTTCTCCAGAAACTTAATCTGAAAGACTTCCCATGTGATAAACCTTCCTTCAGCTTCCAACAACCGTTCAGTTCCTGGCCACTAGTCCTCACCGTCTCCTACGTGTTGGTGTATGCCCTAGAGGCCAATACATTTTCTGTATTTACATACATTCTATTATGCTATTTTATATATGAGGTATTTCATTTATTGTGTTCTTTTTGATAAACATAATAAAGTCCTTAGAATAGTAAGTTTGATGCCATAGGACATCAAGTGGATGACTTGATCGTGAGATCCTTTTGGTTACAACACTATTCTTAAATGTCCTTAGTCAAGTATTATTGTTAATTAGGATAACAATAATACATTAAGACTAGTATGTGCATAGACTGATGACCATATCTCATGGGTCATGGATATGAGATATCAAGTCTTCACATGGGTATATATTAGAGTACTGATGTACTGGACTGACCCACCATGAGAACGCTACATGGATCGTTACGTGAGTGTCATAAGCGATTCTCATAGTGACCATGGTGTTTGTGGTCCTTTGACCTGAAATCACTACGATTCCTACATGAGGAGTTGTGTGTTTTAATGCCATCAAATGTCATCTGTAACAAGGTGATTATAAATTTGGTTATTGAACATACCACGAATCATGCAGAGGGATGTGAATGACCTAGATGGGATTTGTCACTCCTACATAACAGGAGCGATATCTTTGGGCCCCCTGATTGAGTGAGACTGTGAAATGCAGGGCCATGCTCAAATGAGTTAATATGAGATATTGATCTCATTTGTTGTAACAAAGTCTACTCGAGTATCAGGAAACAAATGATTGGACTATACAAGGGTGACGCATTCCATGCCTTGTGTTCAATCTAGATATCTTAACAAAGGGACTAAACGACACAGAAACATTGGTCACGGAAAGGTTATGTCAAATCACTGACATTCTTATTACTTAGGTAGCAGCGATGTGTTGCTAGATACCGCTCACTGCTTGTAATATTAAAATGAGATTTTAATATTACTGCCAACGTAATAAGAACTTGCAGGGTCACACACATAGAGCAGGCTAAAATTAGAGCAATGGATCTAAGTTGGACTCAGATACAAATATGGGCCAGACTCATAACAGATGGGTCTAGGGTTGTACAGCTTACCTTGTTGCTGCTCATACTCACTTAAGGCTGTCACTATTATAAATAGTACTACTAACGAGGCTGCTAAGATACACAATTCTGAACCCTAGCCGTACGTACAGAAAAGTGAGTGAGAGAGCGATAGGTTTCTTCTCTTCTCTTCACAGCTAGCACTGTGTGAGAGACGTGAGGCTCCTCTTTGCGGACGTTGGATGTTCGTGAGTCTGTTCATGTGGATACTGCAGAGATCGTTTCTATTACGGTGTTGGTGATTTACGCTTCAAGAGGTAAATCATTTAAAAATCGAATTATGACTTTTTCGCATGGATCCTCGGTGGAATCCCTGTTTTCCACTATGTGTTATATCCGCAATTCCTAACAGTGGTATCAGAGCATCTTGCGAAATCATGATTCGGTTTTCTATTTTCGTTTATGTGAGATAACATGTTTTTTGTTCTTTTTTTTTACAAAAGATATGATCTTTAATATGTTATTTTTGAAAACCGTATGAAACCCTTTGCAAAAACATATTCTGTTTGTTATTTTGTATGCAAAACCGTGATGTTGTTTTCAAAACCCATGAAGATGTTCATATGTTTTGTGAAAACCATTTTGTTTTAAGATGTATGTTTTTGCGAAGTTTTCTGGTATGTATGTGATATGTACAGTGTTATAGAATCCTTATTCTCAAATCGTGGCGCAAGGGTTTAGGAAACCTTGTTCTTGGTTTGCAGTAACAGGGATTATGGAATCCTTGTTTCTGCACAAGAGGCGCGACACAAGGGGTTTTGGAAACCCTATTCTTGTTTTGCGGCAGCAGCATCAAGTGTTGATGTTAAGCCGTCAAGGAGGCGCCAGAGGTTCAAGTGTTGAACGACGGTGTAAGGGTTCCCTGCGGCACATGAAGTGTTCATGTTGTTCGGGCTTAGGGTTCCGCGTGGCACAAGGATTCAGCGGGACTCCCGTGCTACCTCTGCATAGGGTGTTTTTTGAAAAACGTAATATTTTATATCCAATTTTATGACTCATGAAAATAATAATGTATTATTGTTATGAGTTTATATGTTTTTGTGATGCATGGTGCATGGTTATGGCCTTAGTCCTCTTTTATGCATTTTGGTTTTAATAAATACGACCTTCGTGTCGTGCCTTTCTCTCTACATTCTGATTGTACATTCTTTTCTCACCTAACTCTCCTCGAATGTAAAAGAGGTTTCTATATAATGTAATTATGATGTGGAGGCAAGAAGAAGGCATCAAGTGAGGACGTTGATGGGAGATGCTTGGTGAAGCTTGCTTAGTTAATGCTACTCTCTTAGGGGCCATAACCATGTCACTTTTATATGCTTTTTATGTATGAGATGCATGGATAATGTTTATGGTATGATAAACAGTTTAATAAATGGTGAGATCTAGTAATAATAATAATAATAATAATAATAATAATAAAATTCCCTCAAAGCAAATATTAAGTCATTATGTGATGCCTTCCGATGTGTGGCACTCGTCAAGACTAATATCGATCAAGTGCAGGTCTGCCAAAGCAGAATGCCTTTATCTATATTAGTAAGACGCGATGGGATAAAGGTAATATCCAACTGCCAACCATTGGGTCTGACTTAACTAGGCCATTTCAATAGGATTGAAGGCTTAGAGGCACGAAGTTGGGCTTTAGTCCATTAGATGGATTAGAATAAGTGTTATTCACCAAACTATCCAAGAGTTACATGTGATGTAATTGGAAAGTGTTTCCTACCTAAATAACTGAATTTTGGGTGATTAGCGAAAACTGACTCAAAACTAGGTGAAATATGGATCTTGACCCACTAGGAAATCTTACGATGGGATTTTCCAAGTCAATGCTGAGGGTCATTGACTTGAATAAAATAGTGGGAGGCATATTTAATTAAAAGACCTCATTAAATATGTTTATGACATGATACTTATATTTTGCATATTTCTGTTAATTGATTACCATGGCAACAAATACATTAGGTACTTTATCATTGCGATCTGTCCTTGAGAAGGACAAGTTGTCTGGAACAAATTTTCTAAACTGGTATAAGAATTTGAGGATTGTCCTCAAGCAAGAGAAAAAGCTGTATATTTTGGAACAACCTATTCTTGAGCCACCTGCTGCTAATGCCCCTAGAACTGAAAGAGATGCTTATAAGAAGCATCAAGATGATGCCTTGGACATTAGATGTCTAATGTTGGCCACCATGAACTCTGAGCTCCAAAAGCAACATGAGAATATGGATGCATATGATATGATCGTACACCTTAAGAAGCTCTATCAAGAGCAGGCCAGGCATGAGAGATTCGAGGTCTCTAAAGCACTATTTCAGTGCAAGCTGGTAGAAGGAAGCCCTGTTGGTGCTCATGTACTCAAGATGATTGGGTACATTGAAAACCTAAAGAGACTCGATTTCGCTTTGGGTTAAGAGTTGGCCACTGACTTAGTCCTACAATCATTGCCGAAGAGTTTTGGTCAATTTATCATGAACTACAACATGAATGAGATTGACAAATCCCTACCAGAGCTGCTAGGCATGTTGAGAACTGCTGAGCAGAACATTAACAAAGGCAAAGGGAAGGCCATAATGATGGTCTAAAAGAATAAGGGCAAGAAACAGCAGAACAAAGCCCAAGGACAACTAGAAGGGTAAAGGCAAGGATAAGTCCAAGCCCAGCACTTCTGGCTTGAAACCAGTGGGTGAAGTGGCTAAGGAAGGTACATGCTTCCATTGTGGTCAGATCGGATATTGGAAGAGGAACTGTGCTAAGTTCCTGGAGGAGCTCAAAAAGAAGAAGGGAAGTGAGACTTCCACTTCAGGTATTTTTGTTAGTGAAGTCAATTTATCTACTTCTGTATCATGGGTATTAGATACTGGATGTGGATCTCACATTTGTGTAAATGTGCATGATCGAAAGAGCAATAGACCATTGACGAAGGGCGAAGTCGACCTACGAGTGGGAAATGGAGCAAAGGTTGCTGCATTAGCTATAGGGACTTATTTATTATCTTTGCCCACTGGGCTTGTAATAGAGTTAGAGAACTGCTATTTTGTGCCTGCTATTGGTAGGAATATTATTTCTGTTTCTTGTTTGGACAAGAAAGGTTTTTCTTTTATTATAAAGGACAAGTGTTGTTCCATTTATATGAATGATATTTTTTATGGTAGTGCACAATTGAGTAATGGACTTTATGTACTTGATCTCAAAACGCCCGTCTATAACATAAATACAAAGATGTTTAAATCAAATGATCTGAACCCAACTTTTCTCTGTCATTGTCGTTTGGGCCACATAAATGAGAAACGCATCTCCAAACTCCATAAAGATGGATTCTTGGACTCATTTGATTTCGAATCATATGAGACATGTGAATCTTGTTTATTGGGGAAGATGACAAAGGCCCCATTCACTGGACAAGGTGAAAGGGCTAGTGATCTTTTAGGCCTTATATATAGTGATGTATGTGGGCCACTAAACACACTCGCTAGAGGCGATTTTGAATACTTCATTACATTTACTGATGATTTCAGTATATATGGATTTATATATCTTATGAAGCACAATTCAGAATCCTTTGAAAAGTTCAAAGAGTTCAAGAATGAAGTACAAAACCAACTTGGCAAGAGTATTAAAATCCTTTGATTAGATTGAGGAGGAGAATAATTAAGCCAACAATTTGATGATCATCTGAAAGAGTGTGGGATAATATCTCAACTCACTGTACCAGGAACACCACAATGGAATGGTGTCTCTGAAAGGAGGAACAGGACCTTATTGGACATGGTTCGATCCATTATGAGTCATGCAAACCTTCCAGGCTCCTTCTGGGGATATGCTCTGTTAACAACTGCTTTCACACTTAACCGTGTTCCATCTAAGACGGTTCAAAAGACACCATATGAGATATGGACTGGGAGACAGCCCAGTATGCCTTTCTTGAAGATTTGGGGCTGTGAAGCTTATGTGAAACGTCAAGTTTCTGATAAGCTTGGACCTAAATTAGATAAATGCTTCTTTGTGGGGTATCCAAAGGAAACCAAGGGATACTTTTTCTATAATCCTACCGAGGGCAAAGTGTTTGTCGCACGAATAGCTGTGTTTCTAGAAATGGAGTTTATCTCTAAAGGAACCAGTGGGAGAAAAGTAGAACTTGAAGAAATTCAAGTTTCACAAAGTAGCAATGAACCAATGGTGGAAATGAAGCAGCCTCCACAAAATGTTGTGGAACAGCAACCTGCTTTAGTAGCACAAGACCTGCGTAGGTCTAACAGGATACGTCATCAACCAGAGAGATATGGATTTCTCATGACCCAATAAGGTGACGTATTGCTCATGGATCAAGATGAGCCTGTGACTTACCAGGAAGTAATTATTGGCCCAAAATCTGAGAAATGGCTTGAGGCCATGAGATTTGAAATGGATTCCATGTATGCCAACCAGGTATGGACCTTGGTTGACCCACCTGAAGGGGTAAAACCCATTGGGTGCAAGTGGGTTTTCAAGAAGAAAATCGACATGGATGGTAATGTGCATACTTTTAAGGCGCGATTGGTGGCTAAAGGTTTCAAACAAATTCATAGTGTAGACTATGATGAGACTTTTTCCTCAGTTGCGATGCTTAAATCCGTTCAGATCTTACTTGCTGTTGCAGCATACCACGATTATGAAATCTGGCAAATGGATGTCAAAACTGCTTTCCTTAATGGAAATCTTCTCGAAGATGTGTACATGACACAACCTGAGGGTTTTACCACTCCAGAGGATGCTAGAAAAGTATGCAAGTTGCAACGATCTATTTATGGATTGAAGCAAGCTTCCAGAAGCTGGAATCTTCATTTTGATGATACAATAAAATAGTTTGGTTTCATCAAGAATGAAGAAGAATCTTGTGTCTACAAGAAGGTTAGTGGGAGCACTATTGTCTTTCTGGTATTGTATGTAGATGACATACTACTTATTGGAAATGACATCCCTACCCTACAGTTCGTAAAGACTTGGTTAGGGAACTACTTCTCTATGAAGGACTTGGGCGAAGCCACCTATGTATTAGGTATCAGGATCTATAGAGATAGATCACTGAGACTGCTTGGCCTAAGTCAGAGTACATACATAGACAAAGTGTTAAGACAATTTAACATGCATGAATCCAAGAAAGGACTCTTGCCTATGTCACATGGTGTAAGCCTATCTAAGGCTCAATCCCCTTCCACCCAGGATGAGAGGGATCGCATGAGCAAGATTGCATATGCATCTGCAATTGGATCTATCATGTATACCATGTTATGTACTCGACCAGACATCTCGTATGCTTTGAGCTTGATGAGTAGGTACCAGTCTGATCCTGGTGAGAGTCACTGGACTGCTATCCAGAACATCCTTAAGTACTTAAGAAGGACTAAAGATTCGTTCTTGGTATACGGAGGCGAAGAAGAGCTAGTTGTAAAATGTTACACTGATGCTAGCTTCCAAACTGATAAGGACGACTCTAGATTGCAATCGGGTTATGTTTTTTGCCTAAATGGTGGGGCTGTGAGCTAGAAGAGTTCAAAGCAGGAGACAGTCACCGATTCTACCACAGAGGCTGAGTATATTGCTGCCTCCAATGCAGCAAAGGAGGCCGTTTGGATCAGGAAGTTCATTACTGAACTTGGCATTATTCCTAGTATTATGGACCCAGTGGACCTCTATTGTGATAATAATGGAGCCATTGCACAAGCTAAGGAGCCTAGATCTCTCCAGCGATCCAAACATATACTTAGGCACTTCCACCTCATTCGAGAGATCATCGGTAGAGGAGATGTGAAGATATGCAGAGTACCAACAGATGATAACATTGCTGATCCACTGATGAAGCCTCTTGCACATCAGAAGCATGAGGGTCACACTAGGTCTTTAGGCATTAGATATATGCCTGATTGGCTCTAGTGCAAGTGGGATATTGTTGGTGTATGCCCTAGAGGCCAATACATTTTCTGTATTTATATACATTCTATTATGCTATTTTATATATGAGGCATTTCATTTATTGTGTTCTTTTTTGATAAACATAATAAAGTCCTTAGAATAGTAAGTTTGATGCCATAGGACATCAAGTGGATGACTTGATCATGAGATTCTTTTGGTTACAACACTATTCTTAAATGTCCCTAATCAAGTATTATTGTTAATTAGGACAACAATAATACATTGAGACTAGTATGTGCATAGACTGATGACCATATCTCATGGGTCATGGATATGAGATATCAAGTCTTCACATGGGTACATATTAGAGTAATGATGTACTAGACTGACCCACCATGAGAACGCTACATAGATCATTACGTGAGTGTCATAAGTGATTCTCATAGTAACAATGATGTTTGTGGTCCTTTGACCTGAAATCACTACGATTCCTACATGAGGAGTTGTGTGTTTTAATGTCATCAAACGTCATCTGTAACAAGGTGATTATAAAGTTGGTTATTGGACATACCACGAATCATGCAGAGGGATGTGAGTGACCTAGATAAGATTTGTCACTCCTACATAACAGGAGCGATATCTTCGGGCCCCTTGATTGAGTAAAACTGCGAAATGCATGGCCATGCTCAAATGAGTCAATATGAGATATTGATCTCATTTGTTGTAACAAAGTCTACTCGAGTATCAGGAAATGAATGATTGGACTATACAAGGGTGATGCATTCCATGCCTTGTGTTCAATCTAGATATCTTGACAAATGGACTAAACGACACCGAAACATTGGTCACAGAAAGGTTATGTCAAATCACTGACATTCTTATTACTTGGATAGCAGAGATGTGTTGCTAGATACCGCTCACTGCTTGTAATATTAAAATGGGATTTTAATATTACTGCTAACGTAATAAGAACCTGCAGGGTCACACACATAGAGCAGACTAAAATTAGAGCAATGGATCCAAGTTGGACTCGGATACAAATATGGGCCAGACTCATAACAGATGGGTCTAGGGTTACACAGCTTACCTTGATGCTGCTCACACTCACTTAAGGCAGTCACTATTATAAATAGTACTACTAAGGGGGCTACTAAGATACACAATTCTGAACCCTAGCCGCACTTACAGAAAAGTGAGTGAGTGAGTGACAGGTTTCTTCTCTTCTCTTTGCAGCTAGCACTGTGTGAGAGACGTGAGGCTCCTCTTTGCGGACATTGGGCGTTCATGAGTCTGTTCATGTGTATACTGCAAATGCATCGTTTCTATTACGGTGTTGGTGATTCACGCTTCAAGAGGTAAATCATTTAAAAATTAGATTATGGCTTTTTCGCATGGATCCTCGGTGGGAATCCCTGTTTTCCACTGCGTGTTATATCCGTAATTCCCAACACTACGAGCATGAAAGTTGCATAAGCCACCTTCATTTCATCCGTGCATCCCATGCCTCTAAAGATCTTCTCCAACTCCTTGATCCAAAGATCCACTTTCTTTGGATCAATTCACCTTTAAATTGTGGCGGATTGTTGCGGTGAAACTTTGACAAATTCTGAGCCTCAGCTATCACTTCCTGCTATTGGGCAGCCCTCTAATTTGGTTGTACTATTACATCAGCCATTCTTTACATCGCTGCTGCTGCCATAGCCATACTCTCATTATCACGTCTCGTGTCCATATGCGCGCCTCTACCACGAGCCATTACCTTTCTTCAACATTAGACTAAACAAAATATAATTAAAATTAAGTACAATCATTCAAGCAACATTGTCTCCTTATGGAAACCAAACACAGAGAAATACATAGCACAAACAAGACAGACCTAACCATAAACTCGACAGACTAAACTTGGACTCTGATACTAACTAATGTAATACCTTCCGAAGGGAATTACATTTCAGACTAACCTTTTATTTTAAAATTTTATTTTTAAAACTTTACCCAAGTCATAATTAAGATTTAATATTGTAGTAGGTTTTAAAATTCCTTTCGCAGGTAACATAAACTTAACAAAACATAAATAAACACAAGATATAGAGAATTAAACAATACACTTTACATATAAATACACAGTTTACTGAAAAACAGAACTACATAATACTTACATACCAAAAGGACATAATTATAACTATCATGACAAACTTAAACTGGCCCAAGTTCATTACACCTAAGGGAAGGGTCTTCCACTAGATCCTCCTCAGAATCCTCACTAGACAAATTCCCTAGCCAGGAAATGTCTCGACGAAAGGGAGTCTGAGCAGAAGATATCTCGGAATCCTCCCTAGGAGAATAGTGAAGATCACCCCACAAATCCCTTATAAGCATATGAAACTCTAGATAAACTATAGCAAAAAAAGAAAAAGTAGCAACCCCATGGTGAGTCCTACTCACAGATAGAGTAATATCTCCATAATACTCTATACGCTCTATATCTAAATGGACACGCCAGGCATCAATGCCTCCATGAAACTATACTCTAATGTAACCCAGCAGATCTTTCCTTGCTGCCATCATAGATCTTCATAGAGCATAAACATAAAACAGAGCAGATAGAACAAAACCATAAAGAGGTGAGATCCCCTACATCACATACCAGTATGGCAGCAAAGAAACAATAATGACAATAAAGCCACATAGTATAGAGTTAACAATTACAGTCATTATATTTATCAACAGATAATTCAACAATGTATATATATCACAACAACATGTCCAATGACTATGCAAATGCTCAATGAACTGACCCTCACTTTATGGAGCTAAAACTAAACATCGAAGAAAATGATCAGGGAGTCATGTCTGTATATCGTCAGCCTTAAATCAAATGCTTTCAAATATATCAGCATATGCATCATGGCTTATACAAGACATTCTACACTGGATCGGGAATAGGAATAATGTCTCATCGAGATCATTGGTGCATTGCAACAGTCACCACAGCACAGTAGAGCTACTAACTGGCCACTTGTGGGATACCAGCGCCTTGATGCCCCCAAGGTCATTCATAGACCTTCACTACGCAATTCGCACCCTCACAAATGTGTAATTCATCTCCTAGGCATACAGCCTTAACAACAAAGTCACCACGACTTTCACAATGCATGATTACATGACTCAATAAATCAATAATCATTAACTACATAAATTCCAATTCAAAACAAGCCACCATTGGGCTTAAACCGTCAACTGACATCTCCGGGTCCAGTACGTCGGCCCAGCTGCAAGATTGTTATTTTTCTCAAACGTGAAACATTTTCACTGTTTTAACACAAATGCGTAACACTTTCTGTTACGTCACTAAATCGCGTAACATTTTATGTCATTTTTCAATCGTATAAACATTTCAAAACATCTTCTCAATTGCGTAACTCAAAAACCAATGTTTTTAAATCGCGTAAGGTTTTATCAATGCTTTTCAATCACATAAAACATTCTAAACTTACTTTTTGAAACTTTCCATGTTTAATATAAAGTTTGAACCTTAATCCTAATACTTTCTTGCCAAATCTCCTTTAAGTGATATTTCCTAACGTTTTTCATAAAACTATATTATTCTAATTAAATCTAGAAATTTCAAAAAAAAATTCTTTACTTATACTAAAAACTCACTTAAACAAAATACTTTAAATTTCAAATCATTCTTCAAAACTTATTTCCATTACTAAGGCTGAAAATTAATTCTTTTTAAATAATAAAACTTTGTTCATCTTCTTTTTGACTTATAAATCCTTAAACCCTATTCTAGTCCCCTAATCATTTAAGTTCTCAATTAATAAAACATTTTTGCCTTGGATACCCCTCTTTGGGCTAAGTGGTCGTGAGCCAAAAGTGGTCCTTGGGACCAAAAAGCTTGCCTTTCACACATAAAACAAAGCATACAAAGCATTTCAATCATCAATTCATATAATAGCAATTTCATGCATACTATAAAAATCATATAATCACATATAGCCAAACAAACATAAATCATAAAATACTCACAACCAAGTGAATAAATCCTCACATGGATTTTTCACCAACAAAACACAAATTTCGTTTCTCACCACCAAGATGGTTGATGAGGTTAATCTCCCTCTTACCTTAGATGATGATCAAAGCTCTTTGTTGTCTTCTTGAAAAAGCTTCTCCTTCCAAAAAGATCCTTAAAACAAAACAAACATATAGTTATAACATCTAGGACTTGGAACAAGATGACCATGAATCAAGATTATGGTCTAGAATATGAAAATAAAACTTAGAAATGAAGATAAGGAACTTCACCTAGAGCCTTCAAACTTCAAGCTTTGAGAAAGAGATTAAAGATGGATGATTTTGAAGAAACTCAACATGAGAGTGTCTTAAAATGGTGTTTAGATTCAAGAAACAAGATTATTTTGAATTGATCAAGATTGAAGGGTGAAGGAGAGGTGTTGGCCGAGATTCACAAAGGAGAGAAAAAGAGAGATTTTTGGTATATTGTTTCTCAAAAATAAGACAAGAAAGGTTTAAGAGAGAGAAGAAAATATTTTTGGTCACAAAGTTTCTCCTAGAAGCTCCTTATGGCCGTGGGCCATCAATGGTGTTGGTGGACAAGCTTCTCCTCCAAGATTGCTTTCCAAGCTTGTTTAGGAAGCTTTCCTCCTATTAGTGCAACACAAAAAGTCTAAGTCACTAAACTTGACTCCAATAAACTTCTCTTGGAAGCTTTCTTCCCATTGGCTCAAAACAAGTGAGTCATGAAAAGAAAAGATAAAAGGTTATGACTAGGCTCAAGACTAGTCATCTAACTAGATATTTACTGGTAGCTATTACCCAATGGATAAAGGCTACTGCTAGCAAAACTAGTATTTATTATCCATAATAGAATGTACCTAGATTTCATCAGTTAGATAAAATCTTAGAAAAAGAAAAATTTTGAAATCTGTTCCTGATTTCGGGTTTGGTAAGCTCCCTCGGCCCTGAGTGAATTGTCAAAAATTTTCTAGTCTCGAAAATTTTTTATTTTTCCGGCACCACTTCAAACACACAAAAGCTCAAAAATAATAATAAAATAATCAAATAAAACAAACAATTCACAAAAGTCATATAAAAACACAAATAACAAGAAAAAGGAATTTTGGGGTGTTACAAATAAAATAAGAAATAACAAAATAATAGCAAAAACAAATAATGAACAGAAACTAAAAGGATAAAAGAGTAAAGAAAAAGAAAGAAAATTTAGGTTACCTCCCAAAAAGCGTTTATTTAACGTCATTAGCTCGATGTTGCCTTTCCAACTAATCAAGGTTGCATAAAGAAAGAGAAATAAGACAACGTCTTTCCTTTTTTAGGTTTATGCCTCTATACTCGGTCAATGGCCTTAAAATTACCTCCAAAAGCATTTTGAACTTGACCTGAACTAGGTTATCCTGAATTCATCTTAGCATGAGAAATTCCACCAGTCCATGGGGGTTTCAATTGATCAACATGTAAGGGATTAGCTTGTAGTGAATCATGGATAATAGGAGGACCTCTTTCCTTTTTATCAACAATCTTGGGATTGGGAAGATCAACATTAATCAATGATTAAGGACTCTTACCAGCCAATTCTTGTTGAGGCTTACCTTGAATGCATTTGACTAGGGCATAGAAATCTGATATCAGTGCAAATTTATCAAAGATATTGATGGTCACCTAATCTCCTTCTACCCTTAAAATAAGCTCACCTCTAGGGACATCAATCAAAGCTCCTGAAGTAGCTAAGAACGATCTTCCAAGAATCAGAGGGATATCAGCATCCTCATCCATATCTAAAATCACAAAATCTGCTAAAAAGAAGAATTTGTCCACATTTACTAGCAAATCTTCAACTATACCATATGGACGTTTGATTGAACGATCAGCCAATTGAAGAGACATCGTAGTGGACTTCACTTTTTCAATCCCAAGCTTGTGAAGAATTGACAATGACATTAAATTGATGCTAGCTCCTAAGTCACATAGAGCCTTCTCAATGGTCAGCTTGCCAATGGTGCACAGAATAGTGAAGCTCCCTGATCCTTCAACTTGGGTGGTAGCTTCCTCTAAATAATAGTGTTGCACTCTTCAGTAAGTGCTATAGTCTCATCTTACTGAGTTTCTTCTCCTTTGATAATAGATCCTTCATAGATCTGGCATATGATGGCATCTGTTGAAGTGCTACAACAAAAGGAATGTTTATCTACAACTGCTTCAAAATATCAAGGAACTTTGAGAACTGCCTCTCTTGCTTCTCCTGATTTTCCTTCTTCAATCTTTGAGGAAATAGCATCCTAGCGTACAGTGAAGGGTCAAAAGGTTTACCCAAATATGAATCCTTCTTCTTTCTTTGAACTTTAGGTTGTTCCTCTTTCAAGTTATCCTTCTTAATCTCTTTTTCTTTATCACCATCTTCCTCTTGGACATGACTCGTATGAGGAGGTACTTCCTTATCTTCATCTTCTTTTGGTTGAGGACTAATAACTTTCTCACTCCTCAAAGACATTGTCATACATTATTTTTTTGAATTAACCACTGTATCACTTGGTAAGGTGCCTAGAGGTCTCTCTGAGAGCTATTTGGCTATTTGACTTACTTGATTCTCTAAACTCTGAATAGTTGCTCCTTAATTATGAAAATTAGCTCTTGTTTCCTCCATAAAAGTGCTGGTGCTAAGAGCAAGTTTCTCAATAATACTTTCAAGATTGGATAGCTTTTCTTGCTGAGATTGTGAAGATGGTTGTTGATAGGGAGGTGGTGGTTGTCTTAGCACATTCTAATTAGTCCATGAAAAGTTTGGATGATTCCTCTACCCCGGATTGTATGTGTTGGAATATGGGTTACCTTGTGGTCACAAAGGATTGCCTATATAATTAACTTTCTCTTGAGGAATAACACCCGAAATACTTGCTTCTGCCTGACCTCCACCAAACTGATTTTGTTGCACCAGCTGTAGAAGCGCTAGTTTAATCTCAAAATTGTTTGCTTGGATAGCATGTTGCACAATACTGGTTGAGACATTTTCAGAAGATAGAGTTGCATAGTAGGTCAAAGTGCGTCTTCTTTGTGCAGTAGCGTTCTCAGTCATCTTTTCTTCTAAGCTCCTTCTTTCTCTAGCTGCTTTCCTGTTTGCTCTTTCTATTCTTGTTATCTCTGAATCAAAAAATAATTCTTCTGAATCCATAATACCTTGCATAAACAAACAAACAAGCAAACTAGTGTAAAGTAAAGAAAAGAAATTAAAAACAAAAAAATAAAAAATAAATGACTATAAAAATAAACAAAGAAAACAAGAATTAATAAAAAGAAACAAATTAAAAAGAAAATTAAATAAATAAAAATAAAATAAGAAAAATAAGTGCTTAAATTAGTGTCTCTTCAACTACTATTTAATATTGAAAACAATATTCCTCAATAATGGCACAAAAAACTTGTTGTTATATTGACAAGTGCACCAAATCACAAAAGTAATAAAGAGTGAGTTAAGTATCGTTTCCACGAGGATTATATTGTCAATTATTAAATTCGCCAAATCGACATTATTCAAGCTATCGAAAAGGGAGTTGGTAAAAATAATAGTAAGAAAGAATAACAAAAATAAAAAGAGTAAAATTTAATTAATTAGGAAAAGATGAAAGACAATGATATGAAAGTGTTAGGGGTTAGATTTCACTTGAACTCTTTTAATGCAAAATCAAATATTGGTTTAATCAAGTTTTATTCCAATAATCCATGGTCAATTCCCAAAATTAATTAATATCCAATTCCTTGGTATATTAATATTCTTCACACTATTTAGAATTAACTAATCCCTTAGTCTAACCCAAATAGAGAAGGCACTATTAAAAATGAGGGAATTAAGAGAAAGACCACACAACCCACAACATCTATTCCTAGTGATTGCGGAAATCATGGTGTTTATCACAAGTTCTAGGTTCATGCAAATTTTCCTAAATCGTACATCAACCCAAAAATCATTCCCAAATTGGCCAGATTTAGAAAAACATTAAGAAAAGAGATAAACATATAAATTATGAAATAAAAACATTGATTAAGCATAATAATGAGTTTACATAATCAAAGAACAAGATCCATTATCACCCTAACAAAAAGGTTTAGTCACACATGTAAAAAGAAAAACACAAAGGGAAGAATATGATAAACCTCATTGTAGATAAGTGGAAAAGTTGAAGAGAATTACTGATCTTCAAGCCTAATTGCGCCCACACTACTTTTGGGTTGGTGCCTCTTGATGACTACTACACCCATTATGGGTTCTTGCAGAACAAATTGAAAAACTCACCAAAAAGGATTGATATCAATTAACAACCAACAACACAACATCATTAATATTGTCCAAAACAGCACCCATCTATGGCACTTAAGACTTTGACCAAACTCAAAAACTGACAACACTCACCTCAGCAATATAAGTGTAGAATTCATAACTTGTCATGGGATTCTCAATATTTGCAATCAATTTACTTCATTCTTTCTTTGATTTATGCCATTCAAACAACCAGCATGGTAAAACATGGATTCTCTCTACTACTTAAAATATCATGCTCAAACATGTAAGTAGTTATGCAAAACAGAAAATAGAAAATAGAAAAATGAAGAAACTTGTGTCTCATACCCCATTATATTGTTTCAGATGTAAAAAGGAAATAATAAAAAATAATAATGCATGATTTCCAACCTAGTTTAACTAAGCCGTGAGTAAATATATGAGTACGCTTTACAGGACTCCACCATTGTTAAGGTAGCCAACTCAGCAGAAGAGTATTTTATCTTAGGTTCTCAACCAAACAACCATCACACCAAAGTTGGAGTATTTAGCACAAAAAGCCAAACATGAAAAAAAATAAGTGACAAAAAAAAACCATTAGGATAAGAAGTGATATGATCAAGCTAAGAGCAAGGATTTGTTTACAAATAAAGCACCATCAATGGAAGAGACCTAGTAACTAACAATTAATCAAATCAAACCCACACCATCTCTAAGCTAAACAAGAGTTCATTTTTTTTTTCATTTTTCTTCTTAACAAATAACCTATGGACATCCATACTAACTCACAACACACAATCAAGATTCACCTTGCATTCTATAATCACTACTCTATACTATTTGCATGCTACCAGCTTACATTTTTTTTACTTCAAACTGGGATTTTAAGCCATAAAAGAAACTTAGCAACTAAACCAGCAATCTATCCCATTCATTTGCATAAAAAAACTAGAACACATATGATAATGCCCCAAGTAAATTTTATAGTTCAAATTCCAAAACAAAAACAAGAAGGAGTAACTAAACTAACATCATAGCATATGAGGGAAAAGAAGCAGAAACTAGCCATTGCCTAGGTTTATTCCATAACACCAATGTGATCCAACACCTCAAATAGGTCAATATTCAAAACATAATTCAAGCACGCACCTCCATCATTTGAGATCACATAAGCATGTGTAAAACAAGACTGCATAGATTCAATCAGGTAAAAGAAAAAAAAAAGGATAGAAACATTAAAACATATGAAAAACTAAGACTTTGCAAAAAACAAAAAAAAAGCAGAACTAGTGAAAATCCAAAACGAATCCATATCCTTTTTTATTCTAAAGAAAGAAAACTTGCCAGATATCACATATTGATATTCAAATTCATTTTTAACTTCAACAAAAGATATTTTCTTAATCAATTTAACCGGTGACTAACTCCAGCCATACTAACATTCATCCTGATACCCAATTTTAACAACTTACTTTATTACCAAAGTATTTTGTAGGTTTTAAAATCTAAGTTTGCACTAATTACTACTGTGAAGCATTACCTCGCAATATACCACCATAGTTAAATGTCATTTGCCTTCCCGAAATAGCCAATAATCACATATGAACAATGAACAACTTAACAATTTTCAACTTGCCCAGGATACAACTAAGCCACTAAGCCATTTTCTTCAAAAGCTTGTTCAACTCTAGCTTCTTTTTCTCTTTGCAATTACAACAAATGAATCAAGAAAAAACAACATACATTTTTTTTTTATACTTAGGACACACTTTATTGAGAATAGAAATAAAACATGATTGACTAACATGTTTCAATAGATTTTTTTATCTCCTAACTAATAGAAAACTTGTTTTCAATACTTATTTTGATCCATTACCCTAAAATCCAACAACCTAGAAACAAAAAAAAAAAAAAAACTAAGACACTAGAGATTGCCATGTCAAATAACCACTCAAGCAGCACATATCCAAACAAACCAACTACTTATTAGAAAACAAACAAGAAATTAACCCTACTCAAATCATGTCATTCATCAAGGATTATCAATTGTAATAATTTTAATTTTTTATTATTTCCAGAAAAGCAAACATAGGGGTAAATTGATTCATCATAGCAAATTGAAAGGATGCAACCAGAAAAATGACAATTGTAAATCCTGCTTTATGGTTCCAATTATGACTCCATGTAAATAATCATGCCAAGCATGTATACCACTTATGTCAACTGAAACCATATAAACATATAGAAAACTCAATTGCACAAGTTCAATAGGAAAAATTATCAAACTCCACAAAAAATAAAATAGAGCCAATCAACTGAAAATCAACCTAGAATTGCACATATCCAATAGGAAAAATTATCAAACTCCACAAAAAGAAGCAAAGTAGGGCTTGACCACGGAAGATCAATTTAGAATTGCACAGATTCAATATAAAAACATCAAACTCCACAAAAGAATAAAACAACACCAAACATTGAAAATCAACTTAGAATAGCATAGCTTCAATAAGAAACATCATCAAACTCTACGCAAAAAAAAAAAAGCAAAGCCAAACCACTGAAGCTTTGCAACCATCTATATTTTTTTTAACACTTTGGAATTTAGCTAGAGCTAAGCAATCCTTGCTAAATTGTCATCAAAATCAGACCAGCTTAAGTTCACAGATTAGCTTTTAATATAGCAAAATGAAAGGCTATGATTGATTTGAACAAAAAATGAACTAAGTCACCTTACAACAAATTAAAATATCTATCACTCTGGACTTCCATTAAATAGATCATGTGTGTCCTAATCAATTTATGATGACACCCAAAACCTTACTACCAGATATCACTACATATCTCAGGAATTCAAACTATCACCTAACTAACAATGTTACCATGCTTACATTATATTCATAGGACTGCAAAATTGAAGTAAAATAAACAAAAAAAGAGAAAAATTTGGTTAGCCCCACGAGTTCCCAAAGCTGGAATTGCCTCTGTGAATATGGGATTCCTTCTGAATGCCCAATCTTTCCTCAACAATTCTCTGTATCCTTCTTTCTCTAACACTCTCTTCTTCCTTTTTCTTTTTTAGAAATTTTTGCACTCCTTGTTTCTTTTAAAAAACCTTTGTCTTTTTTTTTCTATTTCTTACTTTTCTCTCTAGTTCTGCTTCTTCCTCTACCCGTTTCCCCTCCTTGTTGACCGAACCCTCAATACCCCCTTTATAGAGCTCTCTTTCTTAGACTAATTTCTGTTGTGCCCTTCTTCCTTGCATCTTGAATGCAATTGTCGTGTGTTCAAAATTGGGTTCTGAGGGTTACCTGTATAGGTACAAAATAATGAGCTTTTCTGTAGCTCAACCACAACAACGATAAGTGAGGGGGTGGATAACTGCAAAAGGTACTCCAACGCCTAAGTCAGTAGGTGCGCAAGGAGAGTATAGTGAGGTTTTGGTACTTAATGCATACCTTGTTTCTCTTTCTTACTGTATTTATATGAGCGTTTTAGGGTATATGGTGTCTAAGCATTCAGTGCATGCCGAATGCTACTACTTGGGATCTTAATGACATGATCGTGGGAGACAAGATCGTATGAAAAGGGTCGTGGAGACTGCTACTTCTTTGTCCTTGCTCACCTGCTTGTACGGGATACGATCAAGATTTGTTCCTGTCATTACGCCTAATGTTTAGGCTGCTTCATGCGCACTGTACGCTCTGGTGCCATCTTGGTGGGTCGAGTTAGAGACTCCAATCACCGAGCTTTCTCCTCCTGAGGCATGGGTTTTGAAGTTTTGATTAACTGGGCCAAAAAGGAGGGGGCTATCTATTATAAAGATGTTTTAGATGAGCCCGTCGTTTCTGTAAAGGCCCTGCTAGGTATCTTGTTTGCATATTTTATTTTTTTCACTTATCTCTTCCCACTCGAATTTATTCAAGAGTTAAAACTCTTCTTTTTATTTGCAGAAAGCATGGCTCCACTGACCGGACTCCAGCTCTTGGCTGAGAAATTGGTAGCCCGAGGTGGTGAGAAGTCAGGATCTCGGGCCTTGGCATCTGTTCAAAGGGCAGCTATTATCGTTCACTCGCTTTCAAGCAATGCAATCCTTACTTTTGCGGCCACAGTGATTCCTCCACCTCCCCCAAGCATTGAGCTGGTCCGAGATGCTAAACCGAATTCTTCTATACAGCCACTATGACCCCAGAAGAGGCAGGCCAAGGGAAGTAGGGATGATAAGGAGAAGAGGCCAGTATTTGAGGACATTCTGGAGGAGCCTGCAAGAGGCAAGGTTCCAGTTGGCCTGGGGTCAATGGGTGCTCCGAGGCCTGTCTTAACTCCGTGCCACTTTCCATCGGGATCAGTGTGGGCTTTAGGTGCTTATCCTGTGGGCTCGGGGTGTCACCTATTAAGTTTCGCTGAAACTGAGGTATTGATGGAGTACGACATGGAGGAGATCCTTCATGAGGCCCAACTCCGATGTTTACGCACTGTCTCTGCCTTTTGATATATGGAGGAAGGCTAAGAGTCTATTTGGGAGGTCACCAACTTAGAAAGAGAGCACAACACTCTTCATGGAGAACTTACTAAGAAGGATAGGCAACTAGTCCAGTCCGTCCAAGAGGTTATTGAGAAAGATGAGCAATTGGCTCGGGCCACCCGAGAAATTACCCAGAAGGATAGGCAGCTAGCCCAAGCTACCATGGAGTTGAAGTCACTCAACACCAAGGTTGATAGGCTTTGGGCTGAGGTTGCCTGCCTTACTATTGAAGTTGTTGAGGTTCCTTCTCTTCGGGCTCAACTCGTAAAGGTGGAACCGCTAAGAACCAAGACTACTGAGGTGGATAAGCTCCAGGCCGCACTTGATAAGGCAATGACTTGGGAAGATGTGATGAAACAGAATTTGTCCTTGACCAAGTCCACCCTTAACGGTGTCCGTGATCAATATGAGCTTTTGAAAGAAGAACTTGACTAGATGATCGATGAGTTATCGAAATTCGTAGACAAGAAGTTTGATAATGCCCTAAACTAACTCCATATTCTTAACCCTGACCTTAATGAGGAGGGGGTCTATGTATTGAAGGTGGTCCAGGATAGTCATATTGTGGACATGGCAGTTTTAGGGGTTGCCCCAAATGATCAATCAGGTTCTAAGGTAAAAGATGGGGAAAGGATGGAAACAGTGCCAAAGGTTTGGCGAGAAGCAGCCAATGTAGTTGTGGCTAGGGCTATGTAGACTAAGGTGGTTTAGACCGAGGGGGCGCAGGCGGTGGAGACTTCAGAGGGTCAAAACCTCATTTTTTGATGTCCAAGTTTTATTTTTTCTTTGCCTCCTACGTAGGGCTTCATTTACGTATTTGGACAAGTCTTGGTCTCAGACATTTTATTCTTCTAATAATTGCTCTTTTACAATGGTGTCAACACTTTTTCCAGGATGAGTCCAACGCTCAATCTTGGTGCTGCTTTCATGCTTGTTGAATTTTTTTACCTTGTAGCATCGAGATGCGTCTGACGCTCAATCTCGGTGGCAAGACTTTGAAGCTGGTGTCCTTTTAGCAGCCTTTGCTCTGTAATTTGTAGCAGTATGTGCTTGTTTGGGGAACTTGCTTTGAATTTATTGGGGATTAAGGTTATTTATATGCAATAGCAATTTTCGCTCTGTTTCTTAACTACCCACTGACTTAGTGGTCAATCACAAGGAAATAACAATTAAATGTGGCTTTAAACATGTAGTCACTTCACCTTTCTAGGAGCCAATCAAAATGTATTATTCCCTCTATAAATGGGGAATATTTGCAGTGGGGTTGTCACTTGTTCCTTTCATTTTCTAGTTATGCTCGAGGTGGCTTTTTTTTTCTAGAGAATGACTCATTTCCTGCCTCTTGTAGGCACGTGGAGAGTCATATCCCCTTCTGAAACCATCTTCCTTTTCTTCCCTATATTTTTAAAGGTGTTTACTTTTATCCTACGTGTCTCACTAGAGGAGGCCTTTATTTCCAAGCGTAATGGTTCGGTGAGGACCAAGTAACTGCCCTATGCAGCTTGGTTAACCCATTTCTTAGTTGCACAAGTCCTTTTCTTCCAAGCGTGTGTAGCGGTGGGGTAAGGTCCTGCTTCTATTAGAAAGGCTTGGAGCTTCTATTTATAGTTCCTGTAAGGCGTGGATGGGTTGCACCACCATCTTCCTTTGCTCCCCTAACTACTACCCTTCCATGGGTGCACAAGGATGGTTAGGAAGTGTAGGGTCGTGAGACCTATCTTCATTCTAATAAAGGAAGAGGTGGTTGTCCACTTGCACAGTGAGGATCCATTGAGGCAATCGTGGTTGGCGTTTGACCATCATCATTAACTGACCAGGCTATCTTCTCAACTTCTTTCAAAAGGGCAGTATTTGGAAAAGGACTGCTCGTAGACTCTTCTTGTAAGACTGATGATGTATGGAATGTGAATAATAATAAATTTGATATTCTTTTGAATGTTTTCTATTGTATATTTTCTCTACTAAGATGAGTCCAACACTTGATCCCAATGATTGTTTTGCACTTACCGAGGTGGGTTTGACGGTCGATCTTGGTATGCAAATTACTGGGATGGGTCTAACAATCAACTTCGGTAGCTGCTTTGTCAGATTGATGAACACTTGCTTTGCTCAGCTGAGATGAGTCCAAAGCTTGAATCTCTGTGGTTGGGTTCATTTAATTAGATGAACAGTCATTTTGCCAGTCGAGATGAGTCTGAAGCTCGAATCTCAGTGGTTGGGTTCATTTAACTGGACGAATATGCATTTTACTAGCCTATATGAGTCCAAAGCTCGAATCTTGATGGTTAGGTTTGTTTAATGCACGTGACACAGAATCCTCTGGGTGTGGGGTCCATGATATCGAGCAACGGTTGATTATGCTTAATCACTATAAACTATGATGGGTTTATGGGTTAAGGTGAGGCTATAAAGGTATGGGTGAAAACCCTTGAATGTGTTGCTTGACCCCATAGGGTGTTCAAGTGGATTCCCCTATCTAGCCATCAAGTATAAATATGCTTAACCTCTTAAACTATGGTAGGTTTATAGGTTAAGGTGAGGCTTAAATGGGCACGAGTAAAAATCCTTGAATGCTCTACTTGACCCCAGAAGGTGTTCAAGTGGATTCCCCAAGTTGGCCTTCAAGTAAAGATACCAAAATAGTTAATCCTTTTGGATCTTATATTCCTCGGACCTTACCAAGGCATGGTGACCTTGTGGGTTGTGGCAGGCCTAAGCATTTGGGGACTCGAGGTCACTAACGAGATACTAACTGTAAATATTGATGAGCTAGAGTACCTATCGACTCAAAGTCGCAACCGAGGTATTGGGTTCTAGATGAGACAATAGTCATGAAGAAATGCCAATTCACTGATATGCAAAGATATTCATTACACAGTAGAAGTAAAGATTATAAGGCATTGCATGATTATGTGGGTTACTTCATGGTAGGGATTGTTCTCTTGGTTTCCATGCCACAATCGTGCTCTATCTTGATCATGGGCATTATCTTGAGGTGAGTGTGGGTCGGGGTTATCATTTCTCGTCAGAGAACGTCTTCTTTGATAGAAAGGAGAGGGACTCTAGGGGCTATAGCTCTGTTTTCTGTAATGACCCCTCTTTTGGTTACTCTGGGCCTTCCAAACATTTTGGCCCAGATGGCCGTCCAGGATGAGGGACTCAATGGCATCTCAGATGTTGGTACAGTCCTCCGTGTTATGACTAGGACCATATTGCCATTTGCAGTATTTGGATGTGTTTCTCTGCGCAAGCTTCTTCAGAAAGAGGCCTAGGTACATCCCAGAGCTCCGCGTTCATGACTTCTTAGTAGATCTGAGCCAATGGTATGTTAAGGGGAGTATAATTGTCATTCTTCCCCTTGAGAGGTAGCCTTGGATTCCTCCCCTGCTGATTCGGCTGCTCCCCAAATCTCAGCTTAGCATCTTCTTTGTTATGATGCTTCTTGGCTCGGAGAACATCTTTGACATTGATATATTTGTTAGTGCAGGCCCAAAACTCATCCATGGCCTTGGGCTCTTTTTTGGCTAACGAGAAATAGAACTGTCCCGGATGAATTCCTTCCCTGATGTAGAATAATCCGAGTCTCTCATCCTAATCACGTACATTCACAATTTCCTTGTTGAACCATGATATAAAGTCTCAGAGAGACTCTTCTTTTCCTTGCCTTATTTGGAAGAAGTATAAAATGGATTTAGACTGCACTTTGTTGGTGATGAAGTGTAGCAAAAATCTCAAGGATAATTTTACCCAGTTGTCCACGGACCTCGGAAGTAAGGTTGTAAACCACCTCAAGGCAACTTTCTTTAAAGACAAGGGAAAAACACGACATATGCGAAAGTCATCTCCTCTAACAAATAAGAGTGTGGACATGTAAGCGTCCACATGTTCCTAAGGATTCATGGTCCTGTCGTAAGCTTCGATATTGGCAGGATACTTGAAGCCTTTCAAGAACCCATAGGCCATCAATCTATTAGAGAATAGTTAGTTTTATAATATCGTGTCCATTACTGTGTGTGTCTGCTCTCTTACATGGACAGGTTCAAGCTGACGACCGGGGTCCATGATCCTGGAGTTCTCCGATTGGTGGTCATTGTGCCGGTAATGGTCTTATATATTTTCATGGTTCCTAGCTAGGGAGCAGTTCTCCGCTTCATTGCCCTGGTTAGCAGTCGTCTCCAGGTTTTGGATTCTCTCGTCTTGACTGTGAATCCTTTCATCTTGGAGTCTAACCAAGGAGAGCAGTTTTGCTCTGGACAACTCTTGGTGATAAGTCATGCCCCAACGGGACTGAACTTCATTTTCCACCCAATCACCAAGGCGTTGTAGTGCCGACACTCGCAGCTCAACTTCCCCGAAAGGTGCTCTCTGAAGGCCAAGGCATTGCCTTGCCAAAATCCTCAGGGAAGGAGAAGGGAGATTCTCTCCAGTGAAAGAAGTATCTTGCCCATGTTGTCTGGGTTATGGGCAGGCTATGACCAGCTCCATGACTAGCTGGTGAGTCGCAGGGTTAGACATTGGGCGGCAGTTCGAAGAAGGAAGGTTACACGTAGTGGAGGCGCGATT
Source organism: Ormosia semicastrata (assembly GCA_029884595.1). Classification (NCBI taxonomy): domain Eukaryota; kingdom Viridiplantae; phylum Streptophyta; class Magnoliopsida; order Fabales; family Fabaceae; genus Ormosia; species Ormosia semicastrata. The sequence continues at coordinate 34,219,511 of JAQQTO010000063.1, forward strand.
CTGGTTAGTTGATGTCTGTCTCCTTCTTGTGTTCACTATAGTGGTGATAATATGGGGAGTTTTTAAAGTTGGGAGTAGAAATTTATCTTTTTCCCACAGACGATGCCAATGTTCAGAACTGGGTTCTGAGAGTTACCTATATAGGTATGAAACGATGAGCTCCTCTGTAGCGCATCCACAACAGTGACAAACGAAGGGTGGGTACTTGCAAAAGGTACTTCAACGCTCAAGTCAGTAGGTGCGCAAGGAGAGTATAGTGAGGTTTTGGGACTTAGCTCATACCTTGTTTCTTTTGCTTACTGTATTTATATGAGCATTTTAGGGTATGTGATGTCTGAGCATTCAATGTGTGTCGAATGCTACTACTTGGGATCGTGGTGACACGATCATGGGATATAGGATCGTGGGGACAAGGTCGTGGAGACCACTACTCCTTTGTCCTTACTTGCCTGCTTGTATAAGATATGATCAGTATTTGTACTTGTCATTACGTCTAGCGTTTAGGATGCTTCATGTGTACTATACGCTCGGGTGCCATCCTGGCAGGTCGAGTTGCTCCAGTTTGGGTCCACAACCTAGTCCATAACACCATGTGTGCATGAAAAAAAAATAGTGAAGTGGGTGATATCTCTATGTGTGTGCAGGACTGGTAGCGAATAAGAATGGTGTAAGATGACGATGATGAAGCCGAGGAGCCGTGTACATAGAGAGAAATTGGGAATGGGCTAATGTATGGTGGTGAAAGTTTATGTGGGTGAGGATTTTTGTGGGTGGAGGGAATGCCTTTGCGAGAGAGAAATAGGTTTGGATGTTTGGGTGTACGGGGAGAGAGATAAGAGAGTTCTGCTTTCTTTTCTTTCTTTTTTTATTATCTTTTTTCGTTTTTCATTTTTTGTTTTTTTGTATTTGTTTTTCTTTTCTTTAATTAATTTTTTTTTTCAATTTGGGTTATGGGTTAACTAAGTTATGGGTTTTTATTTGTAGGGAATAAGTCCAAGTCGCATGAATTCAATAAAATAAAAAAAATAGGCTAGGTAAAATAGATATGAATTGGTACCTAGTACTAGGTCAACATTGTTCCTAGACTATAGCACAAAATTAATTTTTTAAATATTTTTTCTTTTCTTTTTTATTAATTAATTTTTTTTAATTTTTTTCTTTGTTTTTTCTTTTTTCCTTCAATTTTCACTTGAAATTTATTATTATTATTATTATTATTATTATGATCATTATCATAATCATTATCATTATCATTATCATTATCATTATCATTATCATTATCATTATCATTATCATTATCATTATCATTATCATTATTATTATTATTATTATTATTATTATTATTATTATTATTATTATTATTATTATTATTATTATTATTATTATTACACATGAAAAATAACAAAACAAAATAAAAATAAAATAACTGGACAAAACTAGGTGTTCACAAACTTGTCATGAAATATTTTGTCCATATTTGCGCCTTTTTGTACAGAATTAGGGGGCAAAGAAGAATACCGAGTGAAAGCAGTCTTAATTAATGATAATGAAAATAGCTGAAGTTTATAATACTTATTCTGATTAGCCTCACCATATTGGGTAATGAATCTACTGTTGTGCTCTATCATGGACTTGCCATCTTCACCTGAAAAGGTAGTGAAATAAGGAGTCTTAAACCCCCTTGGCAATGACATCATCGTATCGACCCATTCTATATATGACCTTTTATACATGGGTATGTTTAAAGGCCTCAACTCCATTCCAAAATGCCTTCTAATCTTTTCAACTATCATATTTTGATCAATCAGTAGTTGGATAGCAAGTTGGTTGGGATTCGATAGTGGTACTGAGATCTGTTCATGCTATCTTGGAGGTGTACTAGGCATCCTAGTTGTCAGATGCTAAGTCGACTACTCAAGGACATTGGTGTACATTGGCTGGTTCAGAATAGGTGGAACTAGGTTCTGTTGTTGCTCTTTGCCATAAACCAGTGCTATGTAGTACCAATTCTATTGTTTCATAATTGGTTGGTAAGCAAACTACAAAGAAAAATGCTAAAAGGCAAAAGTAGAAGACAAAGAGATGGAAAAAAGTGTTGATGTATTAATTTATTAGTTTGATTGTTGTATCATATTTATAATTAACTCTCTACACTATTTATAGAACAAAATTGAATCGTTAATTCACCTATATCCTATTTATAGTACTTTCCCACATGTGTTTGTCATTTTCAGATAACTGAGTAGGTTGTTCGTGCTGAACTTTCTCAGCATGAACTTTCTCAACTTCTTCTTGGCTCAACTATGACTTTTCTTTGTTAGAATTTTTTATGCTTATATTTTTTAACTTGATTTCTTCAAAGTATAACTTTGCACACCTTGTCTCTTTAGGATTGTAATCTTATTCAAAAAGGCTTCAAACAAACTTCTTGTATTCAAATATTCTCAACTTGTAAGAACTTGATTAAAACTTCTATTCTGATGCTTCTCATCTGATGCTGGTCATATTGAGTTTTAGATTTCACCTTTGGCAGCTCAATAATAGTTCATCTCGATAATTTTGATTAGCTTTGCTTTCCAGATTTGTCCTTTACTAACTTGAGAAGGGTTCTTCAAGAGCTTGAACGTTCTCAACTAAAATTTTCAAGTCTTTAGTCTTCTCAAGAAGATTTCTTCTCACTTTGTTGATATGAGCTTGATATTTTAAAAGAAAAACCATGCTCATCTAATATACTTCATTCTCCAAACATATTTTGGGAGATTTATTTGGTCTTCATGCATGTTGATATGAACATTCTCAGGATATTCTCATGGACCAACTTTCTTAGGTTCTTCTAGAACTTTCTCTCGTTGTCCAAGAACTCTTTCAGGTCAGTAAGGAACTTTGTCACGTTGTCAGGAAACTTTCTCAAGTCTTCCATGAACTTTCTCAAGTTGCTCTAGCCATCTAGAGATCTTTCTTATATGAACTTTCTCAAGTTATTCCAGCCATCTAGAGATCTTTCTCATGAATGATTTTCAAGTCCTGTATATCAATAACTCCAAGAAAACCCCACAGAAGTGCATTGATTCCCTTAAGAATGTTATAGTAATAAACCAAGCTTTTGAACATAGTTTGTTAGCATCAAAACTAAAATAGGAAATATTACCACAAAAGGGCTTTGGAGCTTACATTTTTCCCTTTTTTGATGATGATAAATTATTTGAAAATTTTAAATGAAACTTGTGAAGGTTAAGAAATTCAACTATGATTTTCCTACCACATTTTTCTCTCACATTACTTTTTACAATACTCCCTACACCATTAATCATATCACTTTTTTTCTATCATTTTCTCTCACTTAATCACAACCATTCAAAGTGGTGTACAAAGTGGTGTTTGAGAAAAAATGATGTAAAAGCATCATTTTTCTAAGAAATTTTACCATTTCTACTTTAGACATGAGAAGGGTTAGATCTCAATACTTAATAGTTTTCAGTGACTCTTCTCTTAACTTAATACTCATTGAAGAACATTAGTAAAAAAAAGTATCAAACATTCATAGAATAATTTACAAGTTATGAACAGAATAATATGCTTCCCCAAAATATATGCATGCATTAATAAACAAGAGGGGGAATGCATAACATATTCATTTGAAAGATTATCTCCCCTTTAGTCATTACTATAAAAGATTTTCCACATACATCTATATCTCCTATATAGAATTTTCAAAAGCATATATATTCTTCTCCCCCTTTTGACATCATCAAAAGAAATAAACATAATAGAACAATAAAGTAGAGAGAGATACCAACTATCATAGAAAGCTATTGATTATGTGCTTCATTGAAGGTTGAAGCTTTAAGAGATGAGTAAAGTGGTGAAAGAGTTGAAGCTTTGCTACATCGAACTACAACTCATTTTCGTATTTCTTTTGCAACTATTGCTCAACATTAGATACCAATACCTGAAATCATGGATTATGTTATGTATCCCCATTAATCCTTCATATAGGTCCTTTCTTGGGCATTTTGTTTTTTGTTTCTACAGCCTTCCCACCTTAGAACATGGCTTCTTTAGATCAACCTTGGTAGAATTGTAGGTTTTCTTTTTAGGCTTAGATTGAGTATGGATAGCTTGTTTAGACCTATGGTGAGTCTCACTTTCTTCAACATTCATAGCTTGAGCTAATTCCCTATCCAACTTAGCTTGTTCTTCCTCAAGCCGACTGAGAAATGATCTAAGAGAAAAACTTCTAAGGTGTCATTGTAGCATCTTCATTCATATCTTTTATGGTTTAAGAGCAAGTACTTCTTTGTTAGCTTCCTTTTTAACAAGCTCTTTCCTAGGAAGAATGATGGGGCCTTCCATATTCAAATTTCCTTCTCTAGACAGGTGAGTGAGAATGTTTATAATAGCAAAATGTGCATCAATAGTTGTAAAACCTGAAGCTGGGTCCTTTTCAGGGTTTCAATCTTCTAACAAGTTTCTTCTTTTGAAGGGTGATTGACTTGTCCTCAGTTGAGGAAAATTTCTCTAATTTCTCTACTTTAGCCACCCTAGACTCCTTCTTAATGTGTTGAGAAGATTCTTCTAGAATTTGAGAAGGTTCTGTTACTTGCTGACAGGGTTCTGGTATAACTTTCTCAGCCTCCTTGATCTTCTTTTTCTTCTTTTCTTTCTTCTCTTCTTTCTCTGCATCTTCCTCCACCTTTCTTTCATTTTCTTTTACATTCTGTCATCTTGAAAAGATGAGAGGGACTTCATGTTGCAAGCTTCCCTCTTCAAAAAGTTAGGTCATAATGTTGGCAATGTCCACACTTGCATCCACTGTTGAGAAGGTTTGAGCAATATTAATTTTTGGCTTCTCAAATTTTCTCATATTCTATCTTATTTGTAGAGGTTATTGAAATATCTTTATCAAAAGTACATTCCTCTATTTCAAGAAAAGGAATACGCATTTTAGGCTCTTCTTCCGCTAGAGGTTCCTTTCCTCAAACTGGAGAAGGTTCCTCAAGAACATAAGAAGGTTGAGCAGCTATTTAAGAAAGTTCACCGACATACTTCTCAAGTATCTTGTACTTCTTTCTCTTTTACTTTTTCTTTTCCTTTTCCTTCTACTGTTTCTTTATGCTAACTTGGGGAGTATAGAGGCTTCTTTGTATTCATATTGTGCTCCCTTGACAATTGTGATGTCTAGGTGAAGATCAATGTTTGAAACATATTGACAAGTGTCAAGTCCAGACTTCTCAACTATGTTAGCAAATTCTTAACTTATAGAGGGATCATGTTCGACAAGGGTCTATTTAGCATATGCTTCTGCTTCATTAGAATCTGGTATGACATGAGAAGGTTGACCAGTAGTACTTAAGAAGATTCACTAGCACTATTTTCAAGTGGCTTTTTCTTCTTCTTTATAGCATCTTTCTTTTATTTCTTTTAAGGTTTTGGAGATTTTTCATGCCTCTTCTAGATTCTTAATTAAAACATTTATCAACAGGTTCTTTTTGTCATGCCTTTTTCTCAATATGCGCCAACTTCAAATTCTTATTTGAGAAGATAGAACATTCTTTCTCTAATTCTTCTTCATTTAAGTCAAGATTGTAATGCTTGAAGGTTGTGGGTTATGGGCCTTCTTTTCTTTGGTATAAAGCATAATGATCATGTTAGCATCTTTAATCTTCTATGTGCTTCCAGCTTGTTATTGAATGATATGGTTTGCAAGAGAGTGTAGGAACTTGGTGATTGAGCTGAGTGAGATGTTCCTCACGAGTATGATATTCTTATACTTAAACTAAGTATCATACTTATTTTTAAACTTCTTTAAAGCAAAGAGAGAAGTGGATTTTACTTGAGGAATATCTTTGATTCAAAGTCCACTTCTTTTCCTTTACTTGCTGTGAGTTTGATTTATGATTGTATAAAGAGAGATGAAAATGATTTAGGCTTGGATTTAGATCTTTGAGAAGGTTGGCTTGAAGCAACTTTCTCATCTTTGTGGCGCAAACTTTCTAATCAACATTCTCATATTTGTAGCTTAACTTTCTCATATGTCCAGACTTCACTCTATGTTCTCAGATTGCTTTCTCAAACTCAAAAGAAAAGTTAAGAATATAACAACATATAATTTATAGTAATAACACATAACAAACCAAAATTAACATTCAAATTTAAGAATTAATCACTTGAGAACAGACATCTTCAAGTTATCTTTTATAAAGTAAAACCTTTCTTCACCAAGGGGTTTTGTAAAAAACATCTTCACATTAATGGTGAGTATCAATAAATTTAAGTTTGAAAACCCTTTTTTAAACATGATCTTAAATAAAATAATGTATGTTATCAATATGTTTAACTCTTTAATGCTGAATGGGCTTCTGAGAGAGGTTTATGACATTTGTATTATCACAATAGTGATAATAGACAGGAATGTAGTCATACAACAAAGAATAATTTCTAAGATGATCCTTAACTAATAGAAGTTGTGAGCAATAGTTGGGGGCTGCCCAGTTGTTGTCCAGAGATTTTTTTTTAAATTCTACTAGCTTTTGTCCTCTTCCTTGCACGCTCTGTTACTTTCTCTAAATGTGAGAATTGGGCTTCGATGTCTCCATCAAAGTCGTAGATCATTCTTTTATCATTCCAATGTCATTAAAATCATCCCAAACCAATGTTTGTGACACCATTTACTCTCAAATTGCCACAACAATGTTAGTAGTGCTCAAACTCACTTTTCTCACTTCTATGGGCCTCTTATTGACTTTGTACCTTACTCATCTTAGTCAAACATCATAAACAGATGCATTGGAGTTCCCATTGGCTTTGCATTCTTCATATAAAACTATCTCAACAAGTTTTTGGTGCATTTTTCTTAATATGTGAAAATTTCAGACTTGCTAGATTTGTCGGCCAAGAAGGAACTTCATTTCTCCTATTATTCTCATTTGTCATATATCATAAAACTATTTGCATAACTTCTCATTAGTATATCCAAACACTATATAATCAACATATATATGAATAATTAAAAGATCATTCTTGAATGTGTTCTAAATAAAGTAGTGTCCACCTTTTCTATTGTAAAACTACTTAAACTAATCAAAATTTCATACCAAACTCATAGAGCTTGCGTAAGTCCAAAACCAGCTCTAGAAAGTTTGAATATATGGTTAGGAAACTTCTTATCCTTAAAACTAGTTAGTTGAAGAACTTACACTTCTTTATTTATGAAACAATTCAAAAATGCACTTTCAACAACCATTTGAAATAACTTAAAAACTTTAAACACAACACATGAAAGCAATATTTTAATAATTTCAAGTCTATATTCAAAGGTAAAAGACAATACCTTCTTGTTGATTATATACCTTTGAGCCACTCTCCTTGCTTTGTTCCTTCTACATAATATATATTTTTGAATAACCATCTTATGCCAATCAATGAATGGTCTTTAGGTGCAGGCACTAAAGTCTAGACTTCATTCCTCCCAAACTAGTTCAATCCTTCTTACATAGCCAAGATCTAAGACTCTTCTTAGAGAGCTTCATATATGCTCTTTGACTCGATTTGTGACAGCAATGCAAGATGATTGCTTAAGTTGCCTCTTCTGAATGAAAATTTGGTTCTCATATCAACTGATGTATCTCCAGTGATCAACTCTTTTTGATGAAGTGTGTTGGTTCCATTTTGTTAGGAGATGAGAAAGATAGTGAGAAGGTTCTTAAACTTTTTCATCTTCTGTCTCAACTTGCTAATCTATCTTATATTTCTTCTCTTTGGATTTCTCATTTAAGTTTTGTTACTTTACTTCATCTTTAAAGTTGTAAGGGTCTTTCCTTTTCCATTTTCACCACCAGTGTAAAGGCTTCCATCTATATAGAAGTGATTTTGAAGAATATGGATTTGTTCCTTGTTATATGTCTTATGCATTATTTGTACAGGAACCATATTTCGTCTTTCCTCATTATCTTTAAAAACATCTACAAAAAAAAAACTTGTTTTGGTACCCAAGTCTTTTTGGGTGCTTTTGGGCTAGTCACTCTCGTCTTAGGTGATTTGTTTCTATAACAATATAAAGATGCCACATGGCCTTTCTTGTTACAACAAAAATAAGTCACTCTAGATTTCTTGGTAGTCATAAAAGATATTCTTATACCATTTTTGCTTAGATGCTCTTTTGTATCCTAAGCTAGCTTTGTCAAAGGCACATCTTTGACTTCCTAGAAGTCTCTCAAGGTTCTTTGTGCTATTAACACACTTGGCTAAGTTCTTAGTTAGCTCTTCAACTTTCTCCTTCAACACTTTAGCTTCATCTAATACTTGAGAAGGGTTTTGAGAAGAGTCAACTAACTTAAGCAAAGTTGATGATGTTTGGTTTACATCCAGCTTTCATAAGCTTTCATTTTATTGACTTAAAGTATTCTTCTCGTGTTTCAAAATCTCATTTTCTTTCAAAGATTAAGAAAGATTTTTCTTTAGAAAAGCATACTTTTCAGCTATGATCTTGGAATCATCCCAGAGTTCGTCAAAAAATTTTTCTAATTTATAATATAAGAGTTAAGAAGGTTTAGAATTTGACACCTTATCCTCACTTTCATAATATTTTGTAACAAGGTAGAGATTGGCTATTTCTTTTTGCTCATCATACCTTGAGGAGTCTTCATCAAGATCCTCCAATGTAGCCATCATCCCTTTCTTATTTTTTCCTTTCTTCTTCCACATATTCTAAATTTCTCTTGATATGTATATGAGTTCATCTTCATCAGAGAGATCATCATCCTCATTACTTTCTTCAGCCTTTGAGCCTAGTGCTTCAAGGATCCAAGTAGCTTGTCAAGTTTCAAGAAAGAAAGTTCTTTGACTTCTTATATTGCAGTGACTTTGGATCTCCAAATCTTTGGAAACCTTCTCAGCAACTTTCTCATATGCTCCTGATTTTAGTATGTCTTTTCAAAAGATTTCAGATCATTCACAATGACTGTGAATCTAGTGACCATCTCATCAACTATCTTATGCTCCTTCATCATCTCATACTGATGGACCAACATACCGATTTTTGCCTCCTTCACTTGGTTTGTTCCTTTATGAGCTATGATAAGAGTGTTCTATGTCTCTTTTGCAACCTCACATCAAGCAATCTTTTCATACTCACTTCTACTTTGTGCACAAGATAGAAAGAATTTTGCCTTGGATTTTAAGATGAACTTGTTCTTCTCATCATCAGTCCAATCAGTTTTAGGCTTTACAACTTGAGCTCCACCTTCACTTTAACCATTGGGATGTAGAGACTATTTTATATTATATCTTAGCGATCAACATGCCGAGACTCAATGAATAGCCTCATCCTACCCTTCCCGTAGTAGTAATCTCTTCCATTAAAGGCTGGTGGTTTGTTGGTTGATGAACCTTTTGGGAGGTAGGTGCCTCCTCTTTGTTGGTGTGTCATACTTCCTTCAGGATCTTTTACCCTCTAACATTGTTAGATGTGCTCAACTAAAGGGTTGAACTTTGATACCAACTGAAGTTGATAGTAACACATGAATGGGGGTTGAATTGTGTTTCCTTTTAGCTAAAATATTAATCTACTCACTACTTTCTCAAATGGTTTAAACTTAGAGGTGAGAATGATCTAACTTAAAATTATAGGTTAGTGAGAAGATTCAGAATATATGAGTAGTGCTGGTAAGAAAGTTTTGAGAATGTTCAAATAGTTGATATTAGAGAAACTTTCTCACACCAATATAAATTATCAACACTTCTTTTCAACGATAGTGTTTATTGAAAAAGCAAGTGATAGTTATTAGATTTCCTACTTTCCAAACTAATGCAACTTAATGGATAAACTATAAAGGTCAAACTGATTTCTCCAAAATATTCAACTTGCAGTGTTTCAGATTATTAGTCAAGAATAGCTTTCAAAATAGAAAGTTTAACCTTCATAAAACACTTGAGCTTTCAACCAACTTCCTTATTAGTTATAGTATCTCAGTTTATTTTAACTTCATGATTTTACACTTGTTGAAAGCTTCTTGAAGCACTGTGTAAGAACCAAATTAAAATAGATGAAGGGAAGAGAAGCTTAACACTAGTATTTATACTGGTTCACCCCAAAAATCACACGGGACTGCATCCAGTACCTAACAACCACTAGGATTTTTCACTATCAAGAGTATTCTTTGTCAACCAAGTCTGCTATTCTAATATATTCTAGGAGATTTCTTTGGTCTACATGCATCTCGATGTGAACATTCTCAGGACATTCTCACGTACCAACTTTCTCATGTTCTTCTAGGTCTTTATCTCGTTGCCCAAGAACTCTCTTAAGTTGGATGGGAACTTTCTCACGTTGTCAAGAAACTTTCTTAAGTCTTCCATGAACTCAAGTTGTTCCAGCCATTTACAAATCTTTCTCATGAATGATTTTCAAGTCCTGTATATCAACAACTCCAAGAAAAGTCCAAAAAGTACATTAATCAACTCAAAAATGTTAGAGCAATAAACTAAAATTTTCAATATAGTTTGTTAGTATCAAAATCAAAATAGGAAATATTACCACAAAAGAACTTTAGAGCTTATAGTAACTGCATAAGAAATCATGGGCAAAAGTAACAAAACGCAGGTAAATGTGTTATGTTTTCACTTTTTATAATTCAAGATCTTTCACAAAAACTAATTTGTCATAGATTATAGAAAAGTTGTTAAGAGCTTATGCTTTTACAACTCCCCATGTAAGAAGGGAGATTCTATCCTACATGTAATTGTGGTCATCAATGGCTATCAACTGTTTTATAGTCAGTGTCACTTAGGGGCACAATTTCTCGTGCAAGAGTTGATTTTAGGAGGAATTCTTTTTTAAACATTATATATGTTCTGGACTACGATTCGGGATCTCGTTTAGATGGATCAACCCGGTACATATGTACACGGACTCCTCCCTGGCAGGCCTTGAAGGTAGTCTAGGCCTCATAGCTATATACATTGAGCGACATTGGGCCATAATATCAAGATCACTAGATATGTGTAATGATATACCCCTAAATATTCGTAACTACCACTTATCTACTTACGATATTATAGGATCCATAATTGTCTCAGATTGATACGTAGCTTTTATATTGAGAGTTCCTAACTTATAAGGATTTATTCTAATAATAGAAGGAAAGTAATTCCTATCAGGATCTTAATCCTAAATATCTGCATTCAATACAGATTACATAAAGATTCTGTACGCACTCTATAAATACAAGGCTAAGTAACCCTAATTAGGTATCAGTAAATTACTCAATATACTCCTCTTTACTTGAGCACCACTTGACTTGAGTGTTAGAGTCCCTTTGCAGGTACCCACCCCCATCTCAACACGCTCGATCATTACTGCCAAAGGAGGAAACCATTACTTACGTGCCTATCTCAGGTACCCTCTGAATCTACTTCAGAATATTGGCACCATCTGTGGGAAAGATAAACTTATAATCCCACCCCAATCATGGTAAACATGAGGCAGAATTATAGGAGAGATGTTGGGCAGGCCTCCATTAACCAAAGACAAGATCAGGCCACTCAGCTCCCTCCTCTTCTTGCCCCTCCGCCCGCTGCTAAGGCCTCAGCTACGAGAAACTAGGCACTCAATGTAGAGAACCAACGTGATGGGCATGCCACCTCAGTTTCTGATGAAAGCCCAAACCCACTGTGCAGGATTCTTGTGAAAGATAGACTCGGAATCCCAGCACCCGGGGGCAACTCCAATGCCCAACAGCGTAGAATCCCGGCTCACCAGCATTTGGGAATGCTTAATAGTAAAACAGGTGATTGTGCATCTCACTCTCAGCACACGAATCAGTCCATGGCATCCCAATGCCAGTTTCAAAACATGCTTCAACAGCATATCGCTATGCTGAACGAGCAATATCAAAGGTTGGAAGACATGCAACGAGCCATGCATAAAAACTGACCCAGACCTCACCGTGATGATGGCAGTATTAGCGCGGGAAATAATCAAAGGAGGGCACATCCCAATGCTTCCGTGGCTAATATCCGGAATGATAATCCGCACCACAAATTCGAGGAGTACCCTTTTTCTGATCAACTAATGGAATATCGTGTTCCTAGGAATTTTAAATTCCTAGCAAACTTGGAGATTTATGACAGAATCATGGATCCCCAGGAGCATATCAACGCTTATGAGCAATCTCTCTATTTTCACGGAGGATCCATAGAGTTGCTATGCCATGTTTTTCCTCTCTCCCTGAAGAAGGGAGCCCTTAAATGGTTTTCGAGCCTACCACGGAGGTCTGTGGTCAACTGGCCAGATCTTAAAAAACATTTTCTGCTCCAATACACTACCAGCAAGGAACAACCCAAATCTATTGAATCCCTACAAAAACTCCACCAAGGGAATGATGAGTCACTTCGTGATTATGTAAAGCATTTCATGACGGCTTGCACTAACGTGGAAAACTTCAACGATAGAATAGCCCTTCACTATGCCATAAGCGGTCTTCGGGTTAGTTTTGAGTTCTTTGCTTCTTTGGTCAAAAAGAAACCAGAGAACCTGAGCTAGTTCCAAAGGCGATCCCAAAAGTATATGGACTTAGAAGAAGCTACTGTGGACCAGAGGAGGTAGGATAAAGGTGAATCCTCTCACCAAAAGCCTAACCGTAATTCTTCACGGCCCCGATCTTCCAAAGATAGTCCACCTCGGGCTGGATACTCTGTTTATACTCCACTGAACACCCCACGAGAAATAATCCTTAGGGAAGTAATGCACATTGAGTTTCAAAATATATGAAGACCATCTCCCATCAGGAAAGGCAAGCAGAAGGACCATTCTAAGCACTGCACATGGCATAAGGGTTATGGGCATGATAGCGAAGACTGCTATCAACTCAGTGATGCCATTGAATTTTAATCAAGGCAGGACGACTACAACAGTATATCTTTCGAGTCCAAAATGAAGAACATCGTGGCTGACACAGATATGATAAGCGTAGCCCGCGGAGAAGCCCATCCCCCCACCGTAGAAGAAGTACTCGTAGTCCTAGGAGAAGATCTCAGACTCCACCACGCCGGGATAACAACGACCGGCAGGATAGGAACAGGGACCCCCCTGCCGATGATAATGGTGATAGACACTCTAAGCGGTGGCTTCGCTGGTAGAGGATAATCAAATGGAGCTCGGAAGAAAGCCTTAAGGGTGGCAGTGTTCAGTGTGTCTCATTCCTAACCCAAAATGCAGACTACTAACACAAAAGTGCCCCTATCACTTTTCAGATGAGGACTAAGGCAAAATTATCCCGGAATATTATGATCCATTGGTCATCTCGAGAATAATATCAAATGTCGAAGTCCGTCAAATTTTTGTGGATCAAGGAAGCTCGACAGATATCGTGTTTCTAGATATCTATCAGAATTTAGAACTACCACCATCGGATTTTACTCCTCACGATGGGGAACTGACAGGTTTTATAGGTGAGAAGATCACCCCGGTAGGCTACTACGAAACCCGCCTGACTGTGGGATCATCCAAACTCTTCAAGACAGTCAAAGTGAAGTTTCTGGTCATAGACTGCCCTTCGTCTTACAACATTATCTTAGGTCGTCCCTCTCTAAATGCTCTTGGTGCCGTGATCTCTACTACTCAGCTCGTTATGAAATTCCTGAACAAAAATAGTGAGGTCGTTACTATTAAAGGAGATTAAATAGATGCCAAGAAATGTTACAACGAGAGCTTGAAGATTTGTAGAGTTACCAAAAGTAAAAAATCTACCACCCCCGGCCTAGTCTTGGATCAGGTTAACATACTTATGACCGAACTAGATGTTAGAAAAAAAATTTATGGTACCAGGCCTCAGCCGGAGGGTGAGTTACAACCTCTCCAACTTGGGGCTAAGCTGGATTAGGTCACTAAGATTGGAGCACATTTAGAAGATAAAGAAAAATAGCAATTGATAGAACTCCTGCTGAAAAACAAAGACCTTTTTACTTGGACATCCTCTGACATATCGGGGCTCGACCCTAGTTTCATCTGTCACAGCCTGTTCATCTGAGAAGGTGTGAAGTCGGGTGCTCAGAAGAAAAGAAAAGTCAGCCCAGAAAGGTAACAGGTCATTGAGAAGCAGGTTAAGGAGTTACTAAGTGGCAAGTTCATTAAGGAAATCTCTTATACCACATGGTTGTCCAACATGGTCCTGGTCAAGAAATCCAATGGGAAATGGAGGATGTGCGTAGACTATACAGATCTGAATAAGGCCTGTCATAAGGATCCTTACTTACTCCCCAATGTGGATAAGTTGGTGGATAGTTCCTCAGGTTTCAAGTGGTTGTCAGTCAAGGATGCGTATTTTGGGTATAACCAAATTCCTATGTATCCCGGAGATGATGATAAAATTGCCTTCATCACTAACAGGGTGAGCTACTGTTATAGGATCATGCTTTTCGGTCTAAAAAATACAGGAGCCACCTACCAGAGGATGATAAACAAAGTCTTTGAAGACCAAGTAGGGAATATGCTAGAGGTGTATATAGACGACATGATAGTGAAAACCCCACAAGGTGGATCATATGCGACAGACCTTGAAGAAGTATTTGCCCAAGTCAAGAAGTATAACATGAGGCTAAACCCCGAGAAGTATGCCTTCGGGGTCCAAGCCGAGAAATTCCTGGGTTTTATGTTAACCCACCGCGGGATTGAAGCTAATCCTGACAAACGTTAGGCGGTCCTTGACATGAGAAGTCCTCAAAGTGTTAAGAAGGTTCAACAGCTTACAGGCCGCATTGCAACCCTCACGAGATTCCTTGCCAAAGTGGCTTACAAATCTCTTCCCCTTTTTAAGTTACTAAAGAAAGAGAAAAGTTTCGAATAGACCCATGAATGTGAGGACGCCTTTTTATCTTTAAAGAAGTTGCTCTCCTCCCCTCCTATTCTGACAAGACCGGAGCCCGGTGAGACGCTCTACTTATACCTCTCGGTTCATGAGGAAGCAATGAGCTCTGTGTTAATCTGGGACACAAATGAAGGGTAGAAATTGGTTTACTTAGTGAACAAGGTTCTACAAGGACTTGAACTCCGCTACCAGAAAGTTGAGAAGGTTACTTTCACATTGGTCATCACAACTAGAAGACTGCGACAATACTTTCAGTGCCACCCGGTGGTGGTAAGAATAGATCAGCCCATCCGCCAGGTATTACACAAGCCAGATTTAGCCGGAAGGATGATTGCCTGGTCAATTGAGCTATCTGAGTTTGGGATCATCTATCAACCACGGCTAGTAATAAAAGCCCAAGTGTTGTCTGATTTTGTAGTGGAACTCACATCGGACCCCAGTAACCCAACAAGAATCTCTTGGACCATTTTTGTTGATGGATCCTCCAACCCCAAAGGGAGTGGCACCGAGTTAATCTTGGAAAACTCAGAGGGACTAACATTGGAGTATTCCCTGAAGTTTGAATTTCTAACCTCGAATAACTAAGCTGAATATGAGGCATGTATTACCAGGCTGATAATGGCAAAAGATGTGGGGGCAACCAAGATCATACTCTGTAGTGATTCCCAACTTGTAACCTCCCAGATTCGGGGTGAATATCAAGCTAAAGAACCCCTCCTGTAGAAATACTTGGTCAAAGTGCAAGAGCTCCTTAAGAACTTTGAAGAGACAAGGTTGAGCACATTCCGAGAGAATAGAATTCCAAGGCAGACCTTCTGTCCAAGTTAGCCAGCACTAAAGTCCCCGAAAATAACCAGTCAATAATTTAAGAAACCCTCTCCTAGCCTTCCATCGCGGATCATGTCGTGTTTCAAGTACAGGAGGAGAATCTGTCCTGGATCACCTCAATCATAGAGTACTTGCAGTCCAGGATTATGCCTTCTAATCCTAAAGAAGCCTCTAAGTTGGTCAAGACAATTGCAAGGTACACCGTCTATGGTGGATGGTTATACCGTCATGGTTTCTCTTCACCCTTCCTTAAATGCCTCACTCCGAAAGAAGCCAAATATGTCCTTATTGAGATTCATGACAGAAGTTATGAACATCATTTAGGAGGCAAGTCCTTGGCTTCAAAAATGCTTGGGGCAGGATATTATTGGCCAATGATGGAAGCTTATTCCCATACGCATGTTCGGGTTTGCGATAAGTGTCAACGCCACTCGGACCATTACCAGGCTCCCTCTGAAGAGCTGTCTACAATGTCGGTACCTTGGTCATTCTATAGATGGGGCATGGACATCCTGGGCCCATTTCATTAGGCCCCAGGATAGTTGAAGTACTTGGTGGTTGCAGTGGATTATTTTACGAAGTGGATTGAGGCAGAACCATTGGTCATGATCACTTCATCATGAATCTAAAAGTTTACTTAGCGCCACATTATCACCAAGTTTAGAATTCCAAAATCCATTGTAACAAACAATGGAACCTAGTTTAAGGATAAGGGTTTTGAAGAGCTTTTAGCAGGCTTAAAAATTAAACACCACTATAGCTCCGTGGAGAACCCCAGAACTAATGAATAGGCCAAGGCAGCCAACAAAATTATTATGCGAGGAATTAAAAGGAGATTGGATAATGCCAAGGGGAATTAGGATGGGCAACTTGACCATGTTCTCTAGGCATACTGAACCACACCCCCATTCCACTATAGGTGAAAATCCCTTTAAACTTACCTATGGGTGTAAGGCCATGATTCCGGTAGAGATAGGCGAGCCAAGTCTACGCAAACAGTAATTCTCAGAGGACAATAACCCCAGTCTAATTAGGGAAAACTTAGATTTGATCGAAGAAAGGAAACGCGTGGCCCATATACATGATGTTGCCCTCAAACAAAGAACAGCAGCCAAATACAACCAGAAAGTAGTCCCTAGAAGGTTCCAACTAGGCGATTTAGTGCTAAGAAGAGCAGATATCGGAGGGAAAAATGCTTCTCAAGGAAGGCTAGCCCCTAACTGGGAGGGTCCCTACCATATTATTGTCATCACTAGCAAAGGAGCCCACACTTTAGAGACTCTGACGGGTTCCCCAATCAAGAATTATTGGAATAAGGATAAACTCAAAATCTATTATAGCTAGACACCCTTGATGGCCTAGTCTGTTAGTAAAGTTGAAGTTTAATTTGTCCTTCATGTTTAATCCTACACTCTGTACGAACATCGGTCCCTCAAGAATCATCAATAAAAATATAGTTATGCGGATTTTGTTCATTATGAGACATGTCAACAAGCCCAAGTCATAGGGAAGGGTCAATACCCATCCTCGACCTTTGGCAGTGACTATCAAGCGGTCACACAGTCAAAAGACATTACAAAATTAATATATGTGGTTTTTAATGATACCTAAGCCAGATGGGACCCTAATGGGACCCCAAGTAAGGTTTTAAATTATGCCTAGGACCGGAATGTCATATGTTCGATGAGATGAGCATAAGGCCTCGGACCAAGGTTTTAAATTATATCTAAGACCGGAATACCATATGTTCGATGAGATGAGCATAAAGCCTCGAACCAAGGTTTTAAATTATACCTAAGACCGGAATGCCATATGTTCAATAAGATGAATGCAGGACCTCAGACTAAGGTTTTAAATTATACCTAAGACCAGAATGCCATATGCTCAATAAGATGAACACAGGACCTCAGACTAAGGTTTTAAATTATACTTAATCCAAAAGGGACACCCCAGGCAAGGTGTTATATTTGCCTAAATCTTAAGATTCCAAATGTTCATTAGTATGAACCTTGGATTATGGATTGAGGTGTTATATTTTCCTAAGTCTCAAATTCCAAAACGCTTGATTATGATAAGCGCCGAACTATAGATTAATGCGTAATTTTTTACCTAAGTCGAGTGGAATGCCATACGCTCATTATATAGGTGTGGGATCCTAGACCATGGTCAACCTGATATAAGAAAACTACCTCCTAAGTCCGCATAAAGGAATTGCTGCTTTCCATCTTGGGCGTTGGACCCAAAATGGACCAGGGAAGTAAATTAAATTCGCAGGGAAAAAGCATGCACAGAAAGTAAAGTTTCTGGTTTAAAAAAAAACCTCAGATATGGGGTAATTGTTCTTACAAAAAACAAAAGAACCCCACACAGGGGGCAGAAAAGAAGAAAAAGGAAAAAGACCTAAGTGTCAACTTCTCCTCCTTTTAGAACTGGACCTGCATTCGAGTTGGCAGCAGAATCAACTTGGGCAAGCTCTCGTGCCCAAACCAGTTGACCATCACGGAAGACTTTTTCTAAGTTAAGCTCCTCCAAGGCAAGAGTAACGTTAAGATTGAAATGCTGAATCTGGGCTACGACATTCTGAAACTGTTCCCTGCCGATGTTCCGTGAAATTGTGTCCAGCTCTTCCACATCCTTCTTTAGCTGAGTTATCCGAGCTTGGAGGGTGTTGATGGTATTGTCGGTATGAAGACCCTTAGCTTCAAGCGCCTTTTTGGCCAAGTCGGAGGAAGCCAATGCCACTTCCAGCTCAGTAATCCGGGATTGGGCGTCCTCATTCAGCTTAAGAGTCGCGGTCAACTTTTGGGCGGCCTCTTCATTTTCTTTTTTGTTTTCCTCTGTCATCCCCCTAATGGTCGCCTCGATGGACTTTTCAAGATAGCGAATCTCAATGGCAATTTGAAGTGCAGTTGTTTGAAGCTTTGCCAGGGTTTGGGCCATATTCCATTCCGAAACATGTCTCATCACCTCATCGCTCAGCAACCACCCATCTATGAATGGCCCGGCATCAGACTGCCCCAGGATGACGGGCAAGGAGTTCATCTTCTCTTGATTACCGCTATCCAAAGCTCTTTCCCCACCCCAGTCAGCAGAGCTCTCGATAGCTCTCCTCTTCCTTCCTTGAAGGTTGTGTGATAAAGAGTCCAGTTACTCCGGGGTCTCCTCAATAACAACACCCCAATTTGTGGACATCGGGATGGTGTCAGTAGGGGCACTAGAAGACCCCCGGTCTTTTCCTCCTCGACCTTAAGGCTTGTAAAGCTACGAGGGAAGGTCTTGACGCCATGTTACTCACTGAAATGAGACAACAGATAAAAGTTAGATAAGCAAAATTATGAAGTAGTGAAATGTAAAGCGCAAAGAGTACGGAATAAACTACAGGTTATAATATCCTACTTCCTACCTAACAAGATAAAAAGAAGATCATCACCAGGAGTACCAATGACATCTTTGATTTTGATAAACCTGTATTTTTCAGAATACTGGGTTATAAATTTGATATAGTTTACCTTGTCCGGAGTAAAGTCTCTCTCTTCTTTTTCAAGCAGCATAGCAGGGAAACACCAGGCATCCTCCGTCCAGTATAAAGGGAACTTAGGCTCCCCGTCGTCTTTCAGAAAAAAAGGATGACACCCCTCTGCTGCCATCAGTTTGAAGATCCTAGTCTTAAATCCTTTAAAACTATCTTGAAAAACATCAAAGGATTTGCGACTGGATCTTAACTGAATAGTGAGCCAGCTTTTTTGTTTTGTTGACCCTTGGGGATTTATTCGGGTATAAAAATAAAAGAAAGTGTTGGTTGAATACCGCAGCCCCATGATCCGGCACAATCTTTCGAAATTAATGATGTAACCCCAGCCATTAGGATGAATTTGGGTAGGAGCTACTCGCAGAGTCTAGAGTACGGCAATTTGGAATTCAGTAAAGGGCAACCGAAGCCCTAATTTGATGAAAAGGGGCTCGTAGAGGAACATGAAATGTGAACCCGCCTCCTGAGATGAGCAAACTCGCTCGTTCCATTCTGGGCATAGAACCTGGAATTCTGTATCGCGTTTCTCCCTTTGGTCAGCTCCAAAAACTATACTAGTTGTCTGAGCTCGTTTTCAGAAGAAAGTTCTGATGTACACTCCCAGACATCATCCTCTACCCACGAATATACTAGCCCTGGACCATGCCGGATCTGGATTTGCTCCTCCTCGTTTGGTTCATGAGCTTCAGCAACAAGTGCTTGGCCTCTGGCTCCCCTTCTACCTCAGGCCATGAAGATCCTGAGAACACCCAAAGAGGTTAGTAAGTAAATGTCAAAATCAATTAAATTAAAGATTCAGACACAATGAAGGGTGGATGGAATGGTCCACACCCACATGCTGACCTCTTCTCCCTCCAAAGTTTGAAACTTTAGAAGAGACACCTCTGCCATGTTTACAATGGCAGAAAGGGTGTTTCAAGAAGATAAGACCATGTGAAGAGGATTGAAAATCCTAAATCTACTCTATGAAATGGAAAACCAGAAACACACTCCTATGAGGAACGCGTAGCTACTTTGCAATTCAGTGGAAGAAAGAGAAGGGAAAATACTGTATGAGAAAAGCTTAGAGTTGTTGAAGATGAAAATGATCGAAGATCCTGTAGGGCTCCTACTTCGTTACTACGTAGAGTTCTCTGGAAGACGTTTGGGAACAGTAAAATGGAGACTATGAAACCCCAAACCCCTATTTATAAAGGCTAAGCGGTTAAGGGGCATTGTTATCCTTACAGCTTAGTTTTCAAAAGAATGTTCATCATGGCGCGTGAAGTACTATGCACGTCCTTCCAGCAAAAATATACCACGTGGCCTGTACAGTTATTAAGGCAGTTGAAAAGACAGTGGTACAGTAACTTAAACATCATCCAACTTTTGAAGTTAGAGTTCGAATTATTTTCACGAACCTCGGCTTTAGCCATGATACTTATTCGATGAAGAGTTATTGCTTTGGATCACGGTTGTTAAAGCAATGGAGTGAGACCCCGGCCAACATTTTATAGATGGTAAATTATCTGAATCTCGGATTAAAGAGTTTGCTACCTATTCAAAATGAGCACTAAGTCGGGGCAAAGTAATGTGATGCTGGAATAAAAGTTAGACTTACCCCGGTAAAAATGAAAAGAGGCGAGCAGTGATAAAAAGCTAAAAGAAAGAAGTAGGCGTTGTACAAAATAAATGAATTTTTATTAATTTGTTCTCATTCCATACATCATCTTACATCTGGAAAAGAGGAAAAAGAAAATATTGAGACATGGAATGTATAAGGGAAGAGCATCGGCTCCTCCTTTACTTTGTCAGACGGGGTGCAGTCTCTCATGAAGAAGTTCATTCCACCAGCTTTATGACCACACCAAGTTGCCTCAAATTGCGGAGCTACTACAGTAATCCCTCCTACTTATCTGAAGAACCAGCAAGGCTCAAACCAAAGCACCTGCTAAGTTCTCGGAAAGGAGGAGGAGTGTAGGCTCTGTTTCTCCAAGGAGGACCGTCTGACGTGACAGGAGTCACTGATTTTCCCAACAGTAGAGCATGTTTCAAATACTCCCTCATACGCTGGGAAAGAAAAGTCCCCATTGAAAAAGTTATTGGCTAATGAAAGGACGAACCTCTTCACAGATTTTGGAAAAAGTAAGAAAATGATCTTCGCAGGGGGCGAAACCCTCTTTGAATATAATGAGAAGAAAGCCATGAAGGTTGTATTCTAGAATGCAATGGCAAGAAGAGAAGAATGAAGCAAAAGGAATGCTAGCTCAAATACAAACATTCCCTAATTTATAGGCACAGTGAAACATTCTGATTGGTCCCTAGAAAGGTGAACTGATCATACGAGATAAATGTCATCTTTGATGCTTTATGTTTCTTATTGGTGGAGAGGTAAATGGGCAGTTAGGAAACAGTACGAATTTATTACCCTATTAGTGGATTTGTTAATTTCCAATAAAGTTGGGGCAGTAGTTTCCCAAGAAAGGCCAGGACAATCAAGAAGTGTAGAAAAAGTCAGAGCTATAACTCATCATTTTGTCGTATTAACAACTAAAGCCGAGTTAGGGGCAACACAACTACGGGGTAAGCGTTGGACCTACCCCGGACAACATGAGGAGAAGAGTAGAAAAGTAAAATAAGGTGGAAAGAAGAAAAGGGAAACATCAGTAAAATTTTATTGATAATCTCATTTCATACATTGTTAACCCTCCACAGAAGGAGAAAGAAAAATACATTAAAAGGAAAGTGAAAATAGTGTTCGTAAGAGAGCTTAAGGATGGGATGTCAAGACCGAAGCATCTTACCGCGCTGTCACATCCACAGTTCCTCTACTCTCTTCACCGGAACAGACTGAAGCCACTCCATTTCTTCTTCCCTACCTCATTCACAATAAACATAAAGGCCAACCACGGTTATTTCTTCATAGAGTAAGTCGAAGAAAGCAGACCACCCCAAGTTACTCCTAAAGGGTTTTCCTTTCCTTGGAGCTGGCATTCCTGCATATCCAGCTGCACTACGAAGAAGACCGGCCAGGTGCCTCCAAATTACCCAGGAAAAAAGGTGGAGGAAGGAACAGTGTGCTCCTCAGTATCCCCATGCATTGGTTGACGAAAGCATCATTCAATCCTAATAACACATTGGGTCAGATGTCCCCATATATGCCAAGATAGAAATGCTCCTATTTCCCTAAATGCATGGCTACTTCACTTTACGCCAAGAAAGAAAGGCTCCTTTGAAGAAAGAAAGCTGCTTGCAAAGGTTCCATCACCTTTAAGAATCTCAAAAGGGTTAAGAGAATAACCTTTGCAGGGGGCAAAACCCTCCATCTAAGTGCAAAGGATGAAAGGAAAACTACTCTTTCAGGAAGGAGCATTTTCACACAGAGTTACAAAGCGAAAAGAAAAGGATGCCTACTCCACTGTAAACATTTTCTATTTATAGAGAGAATGAAGCGCTTTGATTGGCCCATAAAAGGTAATCTGATCGCATGATGGTAACCACGTTTAATGCTTCAAGTTTCTGATTTGTTACAGAGTATCAGGCAGTTGGGAAACAGTACGAAACTGAGATCCTCTTTAAATGATATTTAATTCCCAATGAAGTAAAAGTAACCACTTCCCAGAGAATTGTAGATTGTTACTACCTGCAGTTTCAGAGATCACACTCAGAGTTTGCGTGAAAACCATCAAAGGAAATCTTGAGAATTAATGCTTGGGGGCAGAGAATCTGTGGGATGTAATGACATATTATGGACACTGGCATTACACGTAAAACATCCGGGGTCCGATGTTAATTTTCTGGACTTTTGTGATAATCGTGTGCCCAAATGAATCCTGTTAAAACTTGACACTTGGCTATCCTTCCAAGCGCCAAGATGGGGACAACTGTTTTAGACCGCGATTCGGGATCCCATTTAGATGGATCAACCCTGTACACGTGTATGCGGACTCCTCCTTGGTAGGCCTTGAAGGTAGTCAAGGCCTCATAGCTATATACATTGAGCGACATTGGACCATAATATCAAGATCGCTAGATATGTGTAAGGATATACCCCTAAATATCTGTAACTGTCAATTATCTACTTACGATATTATAGGATCCATAACTATCTCAGATTGATATGTAGCTTTTATATTGAGAATTCCTAACTTATAGGGATTTATCCCAATAATAGAAGGAAAGTAATTCCTATCAGGATCTTAATCCTAAATACCTGCATTCAATACAGATTACATAAGGATTTTGTACACACTCTATAAATACAAGACTAAGTAACCCTAATCATTTGGGCACACGATTATCATTTGCCCCTATATTTGAGGAAATGAAAACTAGGTGGAGGAAAATCAAATGCTTTTAAAAGTGACATGTGGCAAGGCTTTCCTTCAAATGAGCCTTGAAATGTATATATTATTATATTATATATTATTATATTATAGATATAAATTTAATAAAATAATCATTCACTAATATATGGTTAACAGTGTTGGCATTTTGAAGGGGCTTATATTGGGATTGTCATTGCCAAGCATGGTTAGCAACACAGTTATATGACCTAGACTGAGAAACCTACAACCTGATTTCTAAGTCATCCAGTTTATACTCATGATGGGTTTTCTAATTGACCTGGTCAAACTTGGGTGACCCGGACAATGCTCTTGGACTTGTCTGATCCTTTTTTTTTTTTTTTGAAAAATAACAACTTCAAAAATCCTATGTATGATATTTGAACTCGGTATATGAATGATTCTTGTAATGAAATGCATCATGCCATTAAACTACACATTCTTATTGAGTTATGTTCTTAATTTTTAATTTATATTATTATCCAACTAATTTGATTTTGAACATAACGTTGGATTATTATCACCGCTAATTATGTGTATTATCACCACTAGTTTAATTACATTATGTATTATTTTTTTAATATGAAGAATTTTTTGTATTGCATTTTTTATAGTAGTTTTATATGAAGTATTTTTTCATATAATGTTTTTTTAAATTTTTCTTCTTCTTTTTTTGGATTTTCCAGTTCGACCACTGACCCAATGATTTGACCCTTTAACTAAGTCAACCTCCAATTCAGGTTATATAACTATGGTTAGTAGTGTTGCCATTTTGAAGGGGTTTGTGAGACATTGAGATTATAAATTAGCACGAGGAAAATTGGGCTCATGGTCAGTGGAAAGAAAATTAAAACCATTTGTCAAAGACACATGCAAAAATATTAAAATAGAATGAGTAAAATAACAATTTGAAACAATGTGCTAACTAGCGTTAACATGAAATTTATTTACCTTTACAGGACTAGAATCAGATTTTGAACTCACATTTGGTTTTGGAGAAGCTTGAGCTAATCCAATGCTATGCCATTTTCAGTGTAAGAAAGCCAATGGCGGAGAGTTTTCACTTTAGAGGAAGAGGACGAGAGTAAATTGGAAGTGTCAAAAGAAGAATGTCTTTCAATTTTTCCCTTTACTTTTGATAATAAAACTAATAAAATACATTAATTTTTGTTTTGAATGTGTATTAACAACATAAAGAGAGAGAAAAAAGAGAGAGAATAAGTCAATACCCAAACTAAGCCATATAATGTGTGACTTAAATGAAAAATTAAACATATGACCATCAGTTACATATGTTATAATTAAATGGAGTGCCTATGAGATGATGAGTTAGGTAGTGTCTAACCAAGAATTTCTTTTAATTTTGGACACTTTTCTTCACTATTTTAGTATTTTTTTTCTTGCATAAGAACTAATCTTTGTAAAATTCCTCTATAAGGATTCGAGTAGTGGGGAAAAACAAAAAGCAATCTTGCTAGATAACCTAAAACTTTATTGCTCAAACTCAACCTGGATAATACAAATAAAATTTCCATGGTGGGGTTCACTAGAATGGACCTACTACTTTGTTTCTATCTAGGAAAAATTCAGTTACAAATTCTAAGACTATTTAGCAATTTAGAGAAGAAAAAAATGTAACTATCTTTTCCAATCATTAAAATTGGTTAGCCAATTTTGGACATTCACCTTTGAGACTCCATTTATTGACCATCCTCCTACTAGTTATGTTCATTCGTTGTTGAATGGAGAAATTCTTACATAAATCATGGGCATCATAGTTGGGTGCACCAAGTCAATTAAAATTTAGTATTTTTATTAATTTTTGTGAAATTAATTATGTAACACAATTATTTATGAAAATACTAAATCATAATTGATCTGATGCACCTAACTAGGTACCTATGGTTTAGGCAAGAATTTATCTGTTGAATGATCTAGCAGGTATTTCCTTCATTCATAGTGCAGTTGTTTAGTCAGGGCCTGGCCTCTCTTTGTAACAAAATAATAATAATTTAAAACACTCATTTAGTGTAATCATCTAATTGCTCCAACAGAAAGGTTCAATAAAGATTAAAGCTCATTGAACTTGTTCAAAGTTTGAGTCTAAATCTCACTGAAAACCCTTTACATGGCTATCAATTCCAGGGCGGCGTTTAATGTAATCTTAAATTCAATTGGAGCATAGATGCTTTAAGTGAGGGACCTGCAATAACCGTTAAGAAAAATTATTGTTGAATTTTTTTCTTTTAAACCTTTTATTCTAAAAGTGTAACTGAAATTATTTTGTTAATCTTCCACTTCCTATATGTTTTTCGAGCAACTCTGTCCTAAAGAAAAGTGATATGAGCAACTGAAACTTTCTGCCCAAGCAAGTCCTGCAATCGACAGTGTGGATGGGTAATGGTTGAGGCAAGGTTAGAGGCATCTGTTGGAAGCCGACAGTGAGCAATTGGTGGTAGAGGCATCCTTTGGAAGGCTATAGCGAGCTTTTGAGGTCAGTGCTGCTTGAGTTCCGCCTGGGGCGAGGGTTTGATTGGTGAGTACGGTGTTTGAATGGGTCACGTTCAGAAGGTGAGATCCAACTTTAGAATGGTGAAATGAGCTACAAGATGGCCTACAACTTTTGTGTGGGAGAAGGTCTAAACATCTTGATGCTGAATTGGAGGTTTCGAAGGTTGTACATGGGTCATTGTTGGCTGATGGTGAGTTTATTGTAATGTGAATTTGATGGTATTAATGTGATTGTTGTGGTGTCTAAATGGAGATAAATATTGTGTAATGTTTATGAAAGATGCTTGTTACAGTATTTTTTTGGTTGGTGTAGCCATTTTGTTTCAAAACTGGGTTTTTTAAAATGTGGAGTGTGTTAAGGATATAGATAATGTAAAATATCATAGTTGAGTATACAAATGGTCTGTACAGAAGCAACAAGTAAGTTGAAACATAACAAACTGAAAATGGAGTTAGTTGGTAGCTTGTATGGATAGTGTTTGATAGGGTTAGTGTTCTAAAGTGGATTAAGAGGAATATCTAAAATAAGTACATACTAATGATTGAAGGTAGACTCCTTTGTAGTACAACTGTGGCAATAATGGTGTGAGGGAGTGCGTACCTGTAAAAGATACTCCAACATTCAAGTTAGACTGTGCTCAATGAAGGAAATCTGTATATTAGAAGAGATGTATACTTTTGAGACTTGACTTAGTATTTATAAAAACGTCTTAAGATGAGTACAATTTGTATTAAATGCAGTTATTTAAGATTAAAATTCGTTAAAAATTATGATTCCTTTTAATTAATTTTCATATTTATGTAGAATATAATTAACTTTCATATCCATTAACGATTGTGCTCAATTACAAGCTCATGCATATTGAATAGGTTCCAACGAGAAATGGCGTACTCAAGTTGTGCCTCCTCCAATGCATCCCTGACCACGGCATGCTCCAACTCCTCATTGGTTGTAGCCAAGTCGTCAATTATCTATTAAAATGTACATGAAACGTGGTTCAAACAAAAAAAGAGTTAAAAAGCATCATCAGTTTCACATAGCCTCACCTAAACAGCTATAATACCTCGTGTTTTAAATGCCAATTCAATTGTACTCTTCTTCACACGAACCATAGGCCAATATAAAAGTCTTGGAAAATAAATATCCGGAAGAGGACTCGGTCTTTGGAACAAACACAAGGGCTCTAATGCCCAAACCTAACACAAAGAAAGCAAACAACCCAAGTTATACAAATGTGACTACTAAAATATGCAACCACACTCATGTACTTCAAATCTAATGAAAAGAAAAAAATTATAAAAAAAAAAACCAAAGCCCAATATCAATACTCAAGTTATACATATTGGTCTTTGCAACTTCGAAAAAGGAATTTTACCACACGTCTCACATGAACATCTTAGGTTTTCGTAAATAGTACTGTGAACAAGGTTAGCACAACTAATTATTTAATAAAATTGTACCTGCATCACAACAGCGCATCCAATTAAATGGAACTCGTACTCATTCAGACCATCATTCATTTTGAATGCAACATCATTCAAGTTATCAATCAAGAAGTCATATACTGCTAAACCCCAAGCATAATTATCAAGAGAATCAAGGTCATCCAAGAGTGAAAAATAACCACCATAGACTGTCTTACACCGAGATACTGTTGGAAAATAGAACTCCCCAACACAAGTAGTATGTAAAGGCAAGTAAAATTATCACAAGCATCATCACTTCCAAATTGTTCCAACATTTCCATAATATTCCCCACAATTATCAGTTCACCTTCAAACAATGACTTGGTATAAGATTCTATCCCTACGTCTGCTAAAGGTTATTGCCCTACAATGCACAAACCAAGTGTAAAACATACATTCAACGGAGTTAATAACACCACCCTATTCCTCACTCTAAATCCTTGGCTTTTTTCTTCCCATCTAGAAGTTAATTCCTGCAACAAAGGACAACAGACTTTAATTTTATCCGGCATAAGTAGAAGCCACTTGAAAGGAGTGCTATTAATTCGCTCTCGCTGCTTCTCAGACAAATGCTCTTATTCACTTCTAATAGCCTCTCTGCTTTGCAAACATGCTTTAGCCAAAAAGCTACAAATTGTACCAACCAAGAGATTAGAATTTACAAACACATGTCACGGTCTCAACGTGCTGGATTTCAGATTTTAGACCAACGAACTTTACTACCATATTTACATCTTAGCTTTTTAGATTTTAGAATTTACATTACCAACCAATGGATTTTAGAATTGCCTGATTTTATATACTCAAACAATTATTGCCAAATTTCATTACCTGTGTTGGGTCAAATTGGTTAGAACTCTGCCCCTTGCGTGATCTTGCCATGGTAATAGATTCTATAAGATATCCTTATAATTGATTTGTCTGCAACATGCGAAGTTAAAAGGTGGATAATTTTGTAACATCACTATGTTATACATCAATAGAGTATACATGACTTCAAATTCCTTAATAATGAAACTGCACTAATTACCTTTTCTTTAATTTAGAAGGTTTAAGGTATCCATTTTTGACTAATCCTCCCAATCAAAGGATCTTACAATAGAATATTATAATTATTTATAAACATAAAATTCCAATCAAGTTACTAAGTAATTAGTTCATTAAAACATAATAGGATGATAACATATAGAAAAAACCAAATCATAAAATACATTGTCAACTTATTAGTGACTTACTTATGGTGATTTCCGTTCCATTAATTATCACTTATCCTAAACCCTAAACTAAACATGATAATTGAATATTAGAAAGTGCTTAAGACTAATTGTTCGGTATTAGTGAAAAGCTGGACAAACTTCCATCTTTCCTAATAACCATAACCTCCCCAAAACAACTTTGTCTACTACCCCGCCGCCTATGCAATTGCTACCCCTACTAAACCCACTACCTTTCCTCTCATTTTACTCTTCACCATCCTTACCCATTTTTTGTTGCAAGATATTATAACACAGACCGAAAGCGAAACTGAGACAATCAAACAATTTGGGTACGGCTGAAGAGGTCTCTTTTCAACTACATAGCAGGGAAATGATGGTCAAACTTTTGTCCAGGTAAGTAACTATCACTCTGAACTAATTAATTCATTCTTTAAGCTAAAACCAATTACTGGTAGTTTATGTGAGTTTTTGGAGCATGTGACAATTATTGATTTGAGTTTCTTGGCCGAAACGGAAATCACAACTCCAAGACAACTTAACTCCTACCATCCTCACTTAGAGAAGCAGTTCAAGTATATTGATGAGTATATAAATTTTGACATATTCATTGGTAATGTTCCTTAATTGGATCACTATAGTTGAAGTGTGCCATCATATTTTTTTCCTATTTGTCATGCTGAATTGGAATCTGTTTCTATAATAAATTAACTCAAATAAGCAAAATAAAGGGCTAAAACTCAACAGTTAATAAGTGGAAAATATATAAAGTACAACCAATCATACAATTTGAACATATATATTCAAGGTCATTTCCATATAATCTCATGTGAGTCTTCGCATCACTTTTTCCTAACAAAAACATGTACCTTTTGAATAAGAATACTAGCCAAAGTTGAGCACTATTTTGATGGTACAACTTACATTCAATATATTTATCTTTGAACTTTTTGACTAATTTATCCTTAATGACAAAACTATTTATCAAATTGTCATACTTTTAAAATTATATATCAAACTGTCACACTTTTAATCACATTAATTTTTTTTCACGTTCTACATAAATAACACAAAAGTAAGTGACACTATCATTGCAAAATCGTCAACGGGCGTGGTGTTTTCCACGTAATAATGTCATCATGCTTAGCGCTATTCATGTGGTAATGCCAAATGTGATGGCATTACCACATAAAAAACGCCAAACATTTTGACATTACCACGTGAAAAACGTTAAGCCTGTTGGCACTACCACGTGGTATACGACCAAAAGTTTTATTTGAAGTACATTTTTTCAATTTTTTCCTAAAGTGTGAGCGTCTAGTAGGGCAAAAGTTTGTTTCAGACTCATACAAAATTAGAACACCCTGCCATGATAAGGTTGTGTAGTTCATTATCGCCGAACATGTTGGCGTTACTAGTGTATGCCACTATTTTTTTAAAAAATATAAATACAACTAAAATTATTCTCTTATTATTTTATTGAATTCAACTGCTTTGTTAAAAATTTTATTTTTTACGACATAATTTTTAGTTATATTATAAACAAAATTATTTTATAATTTACTTGTAAGTTATAGCTAAGTTAAAAAAAAAGTATAAACAAATATAAGTATGTCACAATAACGTAAGATAAAACTGTGATCACTCAAAACCAAGTCATGATCAATTCATGGGCTAGAATACCAACCTAGTAAGCCTATCAAAATCAACTAACCTTAACAATTCAAACATTCCAATTCTATGAGAAACTTGACAATGTTTCTCCTAAAAATTAGATTTTCCCAAAAGTACTTCATCTTGTTTAATGAAAAATATTCATATATATTTAGATTTAAAAATCAACAGAACATCTATAGAATGCATAATAGAAACATTTGTACATATACATACAGTCATCCCAGTTTAAGCAAATATAATAGAAGGTAGATAAATTAATCCAAGTGTAATGAGCATATCAATGAGAAGGGTCAATGTCAAAATGTGGTGGTCTGTGATGGGGATCAGAAGAAGGTTTTGATTGTGATAGGTGAGGATATGATGAGTATTGGTTAGTCCAGACCAAACTAATGCGTCACCTTGTCTGGCTGATGCCACTCAACAATGTAGGAAAAAATGAGAGAAACCACTGTTAGTATTATGTCTCTACCAGCAAGATAAAAGGCTAGTAGTGACGCCACAATCTCATCTGTATAGGGCTGCCATGTAATCTGCAAAATGATATGTACAAAGAATTAGAAAGCAAGACAAAGTAAGTTATTTAAATCAAGCATCTTCAAAGTAACTTATTTAAATCAATGTAAGCAAATACTGAAATCATCATTCTTCAATTGATCAAAGAACCGACAATAATATTGAAACACCCTCATTGGGGTTTCATTCAATACCTTATGTTTATGACACATATTTAAATATCAAAGTCATATATTGAATTAGGAAGTATATATATAACAAACTAATATAAGTAAATGATATATTGAGAAACTTACTGAAATCCTAGTAGATGTAAGTGACCATGATCAGCAGCATAGGCAACCAAAAGTCTGTGACTCCAATATGAAAGCACCTCCAATCTCGTGCACGTTATAGTCTATGGCTTTGCAAAGCTCCCTATAAAAGTACACTAAAACCGCATATCCTTAGTTGTATATCCCAGCAATGGTAAAGTCTTCCAATAGGGGAAAGAATATCATGTGCACATATTTACCAGAATGATCAGGAAATAACAAATCCTGAATCAACCTATAAGTATATATGCTCATGCACACTGCTGCACGTAAATATCATCATCGTCCTCTGTAAGTCGTCTACGAAATCCGCTCCAAAGCCACGATATATCAACACGTGCACCTGATAAGTGTGACACATCCAACTGCGAACCTAACAAGTCAACACATAATTGCATCCAATCGTGACAGTGGGTAAGGCCAGTAACTGCATCGTTATCAATAGGAAATCCCGAGATGATACTTATATCGTCCAATATTATGGTGCACTCTCCAGTAAGCATATGGAATGTATGTGTCTCGAGGCGCCATCTCTCAACCAATATCGTAATTAAGGAGTGATCGATAGTGCAATATCCCATGTGGGCAACCCCCGTGAAACTAGTTTGCTGTAGATATGGAAGCATCTGCTCATTTGGGTCCATATGCTTGAATTTATGAGCATATCTAACACGCAAATAACGATCCTCCTTTTCTTGTCATATATGTCGTAAAACATGAAACTCTTGCAACTCCAATACTGAAAGGTTCTCTAGGCCTGACTTCAAGTGAAATGTCATGTCTCACGCTGTAATCAGGCAAACAACAAGAACAATGGGTAAGTCTTCAAATGAAAAGACATACTATAAAAAGAATATATACATTAAACATGAGTTATCGAATACAAATTAGAAGATACTGCTAAAAGCACATGTAAGAATAAGATTAAACATAAATAATCAAATAGAAACTGACATCTTTGAAATCCATATATCAAGTAGATTATCAAATTACACACTAAGAGTCTTCAATTAAACACTGATAGTCATCTAATATAATACAACAAAAATTATCAAATTATGTCCTACTCAAGTAGATGGCCCTTCTTCGTCATTCGTCAAGGAAGTCGATCTAACACGACGACAACTACGAGAATTATGTCCAGGTTCATGACATGCTAAACATCTTTGTCTCAGTCCTAGTTTGCGTCAATCCATCTCATTTCTAAGTTGAGTTGATTTGGGTTAACCTTTAGATCTAATCAATTGACGACTCGACACCAATGTAATCGCCGGAGCTGGTAGCCACCATGGTTCATCCTTAATGATTCCTCAATCAACCTTGTAAGCTCTGTATATCTTTTCCAGTCTGTAAACCCTATGCACATATTGAAAAGTGTTAAGTACCCTAGAAGCACATGCTGCTATTGCATGAGAGTAAAGGTAATACAATGCTTGAAACAGGCCACAGTCACACCGGCCTTCTTGAAGGTTTACAGAATATTTAACTCCACCCTCATATGTTATAAGGTTGAATGCCTCTTCGACCAAAGATTTGATTGACTGTATATCAAATCGACAGACTTTGTGAGAGCTTGCCTTGAGCATGCTGACATTCCAGCTTTTCATAAAATCATCAGTCCATTCTACCCCATCACCAATTTTCTCGTTTGCATCATCTTTTCGATTAACAAAGTACTCTACAAATTTGTAATATGTCATCTGAACCAATGCAGTTATTGGTAGATTTCTGCCACCTTTCAACACTTCATTGATATACTTTGACAAATTCGTTGTCATATGACCGAATCTGTGGCCACCATCATATGTCAAACTCTATTTTTCTTTGGGAATTGAATTAATCCAATTTACCATTTCGGGAGTAACAGTCAACTTTTTCAACCTAACCTCAAATTTATATGCAATTGATTCGTACTTTAATATAAAATTATTGAATGAGTTGGTGTTAGCAACTAAATTGTAGTATAGTAAATTTAAATAAAAATTAAAAAATTTAACTACCTGTGTTAATAAGATATTTCTTTAGGGCTAGATTGGGGAAGTTGCTGTTAAAATTATTGCCAATATGTCGTATGCAGAAAGCATGATGCGCATGCGGTGGCTACCATCCTAGATGTGGATTCGCCACTGACTGTATGATGCCTTGATGTCGATCAGATATCAAGCACAAGTCTTATTGTTGTGTGACATGTGTTCAAATTAAGGCTAAGAACCAACTACAAGTATCCTTTGTTTCTCCTTCCACAATGACAAATGCAATTGACGGGGTTTTCTATTTCCATCTTGTGTTGTTGTAATCAATAGTTTATGACGATATTTACTATACAAATAAGTACTATCAATTTGAATGATGGGCTTGCAGTATCGGAATCCAACAACACATGGTTTGAATGTCCAAAATAAGCGAAAAAATACTTATCTTGAATGGTCAACTCGGTTGCAGCCAACAAATTCAACAGTTTGCAACTCCACCACTGTGTTTGGCATATCTCTTTGCATGGTAGCTAACCATCTAGATAACACCTCATAAGATTTATCTCAATCTCCAAAAACTTTCACAATTGCAATTTGTTTTGTCTTCCAAGCTTTCTGATAGGACACATCATATCCAAAATGACTTTGAACCCTTTCAATAATCAAGCATACATGTACATCGAGTTTTTGCTTAACCATCTCCAAAATGCAAAAACAGATCATAAGAGAATTTAACTTCTTATGATCTTGTGACATAGATGAGTTGACACAACTGTAAAGTCCATTATATTTTGTAATTTGCCACATGTTTGATTTCTTACTTTGAATGGCCATGATCCTTCAATTACAACCATCAGCATATCTAGGACAACTAACAATTAGCCTCTGTGTATCAGAATCCTTAACATTGCAATTTTTATGTCTACTAATGGAATAATGTTTTAAGGCCAACTTGACAGCATCTTTAGAAAGAAATTGCAACCCAACATATAATTCTTCCTCTGGCCTCTAAATACCACAAGAATCTAATTCAGACAAATTATCAGGTATACTCACCGCATCCCAATTGATTTGAGAAAACTGAGGGCATGGAGACATAAACATAGATTCAGGAGCAACTAACAATGAAGGGACTTGTTGCTGTATATTTACTTCAGCGTCAAAGTGATCTTCTTCTAAGTCAGTATCTGAATCCTCACCCGCAGGCAATTTTCCTTCATCTTCACTTGTGTCAGATAATGCATCTGTCATAAGTGGGTTATCGGTTTCAAAGTCCAACCTAGATGATCTCCCTTCAAGCATTGCAGATGTACCAACTTCTTGAGATTGTAGTAAGAGGCAGCATATGTCATAGAGAATTGAGTATTGATAGAGTACGCTAATTCAGGAAGATTATAAGGACCATCTTGGATTTCAGTTTCAAAAGAAGCTTCAACATGCTCATTGTGATCACTCGTTTCTATCTCAACATACAACTCCATGAAAGTTAAGTTTGGATGCTGATCAAAGCAATCTATCATGCAAGCAACATCTTCATTATCTTCTAATAGAAGAGCTATTCATCTCAGTACATTGCTCCATTGTGAAAATCTATATACAACACTAGACACAACTTGATTTTCTTAGAGCCTTAATTTTAAATGAATTCTCATTTTCAGAAGCTCAAAAGTTGTATCACATTTAATCATGACAGACTTAGGACGAAGACCTTCATACATTAGACCTTTTTCACTTTCATCATTCACCCATTGTAGTAAATGAGAACAACAAGGTATTTTGCCATCTTAATTCTACTTTTCAAACTTATGAATAATAACAACATAACAAGTATGAAATCAATTAACATGTGTCAACTGAAACAAAATTACTATCCATAACAATGAATTCATACTATTAATTTTCACAAGAAATTTTTTCTATACCCTACTAATTTCAATATCAATAAACCCACAATTTTAATCAATTGAAAAAAAAAATATACATAATCACCACATGTGTCAAGTAAAAAAATATGTTACCCTAATAATATACAAAACTAGTGAACCATAAAAAATATACAATACACAATTAACATAAAAACCCTAAAAAATAAGTAATAATTCTAACAATAAAAATAATTAGCAATAACAATAAAAATAATCTAATGATAAATAAAAATACTTACATATATAATTATCAAAATATCTTTCCCACAAGCTACAACCAAAGGAAGGTTTGGGAGAGAGTTTAGAGAGAGAAAAAATCTAGAGAGAATGTGAGAATTTGAGAAATTAAAAATCTGTGTGTGAGACGGAGAAGAGACTTGGCTTTATAGAGGCGTGCACTAAAAACGCCAAAATGTTTGGCGCTATCCAAGTGGCAACGCCAAAACGTTTGGCGCTATCCACGCGGTAACACCAACCATGATGGCGTTGCCACTTGGATAGCGCCAAGCGTTTTGACATTTTTGCAATGATAGCGTCATATACTTTGGCGCTATCTACGTGGAACGTGAAAATAATAAAAAAATTCAACATGACCAAAAGTGTGGCAGTTTGATATATAGTTTCAAGTATGACAATTTGGTAAATAGTTTTGCCATTAAGGGCAAATTGGTCAAAAAGCCTTTATCTTTGTGCTAAACAAACAACACTTACAAATCCAGAATTTTTCTTCTCATAAGTTTTTATTGTATTATCTTTCCTCTTACTCGGCATTGGTTGCACTTTGGTTTGTTGTACACTCATTCTAAAGTTAATAGCAACTAAATAATGCCTTCTGACTTTATGTTTAACCTTTAAGTCCAACAAGGAACTTACTTGTACTACTTATCTGTCTAAAGTAAACATAGCCAAAAACAATAACAAGTTCATGTTAATGATCACGCAATTGCCAAATTACCACAAATCAGACTTTTGCTCTCTTCTGCTTCATTTCTTCTATACACAACCATTCAATAAAGCAAACTGAAGTACATTACTAATAAAACCACCATATTAATGTTGCTTTTTCTTTTCTCCACTACCTAATCGTTGTTGTGGTATAAAGTTACTTCACTGTTACCCACAACTATTAGGTAAACCTAAACAATCCTTCCTAAAATTTCACTTAAATAATTGAACCCTCTCTTCTTCTACAACTCCTTCCAATTACAGCAAAATTACATTAAACTATCTACTTCCATCATAAAACTCCCATTTCTATAATTAATTTATTTCTAAAATTAGAGTACAAAAGGTATCACAAACAGGGGCAGCAATGGTCTATGTGCAGAAACTAAAACACGCTACTATGACCAAAGTCTTGGTGCATAGGATACTTTGGTCCAGCTTGCTCTATCATGACCTAAAGCTAACTTTCCTTAATATTTACAAGTCTATAACCAATTGCATGAAGTTATTAAACCAACATCAAGTCATGGTTATTTGCCTCAAACTAGATCTTCCTGTGTTCCAAACTCCCTATCCACAACCTCTATCCACGTTCTTTACCCATTATCTACTCCCACTTTTACCTTACAACTGCTAACTCACGAAATTCAATCCTTTTCTTCGTTCACACACTATGGAACATGACAAATTGTAAATCAAACAACAAATATTTCGAGAACAATGCCTTACCTTACCAACGCAAATTGCTAAGCTCTGCCCAGCCTTGTCGTCAAAATGAAGCTCAGAATGCACCAAACAAACTACCACTGAGACTCTTCATCGGAGTGATGCTCAGAATGCACCAATCAAACCACCGCCAGCCTTTCCCACAAAGTACCCAGCCTAACCACTCTTTGCGCGCAAATTTTTTTACACATTTACAAAATCAGAAGTCACCTATGGGATCAAATTGTGTGTACACAGAAGAAGGCCGCAACTTTCGGTCACAACGCTCCGCCCTCAATCGCTCAAATTTGTGTTTGCTTTGCCTTAACTATTACTAAGTTAGGGCGCAATACAGAACCTAACGAATAATAAAGGTTAGATTAGGAATTTTCACTTCATTGTATAGAGGGGGTGGCCACCTAGTGTGCAGGTTTTCGGCAAACGTTCTAAGCCATTGATCATTCTTTTTTTTTTCAATCAACGGCTATGATTACATTTATCATTTGTGAGTATGCATGCTTCTTACAATTTTATGAGTATGGTAAACTTGTCCTCAATTTCAGTGGCCCTTAACAGTATTTATTGATAATAATTAGTTTTTGACAACTTTTATATGCTCAATTCGAACTAACATCTATAAAAAAAAATATATGGCAAACGAAAATGCCAAAATTTTACAAGCCCATTTTTAGTGAGGATGGATTGAAATTGACCCAATCAACAACTCTAGTCTTTCAGCGGACCCAAAAAAAAAAAAGACATGCAACAACTCTAGTCTTTTAGTATGATATTATATTATGTCAGGGTATAAATTGGTTCGGATAACCTGATCAATTCAATCAATTTGAACCGAATTAATTAAGTTGGTTCAGTTTGATTTGGGTATATTGATTAGTTCAGGCAAAATCCGAACCAATTAGAGCTTAATTTGTTTGATTTTTAAATTTGAAATTTCAAAATCGAACCAAATCAAACTATTTTTTTCCTAAACTTGTGAACCCATTTTAATTTTTACCAAATCAGTTCCAAACCCTTTCAATTTTTTTTTCCAAATCGAACCCTCACCCCTCTACTGCCGTTCACCCCTCGCCGCTCGCCACCTCACCCGGTCACTTCTCTGCTCGCCCTCGACGCTACTTGCCGCCGCTCGGTAAGTCTTTAACTCTTCTTCACCACAAACTCCCCTCGCTCTTTACTAGCCTCTCTTTTCCCGTGTTCTATGCCCCCCTCTAACAGGAACCCTCATGAATTTTATAAGAATTAGAGCTGTAAATATATTCATATGTTCTCCGACTTGTGGTTATTTGTCTTTCAAAATCATTGTCTTTCTAACATTTTCTCAAATTGTATATTTTTTTTTCCACATGAACATGGATTCTTTCTTTAACCCATCAAAACAACACTGACTTTGGATTTACTAGATAACATTACTTTTAATTTGTAGAAAACTTATGGTTATAGAAAAGCTATTGGTGTGTTATTGTAGAACTTTTGTATATATATAGAGTAGCATAATTAAATGAATTTATGAAGCATAATCTCGTCTCTTTTTCTTTGTTCTTCTTTATTACAGTAGTTCTTTATATTTATAACATGATATAAGAGCTGAATGATCTTAGATGGACTTCTAAACATGAGAATTAATTTCTAAATCCAATCAATTTAATTCAAACCATGTCCAATTTTCAATGACTCCAAACTTATGGGATTTGTATGACTTGGAGTTTGTTCATGTGTTTGGGTTCTTGTGAACACTCAATTTTGTCTGGATTCCTTTTTTAAAATGAAAAAATATGAAAATTAAAAAATAAAAAAATTATCCACATTCTTGACCAAATCTTCTAATCATGTCTTAGTTCATTTTATTTTATCACTTTGTTTTTTTTATGTAAAAAAAAAAGAAACAAAAAGAAGAAACAAAAACAAAAAGTAATAAAATACAAAAAAAATAATAATAAAGAGGATGATGATGGCCCCAAAAAAAAAAAAAAAAAAAAAAGATAGTGAAAAAAATTGTTGCATGTTATCTGCTGCATTGCTGCAAGCTTGCAAACTGAAGGCTGGTAAGGGTGGCAGGCATGAGAAGGTGATAACTAGAGAAAATACATGGAAAAGGAAACTGAGCTACTGCTACAATCAGCCACTCTATCTGTTACCTAAGTTGATTTCCTTGGGGTGGCTGAAAATTTTTTTTCTACTTACAAGAGGGGAGATCGGACAGAATAGAAAAAAGGGGAAGCTGAGATTTGTAGAGAGAACCATCTTCAGAGAACTAAGCCTTTTGGAGAAAACATCTTCACTACAATTCATCAACACACCATTGTTGGGCAGCCTCCACACTTCAGCAGCCCCAAAACCGCTCACTCTCACCTCCAACCTTCACCCATAACAGCAACCTTCCATCCCTTTTCACCACCCTTCTCTCGTCCTTTCATCTCCATCTTTCACCTTCACCACCAATAACTCTTCAACCTCCATCACCAAACCCACAACCACCATCCTTCACCTCACCACCGCAAACCACCACCATCTCCACCTCCCTTCAACCTCCGCTAATCACCAACTCCTACCCAAGCCGAGCTCCACCACGCAACCTCCGGCCTCCACACGTCGACCACCTCCATCCACCAAGCCAAAAAACCAAACTCTCAGAATCATCATTTTCAACCTTCGACCTCACCCATCCATCCCTCCATAACCAAAACAGTCCCTACGTCCCAACCACCATTAAACCAAGTTTCCATAACCACTCACTATCTTCACCCTACAAACACCTAACAGCAACCTCTTCATCCTCACCACCATCTCACCTTCAACAACCAGCCGTAACCCACCCACACCCACAGATCAACCTCCACAACCAACCTCACTACCACCCACCACCAAACAAAAAAAAACAGAACAACACCATACCAAAACCCAACCACTATAACCCCTCTACCACAGCCGTGAACCACCACCACGGCCTGCACACCCATCACCCAAGCAACAACCGAACCCCGCTCCTCCCGCTGGACCACGAACCCGCACGAACCCGATCCGGAGCTCTACTCGCACGAACCTGCTCCTCCGCCGTTAACCCGTGAGCCGCGCCGCACACCATCCTCCACGCGCAGCCAACCACACCCGGTTCTACCCAGCCGCGAACCACCGTTCCACCCAGATCCACTTGCTCCAGAAAACGCCACCGTGACGCGCGTGCCGCTCAATCCAGCAAACGCCACCGCGCGGCTCCGAATCACGACCCAGTCCGTTCCTCCCATAGATCCGGCCGGTACCGTGTCATTTGCCACTTTCCAGCCCGTCATCGGTAACCCATGCTGCCGTCGAGCCCTCCCCTGCCACCTTCGGTCCGATGCGCAGTCCCAGTTCTCTTCATCAAGACTATCCCCTTTTGTTTGTTTGTTTGTTTAATTTGAAAGATTTTTTGCATTTGTTTTCCTGCTGCTGTTAGTTTAGATTTGTTTGGGCCTTTCCTTTTTTTTTTTTTGCTTAGGCTGCTGAAATAAAAAGTCAAAAAAAATAATGACAAAAGTTAAAGTAAAAAAAATAATAAATAAAAATAATAATAATAAATGTTAAAGGATAAAAAATGTTGTGGTTATGTTAAATTTGGTTTTTATTTTAGTTTTATTATATTTACCTGGCTCAAGATATGACAATATGTTGTTTGTGTTTATTTGTTTGTCTTTGTGTGTTTCTAAGACAAAAACAAAAACAAAAAATATAAAAAAGAAAAAAGAAAAAAATAGATCTTTTAATTAATGCAATGACCAATGATGTTGATTGAATAGCTTATGCTATCTTCAATGTCGTTTAGATCATGAGGGTTTATTGAGTAGCTTGGTGCTAACTTGAACCCCCGTGCAAGAATGGATTTGTTTTCAAATAAAATCCTTTTTCAAAAGTCATTTTTTTAAATTAAAATCAACCAACTCGCACTCATTTTCTAGAGAATTACGTGACTTTGAGTTTCTCATTGCACCTGAGGATACGTAGGAGTAGAATCTTTATTCTGTCAAGTTAAAAAAATAAATTTTCACAATTTGGTTACTTCTTTTCTTTCTTGCCTATTTTTAAAAATAATAATAATAAATAAAAATAAAAAAATAAAAAATAGTTACATTGCCTTTTTTCAAAAAAGAGGAGTAAAATAAATATATTTGAGATTATCAAGAATTTACACAATTGACTTAAGGTACCGTCTTAGGACGGGTGCGTTAGGGGTGCTGTGAGATTAAGTTTTCACCCTTTCCTAAGCATAATCGACTCCTGAATCCAATCTGATTTTCAAAGATCATTTTTTAAGAAGAGTTTTTCAATTTTTCCTAATTTAAATAAAATTGGTGGCGACTCCATTTCCATTTTCTAAAATCTTACGAGTTACTATATTTCACCGCGATCAACGGTCGCGACAGTCCTACACCCAACCTTTGTTAAAAACTGATAATAATAATAATAATGATTATGAAGACACTTACTTATTTAGAATTCAAACAATAGTAATAATATAAATAAAAAAGATGAATAGCTTCTAATAAAATTATCAAATGGGTCATCACTGTCATCTTCTTGCTTTTATTTTGCTCTCTTTCTCAATAAGATGTGAGTCGTGAGCTTGGTTTTCATGGTCTAAAGAGACTCCATCTAGTGAGAACTCTTTGAAACAAAGAAGAAACAAAGAACAAAAACACAGAACAAAAGAAAAGTGGCTTGTAATTTGTAAAGTCATTCTTCATGTTCTTGATGTATCTTTCCCATTTGATACTTAGGAGATTTTTTTTTCTCACTATTTTGGCATTTTGGGTTTGATATAAATAGAAAATCTCAAAGACCAATGATCGTGTGATTCAACTTGAAATTAAATGTACATTTCCTGATGGAAGAGCAAAGGT
Organism: Ormosia semicastrata; assembly: GCA_029884595.1. Classification (NCBI taxonomy): domain Eukaryota; kingdom Viridiplantae; phylum Streptophyta; class Magnoliopsida; order Fabales; family Fabaceae; genus Ormosia; species Ormosia semicastrata. The sequence goes on from JAQQTO010000063.1 coordinate 34,261,196, forward strand.
TAGTCGATGTTCTAATATTATTTGAAATTTTGGATACATTAATTATGTGCACTTTTCTGTATTGCATGTATAATTGTTTAACTAATTTTTATGTTAAAAAAATAATGGTCAACTCGATTACCTGAACCAAATCAATCTATAGATGTTCGGTTCGGTTTGATTTGGATTTGGCTATCAAAAAACAAGAAAATTGAACCAATTGACTTTAATTAGTTCAGATTTATTTTTTTCCAGTAACCAAACCAAACCACCCAATTACACATCCCAATGTAATATCATTGCAGAAATATCTATTATCAATTTCAAATATAAATGTGACAAGGTTGCTACTTACTGGAAATGCATTGCAATAAAAATAGTTTTCTTTCTTGCGAGTAATATTGTAACCTAACTGCCTCATATTCTATTAAAAAAGGATAGATAGAATAATTATGTAATTACTTGTTCTTTGCATATGGATATTGTAATTACATTTTTCATAATTCTTTTACAGAAAGAAAAGTATATTAACTTAGGCAAATAAATATATGTGTTGTAATTTGTTAATAGAGTCAGATAAATAAAATAAAATAAAAATTATAGACCTATTATGATTTATGGATACTATTTTTATACAATGATGATAAGAAAGTTTGAATTTAAATATATCAATCTTATAAATTACTCAAATTCCTCATTACTAGCTAACAACTAATAGCATTTATAAATGAATTGTGCCTGTAGTACAATGGTGTTGGCGAATCAATCTCTTATTGTTTGTATTTCTTTATTTCGATTTAGTGTGTTCACCTTAAGATTTAGACAAATAAGTATAACGTCTGGACAAAACCAGAATTATTTTATTATTTTTTGATTAAAAAATCAGAATTATTCATAAAGATTTAATTGAATATAAAAAATATGAAACATATGTAAAAAAATATTATTTATATAGATAATAATACTAAAAGGATTAGGTTTTTGACCTTAGGCTTGACAACAGGCGGATTTTTGTTCAACTTATCATGTCTCAACCTCTTAAGAGTTAGGAATTAAAACTCAAACTTACCCCACATGAAAATTATTAAAACATGCACCTACCCTATACTTTTGAAAATTTTAAATTAAATTTATGCAATAGTCCATCATAATCATAAAATTTATCTATCACTTAATATAAACTAAAATAATGCGATTAGAGTAAGTATTAAATTAGTGAAGCTCAATTAATATAATTGGCATTATTAGTAACAAAACTAAACATAATGTTTATTTAGATGAGGGATGCGGAAAGAGTTAACCCCAAACTTACACGTACAGGTCGAGGTGAGATTCCAAGCCTCCTGACCCCAGATAATGCAACCGTAGTTCAAAGACAATAAAATTAGAGGAAGAGATAAGTCACTTTAAGATGATGAGTATTGAGGGAACTCCTATTCATAGGTTAAGCCTCCTAATGGGCACTCTATCAAGAGAAAACGTCAAATATGGTAAAATTTTTGACGAGAGAGTAGAGGTGTAAATGAACTGACCTATTCATGAATTATTCGAACTCTACTCATTAAATGTTCGATTAAGCTTATTTGTTTAATTAAATAAACAAACTCAAACTTGAATATAGGTTGAATTATATAAAATGAGTCAAGCTCAAGTTATATAGGTTTGACATTAAAAGTTCATAAATAACTCATGTATGTGTATGTGTCTGTATATATTCAATCACAAACATTTGTAATTTTACATTAGTAAAGGTATAAATAATAATTTATATATTACTGTTACTTAATAAATTTTTTAATTCTATTTAGAGAATTCTAATTTTATTTATTACTATTTGCCACTTACGTAACTCCAATTTTCATAAAGTCTTTTACTCTCTCCTTATTTTTACTTCATCTTCTATCATAATCTATCAAATACTAAGAGTGCATTTGTTTGTGCTTAATTTGCAAGAAAAGCATTTGTTTATTAAAAAAATCACTTCTCATGCATAACTATTTGGATAAGATTTTTTTTAAAAAAAATCAAAATGTAAAAAAATCAATTTTGTGGTTTTAATAAAAAGCTGAAATTGGTAACTTTTTTTTGAAAAAAATCAATTTTAAGAGAGATACAATAAAAGAAAGATAAAGTAAAAAGTGTTTTTTGTAATTATATTCAAACAAAAAATAACTTCTATTTTTCATAAAAATTGCTACAGAAAAATATCTTTGTACTATTTTAAAATCATATTTTTTTTGAAGTTTATCCAAATGCACCTTAAATTACTAAATTTTAAAAATACTTTTAAGATATATTTGATAAAATGAATGAAAATAATAAAATCATAAATAAGTTAAAGAAACTAACCTCAAACTTCATATTTTTTAAACTAGTCATGTCTAAACTTTAAATTTGACTTGTTTATATAAATAAGTCAAATTTAAATAATATATTTATTTCACAAATCAAACTTAAATTTTAAGTATTCATTTTGACTCAATTCATTTATAGTCCTACAATGGAGCACAACAAAGAATTAGTCATTTACCATTTATACTTCCTATTTTAAAGAATTTTTAAATCTTTTTATACAAAAGATTCGATTTAAAATTGGCGTATTCCAACTTATTGAGAGCTTTGTGTCATCTATGTTACAAAATACAACCTACGATAATCTACAGCGTCTGATCACACCTGCGTTTCAATACAGTCGCATCGTTCATTTGCCCCACTCAATGAACGAGCACCAAATCATGTTTTCGTCGTCTTTTTTTTTTTTTTAGTATCGTCGTCAATTCTTAGAAACACCTGCGTCGTTAACCAATTTTTTGTTCTTCGTTAACCAACTTATTTCACGAGCATAGAAACCATGGTAAAATCTTGTGTCATTAACCAACTTCTATATGTAATTAACCACTTTTTTGTTCTTCATTAACTAATTTTTTTCACAAGTATAGAAATAAAGTTGGTTAATGAAGAACAAAAAAATGATTAATTACGTACAGAAGTTAATTAATGATACAAAATTTTATCACATGATTTTTATGTTCGTAAAAAAAATTGGTTAACGAAGAACAAAAAAATAGTTAACGACGTAGAGAAGTTGATTAATGGACGATGTATACAAAAAAAAACAGGAAGCTGATTTGGTACTGTTTATGGGTGGGTCTTATGAATAGTACCGAGTGTTAAAAATGGTGTGGGTACTGTACGTGGTAGGATGAACATTTTCCTACAAAATATAAAACTGATATCTTACATCTATTGAGCACATATACACCAAGCAGATTTTACCATTGATTTCGTAAAAAAATATGTTAACGGTTGAGATCAATTTCTCATTACCTAGACTATAGGTTACCATGGAAACTTTTGGACCATCAAACCCATTTTGCATTATTGCAAGTCTTTCCTTTCTTCTCTCCCCTCCTTTCCTCCATCTCTCATCTCTACCATACCGGAAAAACCATGACGGAAGCACAATCTCAGACACCCCTCTCGACCACTAAAACGTCGCCACTCCCTTTCACCCCCTTCCACCTCCACCTCCACCTCCGACCACCTATACGATCCCCACTTCGGCACCTAGATCCTTCAGGTCCTCAGCCTCATCACCCAATCAGCGCGTGACGACGACGCGTCTCCTCCTCCTCCGCTGCCGAACCATCCCCAAATAACGATTTCTTTAGGAATAGGGATTTGACAACCCAAACAGTGGAAGCAAATCCAAGGAGAGGCCGTGTTATACATGCTTAGGTGAGGTTTCGGGGGTATGTTTCGGGTTGTGATTTTGGGTTTGGTTTACGAGGTAAGATGCGTCTGATCTTGGGGTGGCTATAGGTGTTGGCTGCTGATTGGCGTTTGATTTTGGGTTTCAGGCTCTGTAAAGGTTTTTTTCTGGCTTGTGACTAAGGTTTCTCACTATGGAGGCTTGCTGGGATTGTGGGTGGCTTGATCAATAGGATTCGGTGGTTGAGAGGCGATTCAATTTGGTGAGGGCGGTGGTTGGTATACTTAGTCTGTGATTTCGTGGTGTTGGCTGGTGCCTGGTGGTGGTGGTGGTGGTGGAAGGTGATTTGGGGTCTGAGATAGAGGTGGCTAGAATTGCTGGTACATGGAGGCAAGGATGGTTGTGGACACCGTACTAGGCAAGGGATTCTGTTTGCCTGGCGAAACTCTACCACCCCAACACGGTGGTGCGGCGGCACATGGTGGTTGCAGAGTGTTCCCTTTATTTTTAACAATTAATTTCCGTTCCAGATAGAAATCATCCTTTTCTCAGTCGATTGTTTTATCATTCTCAAGTTTAGCAACACAGGAGGGAGATGTCGAGAAAAAAAAACTAGAAAATCGTGAAAACAAACTATCAGCAAGTTCTGAAGTAAAATCTCAAGTTCTTTTACAGGAAAATCAGCTTTACAGACAATGGAAGTTAATTCAGCTGGCAAAATATGAAGCACTTTGCTTGAAAGGTTTAACTCTTGCTACCAGCATTTTCCCTTAGTAGGAGATATGTAAATACCCCTTTATAAGCGCCAAGACTTCATGACATGCTTGACCTTGTAATGAAGTAGCCCCCCCTCCTCCTTAACTTTTCATTACCCAAAAAAGAAAAAAACGAGCTTCACAATTAAAAAGCCTCGTGAAAGACGCTCACTACAAGAAAACCACTAAACCCAAGCAATATTTAGATTGATGTTCACAATTGGGAGTGGGAGGATCTGTATAAATAACCAAGATGTCCTCATATACTGCCACAGTGGCACTCTTCCCATTGAACCCCAAATAAAGACGGTTAAAAAATTGAATTAATTTCACAAGGTTTACATTTCACCTTCTAAGCAACACAACACTTTCTAGAACAAACTTCAACTTCTCTACCTAATTTGATCAGCCACAAGGACAAAAGAACTACAATACACAACTATGTAGTTCAGCTAATTTTTAAAGCTAAAATTTCCTGTGGCAAAAGGACGTGTCCAGAACAATTGAACAACACTAAATTCCTCAGATCCATGGCAAAATACGACTAGAGTCGACAGAGCCTAGAGCCCACTGTTTATTCGGAATCATCATATGAATTTGAAATACATATTCCTGTATTATGTTAAGGAAGAGAGTTCTTTTACCGCACAGGTTGCTGGTTATAATGGTTTTTCTCTTTTTTCTTTCCTGCAGCAAGCTTTGCACTCCTTGCAGCAGCCTCTTGAGCAGCAGCCCTTGCAGCAGCATCCATTTCTTTATTAGATTTCTTCTTCTTCATAGACACAACTTTCTTAAGACGCTCTTTCACATCAACAGTGGATGTATCTTCCTCAACATTTTCAATGCCGGTCGCCTCATCAGGCCCACTGTTTGTATTTGTACTGTTCCGGTGATCCTGAGATTCTTTCACCTCCTTGGACGCTTTATCCTTCTTTTTCTTCTTCTTGGCACTTCTGGATTCTGCAGTGAGATTTTCCTTCTTTTCTCCATCTCCATCAGTTTCATCATCTTTCTTATCCTGAGGCGCACCTGAAAATGCAATTTCACAATATCTTGTATGAGATAAATTCAACAACGATAAGCTACCTTTAGTAATTGCATTCTGACATGCAAAGAAATTTTACTTTTCTCTTTGATAAAAAGTTGGAATGAAACACAATTACTAGTTAATTAGGAAAAATACCCATTAGTCCAAAAAGAAAAAGAAAAATGGGGTGAAATCTTCAAGCAAATTAGCAAAAACTGTAAATTTTGCACCAATGAAGAAAAAATGCATGTCGTGGCCAATCAACAACCTAAAACACTTAGTAAACTATAATCTGGTAAATCATGAGGCAAACAGTTGTTCACAGTTACCTTGTGACTCATCTTGACCATTACTTTCTTTCTGCGTAACTCCAAAATCAGCCAGAAGAGCCTCAAGTTCAGCAAGTTCCTTCTTCTTCCTTTCTTTTTTGGACAGCTGCCGTTCTGCCTCCTTTGGTGCCATGGAGACTTCAGTAGGCTTCTTAACCTCAGGTTCAGGCTTAGAGTGCTCTGGTTCATGCTCATGCTCATGCTCTTCCTCCATGTCATCTTCCCCTTCATCTAAAATATCTTCCTCACTCTCACTATCCTGTAACAAGCAAACACAGATAAATCATTATACACTTATATTGCTGAGATTGAGCTAATCACAAGCAAATACATAGATAAATTGTTATCACTTATTATCATAATTCAGAGGATCTCTAATTTGCCAGTATAGGGAACTAGAAAAAATAAAATGGTGCATAGAACAAAGCTTTATACTCTTTCCAAAGATAAAGCACACCTATATCATAAAATACCTTCATGAAACACAAGCATCATCAAGCTCAAGATTTCCTAAATCCAGGAATAGATGCACCCAAAGGGATAATCCAAAATGTTCAAACTTTATTGGAGTGAATCTGATACACTATGATACCAACTAGCATCCACAATGCTTTACAGCCATGAAAAGAAAAAATAAATAAATAATTGGTCTAATAACTCAAGCTTACTTACTCATATTCACTGAAAGCATGTATCAAACTAACTACCATAGCAAATCAGTCTCTTATGTACTCATTATGTCTTCATTTCTTATTTGCTTTCAGTTTCCAACAAAACACCAGCAGAAAATACTTTTGCAAATTATAAGCCTCACTTTCTATCAGAATGCCTTTTCCATAAAAACAAAATGGAGAATAAAACAATTTTTCAATAAATAAATCACCTCATTTCTATTAGGGGAGGTTTCTTTTTTCATTTTTTTCCTCCCTTTCTTATGTTTTCAATTTACAATACTTCCCCATTCCAGCAACAACGGAATTAATCCACCATCCTGTGCCACTACTCTCACTTTCGTAAAGTGTTATCAAAGCACGACAAATTATTGGGTACACTCGCTATAAGACATTCCTCTCACATTGTAATATTGAATGTGTTCTACTTCAGTTATGAGTGCCATCATTGTCATCTCCCACTTTAACTACAAAAGTTAATATTTTTAATACTATAGCTAATATAACACATGCTTAATACTATTTTAGTACCTAAGAATCTTTCATTAAAGCACATCATTATTCAGCCCCCCAATAACCGAATATGAATATCTTGTAATATCTCCAGAGCATTCAAAAAGCCACACATATAACACATTAAAACAACCCAAGCAAAAGTTTCATATTCTTTCAAAAAAGCACCACAGTCCATATCAAACAACTGAATTCAACAGAATCATTCTATCACAACAGAATGTAAACTAAATCAAAACTTTAACAACAGCAGCATCACCGGACAAGCATAATACCAATTCAATCTCAAAAATAGACTTCAATCACATCAACAAACACCGACAAGTAAATAAATAAATAAATCCATAAATCCCAAACCTCCAAAGTGCCCTGTTGCTCATTACTCTGCTGCGGCTCGGGAACGCTCCACAGAGACTGAGGCGGCGCAGTGGTTGCATAATAATCATCATCTTCGTCGTCGTCAACATCGGCCCAAGATTTTGCGTTGAGCGGAGCGGGTGCCCAGAACACCTGCGGCTCGGGTTCCTTAGACGACGGAGCCTGCGATGATTTCGACGAACCCTTGCCTTTGTTGCGCTCCTTATCCGATTTCTTCTTCTTCAGCGTATCGAGTGCAGCGAACACGTTCGTGTTGCTGATAATCAACGAACCCTCGTCCCTCCTGCTTCCGCCACCCACCATTTCCAAAATCAAACCGAATCAACAACCGAATAATAATTCTTACAAAATAGCACGTCCACAGTGAAAATTCTTATCGTTTTTATTTTTATTTTTTTGGGTTGTGAAATTCAAATCAAAATTGTTCGTTATCTCAAACGCAGATTTCAGGCGAAAAAAATCTGAAACACTTGTTTGGGCAATAAAAAAAAATTATAATAAAATTTTATTAACGATTAACGAAAACTCGAAGGGTTAATTGGAGATCCGGTGTTGGGCGAGGGCTGTGAAATTAACGAATAGGGAGAAATTTATTGAGACTAGGGTTTGTTTGGGAGTTTCAGAAACAGAGGAAGTTGAAGAAGGAAGCTAATTAAGGGTAGGAATGAGTGAAACTCAGAGAATGGAACAAGGGTGCAATGCGTGTTAGGTTCTTTCTGCTTTGAGAGAGCTAGGGTTAAAAATTATGGAGAAGATAACGCAGTGTAAGAAGGATGAACACGGAAGAGAGCTTTTATAGGGATTTGAATTCCGCAGAATGGTTATTTTACTTTTTCTTTATATAATAATATAACAATATAAATAATATAAATATATATATAGATATATAATATAATTAATTTTCAATTAAACAATCAATTAATATAATTAATCAATCAATCATCAATATAATATAAAAAAATATACATAGTCTAATTTTTTTTTATATATCATCTAAGTTAATTAATAAATATATTAAACTTTTGATATTTGATAAATATCTTATTTAATTTTTTTGTCATATATTATCTAATGTAATAACTTAAAAAGAATATTAACAAGTGTAAAAAAAATCACATATACATATAATCAATCAATTAATATAATTAATCAATAAATATAATTAATTAATTAATATAATTTATAATAATTATTATAATTAAAAATTAATATATAAAAAGAAAATATATGACTTAAAATTTCATGCCATACTTCATCTAAGTCAATTAAAAAATGCATAAAGCTTTTAACATTTGGTAAATACATTACTTAATTTTTTACCATATATTATCTGATGCAGCAACTTAAAAGAAATATTGACAGGTATACAAAAAAATTGTCACATATTCATAAAAAGAAAAGGGAAATAAAAACTAAAACAGAAAATTATAAAGAGAAAGAAAGAACATAAATTACAAAGAAAATGAATTTAAAAAGTTAAAGAACCTAAGAAGTTACATGTCAAATGATTAATTTAATTAATGTGTTATTTTTATTTAGCCTGCTTAAATTATATGAACTACATGTATAGGTTAGAGAGTGCTAAGGAATTCAAATGCATTGAGTGTTACTTGGCTATATTATTATAGATTATTGTAATTTTTTGCAAATATATATTTTTTTAATTGTAACTACAATATCTATTAATATAAGATTTTTATTTAGTTGTGATAGAATTTAACATTAGTGGTTAGTTTGATATAACTTTGATAATGGAAATGAAAAATTAAGGATTTAATTTGTAATATAATTTTATATCAAAATGTCATTAATACTTAAAAATATTGATTAAGCAATATAATTATATAATGAGATAAGTTAATTACAGATAAAAGGTGGATCAATGTGATAGGAGCAAGAATAGTAATATGAAAACATGTTGGTAACAAGATTTATATTCCTGTATTAGATTTAATACCATCAAATTTTAAAAACTATAACAATTAATCTTTCATGAAAAATATAGACATACCTTAATGAAGAGAAACTATAGCGACAAAAACTCAAATGAGTAAAAAATTATAAGGATTGAAACTTTAATAGTATGCACTAAAATTATATGAACTAAATGTATAGGTTAAAGAGTATTAAAGAATTATAATGTAATTAGTATTATCTAGCTATTGTACTAGACTATTGTAATTTTTTGCGTATGTGTATTTTTATAATTGTCATTGCAGTATCTATCAGTCAAAGAATTTTTTTTATAATAATAATAATAATAATAATAATAATAATAATAATAATAATAATAATAAGTACATAAAATTATCTATGATGAATTAAGTAAGGAAATAAATGCATGTGTAATGTATTATGTAACAACATCAAAATAAAAAGAGAAATAATTTTTCAAATGAAGTTATTTGAATAAGCAGTTTGCTATTCGAATAAATAGCTAGTTATTCGAATAAATATTCTATTATTCAAATAAATTTGTAGAATTGTCTTTGCCCTAATGATTTAATATGTTAAGTTTTGATAATGAAAAATGCATTACAACAGAATATTTGATAAACCTGTAATATGTCATATTTTTACGGTTAAATTTCTTAGTTTTTCACTTCCTTTTGATATTTGTGATTAAATTTTGCTCTCAAGTTTTCTCACGTTTTTATCATTCTTTAATTGTGTGTTTATTACGGGTATTATGTGTTTTTATTTATTTTTTAGCAGGTAATTGCACATGGAGAAGTTGGGAGCATTCAAAGGAGCAAAAAAAAAGAGGAATTTTTCATAAGTGTCACAGCGCTTAAGCGTTGGAAGCCTCAGCGCTTGAGTGCACAATGCATATGCAGTGCGTTTCTGATAAGTGACTCAATGCTTGAGCTCCAGGAATCCAGTGCCTGAGCGCTGGTCGTATAACAAGAGACATTTTTCTTTATAAATGGAGAAGTTACGCCAAATTCAACAGAATGCATACACTTTGCACAGCACGCAGAAAATCCCTAATCCTGACAGAGTAGTTTCACGACAGCATACTTTGAAGAACAACTTCGAAGGGATGATTTGATTCTTAAAAGCTAGAAGATCATAATCACTATAAAAGAGGTTTTGATTTCTCTTTTCTTCTAGTTTTTCCCTTTCTTTGGGTTTTCTTTCCATGGGTTTGTATCATGATTTATTTGTATTGAATATGAGTAGCTAAACCCATAGCTAGGGCTATGAGAGATCTTGTTTTCCTAATTATTTGGGTTTGATTTCTAATTTGACTAAAGTAATTTCTTTTAGGTCTATCATATTGCTTGCATTCTTGTCATAACTTAATCACTTTTGGCATGTGTTAATTCATTATTTGACCGGTGACCATCCGCATTTAATGAGTGGATCTATATGGTAAGCTTAGGATTAGATTGGTGAATGACCAAATATTAATTTTTCCTACCAATGGAATTGACAGGTATGTTAGTTCATCTCTTGAATTGAAACTTAATGCATTCCTAATTAATTCAACTAAATGATCAAATAGGTGATTTAATTTAGGAATAGAATATTATTTCATCCATGACCATTGGAATTCAGTAGCAGGTAAGAGAATATTGACAAAAGAATTACCTTAATCATAAATGAAAGAAAATTTAAATAATTGGATTTAAGTGAACCTTGCGTCCTAGTCTCTCTCTCATTGATTATCTATTCTTTGCTTGATTGTTCATTGTTTTTCTTTATTTATTTTTTATTTTATTTTGAATTTCTTCATACACTTTCGATTGTTTGGATAACAAAGTGTTTTACGAATCTAGTAATTACCACTTATTCCTTATGAGATTGATAACTGGGACTCAAGTCCTATATTACTTGGCGATAAAGTGCACTTGTTCTTGTTAGTCATGGCAACCATCACCCAAGAGGGGGAGTGAATTGGGTGATTACAAATTTTTAAAACGCATTTGAGAAAATATACATTTTGATATTTTCAATCAACACATGCAACAGAATAAGTTTAATAAAGGTATAACTATAGACTAAGCAAATAAGCTAGATATCAAATTCAATTCAAGCATATATAATTAAGGCACAAATGTAAAGGAGATAGAGTTGAGAGAAGCAAACATAATATTTATCCTGATTCAGCCACCAATCACTTATGGCCTACGTTCAGTCCTCAAGTAAACCACCTGAGATTTTTTACTAAACTTTAACCTTTAACAGGTGCTTGAAAACCTTTACAGCACAGAGCACTCAACACACCTATGGGATGCGTCACCCTTTGTGCTTGAGCCTCAAAATAGAGATACCTCACCCTTTACAACTTTTGAGGGATACCTCATCCTCTTTATAATTAAGGGATACCTCACCCTTTTCTCTTGAGGGATACCTCATCCTCTTTACAGGAAATCAAAATGTTTAAGAAAGATAAACTTTTAAAAGAGTGAATATTACAAATTGAAGCTCAATGGGTATATGGATATTCACACTTTAGCTCATAAATAGAGACTTTATGGAAATGGCAGTTAAAGCTCGTATTGATGCTCAACAATGATTTTCATATTGATCTCTAACCTTTCTTTGATGCCCAAACACTTATATTTATAGCCTAATACATTTTAGAGTCTTTGGTGGTGGTTGAGAGCATTAAATGCTCAAAATAGAGCTGTTGGTTGTGTTTTTCGGTTGCCCAAATAACTAATTAGGGGATTATCCTAATCGGTTAAGAGCCTTAGAAATTGGCTCCTGACTTATCCAATAACCAATTAGGGGAATAGGCTAATTGGTTAGGAGCTTCAGAAATTGGCTCCTGACTTACACAATAAGCAATTAAGGGAATGACCTAATCGGTTAGAAGCTTTTAGAAAAACATAAGAATTGGCTCTTGACTTAGTGAATAACCGGTTATGGGAATTCCATTATTGGTTATTTGCCCTATTTTTGACCAAACTGACTTTGAAAGACCATAACATCTTTGATACTTATCCATTTAAAACAAATGACCACTCATTGAAAAGATCATTGAGTTTACTTTCATATAAGATAAGTTCAGAACAAGACTCAAAATATTTTGAAAGATATGAATAAATGAGTGACTAAAGGTCAGTTTTGCAAAACATAAACTTAGCTATTTTTCAAAGGTTTGAACTACCACCAAGACTAACTTTCCAAAAATAGTTTATCAGGCATTTAAACATTTAAGAAATACTTATAAAGATTTTAAAACTTGTTTGAACTTAATGTGATTCTTATTTACCTTTACATAAGATCTAAGTCCTATAAGCTAAACTTGAAGAACCTTGGGACTTGATCTTTGTATAACCAATCCTTTGGCTTCTTGATGTGATCCAAACTTCCAAAGAAAATATTCTCTTCAAATCTTGCAAATGCTTGGAATATCTTATCATTCTCATTCTTCTTGAGTTGAGCATAATTGTGATCTTTTGCTTTCTTATTACAATGATCACTCTTGGTACTTGGACTATCCTACAAAGTATTGTTCACTTAAACAAATATAGGTAGTCCAAATTCATAATTCAATATCTTTATATGCATAGTTCATAAATGTATAACTCTAATTAGTTTAACATACATATAAGACTTTCATAGACACATCCAAATAAGATATTTATCAATTACTAATGGATATGCTCTATATAGGATGCAACAAAGAACACTTTGCATATTTTCATTTAAACAGAGTCAAATCCAATATTAATTCATTTATAACTCATATAAAGCATTATTAGATATATTATATAAAGAATGCTACACATATCTCATTGCATGATTATCAAGTGAAATATAACTAGATAGAGTACATGATCAATCATGATCCAATATAATCTATTAAGCACATATATGTAGCATAATCATCATTCTTTTTGTAATGCATTTGTCATCTATTAAGCACATCTATAAAGCATAAACATCATTATTTTTTGTCTTATATTTGTCATCATCAAAACTTAACATATTAAACCATTGGAGCAAAGACAATTCTACAATCTCTCCCTTTTTGATGATGACAAATCACTAAAGAAAAATATGTTGAGCAATATAGAATAATAGATATTCAGTAAGCATATCAAACAATAAGCATAAGAACATATTTTTCTTTCTAATTTTCACTCTCTCTATTTGACATCAACAAAAAGGCTTAGAAAGAAAAGATAATATTTTCTCTCCCCCTATAGATAAAACACATGTTGTCAAAAAGAGTAGAATCATCAAAGTCTAAAAACTTCTTCAAGTTATTTAAAACATAATTATTTCTCCCTATTTGATTCTACATATGATTCAAGAAATGAGAGATGAAACAAACATGTTTTTAAGATATAAAAGATTATTCATGCAATGTTTGCCATATTTTGGTACATCAATATTTAGCATATGATAGCAATAAGCTTAAAAAATTATGTCTAACATATAATATCTTGCATACCACATGATAAATAAGTACCGCTTGATGAAAGTTACAAAATATCCACATAAGGTCATAAAATTAAGGTTTTCAAATGAAAGACCATACAACTTGCCATATATCAAGCATTTTTCAATGAAAGAATCAAAAGATATGAAGTTTAAGAATATTTACCTTTTTTCATTGATAGAGGGAAAGAGAATAAAAGATAGTCTTCATTGACATGTTGATAGTATTAATAATAAAATACTTCATGTCAAACAAGGAAGTAAACCAATAGATATAAACAACAATTTAAGAGCTAGACTCCCCCTCAAAATATGCATATTATCAAAATATAATAATTTAACATAGTCATGTATATATTTTTAGTCAACAAGGACATGGAAGAAAGATATGTAAGATAAGAAGGATAAGTAATCATTACAAATTAACAAATAATTATAAGAAGTTATAAAAAAAGAAGATAAGCTCCCTTTTATTGAAGCACAAGATAAATAAAGAGAAATATGTATGCCAATACCATGTACGCACATTACCATAAAGTGAAGCAAGGCAAATATACATATTATTAATCCATCAATAAAAAATCATTTTAAAACTTCTCCCCCTTTCAAAAAGAATTTTACAAGAGCACATTATATTTTCAAAAGCATTTTAGAATGGTAGAGAGGTTTAATATTAAAATCACATATTCCTTGAGAATGATCAAACCCAAGTTAAAAGAACATATGAAAGTAAATCTCCTCCATTTTTCATTGAACAAGAGTCTTGAGAAAATAAAACATTTTGAAGAACAAGGCTTATCTTTGAAGTATCAAGATGGGGTTCTATAGAATATTTCAAAAGATTTATTTAGAAACTTTCTTAAACACTCTCAAGATTTAATAAAACTTTTTAAGGCAAAAGAAGATAGTACTACATTTATAGTACATATCCACTGATTTCCAAATTTTTAAGATGATTATGAGGTGATAATACTTTCAAGGTATTAAGACAATTTTAAATAATTCTCAAGGAGATGGAACATGAAAAGCTTCTTTCAAGTATGGTAAGAGATTTTGCTTTTTAAAAAAAAAATTAATCTAACCAAAAATTCTTTTCAAAACAAGAGCATGATTCTCATAGGTGTTATACCACCAAGAAATCATAGATCAAGAGAATCATAGATATCAATCATTCACTTTGATGAAATATGCTATAGGGATCAAAACATGTATAAAACTAATATCATCCATCTTATATACAATAACAAGATTAGCAAGTTAATATCCAATTAGGCACTTTGTCAATACTAAGCACACTTCTTATGTAAAGAAAACATCTAATCATTTAAGATCAATTTATCAACAAGTAGCATACCATCCATAGCATATAGAATAACACAATAGCTTAGGAATAAAGATACTTATTGAGTTATACGGAGAGTGATGCTTCTTTAGAATGTTCTTTGTTTATTGATCCTTTGAGTTTGAGCTTTCTTTTATTGAGTATTTCACTGCACTTGAAGAAAGTCTCCTCATGTCCCTCTTCATTCAACTATTCTCTTTATAAATTTATGCTTGACATTTTAATATTTGATGACTATATTTGAAGCACATAGAGACACTTGCAAAGCTAATTCTAAAAGTTCTCTAAAACATAGGTTAGCGTCAAATATCATTTAAGCTCATTTACAAACATAATTTAGGTTAAATCATGTACTACATTATCAAGCATACAATGTTAACTTTAACAAGAATACATGAAGTATATATGCACTTGAATCTAAAAATATGGTTTAGGTATTTTAAGGCATGATTCAAGTTTATCAAGAAACACATGATCATCATCAAAACTTAGCATTTTAGGCAAACAATGATCATGTTAGGCATTGTTATGTTAAGTAAGAAATTCTAGTATGTACTCATGTCAATCAAGAACAAAAAGTCCCTTATTGCAATGCAAGAATTGAAAAACCGTGGAACTATAACTTTCAAAACCAATTATGATTCATTTCAAGATATACTTCTATGTAAGAATAATTGAAGTTCAAAGACAAGTTCAAGGCACAAGATGAATCATTTACTTCTTATTTTCAAGATATGAACATATCAAGCAATTTCAAACAAGAAGACATACAACATTTAACTTTTCAATCTCTAAGTAAGTATATAAGACAATTAAGCATCAAAGAGAAAGGATTAGAACTACTTATGAGCATATGAATTTTCATATTTGAACAAAGAGAATTGGTCACAAGCTCAAGAACAAAGATATTACCATAAACCATGTCATTCCAAGTAAAGTGTTTACGTATCTAGCATGTTAACATATGTAAAGATACTTTCAAGATATAATGCTAGAAAAGCATAACTTAAAACATGTTAAGGCATAAAAATAACTCTCTACTTATCCAGATATCACATGATATTCAAATTAAAGTATAGGTAAGGATAAGAGATTGATATCACTAAAAGTGTACTATTTGAGTTTTTGTAGGTGACTCTAACTTTCAAGCTTCAAGACTTCATGAGGAAGTGGGTGTTGGTGAGAGTTGAGACGAAGAAAATGAAGAGGATGGAAATGGAGGAAGGGCACGTGTGAATGAATGGGGGCTCTCGGTTGGTATTTTATGAAGGACAATAACCGGTTATAGGAGTTGTGTAACCAGTTATATGTGTTAAAACCGTGGCCTCTGTTTTCATCAAATAACTAGTTAGAGAATGACTCTAATCGGTTATTGTTTTGTTCCAGAGAGTACCAGGATGCTCCAATTCCCCAATAATCGATTAGTGAAGCTTCATAATTAGTTATTTTGCTTAGCAGAGAGCACTTCAACTTGACAAATTAATTCCAAAAACCTAAATAATAAGTTATTTTCTTCTTTTAACTGATTATTGCACTTCCAAAACCAAAAATTCTCTAAGAAATCAACCTTTAAAACACAACATCATGTCTTCTTGAAGATCATCTTAGCTTTGCCTCATTTTTCAATTCTTTTAAGATGCCAATCAGTCCAATAACAAAATTAAACTTCAAAAAGTACCAGAAACCACTTTTCCATAATAAGAACTTTAGATTTGAAGCACAAGTCTAAGCTTCTTGGAGACAAGGAAGGGAACTTAGAGTATTTTCTGGTCTTGTGCTTGCAGCAGATAATTTCATGATATCACAGTAAACTTTTGGCCTTTAAGCACACTTACAACACACTTCAATTTTTGACTTTTGGTGCCCAAATTTTCTTTGGTCCTTGTGTGTTAGTTTTTTTTAAATATTAATTCATTATGCTCTCATAAAGATCAATTTTTCTAAAGTATGTAAATTGAGCACAAAAAGTTAAATAAACAATTACCATTAAGCACATAGCCAATAGCATGCTTACTTTCATGATATATAAACAATTCAAAACATAACAATTATACATAGGCATTGTAGAACCTTATGTTACAATAAGAATGAATATAATTATATGTTAAACATAATATTCAAATTTTACTAAGTACACATGATTCTATCCTTTACGTAAGGCCTACAAGTAATATAACTCATATTCATTATCTTTTTAAGTGAATGTTCATAAGAGGTAAAAACTTTTGATACATTGGCCTTGGTAATCAAGGAAACTCTTTTCCTTATACATTACTTTTCTTTTGGTGTTTTGAACTTTGCAAGTTTGACATTTTGTACTTGAGAAGCTTTGGTTGAAGTCATATTCCTTCTTTGATAAAAACTTCTATCATTGGGCTTTGGAGGCATTCTCCTTGATGATTCATCTTTCTTTTGGCCAATTAGTCCATCATTTTGAGAGATTTTCTGCATAATGGAAATACTAGGAAGTCATTTTGGTACCCACTTCATCTTGAGTCTTTGAATGTTAGTACTAAGGCATTTAAGATTTTTAGGAACTCATACCATATTATTTCTCATATAAGAATTTCTTTTATAATTGCATAAATGAGAAATATGTCCTAGATGACCACAAAAATTGCAAACAATTGAATTTAATGATGGCTTGGTCCTTTAAAAATCATCTTTGAAAAACTTAAGCATTTTGTTATTATTACATTCTATACTATTTATGACATAAGCCTTACTTGAATTTTTATGTGGAATAACATTAATTTTATTCTCATTAACAAGCATAAAATGTATGCAATTAGAATTATTAGCTTTGGCAAATTCAGAAGATAAGTCCTTAACTTAATTTTCTAAATCAATGCACTTTTCACAAGAAGTTAAGGTTTCACATTTCAAAGGCATTTCCTCATCAAGAAAAGCATATTCATTTTTCAAAGTCTCAATTTCATTATTAATAGAGGAAATATTTTCCAAACAAGATGAGTTTTTCTTTTCTAAAAATAACAAGTCATCATATAATTCATTATATGCACATCGTAGCACATCATAGGAAAAACCATAATCAAGATAAGCATCATTTACCTTAAAGTCCTTTTTAGCCATATATGAAGTAGTATCAATTTTTAGCATACTTGACTCTTTAAAGGAATCACCTTCTTCCTCATCAATTTTGTTTTGCTTTACCTCTTCTTCAAATTGAGCACCATCATCACCAACAAGCATTGAGCTCATTTTCTTACTTTGAACATCTTCTTGAGGACATTTTTCATAACAAGCTTCCTTCAATGCCTTTTGCTCTTTTTGTTTTCTATATACACCTTTATACACAAAATCATTGTTAACAATATAAAAAGCATCAAGGGTGTCCAAAATTTCTTTGGCACTAGAGCAGTTCTTAGCATAAGCATAATCATTCAAACTACTTCTTAAGATTTGCATTGCTCTAATATTCAAGGAAAAACATTTCTTGTCATAAGCATTCCAAGTTTGTTTTGATTTACAAGTAAATCCATTAAGCATAATATCCCACAAATCAATATCAATAGATTGTATACAAAATTCTATTCTAACTTTCCAATAAACAAAACGTACACCATTAAAGAATGGTGGTTTATCAATTTCAAAACCTTCCATTTTGAAAAGCTTTCAATGGTTGCCAACAAATAAGAATCTTTAACTCTAAGCGGTTAAGCTTTCAACAGAGCATGAAGCTTTGATACCACTTGTTAGTCATAGAAACCATCACCCAAGAGGAGGGTGAATTGGGTGATTACAAATTTTTAAAACACCTTTGAGAAAATATACATTTTGATATTTTCAATCAACACATGCAGCGGAATAAGTTTAACAAAGGTACAACTATTAGAGATTTCTCAAATATCCCTTGGACTATAGGATAAACCAAGCAAATAAGCTAGATATCAAATTCAACTCAAGTATATATAATTAAGGCACAAATATAAAGGAGATAGAATTGAGAAAAGCAAACATAATATTTATCCTGGTTCAGCCACCAACCACTTGTGGCCTACGTCCAGTCATTAAGTAAGCCACCCAAGATTTTTCACTAAACCTTCAAGCTTGAACATGTGCTTGAAAACCTTTACAACATAGAGCGCTCAACACACCTATGAGATGCCTCACCCTTTGTGCTTGAGCCTCAAAACAGGGATACCTCACCCTTTACAACTTTTGAGGGATACCTTACCTTCTTTACAATCAAGAGATACCTCACCCTCTTTATAGGAAATCAAAGTGTTTAAAAAAGATAAACTCTCAAAAGAATGGATATTATAAATTGAAACTCAATGGGTATATGGATATTCACACTTTAGCTCATAAACATAGATTTTATGGAAATGGTAGTTAAAGCTCATATTGATGCTTAACAATGATTTTTAGATTGATCTCTAACCTCTCTTTGATGCCTAAACACTTGTATTTATAGCCCAATGCATTTTAGAGTCATTGGTGGTGGTTGGGAGCATTAAATGTTCAAAATAGAGTCATTGGTCATGTTTTCTAGTTACCCAAATAACTAATTAGGGGATTGTCCTAATCGGTTAGGAGCCTTAGAAATTGGCTTCTGACTTATCAAATAACCAATTAGGGGATTATCTTAATTGGTTAGGAGCCTTAGAAATTGGCTCCTGACTTATCAAATAACCAATTAGGGGAATAGCTTAATTGATTAGGAGCTTTAAATATTGGCTCCTGACTTACACAATAACCAATTAGGGGAATGACCTAATCAGTTAGGAGCTTTTAGAAAAACATAAGAATTGGCTCTTGACTTAGTGAACAACCGGTTATGGGAATTCCATAATCAGTTATTTGCCCTATTTTTGATTAAACTGACTTTGAAAGACCATAACTTATTTGATACTTATCTATTTAAAATAAGTGACCACTCATTAGAAATATCATTGAGTCTACTTTCATATGAGATGAGTTTCAGAACAAGACCCAAAATATTTTGAAAGATATGAACAAATGAGTGACTAAAGGTCAATTTTGTAAAACATAAACTTAACTATTTTTCAAAGGTTTGAACTACCACCAAGACTAACTTTCCAAAAATAGTTTGTTGGGCATTTAAACATTTAAGAAACACTTATAAAGATTTTAAAACTTGTTTGAACTTAGTGTGATCCCCATTTACCTTTACATAAGATCTAAGTCCTATAAGCTAAACTTGAAGAACCTTGGGGCTTGATCTTTGCGTAACCAATCCTTTGGCTTCTTGATGTGATCCAAACTTCCAAAGAAAATCTTCTCTTCAAATCTTGCAAATGCTTGGAACATATTATCATTCTCATTCTTCTTGAGTTGAGCATAATTGTGATCTTTTGCTTTCTTGTTGCAATGCTCACTTTTGGTACTTGGACTATCTTACAAAGTATTATTCACTTAAATAAACATAGTTAGTCCAAATTCATAATTCAATATCTTTATATGCATGATTCATAAATGTATAACTCTAGTTAGTCTAACATGCATATAAGACTTTCATAGATACATCCAAATAAGATATTTATTAATTACTAATAGATATACTCTATATAGGATGCAACAAAGAACACTTTGCATATTTTCATTTAAACAGAGTCAAATCCAATATTAGTTCATTTATAACTCGTATAAAGCATTATTGGATATATTATATAAAGAATGCTACACATATCTCATTGCATGATTATTAAGTGAAATATAATTAGATAGAGTACATGATCATGCATGATCCAATATAATCTATTAAGCACATATATGTAGCATAATCATCATTCTTTTTGTAATGCATTTGTCATCTATTAAGCACATCTATGAAGTATAAACATCATTTTTTTTTGTCTTGTATTTGTCATTATCAAAACTTAACATATTAAACCATTAGGGCAACGACAATTCTACAACTTTTAGTGTATTTTATGCGTACCAATATTGATCATGTTACATGGATGTGCTTAATGATATATATTGTATTATACGTTATTATATACTTTATCTAGTTATATTTCACTTAATAATCATGCAATGAGATATGTGTAGCATTCTTTATGTAATATATCTAATAATACTTTATATGAGTTATAATGAATTAATATTAGATTTGACTCTATTTAAATGAAAATGTGCAAAATATTCTTTATTGCATCCTATATGGAACATATCTATTAGTAATTAATAAATATCTTATTTGGATATGTCTATGAAAGTCTTATATGTATATTAGACTAACTAGAGTTATACAATTATGAATCATGCATATGAAGATATTGAATTATGAATTTGGACTAATTATGTTTGTTTAAGTGAGCAATACTTTGTAGGATAGTCTAAGTACCAAGAGTGAACATTGCAACAAGAAAGCAAAAGATCACATTTATGCTCAACTCAAGAAGAATGAGAATGATAAGATATTCTAAGCATTTGCAAGATTTGAAGAGAAGAATTTTTTGGAAACTTGGATTATATTAAGAAGCTTAAGGACTAAAATTGGTATATTTTTCTTTTAGATTTTCTCCTATGTAAAGCTAGAGGTTTTACAAGAAAAGAACTCAAATATGTTTTTAAATCTTTACAAATGAATTTTACATGCTAAAATGTCCAACAAACATGTTTTGAAAAGCTATTCATGATGGTAGTTAAAAATTATGAAAAATAGTCAAGTTTGAGTTTTGAAAATCTGACCTTTAGTTACTATTTTGAATATAACTTTCAAAATACTTTGATTTTTCTTCTGAAACTTGCTTCATATGAAAATAGACTTAATGACCTTTCTAATGAGTGGTCATTTGCTTAAAACAGATGAGAAATGAAGAAGTTATAACCATTTAAAGTCAGATTTTGAAACCAGAGTGACTTATTTGAATATGGAATTTGTGATTTGAATGAAACATGCCTTGAAACATTCTCAACGACTATAAACGGCTAGGTTTTATAAGAAATCATTTTTAAACACTACCAATGGCTATTTTGTCATTTGGGCTCTCTATATAAGTGATGTTTGAAACTTTTACAACTCTAAAATACTTGATTTGATTATTGAATCATCAAATTTATATTTTAAGTTCTTTATTGTAAAATCTTTCTATTCCTTTGTTCTTCAAGTTGTATATCTACTATTATAAGAGTTTCTAATATTTTTCTTCATCTTAAAATCATTGTAAGAAGGTGAGGTATCCCTCAAGAGAGAAAAGGGTGAAGTATCCCTTGTAGTGAGTGTAGCACCCTTGTGGGGATGTCACATTTATGAATGCAATGAAATAAAATAAAATAAAACTCTTACCCAAGTGATAAAACATTTGATACTTACATAAAATTTGCAGAATAATTTTTTTTCTTTTTATAATTATAACATTAAATAAAATAACACGAAACACAAGATATAACAAACATAAACTCACCATAATATACATATGATTCTCTTTTAGTACAAACATAATTTACAACTACATGTATTTAATAAAACAGTACAGAGTTGACGCAAAGCTAAAACATAGTACTGCCCAAGTGCATCTCGGTAGATATCAAACTATCCGATGAATCATCGTCCATCACCTCCAGAATAACCATCGAAAAGATCACATCTATGAGATCTTACAGCACTACGGACACGAGTCCGAGCTGTCGACTCGCTACTAAGCTCACTAGGCGCATGGAAAACTCCCTGCCAATAACGCCTAATGGTCACAGGTAACTCTAAATGTAAATAAAGCATAGTAGTGAATATGATCTCCCCGTCATACTCCCTACATAGGGACACAGTCAACCGTCCCACATAAGCTACTGTCCCTCGGTCAGCATGCATACGCCACACCTCGGAACCCCCGTGAAACTCCAGTCTCACGAACCCGAAGAATCCTGGCAATGTCATGATCTCAAGATCAGTCTTGACGATCAATGTGATCTACCGGTTCCTCCTCCTCGTATAAATTGCCCGATTGTTGCCCGTCAGGGTACTGTACCTCAAGAGGCCGATCCTCCTCTACCTCAAACTCTTTACGGAAGTAATACAGTAACATCGAGAAAACATATAGAGAGGTGAGACAATCTACATCACTACCCGCATGGCAATGAAGAAAACGACAGTACAACACAGTTATCACAACAGTACATACCAATTCATCATGTACAATATAACAAGTGATATATATATAAATAACACATACAATAATATCATGCATAGTATAATAAAACATTTAATCATACAATTTGTCATAGATTATGATAAACAACAAAATGCAGATAATGCATGAACATTAAAAATGCAGATGATGAATGATACACACACTGACTCGTTCCTACTCCATGGAGCTAAACACAGATATCTGAGAGAATGATCCGATCAGAAACTAATAATACTTTATGGCTGCCCAACCAAGCTATTGCACTGTCCAATCTTTGTGTCTATAGCCCACAGTCCAAAACATCGTGTAGCAGTACACAGTCCAACATCGTGTACCACAGGCATAGTACTTAATAGTCCCCTCAAGATCTTGACTAAGAATAGTGCTTGTCAAGATCATTAGTGTGTTGCCCGTTACCACGGCCCAGAGGAGCAACCCACTGTCCGCATGTGGAATTCTCCGCACACTAATGCCTCCAAGTTCATAAATGAACCACACTACGCTTATCACACCAAACATGGTGTAATTCGCCTCGTCAATCAATCACCAATCATAACCCTAATTGGCACAACACTCTAAACATGAGTTAAAATTACAAAAATACCCCTATTATCTAATTTTTACCATATTTACAAAAAATTACCAAAATACCCCTAGTCACCAGATAACAAAGTATAGTACGTCCCACCTGACAGTACTACACTACAACATGTCTGGGTCCACCACTTTGGCCCGACAGCAAAACTCATAGTATTGTTTAATCGCGTAGGAATTTTATCGCATTTTCACAATCTCGTCGATTTCACAAACGTTTTTAAATCGCGTAAAGGTATTTTGACATTTTTAAATATCGTAAATTGTTTTTGAATCATTTTCTCAATCGCGTAGGATTTTTAATTCATTTTCTTAACTGAATAGCTTAAAATTATCATTTTTAATATGGGTAAAACTATATCTAGTACTTTTAAAATTCGTAATGTATTTTTCTTGCGTTCTAAATATAGTATGAAATATTTTCATTTTATACGTTTGATTTTAATAAATTTTGGCAGCATTTTGCCTATAAAATCAGTATAAGGTATTTTTAACGTCTTCCTCTAAATATAGTTTATTTTATTTTTACCCAATAATTTCACTTTGAAATTCACTAACGCGCTTCAAAATTTATAGTATGAGCCCTACGTTAGTACTTTTCAAGTGTCTGATTAATTTCTTACTTAAACTGAATTCTGCTAAGTTAAAATTCTAGAACATTAATTCCTTTGATTTTCTCAATGGTTCTTTGGAATCAATTTATGTTAGAAAACAATTACCTAACCTACCTTAGTAAATAAAATGGCATGTTGGCCAAATCAAAATAAAATGGCATTTGGTTATACACTAAATGGCATGTTGGCCACAATTAACCTAAACCATTTTTAACTTTGATTATTTTACTTAAATTCCTTGAATCAGTTATTTAGAAAATTGCTGAGAACATTTTGGTTCTCTTTTTGGATGTAAGGCCGTGAGCCTGATGGTGTGTTCTTTGGAACACTCATGCAAATCGCACATGTTATTCACATCCTACTTTAATAATTACACGTTACAAACACATACAATTATTAAATCACATATAATACACATACAATATATTTAAAACCATAAACATGCATAGCAAGAATTAATGAAAGCTATAATCATGCATAGCAAAAATAATCACAAATAGGAAAAGCATTTAAAACAATCAAAAATAATAAAAACCACAAATAAACCATACAACCGAATCCTTATGGATTCTACACACAAACACAATCCATTTTCTCATCACCACTTAGGGTTTGATGAGATTAAATCTCCCTCTTACCTCTTGTAGACAAATTAATCGGTTAGATTTCCTTCTTTTCTCCAAATTTCGTACAAGCTCCAAAACAATTCCTAAAATTCTCAAACAATTAGTAAATACACATACAAGGAACAAAATAGAAAAACCATGGAACAATCATGGTTAGAAAAATTAAAATTTCAGTTTTGAACCATAGAAACACAACTTACCCTTAAGTAAGTAAGCAAAGAGTGGGATTTTGGACAAGATAGAGTGGGAATTTGGGAAAACTTTGTGAATGAAAGATGCTTAGAATGGTATTTGGGTTCAAGAAATGTGATGGGATAAAATTATGAAGGTCTTGGTGTGGGTGGATGGTGGCTGGCCGAATTAGAGAGAGAAATAAGCTTGAGTTTTCTTGTGTTTTTAGAGAGAGAAATAGATAGTTAAAATGTGATAAGTGTGAAATAGAAAGTGAAGAGTAATTAGATAGAGCAGCAGCCGTGAATGAGTGTGTAGGGAGCTTGAGTGTGTGATTTTGCATGTAAAAATATCACAAATGTGTTCACATGGCTTAGGTCATTGAATCCTTCTAGAACCATGTAGAACCAAGCCACCTTGCCTCCTCCTTGGCAGCCCAAAAACCGTGCAGCTCCTTCATCATTTTAGTGTCTTAATTGTCCTCCAATTACACCTAATTATATACTAGTTAATTAGGTAATTTGTTAGGTTAATTATCCTAACCAATCTTAATTAACATACTAACAACATAACTAATTAATTTAGTATATATTAACATATATTATAACCTTTAATTAATATTAGGATATCTAATTAGTATTTAGATTATAATTAATTCATAACTAAGCTAGTTCACTTAGTATGCTAATTAAGTAATTAGATTAGTTGAATTAAGCTTAATTAGGTTACTAACCATTTTCAAGCCTACAATTGTTGACTTAATCCTAACCCTTGGTTCATCTTTAATCCTTAGCCCTAGATTAGATCTAAGGTAGATATCACTTGGTCATAAATCTATCATTCTAATCTCACCATTGATTAGATCAATGGCTTAGGTTAAAGGCTTCATCATTAGGTCTTCATCCAACGGTCCAAATGAAAACCTATGCTTCCTTAGGTGTCCAATTCCTATTGGTTTAGAAAGTCAAGCCTACTTTTGTTGACTTGCTCTCATTGGTTAGAAATTGTCCAGTCAGCACAGTTGACTGTTTTTCCTAAACGCGGGTTCCACAGTACTTTTAAAGATCTGTGGTCAAATCGAAGCAGATTTTTACTGTTTTTGAGACAAGAGGTATTGTATTATAAAATAATATTATAAAAATATAAAATTATTTTATTACACAAGTTAAATCTGAAAAATTACGATATTAATTTATATATCAATCAATTGGGTTTAGTAAGATCCCCACTCAATTAATTAAAATAAGATTTATCCAGGCTAGAAAATTATTATTTTCTTAGGTCGAGCAAATCACATACAAATCAAGTACACTCACAACAGTCAAATTAAATTTATTGCTCACAGAATTCACAAAACAGTACAAATCGGGACTACATTGTAATTATCCCAAAAGTTAGGGTGTTACAACTCTCCCCTACTAATAAGAATTTCGTCCCCGAAATTCATCATACATCAAACAATTGAGGATATTGCTCCCTCATCCTATTCTCTAATTCCCATGTAGCATCTCCCGTTACATCATTCCACACTACCTTCACCAGTTCTATCATCTTCCCTCGAAGTTGTTTCACTCTCCTGTCCTCGATTCTAACAGGAAGTGTTTCATACGTCAAATTATCCTTCAGCTGTACTTCATCAGGTTGTATCACATAGGTTGGATTGGGAATGTATTTCCTCAACTGAGACACATGAAATACATTATGAAGATTGGATAGAAAAGTCGGTAAAGCTATCTGATAAGCTACAGGACCAATCCGACGAATAATTTGATAAGGTCCTATGAACTTAGGTGTAAGCTTCCTTGACTTAAGAACTCTTCCGACACCCGTCGTAGGCATAACTCGCAAGAACACATGATCGCCTTCTTCAAATTCCAAAGGTCGTCTTCGTTTATCAGCATAACTTTTCTGACGGCTCTGAGTCGTTCACATCTTTTCTTGTATCATCTTCACTTTTTCTGTAGTCTGCTGCACAAGATCAGGACCAATAATCATACTCTCTCCATCCTGATACCAACACAAAGGTGTTCGGCATCGTCGTCCATAAAGTTCTTCATAGGGCGCCATTCCTATGCTCGAGTGAAAACTATTGTTGTAAGTGAATTCTATCAAAGACAGAAATTCATCCCAACTCCCTTGCTGTTCTAACACACAAGCACGCAACAGATCTTCGATGGATTGAATCGTTCTCTCTGTCTGACCATCAGTCTGCGGATGGTATGCAGAACTCAATCGCAATTTAGTCCCCATGGCTTCTTGCAAACTTTGCCAAAGTCTTGACGTAAACCTCGGATCTCTATCAGAAACTATACTTACCGGCACACCATGAAGTCTAACAACTTCATCGATATATATCTGGGTTAAGCGTTCCAACGGATACTTAATATTGATTGGCAAGAAATGTGCTGATTTCGTAAGCCTATCAACTATAACCCATATCGAATCATGACCTTTTCTTGTCCTCAGAAATCCAGTAATAAAATCCATTGAGATACTATCCCACTTCCACTCTGGGATAGTCAAAGGTTGTAACATACCAGCAGGCCTTTGGTGTTCCACTTTTGCCTTTTGACAGACAAGACAAGACGCCACACGTTCAGCTACATCTCTCTTCATCCTTGGCCACCAAAACAGTCGCTTCAAGTCTTAATACATCTTCGTCATCCCCGGATGCATACTCAAATTACTTGTATGAGCTTCATCCAAGATTGCTCTCTTGAGTTCGGGATCATCAGGTATACAAACTCTTCCTTGAAACCTCAAGATTCCATCATATCCTTCCTCCGCCGTCGCTTTATGACCTTGCTTCAACAATTCATTCTCATTCTGTAAAAATGCATCTTTATCTTGTTTCTCTTTTATGATTTCCAACAAGTCATTCAAAACCACAACTCTACTTAGACGAATCTTTCCAGGTACCAATTCTATTGATAACCATAGATCTCTGAATCGCTTCATCAACTCTTCCTCTTTAATCATTATAATAGAAACACTTACTACCTTTCTGCTTAAGGCATCAGCCACCACATTCGCTTTTCCTGGATGATATTGAAGCTGAAAATCATAATCCTTCAAAAATTCCAACTATCGCCTCTGTCTCATATTCAATTCTCTTTGATCAAACAAGTATTTTAAGCTCTTGTGATCACTAAAGACATTGAACATAGCTCCATACAGAAAATGCCTCCACACTTTCAACGCAAAAACTACTGCAGCTAGCTCCAAATCGTGCGTTGGGTAGTTCCTCTCATGAACCTTCAACTGTCTTGAAGCATAAGCTACCACGTTCTGATTCTGCATCAACACACATCCTAACCCCTGATAAGATGCATCACAATACACCTCAAAAGATTTGTTAGGATCCGACAAAATTAACACTAGTGCAGTCGTTAATCTTTTCTTCAGTTCTTGAAAACTCGATTCATGTTCCTCCGTCCAATCGAAAGCTTGACTCTTCCTCGTGAGTTGTGTAAGTGGTCCAACTATCTTGGAAAAACCTTCAATAAATCTTCTATAATATCCGACTAATCCAACAAAGCTTCGAACCTCAGTCACAGTCTTAGGCCTTTCCCACTGTAAAACAGTCTCCACTTTTGATGGGTCTACCACAATACATTCCTTGGAAATTACGTGACCAAGAAATTGAACTTCGTCCAACCAAAACTCGCACTTTGACAACTTCGCAAACAACTTCTTCTCCTTCAAAATCTGGAGAACTATACTGAGATGTTCAGCATGCTCTTCTTGACTTTGAGAATAGATCAGAATGTCATCGATAAAGACAACAACAAATCTGTCTAAGTACAGATGAAATATCCTATTCATATAGTCCATGAATATCGCAGGAGCATTCGTCACTCCGAACGGCATCACTTGGTACTCATAGTGTCCATAACGAGTTTGGAAAGCTGTTTTAGGCACATTGTCGACCTTGACACGAATCTGATGATAACCTGATCGCAGATCTATCTTAGAGAATACAGCGGCTCCCTTCAATTGATCCATCAAATCATCAATCCTCGGTAGCGGATACTTGTTCTTTATAGTCACCTTGTTCAACTGTCGATAATCTACACAAAGGCGTGAAGTTCCATCCTTCTTTTTGACTAGCAACACTGGTGCTCCCCATGGTGAAACACTAGGTCGCACAAACTGCTTCTCCAGCAGTTCCTCCAATTGCTTCTTCAACTCTGCCAACTCTACAGGTGACATTCAGTACAGTGCAATCGAAATAGGACCTGCTCCAGGTACTAAGTCGATAGAGAATTCGATCTCCCTTTCCGGTGGCAAACCAGGTACATCGTCAGGAAAAATCTCTGGAAACTCATTGACGACAAGAATAGTGCTCACATCCTTCTCAGACTTGACTTCCAAAGAAGACAGCAACATAAACCCTTGAGCTCCATCCCTCAACAATGACTTGACCTTTACAGCAGTCAAGAATCCAGAACTTTCTTCCTTAGGAAAAACTATGGCCTTACTCGCACAGTCTATAAGGATATGGTTAGAAGATAACCAATCCATTCCTAATATTACGTCTATCTCAACAAGAGGTAAACAAATCAAGTTGACCGAAAACTTATGATCCTTTATAACAATAGGACAGTTCATGCATATCTTGGATGTAACAACAGGCTTGGCAGTCGGTGTGGAAACAATCAATTGAAAACTCAGAGAAGACACAGGCAGTTTCAAACGTTCCACACAATCATATGCAATAAATGAGTGTGTTGCACCCAAATCATATAGCAAAGTCAGGTGATTACCTTCAATGACACCTTCCCCTTGTATAAGATCCTCAGACTGAGAAGCTTCAGTTCCGGTCATTGTATACACTCTCCCTCCAGATCTCGGTTAAGTAGCACGGACATTCCTCACTGCAGGCTTCCTCTCAGGCTGAGTGCAATCTCTAGAAACATGTCCAGGCTTCTTGCAGTTAAAACAGATCGTTCCCCTAATCGGACAATCTGTAGATATATGGCCACTCTTGCCACATTTAAAATAGGTTGGCGTAAACGCCACATTTTGAGCAGGTCGATTTCCACCATAACTTCCCCCAACAGATGGACGTTGCGGCTGACTCCCCGACGGTCTCGCATAAGGCTTCCTTTGAAACCTACCACCACTGCTACTACTTCCTCTTTGGAACCTAGTCGGCCCAAAATTATGATTCCTCAGATCTCGGGACGGCTCCAATGCCTCGAGTCTTCGACAAGTATCTATCAACACAGGAAACTCCCTCATTCTCATCGGTAGCACTGCACGTCTCAACTCCATTCTTAACCCATCCTCAAACTTCTGGCACTTCCATACCTCATCTGGTCGGTTCTGGAAATACCTCGAGAATTGTGACAAACTCTTGAATTTTGCAGCATATTCTCCAACGGTCATATTCCCTTGACGTAAACCAAGAAATTCCATTTCCTTGGCATGTCGAGCAGTACCGGGAAAGTACTTCTCCAGAAATACTTCACAAAACACCTCCCAGGTGATCTCAATTCTTCCGCTTGCAATAGCTGGCGGGTATTCCTCCACCAGTTCTCAGCATCTCCTCTCAGCATATATACAGCAAATGTTACCTTCTTATTCTCCGCGCACCCCATTCCTTCAAATATTCACTCCAAGTCTTGAAACCAAAGACTTGCCTTTTCAGGGTCAAACTCGCCTCTAAACTGTAGCGGATTGTTGCGTCTGAACTCAGACAAATTCAAAGCATCAGCAGTCGCATCTTGATGTTAGGCTGTTCTTTGATTTTGCTGAGCAATCACTACTGCCATTTATTGAATAGCCTCAGCAACGGCAACCATTGGGTCCACATTAGTGCCACGTTTGCACGCCTTCCTCTTCCTCCAGACATCTTCTTTCTTCAACAAGACAAAATAATGTCAGATGTAACCTTTCGTAAACAAATCACAGAGATTCACACAACACAAGCAAAAACAGACCTAACCACAACCCCAAAAGACTCTAACTTGGGCTCTGATACCAACTAATGTAACACCCTTGTGGGGATGTCACATTTATGAATGCAATGAAATAAAATAAAATAAAACTCTTACCCAAGTGATAAAACATTTATTACTTACATAAAATTTGTGGAATATTTTTTTTCTTTTTATAATTATAACATTAAATAAAATAACACGAAACACAAGATATAACAAACATAAACTCACCATAATATACATATGATTCTCTTTTAGTACAAACATAATTTACAACTACATGTATTTAATAAAACAGTACAGAGTTGACGCAAAGCTAAAACATAGTACTGCCCAAGTGCATCTCGGTAGATATCAAACTCTCTGATGAATCATCGTCCATCACCTCCAGAATAACCATCGAAAAGATCACATCTATGAGATCTTACAGCACTACGGACACGAGTCCGAGCTGTCGACTCGCTACTAAGCTCACTAGGCGCATGGAAAACTCCCTGCCAATAACGCCTAATGGTCACAGGTAACTCTAAATGTAAATAAAGCATAGTAGTGAATATGATCTCCCCGTCATACTCCATACACAGGGACACAATCAACCGTCCCACATAAGCTACTGTCCCTCGGTCAGCATGCATATGCCACGCCTCGGAACTCCCGTGAAACTCTAGTCTCACGAACCCGAAGAATCTTGGCAGTGCCATGATCTCAAGATCAGTCTTGATGATCAGTGTGATCTACCGGTTCCTCCTCCTCGTATAAATCGCCTGATTGTTGCTCGTCAGGGTACTGTACCTCAAGAGGCTGATCCTCCTCTACCTCAAACTCTTTATGGAAGTAATACAGTAACATCGAGAAAACATATAGAGAGGTGAGACAATCTACATCACTACCCGCATGGTAATGAAGAAAACGACAGTACAACACAGTTATCACAACAGTACATACCAATTCATCATGTACAATATAACAAGTGATATATATATAAATAACACATACAATAATATCATGCATAGTATAATAAAACATTTAATCATACAATTTATCACAGATTATGATAAACAATAAAATGTAGATAATGCATGAACATTACAAATGCAGATGATGAATGATACACACACTGACTCGTTCCTACTCCATGGAGCTAAACACAGATATCTGAGAGAATGATCCGATCAGAAACTAATAATACTTTATGGCTGCCCAACCAAGCTATTGCACTGTCCAATCTTTGTGTCTATAGCCCACAGTCCAAAACATCGTGTAGCAGTACACAGTCCAACATCGTGTACCACAGGCATAGTACTTAATAGTCCCCTCAAGATCTTGACTAAGAATAGTGCTTGTCAAGATCATTAGTGTGTTGCCCGTTACCACGGCCCAGAGGAGCAACCCACTGTCCGCATGTGAAATTCTCCGCACACTAATGCCTCCAAGTTCATAAATGAACCACACTACGCTTATCACACCAAACATGGTGTAATTCGCCTCGTCAATCAATCACCAATCATAACCCTAATTGGCACAACACTCTAAACATGAGCTAAAATTACAAAAATACCCCTATTATCTAATTTTTACCATATTTACAAAAAATTACCAAAATACCCCTAGTCACCAGATAACAAAGTATAGTACGTCCCACTTGACAGTACTACACTACAACATGTCTGGGTCCACCACTTTGGCCCAACAGCAAAACTCACAGTATTGTTTAATCGCGTAGGAATTTTATCGTATTTTCACAATCTCATCGATTTCACAAACGTTTTTAAATCGCGTAAAGGTATTTTGACATTTTTAAATATCGTAAATTGTTTTTGAATCATTTTCTCAATCGCGTAGGATTTTTAATTCATTTTCTTAACCGAATAGCTTAAAATTATCATTTTTAATATAGGTAAAACTAAATCTAGTACTTTTAAAATTCGTAATGTATTTTTCTTGCGTTCTAAATATAGTATGAAATATTTTCATTTTATGCGTTTGATTTTAATAAATTTTGGCAGTATTTTGCCTATAAAATCAGTATAAGGTATTTTTAATGTCATCCTCTAAATATAGTTTATTTTATTTTTACCCAATAATTTCACTTTGAAATTCACTAACGCGCTTCAAAATTTATAGTATGAGCCCTACGTTAGTACTTTTCAAGTATCTGATTAATTTCTTACTTAAACTGAATTCTGCTAAGTTAAAATTCTAGAACATTAATTCCTTTGATTTTCTCAATGATTCTTTGGAATCAATTTATGTTATAAAACAATTACCTAACCTACCTTAGTAAATAAAA
Organism: Ormosia semicastrata; assembly: GCA_029884595.1. Taxonomy (NCBI): domain Eukaryota; kingdom Viridiplantae; phylum Streptophyta; class Magnoliopsida; order Fabales; family Fabaceae; genus Ormosia; species Ormosia semicastrata. The sequence goes on from JAQQTO010000063.1 coordinate 34,294,661, forward strand.
TGGCATGTTGGCCAAATCAAAATAAAATGGCATTTGGTTATACACTAAATGGCATGTTGGCCACAATTAACCTAAACCATTTTTAACTTTGATTATTTTACTTAAATTCCTTGAATCAGTTATTTAGAAAATTGCTGAGAATATTTTGGTTCTCTTTTTGGATGTAAGGCCGTGAGCCTGATGGTGTGTTCTTTGGAACACTCATGCAAATCGCACATGTTATTCACATCCTACTTTAATAATTACACAGTTACAAACACATGCAATTATTAAATCACATATAATACACATACAATATATTTAAAACCATAAACATGCATAGCAAGAATTAATGAAAGCTATAATCATGCATAGCAAAAATAATCACAAATAGGAAAAGCATTTAAAACAATCAAAAACAATAAAAACCACAAATAAACCATACAACCGAATCCTTATGGATTCTACACACAAACACAATCCATTTTCTCATCACCACTTAGGGTTGATGAGATTAAATCTCCCTCTTACCTCTTGTAGACAAATTAATCGGTTAGATTTCCTTCTTTTCTCCAAATTTCGTACAAGCTCTAAAATAATTCCTAAAATTCTCAAACAATTAGTAAATACACATACAAGGTACAAAATAGAAAAACCATAGAACAATCATGGTTAGAAAAATTAAAATTTCAGTTTTGAACCATAGAAACACAACTTACTCTTAAGTAAGTAAGCAAAAAGTGGGATTTTGGACAAGATAGAGTGGGAATTTGGGAAAACTTTGTGAATGAAAGATGCTTAGAATGGTATTTGGGTTCAAGAAATGTGATGGGTTAAAATTATGAAGGTCTTGGTGTGGGTGGATGGTGGCTGGCCGAATGAGAGAGAGAAAGTGAGAGAGAAATATGCTTGAGTTTTCTTGTGTTTTTAGAGAGAGAAATGGATAGTTAAAATGTGATAAGTGTGAAATAGAAAGTGAAGAGTAATTAGATAGATCAGCAGCCGTTAATGAGTGTGTAGGGAGCTTGAGTGTGTGATTTTGCATGTAAAAATATCACAAATGTGTTCACATGGCTTAGGTCATTGAATCCTTCTAGAACCATGTAGAACCAAGCCACCTTGCCTCCTCCTTGGCAGCCCAAAAACCGTGCAGCTCCTTCATCATTTTAGTGTCTTAATTGTCCTCCAATTACACCTAATTATATACTAGTTAATTAGGTAATTTGTTAGGTTAATTATCCTAACCAATCTTAATTAACATACTAACAACATAACTAATTAATTTAGTATATATTAACATATATTATAACCTTTAATTAATATTAGGATATCTAATTAGTATTTAGATTATAATTAATTCATAACTAAGCTAGTTCACTTAGTATGCTAATTAAGTAATTAGATTAGTTGAATTAAGCTTAATTAGGTTACTAACCATTTTCAAGCCTACAATTGTTGACTTAATCCTAACCCTTGGTTTATCTTTAATCCTTAGCCCTAGATTAGATCTAAGGTAGATATCACTTGGTCATAAATCTATCATTCTAATCTCACCATTGATTAGATCAATGGCTTAGGTTAAAGGCTTCATCATTAGGTCTTCATCCAACGGTCCAAATGAAAACCTATGCTTCCTTAGGTGTCCAATTCCTATTGGTTTAGAAAGTCAAGCCTACTTTTGTTGACTTGCTCTCATTGGTTAGAAATTGTCCAGTCAGCACAGTTGACTATTTTTCCTAAACGCGGGTCCCACAACACTTTTAAAGATCTGTGGTCAAATCAAAGCAGATTTTTACTGTTTTTGAGACAATAGGTATCTTGTATTATAAAATAATATTATAAAAATATAAAATTATTTTATTGCACAGTTAAATCCAAAAAATTACGATATTAATTTATATATCAATCAGAATTGGGTTTAGTAAGATCCCCCAGCTCCAATTAATTAAAATAAGATTTATCCGGCCAGAAAATTATTATTTTCTTAGGTCGGAGCAAATCACATACAATAGTCAAGTACACTCACGGAACAGTCAAATTAAATTTACTACTCACAGAATTCACAAAACAGTACAAATTGGGACTATATTGTAATTATCCCAAAAGTTGGGGTGTAACAGTGAGGCTCAAACACAAAGGGTGAGGTATCCCAAAGGTGTTGTGAGTGCTCTTGAATGTAAATATTTTTCAAGCACCTGTGAAGCTTGAAGAGTTGGAGGCTCTAGCACAAGGGTGAGGTATCCCAAGGTGTGAGGAGTGCTCTTGCTTATACAAAAATTTTCCTAGCACCTGTGAAGTCTAGGAGATAGTGAAGAAAATCTCAAGTTAAGCTTGGGGACTGGATGTAGGCCACAAGTGGTTGGTGGCTGAACCAAGATAAATTCTTGAGTTTGATTCTCTCTTCTTTACACTCTTAATTTCAGTATTTGGTGTAGTATATTTATTTATTGCATATCTTGTCATCTTGGTACTTTGATATTTTGTTTTTAAGAACTTGATATCTAGTTTATTTACCTGATTTATCTTATAACCCAAGTTGTATTTAATTTACAATAGTTGTATCTTTGTTAGACTTATTCCGCTACATGTTTTGATTGAGTATATCAAAATGTATAATTTCTTTAAGTTGTTTTAAAAATTTGTGTTTACCCAATTCACTCCCTCTTGGGTGATTGTTGTCATGACTAACAAAATTAGTTTATGAAAGTGAAAAATGAGAAAACACGTCACTTTATTCAAATAGAGTTTCTATTATTCAAATAAACAGACTGCTATATATATAAATGGGAAAGCATGTTACGTTGTAACAATGAAAACTTATTTTTCATCCAGATTTTTCTCTCTTGATACTTCAAATTCCATAGTTCCAATAGAACCAAATGATGAATGAGGTAAAAGTAGTGAGATCAGCAAGAGACAAGTGTCATGAAGGAAGAATTCTTGAAATCTTGACTGTGGAAGAAACAATGATTATAGATACATGTGTCAACATATCAAGGCTTATTAGGAAGAAGTTTCAGGAAATGAGATATTAAGTAATAATGATTACTGAATCAGAGAAATCCATAATAAGTGTCAAGGAAATAAAGAAAATAGAAGGAAAAGATGGTGATTTATGGTTAAGAAGAAACAAGTGTCCAAGCATTAATGGTAGATGAGATAAGCATATGATATCAGCTGAAACAGGTGTCAAAATTTGGATAAAAATCATATTAGCGGCCATGATTATGGAGGGAGATTTTTTTGTGATACCCAGCACCCTCCCTATGTAAGACAAGCTCTATAAATACGTCATTCCCTCCCCCTTCCTCAGCAGAAAACACTCACCCAATCATGAAACTAGCACCTCTGCTTTCTGCCACTTCAACTTTTTCCATTTTGAATCACTATTCCACTAATCTCAATTCTACAACAGAGGTAGGAATTAGCAAAGGCACCACTCTTTCTTCTTTATTTTTTCTACCCATACTTTCTAGTCCATTTCTTGCATCCATTTTCATTTGCTTTATTCTAGCTTGAAGAAAGAGTGGTAGAAATGTTAAAAACATTGTTTTATTCGACTATTTTATTCTAATAAGGCCTGGCTTTATTTGAATAAACTTCATCAGAAACACTTCAAATGTTGTATTTTTAAATGGTTTATTCGAATAAACCCTATGTCTATTCTAATAAACTCTTACTGAATGCTGCAAATTGAAGATTTTTAATGAATCTATTCGAATAGCTTTTTATCTATTCGAATAGACTTATTTCAAAATGTTAGAAAATTGTGGTGTTATTCGAATAGATTGAAGAGCTATTCGAATAACAGACACCATAATGCTAAAGAAAAGCTGAGATTTTGAATGTGATTCATTTTTATCATTTTTCAACATAAGTTATTCTTTTAAACTTTTTTTCACCAATTTTTTACATAAATGATTTAGTTGGGTTAATTTGTTATTTCATTAAAATTATTTATTAGTGTTCTTAATTTTTTTTATTTGTATTATATTGATATCTATTTTTAATACAAGTTATTTTTATGTTAAGTGTTTTCCTATGAAGAAAGTATTTGAGAAATATCATCCCATGGATAGAAATGAACTAATGTGCAAAGAATTATTGTGGCAATGATTAGAGATTATTAGGGAACGCCCTGATTAGAGATTATTAGGGAACGCCTTGATTAGAGATTATTGTGGCCATGATAAGAGAATATTGGGGCCGCCTCGATTAGAGATTATTATTATGACCATGATGAGGGGATTGAGGAATGCCTTGATCAAAATAATAATTGTGATCATGATGAGAGCATTGGGGGACGCCTCAATGAAGAGAAATACGCACATTTAGTTGAGAGTATTGAAATAAGATGAAGAGAAAATGTTGAGCTACTTATTCTTTCATTTATTTAATATTAAGTTATTTATATTTTGGTTTTCTTAAATATTGAATTACTCTTTCTTTTATTCTTCTGCTACTTATTCTCTCATTTATTTAATATTAATTATTTACTTTTTGGTTTTCTTAAATATTGAATTACTCTTTCTTTTATTCTTTTGAAAGTACAAAAGTTCTTAAGAGTTTTATGCATATTAAAAGAAATTTTTTTATGTTAGACTCTTAGATATGGTTTTAAGAAACAAAGAATTAAAAAGAGTGGAAAATATTTTCCGCACTTATGATGACTAGAATATCATTAGTTCAAAATTATTATCGTTTTTGCTCTTTCCTACTGAGTTTATCTCACATAATTTTGCGTGATATTTCAGACAATGCTAATAGTAAGATTTTTGGTTGATTTTCGTGTGCAACAAGTATATATGTTAGAGTTAGGAGACTATGTTTTTATCACCACTCTGGGAGATCTATGTTTGATAATCTTGTTATTTGATTATTAGAGTAATAAATATGTAAAGATGTAGCACTGCACAAAGCTTTTTCATGTTCTTTTTGTAGCACCATATTTAGACTTAGAAGAGTCTAATTTTTTGTGACTGTAGGTGCTAACTTGCTATAGAGGTGCTACTTATACTTTTATTTGTATTAACTACTAACTTATGAAAGGTTTACCCTTCTCAATGTAAAATATTGTACATTAAACTTATAGTAATAATAGTAATGTGTGTTGATCTAATCTGCATATTTAGAATATAAAAAAATAATTAAAATCATAAAATTAGAATAGGACATTACAGAATTAGTGGTTAGTTTGATATAACTTTGGTAATAGAAATGAAAAATTAAGGATTTAATTTCAATATAATTTTATATGAAAATGTCAGTACTACTTAGAAATATTGATTGAGCAGTATGATTGTATAATAAGATAAATTAATTGTAGATACATAGGAGGTCAAGGTGATAGAAGCAAGAATAGTAACATGGAAACATGTTGGTGATAAGATTTATATTCTTAAATTGAATTTCATACTATCAAATCTTGAAAACTATAACAATCAATCTTTCATGAAAAATATGAATCAATATTTTAATGAAGAGAATCTATAGCGATAAAAACTCAAATGAGTAAAAATATAAGAATTGATAAATTAATAGTATGAACTAAAATTGTATAAATTAAATGTATAGGTTAGAGAGTGTTAAGAAATTCAAATGCATTGAGTATTATTTGACAATATTGGTATAGAGTAATTTTTGTAAGGTATATATATTTTTAATTGTCACTGTAATATCTATTAACCTAAGATTTTTTTTTTTTTTTGGATAGAATTTTGAATTAGTGGTTAATTTGATATAACTTTGATAACGAAAGTGAAAAATTAAGGATTTAATTTGTAATATAATTTTATATGAAAATGTCAAGTATTACTTAGAAATATTGATTAAGTATTAAGATTGTATAATGAGATAAATTAATTATAGATAAACGGGGGATCAATGTGATAGAAGCAAGAAAGTAATATGGAAATATGTTGGTGACAAGATTTATATTCCTATATTGGATTTAATACTATTAAATCTTGAAACCTACAACAATCAATCTTGTCATGGAAAATATGAATCAATATCTTAATGAAAAGAATATATAGCGATAAAAACTTAAATTAGTAAAAATATAAGAATTGATACCTTAATAGTATAGAGTAAAATTGTATGAACTAAATGTATAGGTAAGAGGGTGTTAAAGAATTAGAATGCACTAAGTATTATTATTTGGCTATTGTAATAGACTACTTGTAATTTTTTTGAGATACATTTTTTATTAATTGTCATTATAATATCTATCAACCTAAAAATTTATTTATTTTTATAGAATTTGACATTTGTGGTTAGTTTGATATAACTTTGATAATTGAAGTGAAAAATTAAGGATTTAATTGCAATATAATTTTATATAAAATGTCAGTACTAATATGAAATATTGATTCAATAGTATGATTGTATATGGAGATAAATTAATTGTAGATAAAAGGTGGAGCAATGTGATGGGAGCAAGAATAGTAACATAAACATATATTGGTGACAAAATTTATATTCTTAGATTGGATTTAATACCATTAAATATTGAAATCTATAACCATCAATCTTTTACAAAAAAATATGGACCAATACCTTAATGAACAGAATCTATAGCGACAAATGTAACATCTCAATATTTACTATCCATATATATTGTCATATAAAAGAATAATCAATATTGACCATGCTACTTCTAACATACAACGACAAAATAAACTCATATCATTCATACATAATGAGTAAATATGGAGAGTCATGATAACAAAAGTATATATATATATATATATATATATATATACACATACACACACACATCATTGCCTCCAAGGGCACATTATAACACATAAACTTTTAAACAATAAGATCTAGCATAATATATAAGCTTTATCAACAAAAAGCCTATAACTATACTAATCTTCATACATCTTCTTCTTTCCTTTCGAGGAACTTGCACCTAGATTTATATAGCAACACAATTGGGGTGAGAAATCACATATCTCAGTAGAAGTATTTCAAAATCAACACTTTATACAATCATAAAGATTATTCAACCATAAAGTTAACACTTCAATTGCATAAGTACACAATATCATATTAAACAACATCTCTATCTTAAAGATACGTAATTGTCCATACAATTGCAATGTCATGTTATTATGTCATGGTGGCAATAGCCCATACAATTGTCATGCTATGCTTAATTATGTCTAATGTGTATGTCTATGCAAGTCCTAAGAATGAATGCAATTTCAAGATGTCATGAGCCCTCAGAAGTATTGATGATATTACCCACCTCAACTACTCTAAGATATATTATGATATGTCATGATTTATCAGGCATAGTGAGGATATGACTCACCAACACTATCCATCAAAACAAACAGATGATATTACTCACCTCCACTAACCAACACACATGATAAGGAATTACTTACTAATAATCACATATTTTATACATTAATAAACCCTCATTTTTAGTCATTTACACTCTTCATGTACTTAATTGATTAAGTTTGATTATGTTCTGTAAGTTTGGATTCAAATTGGGCTTAATTGATTTTTTTAGCAAGATTTACGTCTTACACTATTTTTGTATTTTAGCCATATCTTGAGTTTTAGATGTCTAATAATTATGTATCTTACTTTGTAGGAAAGATAAGAGAGAGCTCTACTTTCATGAGAGTTCTAGGTGAAAATCGGACATTTAGTGGAACTAATTGGGCTTGGAAGTCAGAATACGAGTTTTGTGATTGGAACCTAAATATTGTGTAGTAATCAGAGCATAACTCAGGCTGTAAGATCTGGATTGGGTTGAAATTATCGATAAGTTAACATTCATATCTACAACTTTCATGAAGAATACAAGACTCAATTCAGACTCCTTGGAGGTCATATTGGGCTTGGAAGTCAGAATAGAGGAGCTATAACTGGGCCTGAATACTGTGCAGTAATTAGGCCATAACTTGGGCTGTAAATGGCCTTTTGAGTTGATTCTAATGGCATTTGAAAGCTAAGATCCAGGCCTATAACTTTTATGATTACCACATTTTAATATTCTGACACTTTCAATGACTTCAGAACTAAATGATTTTGGAGATAAAGAATCTCCATAATTTTTCACTCATTTTCCACTCATCCACCCACTTATGAATCAGCCCCCTTGTCATTTTGTATCCCTAATTCTCTATAAAAGAGAGTCTTGGTTGATCATTTAGGAATCTTGGTGTTAGATATCAAGATCATGCTATTTTATTATTTGATTATCTTGTTGTAGTTTTCTTTTGTTCTAAATTGAAGTTATGTTCTTCTTCTTCTTCTCTCTTTCTTTCTTCTTGTCTATGGGTAACTAATTTTTATTTTACTTAAGTGAAAGAGTGAAGCTTTTGGTAATAAGTTAAGGTTAGATTAATTTCTTTCTTGTGCTTAAATGATATATTTTTAAGTGGTCATTATACGTGTTGTATTTTGTTTTCAATCAATTTAGAAACCCTCCTTGTAAAGTGGAGATCTTGATTCATTGTAGATAAGAGGTTGGCATAATGAATGCTTGAGCCCATTTATAAGTGGTGTTGTTAATAGATGATTAAATGAATCATAATATAATTACGTATATAATTTTTAATGAACTTTGAATGTTGTATTTTTTAATTAGAACCTCCATTATGTGTGGATTCTAATTGAGTTATCAAAAGAATTAACCTTTTCCTTAATTTATTTACCAAGAGTGGATCTCCTAACCCAAGTAAATATTTTTTATTTGTGACCAAGTTTTATCACTTTTATTGTTGTGACAAAATATTTAGTTTACGTTAAAGAATTTTTTTTTCATCAATTCCCTGTGGATCGACTTCGGACTCCCGAGAATTTATTACTTGAAACAACCTGCACTTGAGTTTGTAACTTTTAATCTACATTAAGTTTTTGGTACCGTTGCCGAGGACTTGATTTGAAGAACAAATTTATGGTATAAATATTTTGTAAATATATATTTATATTTTTTCTGTAGATCTTGTATACATATATATATATATATATATTCTACTCTTTTATTTTTTTTTTTCTTATACTTACTAACGTACTAACTTGGTGGGGAAACTCTCCTTTATCTCTCTGTAATCTGCAATCATTAATGAAATAATCTTTCTTCTTCTCTTCTCTCTCTCGGAGAAAAAAATCGGCTTATCAATTCTCTCGATTTTCATATTTTAAATTTACTTTTCTGCACTTTATTTTTCACACTTTATTTTTTGTATTTTACATTATGCACTTTATTTTCTATATTTTACTTTCTGTATTTTATTTCTAACTTTCTAACTTATTAACCTACTAACTTTTTAATTTTCTTGCTTATTAACTTACTAATTATCTAACTTTTTACTTTACTTGCTTCTAATATTTTAATTTATCTGCATACTAACTTTTTAATTTATCTGCTTATTAACTTATTTGGTGGTTAATTTATACCATACCTTTGTTAATATTTATTTACTAAGTGTTAATATATATTTGGTGACTGGTTTATACCACACCCTTGTTAATATTTAATGGACGGTTTATACCACCAGCTTGTACATTTTATTTTATATTTTAAGTTACTTATTTATGCTTAATTGGTATCGTGATTTAAATTCTGGTCGTTTGATTAAAGCTAATCCTAGTACTTACATATTAATTTGTTTAAATCACAATCACACACATCAAACACAATGACTAAAAATGAAAGTATGCATGATGAACATGAAAATTAACCGTTGCAAACCATGCGTGAGTATTTGCAACCATCTCAAAATTCTAGTCCATCATGTTTTATCTTTCCACTCAATGCTAACAATTTTAGATTCAAGCCAGGTATGATTTCATTACTTCCTAATTTCCATGGTTTAGAATCTGAAAGCCCATATTTGCATCTAAAAGAATTTGAGGAAGTATATACTGCTTTTAATGATCAAACTTGCACTGAAGAGATTGTTAAGCTTAAATTATTTCCTTTTTCTTTGAAAGTTAAAGCAAAAACTTGGCTTAATGCTTTGAAACCAAGATCAATTGGTACATGGCAAGAAATGTAAGGTGAATTTTTAAAGAAATTTTTTCCAACACATAAAACCAATGCTTTTAAAAGACAAATCCAAAATTTTTCCCAAAATTCAAATGAAGCATATTTTCAAAGTTGGGAATGTTTTAAAGATTTGTTGAATTCTTACCCACATCATGATTTTGAAAAATGGCGCACTATAAGCTTATTTTATGAAGGGTTAACACCCGAAACCAAACAATTTGTGGAAATAATGTGCAATGATGAGTTTCTTGATAAAGAACCTGAAGAAGCTTTAGACTATTTAGACCATTTGGCTAAAAATTCTCAATCTTGGCATAGTACTAATCATTTTGAAAATTCAATTAGATATAACCTTGCAAATGCTAGTAAAGGAAAATATCATCTTAGTCAAAGAGAAGATCTAAATGCTAGGTTTGCTAGTTTGGTTAGAAAGGTTGAAGCCATGGAATCAGGGAAAAGAAAAGAAATCAAATCTATGCAAAATGAAGAAATTTATAGCATTTGTGATGAATTAGGACACTCAACAAATGAATGTCCAAAAATTTTTGTTTTTAAAGAAGTTATGCATGAGCAAGTAAATGCAATGAATAATTTTAAAAAGCCATTCACTTCTTCTTTTTCAGATACATATAATCCGGGATGGAGAAATCACCCGAACTTCAGTTGGAAGACTAACAATCAGGTACAATTTATGTAACCACCACCTCCTTAGGCACAACAGGACTCTCAAAATTCTCAAGAATATACACCTTATGTCCCACCATATAGGAAAAATCTTGAAGGAACATTGCATGCATTCATGGAAAGTAAGAGGCCATTAATAACCAAACAACTCAAGTCATGATTGACATAAAAGACACTCTTGCTAAACTTTCTTTTGCACTCGCCATTCACAAGAAAGGAAAGTTTCCCTCTCAACCTCAACCAAATCCCAAGGGCCAGTACAGCCTAAATGAGAGTAGTTCAGAAAGCCAACAAATAGATCAAGTCAAGTCAGTGATAGCTCTTAGGAGTGGAAAGGTTGTTGAAAAATAAATTCCTGAACCTTGTGAGAAAAATGATGAGTCAAATCCCAAAGATGAGGAAGGAGTTGATAAGCCACTTGGCCAAAAAAAGACCAAACCTTCGCCTTCACCCCCATATCCTTAAACATTAAACAATTCAAGTAAAGTGAACCATAACAGTGACTTTTTTGAAGTTTTTAAACAAGTGAAGGTCAATATTCCTCTGTTAGATACTATCAAATAGATCCCTTGTTATGCCAAATTTTTGAAGGACTTGTGCACTGTTAAATGGAAACATAATGTGAAAAAGAATGCTTTTTTGACTGAACAAGTAAGCTCCATTCTTCAAAACAATAATGAGTTGAAATATAAAGACCCTGGTTATCCTATAGTTTCATGCATTATTGGAGAACAAAAAATTGAACGAGCTTTACTTGATCTTGGTGCTAGTGTTAATTTGCTTCCATATTCAGTTTATTAGCAACTTAACCTGGGTGAGTTAAAATCGACTTCTGTAATTCTTCTACTTGCTGATAGATCAAGTAAAATCCCAAAAAGAATAGTGGAAGATGTGTTAGTACAAGTTGATAAATTTATATATCCTGTAAATTTTATTGTCTTGAAAACTGAACCTATGGTTGATAGTTCTAAGTCAATTCCTGTCATCTTAGGTCACCCATTTTTAGCAACATCTAATGCTTTGATTAATTGTAGAAATGGAGTGGTGAAGCTAATGTTTATAAATATGACACTAGAGCTTAATGTTTTCAATATGTGCAAGCAATCATAGGATATCTATGATGACAAGGAAGAAATTGAAGGGATTGAGGCCATTATAGATGATTATCTTCAAATCAGGAGTTCTTTTGACCCACTAGAAATTTGTTTAATTAATTCCTTTGATTCAGGTACACAATTAGATGATGATATTTTTGAAGTATGCTCTTTCCTTGACTATTCACAGGTAATGGAATACAAAGGATGGAAGCTGAGATTCGAAGAGCTAAAACCCATGAATGAAAATACTCATGAAGAAGTACCCATACTGGAACTAAAGCCATTACCTGATGGGTTGAAGTACACATTTTTGGGAGAAGAACAAAGCTTTTCGGTGGTAATTTCCTCATCCCTTACCAAAGACCAAGAAGGTATGTTGATAGAAGTACTTAAAATGCATAAAAGTGCAATTGGATAGACATTAAAGGACATAAAAGATATTAATCCATTAATTTGTATACATAGAATACATTTAGAGGATAATGCTAAAACATCTCAATAACCTCAAAGAAGATTAAATCCACACATGAAAGAGGTAGTTAGAGCTGAAGTTCTTAAATTACTTGATATTGAAATTATCTATCCTAACTCGGATAGCCAGTGGGTAAGCCCTACACAAGTTGTGCCTAAGAAATCTGGAATAACAGTGGTTGAAAATGAAAAAGGAGAATTAATACCTACCCGAGTCTCATCCAGTTGGCATATGTGTATTGATTTTAGAAAATTGAATGCAGCCACTAGGAAAGATCATTTCCCTTTGCCATTTCTTGATCAGATTTTGGAAAGAGTAGCAAGACATCCATACTATTGTTTTCTTGATGGTTATTCAGGATATAATCAAATACCAATTGCATTAGAGGATCAAGAAAAGACCACTTTTACGTGCCCCTTTGGCACTTTTGCATATAGAAGAATGTCTTTTGGTCTTTGTAATGCTCCGGCAACTTTGCAAAGATGCATGCTAAGTATTTTCACTGACATGATTGAGCATTATTTAGAGGTTTTCATGGATGACCTGACAGTTTTTGGAAATTCTTTTTAAAATTGTCTTAATAATTTGAAAAAATTTCTTAAAAGATGCGAAGAAAAAAGATTTGTGTTAAACTGAGAAAAATATCATTACATGGTTATCTTAGGAATAGTGTTACGTCATGTGATATTTTCTAAGGAAATTGAAGTTGATAAGGTTAAAGTTGAATTAATTGCTCATTTGCCTTCCCCAAAAACAGTCAGAGAAGTTCGTTCCTTTTTAGGACATGCAGGATTTTACAGAAGATTCATTAAGGACTTTAGTGCCATATCTAGACCATTATGTAATCTTCTAACAAAAGATGCACCATTTGATTGGACCCAAGATTGTCAAAAATATTTTGAAAAATTAATCAATCTTCTGACATCTGATCCTATTATGCAATCCCCTAATTGGTCTTTATCTTTTGAGTTAATGTATGATGCTAGTGATTTTACTGTTGGCGCTGTTTTAGGCCAAAGAAAGGAAGGTAAGCCTTATGTAATTTATTACGCAAGTCAAACTTTGAATAGTGCTCAAATGAATTACACCACTACTGAAAAAGAACTACTTGCTATAATATTTGCATTGGATAAATTTTGAGCTTATTTAATTAGTTCTTCTATTGTTGTTTTCATCGATCATGCTGCTGTTAGATATTTAATATCTAAGTAGGATGCCAAACCTAGGTTGATACCGTGGATCTTGTTGCTTCAAGAATTTAACATTACAATAAAAGAAAAGAAATGAGCCAAAAATGTTGTTGCAGATCATTTGTCTAGACTTACAACAGGCTCATCTTTTGATAGCACACCTATCAATGATTCTTTTCCTGATGAATTTTTATTTTTTTGTCAATTCCATGCATTGGTTTGCTAACATTGTCAATTTTCTTGTAACAGGTAAGATGCCGCCTCAATGGATGCACCAAGACAGAAAAAAGTTTTTGATTGAGGTAAAAAATTTCTATTGGGATGACCCATATTTGTTCAAATATTGTCCTGATCAAATCTTTCGGAGATGTGTACCCGACAGTGAGGTAAGTAATGTCATTAAATTTTGTCATTCAGAAGCATGTGGAGGTCATTTTTCTTCAAAGAAAATAACTGCGAAAATCTTGCAGTATGGATTTTATTGGCCCACTTTATTTAAGGATAGCTATACTTTTTGTAAAAATTATGAAAATTGTCAGAAATTAGGGTCCATTTCTAAATGAGATATGATGCCTCTGAATCCTATCATTGTCATTGAAATTTTTTATTATTGGGGAATTAATTTCATAGGCCCATTTCCATCATCATTTGGATTTGTGTATATTTTGATTGCAGTTGATTATGTTTCAAAATGGATTAAGGCGATTCCATGTCGACACAATGATCACAAAACTGTTCTTAAATTTTTAAAAGAAAATGTTTTGAGTTGATTTGGAATCCCTCGAGCTATCATTAGTGATGGGGGAAAATATTTTTGCAATAAACCATTTGAATCTTTAATGAAGAAATATGACATCACACACAAAATTGCTACCCCTTATCACCCTCAGACAAGTGGACAAGTAGAATTAGCAAATAGGGAGATTAAACAAATTTTGAAAAAAAATGGTTAACCCAAATCGTAAAGATTGATCTTTAAGATTAAACGATGCACTTTTAGGCTTACCGTACTACTTTCAAAACATCTTTAGGCATGTCACCCTATCGGTTAGTCTATGGAAAACCTTGTCACTTGTCTGTAGAACTGAAGCATAAAGCATTTTGGGTCATTAAAGCTTTCAATTTAAATCTTGATAATGCTTTCAAATTACGCAAATTATAATTAAATGAACTTGAGGAATTGAGAAATGATGCATATAAAAACTCAAAGATTTATAAAGTTAGAACAAAAGCTTTTTATGACAAATCAATTTTGAGAAAATCGTTTGAAATTGGTTGAAAAGTTTTGCTTTATAATTCTCGTCTTTACCTATTCCCTAGAAAATTGAGATCTAGGTGGACTGGTCCTTTTATTGTCAAACATGTGTATCCTCAAGGGGCCATAGACATTGAGAACCTTAGGAATGATAATGTACTTAAGGTCAACGGGCAAAGACTCAAACCATTTCTGGAACATCAAGTTGTTGAGGTAGAATCCACCTTTCTTTCTAATCTTTGTTATGAGTAGAATTTTGTTTTAATTTTGTTTCTTTCTTTTTGCAGTTCTTTGTGTTTCCGATTAAGTGGCGGATAACGGTACTCTGTGACTCTCAAGTCGGTTTGTTTTTTAGTTTCCCATAATAACTGATTTCTTCTCCTTCAAAATAGATGTCATTCTCTCAAATCTAAGAAAGCATTTCCCTTCTGTTCCTAAAAATGCTCTAACCAAAATCTACAAAGTTAGGTGTGAAAGACTGAGACTGTTAATGTACAAGGGTATCCTAGAAGATATACGCTAGATAATTGAAGCAAATGTTTGTTTAGCTGGTGAATCTTCAGATTCATTTGTCTCATACATGCCGGGTCTTGGTAAAAGTTCGTATTCAAAAATGAGAAGAGCAAAAAGAATAAAAGTTTATTGCAAATGTGTACAATGGAATTGGAATACGTAATGTCATTCTTTGGGAATGGTTTTCGTAAACAAAGAAGATAAAATTTTCTTTATTAGGAATGGACTGAGTAAGGAGTCATTAGATAATATCTTATTGACTCTTGAGACACATTCTTGTGGATATGTGCAGCGTGAACTTCTTAGTTTGTGGAATCTCTTCTGGGATGAGCAAGAGTGTTACAATCTTGGGAATCTGACTCAAAAAGACCATGTTTGCCAATTTATAAGAAAATTAGATAGGAAGCTTATCCTCAACTCATAAAAGGCGTTTAAGCCATTACTAGACGTAAAATCAGAGGAAGATGTGAGCCACAATCACAATAACATGTATATATTAGCTTATACATCTTCAAAAAGAAAAGAAAAAAAAAAAGGAAAAAGAAAAAAAAAAAAAAAAAAAAAAGAAAAAAAAGAAGGAAAAAAGAAAAAAAGAAGAAGAAATGAAATAAAAAAAAGAGGGCGAAACTTCGGTTGTACTTGGTCTTTAATTAGATTAGGAGCCTCTGCTAGTGGCAGACCTGTCATTGACTTGGGTGGATCTTCGCACGCTTATCCGTAAATAAGATTTGTGTGCCATGCTTTGTAGAGAGCCGCGCAAGCATTCCCAAGGCTCTGCTTACTGATGGACAGATATAAGCATCCCATGCTTACATTCTCGCGTGACAATACCTCTGAGTTGGATCCTGTGATTTAATGCCATGGGCTCTCCAGCGACCTCTCATTGGTTGTGGTCGTTGGTGGTAGCTATTGGATTTATGCACTTTAATTAGTTACATCGTAGCTCAATCCAAAATATCCCACAAGCAGGAGGGAGAAGAATTCCCAGATTGACTGAGCCATCTTGGTATTACTGCACTCATGACGAGCAGTATAAAGATACGCCATGAAACCTGTACATAAAGGTATGTCATCATTTGTTATTATTATTTTATCATTGTATGATTTTGTTGTATTTTGGTTTTGGACAAACGATCCTTTAAGCGGGGTCCTTCAAGGGTTTCTACACTTCTTTACCCGGATGGTTTTCTTGAAGTCTAAAAATAATAATAATAATAATAAAATAAAAAAATAAAAAAAATAATTTTTTTTAAATTCAAACTTTTTTGACAACAGCCAACCTACCTATATAGGAGCTATTATTACTTTTTCTATTCTCTTCCCTATTTAAACACTTCATTTTCTTTACTTTCTTGCAACTCATAATCATTCAAAGAGAGTGTGAGTGTAGAAATGGAGGGAGCTTCTTCTTCAGTTCATAGATTTACCAGTATCTGTATATTTTGTGGGATAAGTTATGGGAAGAGTTTCGAGTTTGTAAATGCAGCAAGCATTATTGGTAGAACACTTTCTGCAAGAAACATTCGTGTAGTATATGGGAGAGGTAGTATTGGGTTAATGGGGCCTGTATCACTTTCTGCACATATAAGAGGTGGTCAAGTTTTAGGTATCATTCTTGAACCTTTAACTCGAAGGAACATCATTAGAAAGACAATTGTGCTAGAACTTCAAGTATCATCTATGCATGGATGAATGAAGGCAATGCTTGAAAACTCTGATGCATTCATTGCCTTACCGGGTGGTTTTGGTACTTTGGAAGAAGTTCTTCAAATTATCTCTTGGGCCCAACCGAACATCCACCATAAACCCATAGGTTTGTTGAATGTTAATAATTTCTTTGATAATTTGTTATCTTTTGTTGACCATGCTATGGAACAGAAATTTATCACACTTTCGACAAGACGACTCCTTTTCTCTGCTTTCACTGTTGATGAGTTGATTGATAAATTAGAAGCTTTTGTTTATGAACCTAATCTAGTAACAGCTCAGATAGATTGGTCAGAAGGAAGTAGTGAGGGAAACAGTATGAAAAGCAAGCCAGATCAGACTCTCCAACTATTTAAATAATTACAAGCTTTGGTTTTATTTATTGTACTTTGTTTCTGTTTAAATTTGTGTCTGGTCTCTCTTTTCAGTAATTGCTACAACAGGTAATTCTTCTATCCTTTACGAATTTATATTTTAACATTGTGGACAATGTTGTGATCTAGTTGGGGGGAAAGGATAGTTGTTCAAAAAAAAATTAGGAAGTATGATATGATTGTCAATAACTTACTAAACCAGTTAAGGATGACAGAGTAAGGAGTAAATTATGCTCT
This sequence comes from Ormosia semicastrata, assembly GCA_029884595.1. Taxonomy (NCBI): domain Eukaryota; kingdom Viridiplantae; phylum Streptophyta; class Magnoliopsida; order Fabales; family Fabaceae; genus Ormosia; species Ormosia semicastrata. Next base: position 34,312,190 of record JAQQTO010000063.1, read on the forward strand.
TGAGACGCATCTTAGTTGGGGAGTATGTTTATTGATATGATTGTCAGAAACCTACTCACAGTAAAACTAATTAAGGATGACAGAGTAAGGAGTAAATTTTACTCTTGAAACGCATCTTAGTTGGGTAGTAACTAGTTTGTGTGAAAGTAGCAATTCAAATTCAGGGAAATTTGCATGATTGAGTAAATTGTCTTCTTTATTAAAAATCACATGCTTGGTTATGGATGTTGAATTGGTGGACTGAGAATGATAGAATTATGTCTTGTGAGATTTTGAACCTATTGATGAATGGATTGAATATTTGTACCATTCTCTTCTTTCTTGTGTGATTTTCACTCATGGTATTATTACTCTAGAACTTGCTTTGATTTTTTTTAGACTACATTTTCACATGCATACATAAACATGATTGAGACATTTTTCTTGAAATAGTTACTTTAACCAAATAGCCAAGAATGATTAGCACACAAATAGGCAGCCTTGCTCAGCAGCATATTGTCTCAATATGATGTCAAGCACTCTTATGGCTTCTTGAAAATTCTTTGATTCCTGCCAACGTAAGGCATTGGAAATGACCTATTTCCCCTTACTTAACCCCTTTGAGTTTATTTGACCATTTTTTGTTTCGAACTCATCATGTGCCTTAAATAAAAAACCATGTTCTTACCCAGCCTTAGGGAATAAGAGAATATTAGCTTTGTCATTGGATGAGTTCTTGAACAAGTCTGGGGGTGTGTGTATAGAATGGTTGAAAAAAATTGTTTAAATGTATATATTATGTTCATCCTGTAAAAAATAAAATTAAAAAAAACAACAAAAACAAAAAAAATGTGTAAAGAATGGTCAACAAGGAAATAAAGGAAAGGAAAAGAATATGTTAAGAGAATTTGTATTAGGTGGAGTTGGGATGAACTTTCATGCTTGTTAATTGAACTCAACTCTTATGCTCTTTTATTCTCTTTGGTATTTAACTTGGCATAATCCATATTACCTTCTCCTTTACCTTGAGCCCCTTACAACCTTGAATAAAGTCCTCATGATTTATGTGTGCATGTGTTCTGAGTAGTGGAGAAGTAGAAGATAAGCAAGCTTATTGTAGTGCAATTTTTATAGTTGACCTGAGTGAAATAACTACCTTTTAAACACTTGGGAGATTGAGAGTGAATCTTGTGAAGATCTATCATTCTTGACTCATGCTTTTCAATTGAAGTTTCCTTACTTGTTGGTTTGAGATGTGAAGAAACATTACCTTATAAATGTTTTGATCCCTTGAATGATTGATTGCTCTTTGTAACAGCCCAATATTTGCTACCCAAATATATCTTCGTATAAATGAATAAACCCAATATTGTCCCTGCTACTACTAACATACATCAATGTCTAACCCATATCATTCATACATAATGAGTAAATATGGAGAGCCACGAAAACAAAAGTTATATATACATCACAGCCTCAAGACATATTGTTATACATAACTTGAAACAACTAAGCAAATATAAAACATATATATGTGCTCAGTTCAAAACAACATCTATACTATGCTAATCTTCATACATCTTCTTCTTCCCTTTCGAAGAACTCGCACCTGGATTTATATGGCAACATAATCGGGGTGAGAAAACATATCTCAGTAGAAGTATTCCAATACCAGCATATATACATATATGTACAATCAGATAATATCACAATTATCAAGTTGACACTTCAATCATGGAAGTAACAACACCTCATCTCAACAACACGCAATCGCCCATACAATTGCAATGCATGAAAATGTCATGATAGCAACCACCCATACAATTGCCATGTTATGCTTAATTATGACTAATGATTATGTCTATGCAATTTCCTAAGTATGGAGGTGAATAATGCATGATACCACATCCAGGACCTCCAATCCCATGGTAATGTCATGAATGCATGAAATTTGAACAAAGTGATGGAAGTCCATCGTTTCATCCATAACCTTGAACAAGTACTGGAAATCTCATCCAGCATACATCATTATCCCAGAGGACATCTCATCCCCCCCGAGTAGTGAAGTCTCATCAACTACAAGGTTATCGATAATGAACAAGGAAATTCATCCTCAATACTTCACTATATTAGGAAGGATATAATGCGCCTTACCTGATATAGAACACCCACTTTCACGGGGCTCACACCTTTCAAAAAGGCAAATCATACCATTAAGTATATCATCATGTCTAATTAACTTCTCATAATTAGCATTAAAAACCTCAATAGGTTTCACGAACATCTCATGCAATACAATTACTAATTACTTCCCATAACTAGTTTTCACAATTGATTTATATGCATTCTAAATTCATTTCACAAACAAATCATCAAATACTTTTAAAAGTATCTTATCACTCTTAAAAGAGCATACACAAATAATTCCCACACTTAGGAAAGCTTAATTCCTCGATCCATCACAATACAAATTATATGTATATATATAGCCACGTCTAATTACCTCCCGTAATTAGCATTTCAAGTCAACTTGACTTAATACATTCACACTTCATCAATTACTCCTATTAGAGTTTCAACATACTCTACTAGGCATAAACAAAGTATCCTAGCAATTAGGAATCTCAAAATATCAAAATAGAAATTCTGATGAAATCTGCTCTAGGCACCCTAAAAAGGTTGTTTTTCATAAATTCACCAAAAATCCATCTTAACTGATAAAACTCTAAAATTTTACAGATAAATAGCCTTATGTCTTATCTTTCAAAAGCAATAAGAACCAAGTCATTCCGATAATCATAACTTAAGTTATGCTACAAATACTACAAGTTGTCAGGTTGCTGTCCTGTATCACGCCTAGGCTTGGTTTTACCATGCCTAGGCGTGGAAGTCTCTGTCTCGCTGGACTGAAAACTGATCAGTGCATGCCTAGGCTTGGCCAAGTTGTGCTTAGGTGTGACCCTTCTGCAGAAAATTCTGTAGAACATGTTTCTGCATATTCTTGGTTCCAAACCATGATTTCACCATCTATCCTCACTTCTAGATGATTTCTATCATCACTAGAGGTATCTAAACAAGTTATAAACCTCATTTCTTCCTTTGGCTCAATCAAACTTTGATTAAAACTAAAACTCCAACCTTAAAACCCCTTTGTTTCAACTAACTAACTAATAGGAAACTATGGATTCTAAGGGTTCCAAACTATCAACTATGCACTAAACCTGTTAGAATCTAACTCATTTCAACTAAACAAGCAAGAAACTAACATCTACCTTCCTATTCTCACCCAAACCCTACTTTTTCCTCATCAAGTTCCACCAAGAAACAAGGTGAATATAAGAGGAAATGGATAAAAACAACACCCCCTACCTCAAGGCTTGAAGATGAAGATGAAGCAAGACCTTCACTTGGATCCTCCTCTTCCTTCTTCTCATTCTCTCTTCTTTCTTTTCTCTTCTTCTTTCTCACATTTTCAGCCTCTATATTTTTATGCTTTGTTCTTACCCCTCAAATATCCCCACCGTGGGATATTTCAAGAAGAGAAATTCCTTTTGAATTCTCTTAGTTGAGTACTAAAACCCCGATATGCTAAGAACACTCAAACTTCTCCAAATCTAATTCTGTAACTTCCAACAGATTCAAAATAAATTTTGAGATTCATTAAAAATTCTGTTTCACCAAAAACTGATATTTCTATATTAGCTGTGGGTCAATCTAGCATTAAAACATACTACCAGTATGCTCAAAAATGCCAAACTAACTCCGAAAATTCTCAAACTTTAACTGTATTACAGTTTCCACATTTGTGACTTGGAAAACAAACTCTGCACACTTATTTCCACTAACTAAGCAATTCAAGCCACTTCCAGAGCAAATAACAGCTATATTTCTCACTTACCATTACGACAAAGTGCCTAAACGTGCTCAGAAAGTCACAAAACTTCACAGACATGTTAAGTAAGTATTAGGCTACCTCTGTAACCATATATAAGCCTAACATGATTTTCTAGGGTATTACATTCTCCCCACCTTTTTAGAATTTTGTCCCCAAAATTAGTTTACCCTATGTTTAAAGTTCTAATAACTGGCATACAACCACAAATATAATCCAATTATAAGAAAACTAAGATACTAAGCAAAGTTACCGAATTTTTCAAAACCAGGAGATGGTGATGTCTCCTCGCCTCGTACAACGTAGACTCTACCCCCAGTGATAGGTCCATCTTCAGTCTTGTTCTCTTGCCCCTGAGAACAACTCCTGGCATAGTGTTCCTTCTCTCCACACTTATAATATGTTATTTGGTTCCCTCAACATACCCTGTTTCCGTGATATGTACCACACTTATTGCAAGTTTCTTGTCGATCTTCTTTATGAACTTTATGGTCTTTTTCTTGTGGGTGACTGGATTTAGGATTATCTTTCCCATTTCCACCATCCACTTTCCTATTCTTTTGAAGACTTTGCAAATTCCACTATGCCTGAATTTAGATATTTTTAGACTCCACAATTCTACACTTGTTCACCAATGATGGAAAATCCCTGATTTCAAAAGGTCTCACAACTCTTCTTATATTTCCCCTCAGCCCGGACTCAAACCTGACACACCTCTAGCTCTCATCCAGATTTTACCTAAACTGCGAAGAAAACTTGGACAACTCATGAAATTTTGCCTCATATTGTCCAACTGTCATGTCCTCTTGTTGAAGATTCAAAAACTCCTTTTCTTTATCATATTTTAAACTCTTTGGAAAATGTTTCTCCAAAAAGATCCCTCTGAACACATCCCACGTTCAAAGTCCTTGCTGTCTCCAGCAGCCTTCTGGTGTTTCACCACCATTGTTCTGCTTCTCCTCTCAGCATGAAGGAAGCAAAAGAAACTTTTTGCTCTTCTGAGCAAACTATGACCTTATAGATCTTCTCTAATTCGGTCAACCACTCTTCCGCTTTAATTGGATCACAATCACCCCTGTATATCGAAGGATTCATATTTCTGAATTCCATAATGTTGAGAAAATTTTGATTTCACCCGACTGGTACCTCTTGTACTGGTGGTGGTACCGGTGGTACTTGCTGCTGAGGTACCAACCTCTCTAAAATTCTAGCAGTTGTCGCTCCTTGTTCAGTCTGCTGCCTCATGGCATTGGCCATTGCCATCATAGCTGCAGCCATCTCTGTACCTTCATTATCAAAGTCTCGATTCCGGCTCCCACGTGGTCGCCCTCGCATTACAGGTCGCCTTCGTGCTGCCATAGTCTTCTGTAAACACAGAACAATTCATATTGAGTTAGTTACGCTCAATATCATGTAACCATGTCATAGCAGCTAAAGCAAACATCTCAAAGGCAAAACATGCAATTCCACTCAAACAATCATATGTAAGAGATAAGAAATGCATAACAATCATTACACATGTATAAGCATAGTCAGCCCATACCCCAGCTCAATAGGATGAACTGCTCTGATACCAAAATGTAACAGCCCAATATTTGCTACCCAAATATATCGTCATATAAATGAATAACCCAATATTGTCTCTGCTACTACTAATATACATCAACGTCTAACCCATATCATTCATACATAATGAGTAAATATGGAGAGCCATGAAAACAAAAGTTATATATACATCACAGCCTCAAGACATACTGTTATACATAACTTGAAACAACTAAGCAAATATAAAACATATACATGTGCTCAGTTCAAAATAACATCTGTACTATGCTAATCTTCATATATCTTCTTCTTCCATTTCGAAGAACTTGCACCTGGATTTACATGGCAACAGAATCGGGGTGAGAAAACATATCTTAGTAGAAGTATTCCAATACCAGTATATATACATATATGTACAATCAGATAATATCACAATTATCAAGTTGATACTTCAATCATGGAAGCAATAACACCTCATCTCAACAACACGCAATCGCCCATACAATTGCAATGCATAAAAATGTCATGATAGCAACCGCCCATACAATTGCCATGTTATGCTTAATTATGACTAATGATTATGTCTATGCAATTTCCTAAGTATGGAGGTAAATAATGCATGATAACACATCCAGGACCTCCAATCCTATGGTAATGTCATGAATGCATGAAACTTGAACAAAGTGATGGAAGTCCATCATTTCATCCATAACCTTGAACAAGTACTGGAAGTCTTATCCAGCATACATCATTATCCCAGAGGACATCTCATCCCCCTGAGTAGTGAAGTCTCATCAACTACAAGGTTATCGATAATGAACAAGGAAATTCATCCTCAATACTTCATTATATTAGGAAGGATATAATGCGCCTTACCTGATATAGAACACCCACTTTCACGGGGCTCACACCTTTCAAAAAGGCAAATCATACCATTAAGTATATCATCATGTGTAATTAACTTCTCATAATTAGCATTAAAAACCTCAATAGGTTTCACAAACATCTCATGCAATACAATTACTAATTACTTCCTATAACTAGTTTTCGCAATTGATTTATATGCATTCCAAATTTATTTCATAAAAAAATCATTAAATACTTTTAAAAGTACCTTATCACTCTTAAAAGAGCATACACAAATAATTCCCACACTTAGGGAAACTCAATTCCTCGATCCATCACAATACAAATTATATGTATATATATAGCCACGTCTATTTACCTCCCGTAATTAACATTTCAAGTCAACTTGACTTAATACATTCACACTTCATCAATTACTCCTATTAGAGTTTCAACATACTCTACTAGACATAAACAAAGTATCCTAGCAATTAGGAACCTCAAAACATCAAAATAAAAATTTTGATGAAATCTGCTCTAGGCACCCTAAAAATGATATTTTTTCATAAATTCACCAAAACTCCATCTTAACTGATAAAACTCTGAAATTTTACAGGTAGATAGCCTTATGTCTTATCTTTCATAAGCAATAAGAACCAGGTCATTCTGATAACTACAACTTAAGTTATTCTACAAATACTACAAGCTATCAGGTTGCTGTCTTGTATCACGCCTAGGCTTGGTTTTACCACGCCTAGGCGTGGAAGTCTCTGTCTCGCTGGACTGAAAACTGATCAGTCCACGCCTAGCCTTGGCCAGGTTGCACCTAGGCATAACCCTTCTGCAGAAAATTCTGCAGAACAAGTTTCTACATATTCTTGTCTCCAAACCAAGATTTCACCATCTATCCTCACTTCTAGATAATTTCTATCATCACTAGAGGTCTCTAAACAAGTTATAAACCTCATTTCTTCCTTTGGCTCAATTAAACTTTGATTAAAACTAAAACTCCAACCTTAAAACCCCTTTGTTTCAACTAATTAGCTAATAGGAAACTATGGATTCTAAGGGTTCCAAACTATCAACCATGCACTAAACCTGTTAGAATCTAACTCATTTCAACTAAACAAGCAAGAAACTAACATCTACCTTCCTATTCTCACCCAAACCCTACTTTTTCCTCATCAAGTTCCACCAAGAAACAAGGTGAATATAAGAGAAAATGGATAAAAACAACACCCCCTACCTCAAGGCTTGAAGATGAAGATGAAGCAAGACCTTCACTTGGATCCTCCTCTTCCTTATTCTCATTCTCTCTTCTTTCTTTTCTTTCTTTTCTCTTTTTCTTTCTGATTTTTTTAGCCTTTCTATTTTTCTGCTCTGTTCTTACCTCTCAAATATCCCCATCGTGGGATATTTCAAGAAGAGAAATTCCTTTTGAATTCTCTTAGTTAGGTACTAAAACCCCGATCTGCTAAGAACACTCAAACTTCTCCAAATCTGATTCTGTAACTTCCAACAGATTCAAAATAAATTTTGAGATTCATTAAAAATTTTGTTTCACTAAAAATTGATATTTCTATATCAGCTGTGGGTCAATCCAGCACTAAAACACACTACCAGTATGCTAAAAAATACCAAACTAACTCCAAAAATTCTCAAACTTTAACTGTAGTACAGTTTCCACATTTGTGACTTGGAAAACAAACTCTCCACACTTATTTCCAAAAACTAAGCAGTTTAAGCCACTTCCAGAGCAAATAACAGCTATTTTTCTCACTCAGCGTTACGGCAAAATGCCTAAACGTGCTCAGAAAGTCAGAAAACTTCACAGACATACTAAGTAAGTATTAGGCTACCTCTGTAACCATATACATGCCTAACATGATTTTCTAGGGTATTACACTCTTCATTCTTAAATATTATTAAAAATTGAGTCTTTTAGAATTTCTAGCTTTTGAGTGTGTGTTGTTTTTCTTTGTTCCTTAGTTTTGATCTTACGTGTTTTGCCCAGAAGTGCAAAAAGCTAAGCGTGGGGCAATTTGATAATCATGTATTGTATATATTAATAAACCCTCATTTTAGTCATTTACACTCTTCATGTACTTAATTAATTAAGTTTGATTATGTTATGTAAGTTTGGATTCAAATTAAACTTAATTGATATTTTAGCAAGATTTACGTCTTACACTGTTTCTGTATTTTAGCCATATCTTGAGTTCTAGATGTCTAATAATTATATATCTTACATTGTAGGAAAGATAAGAGAGATCTCTATAACTTTCATGAGAGTTTTAGGTGAAAATCAGACATCTAATGGAACTAATTGGGCTTGGAATTCAGAATACGAGTTTTGTGATTGGAACTTAAATAGTGTGTAGTAATCAAAGTATAACTCGGGATGTAAGATCTGGATTGAGCTAAAATATTGGTATCTTCAAGTTAAGAGCCATATCTACAACTTTAATGAAGAATATAAGACTCAATTTGGACTTTTTAAAGGTCATATTGGTCTTGGAAATCATAACAGAGGAGCTATAATCGAGCCTGGACACTGTGTAGTAATTGGGCCATATCTCGGGCTGTAGGTGGCCTTTTGAGTTGACTCTAATGGCATTTGAAAGCTAAGATCTAAACCTACAACTTTCATAAAGATTACATTTCAATATTCTAACGCATTCAATGACTTCAGAACTAAATGATTTCAGATACAAAGAATCTCCATAATTTTTCACTCATCAAAAGTCATTTGCCATTTTCCACTCATCCACCCACTCATGAATTAGCCCCCTTGTCATTTTGTATCCCTAATCCACTATAAAAGGGAACCTTGGCTGATCATTTAGAAATCTTGGTATTAGATATCAAGATCATGCTATTTTGTTGTTTGATTATCTTGTTGTAGTTTTTTTTTGTTCTAAATTGAAGTTATGTTCTTCTTCTTCTTCTTCTTCTTCTTCTTCTTCTTCTTCTTCTTCTTCTTCTTCTTCTTGTCTATGAGTAACTAATTTTCATTTTACTTGAATGAAAGGGTGAAGCTTTTGGTAATAATTTAAGGTTAGATTAATTTTTTTCTTGTGCTTAAATGATATATTTTCAAGTGGTCATTATATGTGTTGTATTTTATTTTCAATCAATTTAGAAACTCTCCTTGTAAAATAGAGATCTTGATCCATTGTAGACAAGAGTTGGCACAATGAATGCTTGAGCCCATTTATAAGGGGTGATGTTAATAGATGATTAAAAAAATTATAATATAATTACGTATATAATTTTAATGAACTTTGAATGTTGTATTTTCCTATTGGAACCTCCATTATGTGTGAATTCTAATTGAGTTATCAAAAGAATTAATCTTGTCCTTAATTTATTTACCAAGAGTAGATCTCCTAACCTAAGTAAGTTTTTTTTATTTGTAACTAATTTTTATCACTTTTATTGTTATGACAAAATATTTACTTTACATCAAAGAATTGTTTCTTCATCAATTCCCTGTGGATCGACCTCGGATTCCCGAGAATTTATTACTTGAAACAACTTACACTTGGGTTTGTAACTTTTAATCCGCATCACTTATCTCACTGTTCAATCAAAATAAAGAGGATGTTACTCATCTCCTTACTCAACAACATAATAAGGATATTACTCACCTTATCACACACAACATAGTGAGGATATTACTCACCTCAGTATGTTTCACAAACACCTTATACAAAACAATCACTAATTACCTACAATAATTAGTAGCACAAATGATTTATATGCATCTTAAACTCATTTCACACATAATTCATAAAATACTCCTAAAATAGTCTCACTACTCATTAAGAAGCATAAAAAGAAGCATCACATAAGTGAGCCCCTTCATTTTCCTCAAATAAAGGCTCTGTTCTAAGCGCGCAATGCGCTACACAAAGTGCTCTCTACCTGGGCACTAGGTGCTTAAATGCCCAGTCATTCAGCGCCTAGGTGCTGACACACAGAATCAGTTTCTACAGAATTTTGCAGAAATGATCACTGTTCCATTTGGAACAAATGATCCTCCAATCACTAAAACTCACTTCCAAGTGATTTCAAACCTCAAACAAGGTTCATCTACACATAACAGCTCTTATACCACTTCAATTTCATTCAATTCAACCATTTTGTGAATCAAAATCTAACATTAACCTAAACCCCAAAACTGACCTAAATGGGAATTAAGGCTTCCAAGTGATGAAAAATTCATCGTAACATATCCACAAATCAGTTTCTTACTCAACCAATCTATCCACATCAAGATTCAACTCAAGAATCACAAAACCACACTCAAACCTCCATTTCTTCATCAAGTCCCTCAAGAACCAAAATTGAAAGAAATGAATACAAGCTATTCAAACTAAGTTTCCCCTACCTCAATGGCTAGAAATGAAGTCTGTAAGTAGCTCCTCTCCGCCACTAAACTCTTCTTCCTCTTTGCTTGAAGATGGATCTGGTGTGTCCCTGTTGTAGCCATGAGAGAGAAGTGAGAAATGAGAGAAAAGTCTCATTTTGGTCATTTATAAAGGCTAAGACAGCCTCTAACAGCCGTGTGATCACTTGGTCACTTAAGTGACTACACTGTTTTACTCCGATCTGTTAAGAACACTTGGATTTCACCAAACCAAGTTTCTTAACTTCCAACAAACTTAAAATAAATCCCAATATTCATAAAAAAATCTTGTTTCACCATTTCCATAATTTTTCATATCTGCTGGGGGTCAATCCGGCACTAAAACACACAACCAGTATGCTTAAAAATGTCAAACTAACTCCAATTAACCTCAAACTTTAATCACATCTACTTCTACACATTTATGACCTAGAAATGAGTTCTCCACACTTATTTCCATTAACTAAGAAGTTTAAGTCAAAACCAGGGCTAAAAACAACTATATTCCACAAAAGCTGCTACAGCAAAATGACTAAACGTGCTCGGACGGTCATAAAAATTTTCAGGCATGACAAACTAGTGTTAGACTACCTCCGTAACCATTTACAAATCTATCATGATTATCTAGGGTGTTACATTCTCCCATCCTTTTTGGAATTTTGTCCCTAAAATTTGGTTTATCTTATATAAGAAGTCCTAACAACTGACATACAACCATAGATACAACCAAATTTTAAGAAAACATAGTTACTAAACATGTACAACCATGTACTCACCTTTTCCTGAACCTGGAGACTATATTGTCTCCTCACCTTGTAGAATATAGACTCTTGCCCGAGCGGTAGGTCTAGCATCTGTCCTCGCTTCTTGCTTCTGAGGACAATTCTTGGTATAGTGTCCCAACTTGCCACACTGAAAATATTTGATCTAGTCAACTGTATAGACTTTGTCCCTGTGGTACCTGCTACGCTTGGTACACTTCTCTTGTTACTCATCCCTCTGAACATACTGGTATTTCTCTTGTGGGTGACTGGATTTAGGACTACCTTTCCCATATCCACCATCCACCTTCTTCTTCTTTTGAAGGTTTTGTAAATTTCGCTCTACCTGAAGTTGGAGATTATGAGACTCCAAAATTCTGCACTTGTTCACCAAGGATGGAAAATTCCTAATTTCTAAAGGTCTCACAGCCCTTCTTACATTCCCTATCAGCTCGAACTCAAACCTGACACACTTCCAATTCTCATTTGGATTATGCCTAAACTGAGAATAAAACTTGGATAACTCAAGAAATTTTGCCTCATACTGCCCAATTGTCATATCACCTTGATACAGACTAAGAAATTCTATTTCTTTATCATCATGTAAGCTTTTTGGAAAGTATTTCTCCAAAAAGATATCCTTGAACACTCCCCATGTGATCAAAGTCACTGCTGTCTCTAGTAGTCTCCTGGTACTTCACCACCATAGCTCCACTTTCCCTCTCAACATAAAGGAAGCAAAGGAAACTCTTTGCTCATCTGAGCAAACCATGACTCATAGATCTTCTCTAACTCAGTCAATCACTCTTTCGCTTTTATCGGATCGTAGTTGCCTTTGAGCACCAGATGATTCATTTTTTTGAATTCTGAAATGTAGAGAAAATTCTAATTTCTCCCAACTGGTACCTCCTGTGTTGGTGGTGGTACTGGTGGTGGTTCTAGTTACTGAGGTACCAACCTCTCTAGCACTCTAGCAGTCGCTGCTGCTTGCTCTGTTTACTGCCTTATGGCATTGGCCATTGCCATCATAGATGTAGCCATCTCTATGCCTTCATTACCAAAGTCCCTATTCTGGCTCCCACGCCGTCGCCCTCGTGCTGCTGGTCACCCTCGTGCTGCCATAATTTCCTGTAAACACAGAACAAGTTATATTGAGGTAGCTAATCCCAATATCAAGTAACTGTGTAACAGTAGCTAAAACAGACATACAAAGGAAAAACATGCAATTTTACTTAAACAATCACATGTAAGGGATAAGAAATGCATAACCATCACTACACATGCATAAGTATAGTCAGTCCATAACTCACCTCAACAGGATGAACTTCTCTGATACCATAATGTAACATCCCAATATTTACTATCCAGATATATCGTCATATAAAAGAATAATCAATATTGACCATGTTACTTCTAACATACAACAACAAACTAAACCCATATCATTCATACACAATGAGTAAATATGAAGAGCCACGATAACAAAAGTTATATATATATACATCATTGCCTCCAAGGGCGTATTGTAATACACAAACTTTTAAACAACAAGATCTAGCATAATATACAAGTTTTATCAACAAAAAGCCTATAACTATACTAATCTTCATATATCTTCTTCTTTCCTTTCGAGGAACTTGCACCTAGATTTATATAGCAACACAATCAGGGTGAGAAATCACATATCTCATTAGAAGTATTCCAAAACTAGCACTTTATACAATCATAAAGATTATTGAACTATAAGGTTAACACTTCAATTATATAAGTACACAATATCATATTAAACAACATCTCCATATCAGAGATACGCAATCACCCATACAATTGCAATGTCATGTTATTATGTCATTGTGGCAACCACCCATACAATTGCAATGCTATGCTTAATTATGTCTAATGTGTATGTCTATGCAAGTCCTAGGAATGAATGCAATTTCAAGATGTCATGAGCCCTTAGATGTATTGAGGATATTACCTGCCTCAACTACTCTAGGATATGTTATGATATGTCATGATTTATCAAGCATAGTGATGATATGACTCACCAACACTACCCATCAAAACAAATAGAGGATATTACTCACCTCCACTAACTGATGAACCTATAAAAATTCATATTTTTATAGTTCAAAATCTTGGGTTTTTATCCTTTTTTAATCTTTTTGATTAAGTTTTGTTCTCAAGTCTTATTAAATTTTTAATATTTTAATTGTGTTCTTATTACATGTCTTTTTTATGTCTTTTTATAGGTATTTGCGCATGAAAAAGATTGGGGGCTTAAGCGCGCAAGAAAAATAAAAGAAAAGCTATCAGCGCCCAGCGCCTAGGCGTTGGGTAACTGCCGCTTGAGAGCGCAACGCGCACTGGAGACTTTCTGTTTAAGTGAGCCAGCGCCTGAGCATTGGACAGTCAGCACTTGAGTGCTCGTTGCGAATACCACACCATGATTTCAGAAATCCAGCGCTTGAGCATTGGACAGTGAGCGCTTGAGCACTAAACGCATAACAGCAGCATCAAATTCCTTTTAAATAAGAAAGTTACACCACACTCTTACACACTGGGACAGAACGCAGCAGCAATCAAGAGGCATAAACCCTAAAGTGGTGTGGCCATAATTAGGCTTGAAGATTAGAGATTTTCTTCATCCTTTTTACTTATCTTTTATGGAATTTGTCTAATCCTTATCTCTTTTTCATTCTTCATCCATGTGTAACTAAACCCTTTTTCATTAAGGTGATGATGGATCTTGTTCTTGAATGATGTAAATTCTTTTATGAGTTTAATCAATGTTTCTATTTCATGATTTATGTCTTTATATCTTTTCTTAATGCTTTTCTAAATCTGGCTAATTTGAGAATGATTTTTGGGTTTATATATGATTTGAGAAAATTTGCATGAACCTAGAACTTGTGATAAATACCATAATTTTTATAATCACTAGGAATAGACATTGTAGGTTATGTGATCTTTCTTTTAATTTCCTCGTTCTTGATAATGCATTTTTATTTGAAATTAGGCTAAGGGATTAGTTAATTCTAAATAGTGTAAGAGAATTAATATACGAAGGGATTAAATATTGATTAATTTTGGGAATTGACCATGAATCATTGGAATGAGACTTGATTAAACCAATATTTGATTTTGCATTTGAAGAGTTCAAGTGAAATCTGAGCCATAACATTTTCATATCATTATTTTCTAACTCAACTCAACTAATTAAATTTGACTTTTGTTATTTTTTGTTTATTCTTTCTTTTTATTATTTTTATCAACTCTCTTTTTGATAGCTTGAATAGTATCGATTTGGCAAATTTAGTAATTGATAACATAATCCTTATGGGAACAACACTTTTATTCATTTTTTATTACTTTTGTGATTTGGTGCACTTGTCGATTTCACAACAAGTTTTTGACGCCGTTGTCGGAGATTATTATTTTCAATATTAAATAGTAGTTGAAAATATATTAATTTAGGTACTTATTTTTCTTAGTTAATTTTATTTTTATTTATTTAATTTTCTTTTAAATTTGTTTCTTTTGATTCATTCTTGTTTTTTATTTTCTTTGCTTATTTTTATTAGTCATTTATTTTTATTTTTATTTTTAATTTTTTTTCTTTACTTCACTCCGGTTTGTTTATTTGTTTATTTATGCAAGGTTCTGTGGAGTCAGAAGAATTACTCTTTGATCTAGAGATAAAAAGAACAGAAAGAGCAAACAGAAAAGTAGTCAGAGAAAGAAGAAGCTTTGAAGAAAAGATGGCTGAGATTACTACTACACAAAGAAGACACACTCAACCAGTATAGTGCGACCTACTATCTAATCAAATAATTTTGAGATTAAACCAACTCTTCTATAGTTGGTACAATAGAATCAGGTTGGGGGAGGTCAAGCAGAAGATCCCAACTTACACATTGCTAATTTCTTGCAGCTCTGTGACACTATCAAATATAATGGAGTTAGTGATGATGCCATCAGATTAAGACTTTTTCCATTCTCTTTGAGAGATAAAGCCAAGAGCTGGCTATAAGCCCAGCCTCAAGGAAACATTTCTACATGGGATGATATGGTTAGTAAGTTCGTTACTCGATATTTTCCTCCGTCAATGTTTGTGAAGATAAGGAGTGAGATTGCTTGCTTTAGTCAAAATCAAGGAGAATCTCTCTATGAAGCATAGGAAAGACTTAAGGAGCTGCTTAGAAAGTGTTCTCATCATGCTTTCAAAGTTTGACAACAGGTGCAGATCTTTTACAATGGTTTGAATCATTCCACAAGACTTATGGTGGATACATCTGCAAGCGAATCTCTGAATACTAAGACTCCTAAAGAGGCTCAGGAATTGTTTGAGACTATGGCCACCTATGAATATCAGTTGCCTAGTGGAAGAGCAGTAGTCAAACAGGGAGTTATGGAGCTTCACACTCTTGATGCTTTACTTGCTTAAAATAAAAGTCTTTCTTAGCAGTTAGCTAACCTCACTAAGCAACTTGGTAACATACAGGAAAATTCAGTGAACCATCAAGTGTTGACTTGCGATTTTTGTGGAGGCAACCATGCTAATGGTGAGTGTGATATAAGTAATATGGGTGTCATTCCTCAAGAGCAAGTAAATTACATGGGTAATCCTACAAGGTCTCAAGGTAACCGCTATTCAAATACATACAATCTGGGGTGGAGGAATCATCCAAATTTTTCATGGAGCAATCAGAATATGCTGAGACCACCACCACCTCCACTACATCAACCTCAGTCGTCTTCATCTTCTCAACCTCCACAAGATAAGTTATCTAATCTTGAAATTATCGTGGAGAAACTTGCTCTTAGTACCAGCACTTTTATGGAGGATGTAATAGGCCAATATTTGCTACCCAAATATATCGTCATATAAATGGATAACCCAATACTGGTCCTGCTATTACTAATATACATCAACATCTAACTTATATCTTTCATACACAATGAGTAAATATAGAGAGCCACAAAAGAAAAAGTTATATATACATCACAGCTGATGTGTGTGAAACAACATCATATTTTGTTCTTGTTTTGCATGCCTTTTTATGCATTTTAGGCATTTTAGTTTCTCTTTTTATTTATTTTTCCTTTAGTTCGGATAACTGCGGTGTTTGTGGTGTTGTTGTGCAGGATTAGTGCCAGATTGGCTTAGAAATGGATGGAAACCTTGTATAATTGAAGTTGGAGCTTTACGGATAGCAAATTGGGGAAAAAGACTCATTCCAGAGAGTTCCACGGCCTGCTCGTGAAATTTCCCACGGCCATGGATCGAGCAACTGCGTGAAGAAGCAAAAGTGATTTTCTAAAGAATTCCACAGCTTGGCCGTGGAATGATCCACGGCCGTGGAATACTGTCAGCAAGATCCACGGCCAGCCCGTGGAATGATCCACGACCGTGGATAGCAATACGCATTAGTTTTTAAGTTTTATTTTTTATTTCGTTTGGGGCCTTTTAGCCAATTAAAATCCTAGAGGTATAAATAGATATTCTGAATACAATTTCGGGGGTTCCAATTTGGTTTAAGGAGGCACACTTAGAGGCTCTTGATCTTGATCTCTCTCCTTTTTTCTCTCTTGGATTACGGGTTTGGATGTTCATGAATATGTTTTCTGATTCTTTCTTCTCCATGTCTAAGTAGTTCTCTTTATTTCTAGAATTGGGCAATGCCCTTTGATACTTTGATAATGATTAATTGACTTTATTTCTCTTTTTATTAATCTTGAATGTTCTTTGATTCAATCCTTATTGCTCTTATTCATGTGAATTTGTTGGCCACTTATTTGTATCTCATAGACATTTAGGGACGTACTGAGAGGTGAACCTAGGTGTTAGAACCATAAGAATTGAACTTAAGGTCTAAACCACGAGAGTAGTTTTAGCCTTTCGAGGATTCAATGAATTACTACAAAGCATAATGAGTTCAATTTAAATTCAATTACCACGAGAGTAGGAATTGGTTTAATTGGGCACGGATCTTGTATCTTGAGAAAGAACATTAGCTAATTTAGGGTAATTCACTTTCAATTGAATTTCAGATTTAATAAAAGGGTTGTCAATTAAGAATTGTCTTGTATCATTGTGGTTACCCCAATCTTGGAAGCTTTCTTGAATTTGAATACTTTTCTTGACAACTTGTTATTTTTGTTCTAAATTTTGCACTTTGATTTTTATTTATTTAATTACTTTATTATTACGTTCTTCTTAATCAACAATTATATTCCCCTTTGTTTAATATTCATAATTATCAAGTTGACACTTTAATCATAGAAGTTATAACATCTCATCTCAACAACAAGCAATTGCCCATACAATTGCAATGCATAAAAATGTCATGATAGAAACCGCCTATATAATTGCCATGCTATGCTTAATTATGACTAACGATTATGTCTATGCAATATCCTAAACATGAAAATAAATAATGTATGATACCACATCCAGGACTCTTTCATCCCACGGTAATGTCATGAATACATGAAACTTGATCAAAGTGATGGAAGTCCCAACCATAACCTTGAACAAGCACTGGAAGTCCCATCTAGCAACATCATTATCACAGAGAAAATCTATTTCCCCCTGGGTAGTGAAGTCCATCAACTACACAGTTATCAATAATGTGTGGAAATAGGTTTGCCCCAATGATTTAATATGTTAAGTTTTGATGATGACAAATACAAAACAAAAAGAATGATGCTTATGCTTTATACTTGTGCTTTATAGATAATAAATGCATCACAAAAGAATATTGATCATGTTACATAAATGTGTTTAATGAGAAATATTATATCATGCATGATTATGTACTTTATCTAATTATATTTCACTTAATAATCATGTAATAAGATATATGTAACATTCATCATATAATATATCCAATAATATGTTATATGAGTTATAAATGAATTAATATTGGATATGTCTATGAAAGTCTTGTATGCATGTTAGACTAACTAGAGTTATACATTTATGAATCATGCATATGAAGATATTGAGCTATGAATTTGGACTAACTATGTTTGGTTAAGTGAGTAATATTTTGTAGGATAGTTCAAGTACCAAGAGTGAGCATTGCAACAAGAAAACAAAAGATCACAACTATGCTCAACTCAAGGAGAATGAAAATGAAAAGATGTTCCAAGCATTTGCAAGTTTTGAAGAGAAGATTTTCTTTGGAAGCTTGGATTACATCAAGAAGTGATGGTGGTAAAAGATCTAGTCCAACATCTTCAAGCTTAGCTTATAGGACTTAGATCTTGTGTAAAGGTAAAAAGGAATCACACTAAGCTCAAACAAGTTTTAAACATATTTATAAGTGTTTCTAAAATGTTTAAATGCCCAACAAACTATTTTTGGAAAGCTAGTCTTGGTGGTATTTCAAATCTATGAAAAATAGTCAAGTTTGTGTTTTGTAAAACTGACATATACTTACTCTTTTGATCATAACTTTTAAAATACTTTGAGTTTTACTTTGAAACTTATCTCATTACTCAAAGATCTTTCCAATGACTGGTCATTTGCTTTAAATGGATAAGAAACGAAAAAGTTATGACCAATTAAAGTTTGAGTTTTGAAAATATGACCTTTGGTTACTATTTTGATCATATCTTTCAAAATACTTTGAGTTTTGTTCTGAAACTTCTTTCATATGAAAATAGACTCAAAGATCTTTCCAATGAGTGGTCATTTGCTTTAATTGGATAAGAAATGAAGAAGTTATGACCTTTTAAAGTCGGTTTTGAAAACCAGAAATGGTGTAATCGATTACACAAGTAATGTAATCGATTACAACGTTGACAGAAGCCGTGTAATCGATTACACAGAGTATGTAATCGATTACAAAGTGCCAGAAAGCTTGTAATCGATTACATGAAGCTTGTAATCGATTACAAAGTGCCCAGGAACGTTTCTAACGGCTATAAACGGCTAGTTTTCATAGAAAATCATTTCTAAACACCTCCAACGGCTCTAAAACTCATTGGGCTATAAATAAAAGTGTTTGGGCATCAAAAACAAGTTGGAGAACATTCTGAAAATTACCCTTGAACATTGAAAATGAAATTCATCATCTTTTTCTCCAAATCTTTGTTTTTGAGCTAAGAGTGTAAATCCTTGATACCCATTGAGCTTCAACTTGTATTATCCACTCTTGAGAGAGTTTTCTATCATCTATACTTTGTTCTTCAATTTGTATATCCACTCTTCAAGAGAGTTTATATTCTTTCTATTCACCTTGAAATCATTGTAAGAGGGTAAGGTATCCCTCAAAAGAGAAAAGGGTGAGGTATCCCTTGTAGTGAGACTCAAACACAAAGGGTGAGGTATCCCAAAGGTGTTGTGAGTGCTCTTCATTGTAAAGGTCATCAAGCACCTGTGAAGCTTGAAGAATTGGAGGCTCTAGCACAAGGGTGAGGTATCCCAAGGTGTGAGGAGTGCTCTTGTATGTACAAAGGTTTTTCTAGCACCCGTAAAGTCTAGGAGATAGTGAAGAAAATATCAAGTTAAGCTTGGGGACTGGATGTAGGCCACAAGTGGTTGGTGGCTGAACCAGGATAAATTCTTGAGTTTGATTCTCTCTTCCCTACACTCTTTAAATTCAGTATTTGGTGATATATGTTTATCTATTGCATATCTTGATGTTTTGATTGTTACAACTTGATATCTCGCTTATTCACTTAGTTCATCATATATCTCAAGTTATATTTAAGTAATCTTCAATAGTTGTATATTTATTAGACTTATTCTGCTGCATTTATTAATTGAATTATTTAAAATGCATAATTTTTCAAAGTTGCATTAAGACTAGTCATCACCCAATTCACCCCCCCTCTTGGGTAATGGTTGCCATGGCTAACAAGTGGTATCAGAGCTTCGTGCTCTGGTAAAAGCTTAATAGCTTGGAGTTAAAGATCTTTGTTTGTTTGGTAACCATTACAAGCTTTTCAAAATGAATGGTTTTGAAATTTATAAACCACCATTCTTTGATGGTGCGAATTTCATTTATTGGAAAGCTAGAATGGAAATTTATATGCAATCTATTGATATTGATTTGTGGGATATTATGCTTGATGGATTTACATGCAAATCA
Organism: Ormosia semicastrata; assembly: GCA_029884595.1. NCBI lineage: Eukaryota > Viridiplantae > Streptophyta > Magnoliopsida > Fabales > Fabaceae > Ormosia > Ormosia semicastrata. Next base: position 34,332,728 of record JAQQTO010000063.1, read on the forward strand.
AAACAAACTTGGAATGACTATGATAAGAAATGTTTTTCATTGAACATTAGAGCAATGCAAATATTGAGAAGTGGTTTAAATGATAATGCTTATGTTAAAATTAAGAATTGCTCTAGTGCTAAAGATATATGGGATGCTCTTAATAATTTTTATCTTGCTAACAATGATTTCTTGCAAAAAGTTGTATATAGAGAGCAAGAAGAGCAAAAGCCTCTAAAGGAAGACAATATTGAAAAATGTCCTCAAGAAGATGTTCTTGAATCCTTGAAAGACAACAATGAGGAAGATGATGATTCCTTTGAAAAGCCAAGTATGCTAGGAATGGAGACTACTTCATATATGGCCAAAAAGGACTTTGAGGTAAATAATGCTAAACTAGATTATAGTCCTTCCTATGATGAGTTACAATGTGCATATGATGAATTATATGATGATTTGTTGAATTTAGAAAATAAAAATTTATCTTGTTTGGAAAACATTTTCTTCATTGAAACTGAAATTGAGATTTTGAAAAATGATTATGCTTTTCTTGATGAGGAAATGCCTTTGAAATGTGAAACCTCAACTTCTTGTGAAAAATGTATTAATTTAGAAAATCAAGTTGAGAACTTATATTGTGAATTTGCCAAAGCTAATGATTCTATTTGCTTACGATCCATATGTGTTAATAAGAATGCAATTGATGCTATTTCACATGGAAATTCAAGTAAGGCTTGTGGCAAAAATGACATAGAATATAAAAACAACAAAAGGCTTATGTTTTCCAAAAATGATTTTCAAAGGACCAAGTCATCATTAAATTCAATTGTTTGCAATTTTTGTGGTCATCTAGGACATATTTCTCATTTATGCAATTATAGAAGAAATTCTTATATGAGAAATAATATGAAATGGGTTCCTAAATATCTTAAATGCTCTAGTACTAATATTCAAGGACCCAAGATGAAGTGGGTACCAAAAAGTCCTCCTAGTGTTTCAATTATGCAGAAAACTTCTCAAAAGGATGGACAAATTGGTCAAGTAAAGAAGGAATCATCAAGGGGAATGCTTCCAAAGCCCAATGGTAAAAGTTTTGATCAAAGAAGGAAGATGACTCCAACCAAAGCTTCTCAAGTACAAAATGTGGAACTTGCAAAGTTCAAAACATCAAAAGAGAAGCAATGGGTAAAGAAAAGAGTTTCCTTGATCAACAAGGCCAAGGTATCAAGAGTTTTTACCTCTCATGAACATTCACTTGTAAAATCAATGAATTTGAGGTATATTCCTTATAGGCCTTAGGTAAAGGGTAGAATCATGTGCACTTGGTAAAATTTGAATATTATGTTTAACACATGATTACATTCATTCTTGTTATACCTTTTGCTCACTATTTTGCATATTTCTTGATCATATGATATTCTATGATTATGGATGCTTTCTATGCTTTAAATTTTCTATACATTTCTACATGTGATAATATGCTAGATAAGTTCACTTCTTGTTTGAAGTAGCACATTTGATAAAAATATTTTAGAACTTGGCATATTGGATAAAACATAAACTCTTGCTAAAAATCATAACTTTTTCTTTGCATAAAGTTGCATTTTTCTCGCATAATTTGTAGTTTTTGCATAAACATGAGCTTTGGATCAAGAACTGGTCAGTTTTTATGCTTACATGATGTTTGGAATTGTTTTGGAAAGTTTTGGAATTAATTTGAAAGCTTTGAGTTCGGACCCTTACTTGTTTGAAGTGCAAAACTCGATCAAACAAGCTTGTAATCGATTACAAGACCTCTGTAATCGACATGAGGCTCGCTAAGCGTTCCAAGCAAAGTCGAGAGAGCATGTAATCGATTACACATACTATGTAATCGATTACAACGTCTCAGAACTCGTGTAATCGATTACACCAAACATGTAATCGATTACATGGATTCTGAGAGAAATTGGTAATCGATTACACACATATTGTAATCGATTACATGTGCTTTAAAAATGGTTTTCAATGCTAAAATGATCATTTTTACTTAAGATTGTCTCGTATATCATGAATGTATGCATATTATTAGCTATGAGCTTAATGGTAATTGATTGTTTAATTTGTTGTGCTCAATTTACATACTATAAAAAAAAATTTTATGAGAGCATAATGGATTAATAATCAATGACTAACTCCTATGGATCCAAAATTGGTGGATACCAAAGAAATTTCTTTGAATTGTGTTGTAGGGTGACCATTAGCTCAAGCATGCAAATGAAGTGAAAAACAACCGTGCTACTTGAGGTTGGGATAACTTAAAATGGTCCAAGTTCTCCAAAAGTGATGAAAAACATAAAAAGAAAGACATGGAGAACCACAATATTCTCAAGGGGCCTTGAGGCATAGAAGTTGGAGTCACCTACAAAAACTCAAAGAGTATACTTTTGGTGATATCAATCTTTTATCCTTACTTATGCTTTAATTTGAATATCATGTGATATTTGGATAAGTAGATATTTGTTTTATGCCTTAACATGCCTTAAATTGTGCTTTTCTAGCATTATGTTTTAAAAGTGTCTTTACATATGCTAACATGCTAGATATGCACACAACTTGCTTGGAATGACATATTATGGTAATATCTTTATTCTTGAGCTTGTGACCATTTCTCCTTATTCAAATATGAAAATTTCACATGCTCATAAGTAGTTCTAATCCTTTCTCTTTGATGCTTAATTGTCTTATATATTTATTTGGAGATTGGAAAATAAAATGTCATATGTCTTTTGTTTGAAATTGCTTGACATGTTCATATCTTGAAAACAAGAAGTAAATGATTCATTTTGTGTCTTGAACTTGTATTTGAACTTCAATGGTTTTTACAATGAAGTATATCTTGAAATGAATCATAAATATTCAAAAGTTATAGTTCCATGGTTTTTCAATTCTTTCACTACAATAAGAGTTTTCTTGTTGTTGATTGGCATGTGTACATACTAAAATTCCTTACTTGATATTACATGCCTTACATGATCATTGTTTGCCCCAAAATGCTTATATAAGTTTTGATGTTGATCATGTGTTTCTTGATAAACTTGAATCTTGCCTTGAAAATGCTCAAACTATGCTTTTGGATTCAAGTGCATATATCATTCTTTTGTTCTCTTTAGAGCTAACAATTCATGGTTGATAATGTGGTACATGTTTTACATTTTATATCAACCTAAATTATGTTTGTAAATAAGTTTAAATGATATTTGATGTTAACCTTTTTTTTGAGAACTTTTGAAATATAGTCATCAAATATTGAAATGTCAAGCATATGTGGATAAATGAGAAATGTTGAAGGAAGAGGAACATGAGGAGACTTTCTTCAAGTGCAATGGAATGAAATACTCAATGGAAGAAAGTACAAGGACCTATAAATGAAGAACATTCTAAAGGAGCATCACTTTCTATCTAACCCAATAAGTATCTCTATCCCTAAACTATTGTGGTATTCTATATGCTATGGATTATATGATACTTGTTGATAAATTAATCTTAAAAGATTATATGCTTTCCTTACATGAGAAGTATGCTTAGCATTGACAAAGTGCCTAATTGTACATTAAATTGCTAGTTTTGTCATTGCATATAGGGTGGATGATATTAGTTCTATATATGTTTTAATCTCTATAGCATATTTCATCAAGGTAAATGTTTGATATATATATGATTCTCTTGATCTATGGTTCTTAGTGGTATAAACTTATGAGAATCATGCTCTTGTTTTGAAAAGAATTTCTAGTTTGATTAATATTTGAAAGAAGCTTTTCAAGTTCCATATCCTTGAGAATCTTTTGAACTTGTCTTAAGATTTAAAAAGTATTATCATCTCCTAATTGTCTTGAAAATTTAGAAATCATTCAATTTGTGCTATAAATGTAGTACTCTCTACATTACTTTGAAATGTCTATTAAATTTTGAGAGAGTATTTAAGAAAGTTTTCTAAATAAATTTTTTGAAATGATCTATAGAGATCAATCTTCATACTTCAAAAGATAAGCCTTGTTTAAAAATATATATATATATATTTTATCTTTTCAAGGCTCTTGTTTAATGTGAAAAAGAGGATATATACTTTCAAATACTCTTTTGACTTAGATTTGATCACTCTCAAAGAATATGTGATTTCAATATAAATCTCTTCTACCCTTCTAAAATGCTTTTGAAAATGTAATGTGTTATTATAAAATTCTTTTTGAAAGGGGGAGAAGTTTTTTTAAATGATTTTGTTTGAGGGATTAAGAATATGTATCTATGCCTTGCTTTTCTTTATAGTAATGTGCTTATATGATCTTGGCATGCATATTTTCCTTTATCTATCTTGTGCTTCAATAAGGGGGAACTTATCTTACATATCATTCTTCCATATCCTTGTTGACTAAGAACATATGCATAACTATGATAAACCATTATATTTGATATTTTGATAACATGCATATTGTGAGGGGGAGCCTAGCTATTAGATTATTGCTTATATCTCTTGGCTTACATCCTTACTTGACATGAAGTGTTTTATTGTTAATACTATCAATATGTCAATAAAAATAATCTCTTATTCTCTTTTCCTCTATCAATGAAAGAATGTAAACATTCTTAAATTTCATATCTTTTGATTCTTTCATTGAGAAATGCTTCATAAGTGATAAGTTGTATGATTTTTCATTTGAAAATCTTAATTTCATGATCTTACATGAATATTTTGTATCTCCTATCAAGTGATATCAAGTGGTACTTATTTATGATACGGTATGCAAGATATTATATGTTAGACATAAATTCTTAAGCTTATTGCTATCATATGCTAAATGTTGAAATACCAAAATATGACAAGTATTGCATGAATAATCTTTTATATCTTGAAAGCATACTTATTTCATACATACTTAGTGATGAGTTGAATAACTTGAAGAAGTTTATGATTTTGATGATCCTACCCTTTTTGACAGCATGAGTTTTATCTATAAGGGGAGAGAAAATTATTATCTTTCCTTCCTAAGCCTTTTTGTTGATGTCAAATAGGGGGAGAGAAAATTGGAAAGAAAAATATGTTCTTGTGCTTAATTATTTGATATGCTTACATGAATATCTATTCTTCTATATTGTTCAACATATTTTTCTTTAGTGATTTGTCATCATCAAAAAGGGGGAGATTGTGGAAATAGGTTTGCCCCAATGATTTAATATGTTAAGTTTTGATGATGACAAATACAAAACAAAAAGAATGATGCTTATGCTTTATACTTGTGCTTTATAGATAATAAATGCATCACAAAAGAATATTGATCATGTTACATAAATGTGTTTAATGAGAAATATTATATCATGCATGATTATGTACTTTATCTAATTATATTTCACTTAATAATCATGTAATAAGATATATGTAACATTCATCATATAATATATCCAATAATATGTTATATGAGTTATAAATGAATTAATATTGGATATGTCTATGAAAGTCTTGTATGCATGTTAGACTAACTAGAGTTATACATTTATGAATCATGCATATGAAGATATTGAGCTATGAATTTGGACTAACTATGTTTGGTTAAGTGAGTAATATTTTGTAGGATAGTTCAAGTACCAAGAGTGAGCATTGCAACAAGAAAGCAAAAGATCACAACTATGCTCAACTCAAGGAGAATGAAAATAAAAAGATGTTCCAAGCATTTGCAAGTTTTGAAGAGAAGATTTTCTTTGGAAGCTTGGATTACATCAAGAAGTGATGGTGGTAAAAGATCTAGTCCAACATCTTCAAGCTTAGCTTATAGGACTTAGATCTTGTGTAAAGGTAAAAAGGAATCACACTAAGCTCAAACAAGTTTTAAACATATTTATAAGTGTTTCTAAAATGTTTAAATGCCCAACAAACTATTTTTGGAAAGCTAGTCTTGGTGGTATTTCAAATCTATGAAAAATAGTCAAGTTTGTGTTTTGTAAAACTGACATATACTTACTCTTTTGATCATAACTTTTAAAATACTTTGAGTTTTACTTTGAAACTTATCTCATTTGAAAATAGACTCAAAGATCTTTCCAATGACTGGTCATTTGCTTTAAATGGATAAGAAACGAAAAAGTTATGACCAATTAAAGTTTGAGTTTTGAAAATATGACCTTTGGTTACTATTTTGATCATATCTTTCAAAATACTTTGAGTTTTGTTCTGAAACTTCTTTCATATGAAAATAGACTCAAAGATCTTTCCAATGAGTGGTCATTTGCTTTAATTGGATAAGAAATGAAGAAGTTATGACCTTTTAAAGTCGGTTTTGAAAACCAGAAATGGTGTAATCGATTACACAAGTAATGTAATCGATTACAACGTTGACAATAGATGTAATCGATTTACGTGAGTATGTAATCGATTACAAAGTACCCGAAAGCTTGTAATCGATTACATGAAGCTTGTAATCGATTACAAAGTGCCCAGAAAGCTTGTAATCGATTACATGAAGCTTGTAATCGATTACAAAGTGCCCTGTGAACGTTTCTAACGGCTATAAACGGCTAGTTTTCATAGAAAATCATTTCTAAACACCTCCAACGGCTCTAAAACTCATTGGGCTATAAATAAAAGTGTTTGGGCATCAAAAACAAGTTGGAGAACATTCTGAAAATTACCCTTGAACATTGAAAACGAAATTCATCATCTTTTTCTCCAAATCTTTGTTTTTGAGCTAAGAGTGTAAATCCTTGATACCCATTGAGCTTCAACTTGTATTATCCACTCTTGAGAGAGTTTTCTATCATCTATACTTTGTTCTTCAATTTGTATATCCACTCTTCAAGAGAGTTTATATTCTTTCTATTCACCTTGAAATCATTGTAAGAGGGTAAGGTATCCCTCAAAAGAGAAAAGGGTGAGGTATCCCTTGTAGTGAGACTCAAACACAAAGGGTGAGGTATCCCAAAGGTGTTGTGAGTGCTCTTCATTGTAAAGGTCATCAAGCACCTGTGAAGCTTGAAGAATTGGAGGCTCTAGCACAAGGGTGAGGTATCCCAAGGTGTGAGGAGTGCTCTTGTATGTACAAAGGTTTTTCTAGCACCCGTAAAGTCTAGGAGATAGTGAAGAAAATCTCAAGTTAAGCTTGGGGACTGGATGTAGGCCACAAGTGGTTGGTGGCTGAACCAGGATAAATTCTTGAGTTTGATTCTCTCTTCCCTACACTCTTTAAATTCAGTATTTGGTGATATATGTTTATCTATTGCATATCTTGATGTTTTGATTGTTACAACTTGATATCTCGCTTATTCACTTAGTTCATCATATATCTCAAGTTATATTTAAGTAATCTTCAATAGTTGTATATTTATTAGACTTATTCTGCTGCATTTATTAATTGAATTATTTAAAATGCATAATTTGTCAAAGTTGCATTAAGACTAGTCATCACCCAATTCACCCCCCCTCTTGGGTAATGGTTGCCATGGCTAACATAATGCACAAGAAAATCAATCCTCAAAACATCACTATATTAGGAAGGTTACAATGTGCCTTACCTGATATAGAACACCCACATTTACGGGGCTCACACCTTTCAAAAAGGCAAAACATATAATCAAGTATATCATCATTACTAATTAAACCCTTATAATTCGTATTACAAATCATTATGATTCAACAATCACATAGAGAGGATATTACTTACTAATCTATGATTCTCAACTATACAAAGAGGATATTATAAACCTCAAGGTATTTCACATATAATAGAGTTAGATATTTCTCACTAATCTATTGTATAAACACATAGAAATGATATTACTCACCAATCTATGCTTCACAAACATCTCATGCAAAACAATTACTAATTACTTCCCGTAACTAGTTTCACAATTGATTTATATGCATTTCAAATTCATTTCATAACACTTCATCAAATACTTATAAAAGTACTTCAATACTCTTAAAAGAGCAAATATGAATAATTCCCACACTTAGGGAAACTCATTTACTTACATCCAACTTGATTCACTATAAATGTATATAAACATGTCTAATTATCCCACATAATTAGCATCACGAATCTATATGATTCAATATATCCACTCTTCATTAAATACTCCTACTAGAGTCTTATCGCTCCTTAAGAAGCATAAAAGAAAATATCACGCAAGTAATTCTCTTCAATTTCCCAAAATAAAGGTTCTTTTCTGTTTTGTTCTGCACTGGGCGCTCAGATTCTGCGCGCTTAGGCGCGCTACACGCGTAACCTGAACAAGCGCGCTACACGCATAACCTGAACTTTTTATGAACTAGGTGCCTAGACACCCAGCCACGTAGCGCTTAGGCACTCTCCATGTCTAACAAGTTCTTCCTGGGCACTGGGCACTTAGACGCCCAGAAATTCAGTGCCTGGGCGCTCTCAAACCAGAAACAATTCTGCATAAGTTTACAAAAACGATCACTGTTCCATTGGGAACAAGTGATCTTACATTCACTCAAAATCACTTCCAAATGATTTTCTAACTTCCACAAGTTCCATGAACATATTGTAACTCTTATACAACTTCAATTTCACATAAATCATCACAATACACCAAATATGTATTTATAACCATGTCTAATTACCTCCCGTAATTAGCATTTCAAGTCAACTTGACTTAATACATTCTCATTTCTTCCATTACCCCTATTAGAGTTTCAACACACTCTACTAGGCATAAACAAAGGATTCTAACAACTAGGAATCTCAAAACATCAAAATAAAGATTCTGATGAAGTATGCTCTGGGCACTTAAAAAGGAAGTTCTTCATAAATTCACCAAAAATCCATCCTAATTGATAAAATTCTAAAATTTTATAGGTAGATAGCTTATGTCTCAGCTTTTAAATGCAATAAGAACCAGGTCAATCCAATATCTGTAGCTCAAGTTATGTGACAACCACTATAGGCTATTCAGGTGGCTCCTCTGTTTTGCATGCTACTGGACTATAAGCGCCCAGACGCTCCAATTCTGGCGCCTAGGTGCCAGAACACCAAAAAATGACTTGCAGAAGTGGTTTCTGCATAATTGGTGTTCTAACTAATTTCTAACACCAAATTGATTAGTTCTAAGCATTATTAAATCCTAATCATGATCTAAAACCATACTAGAATTATCAAATACTTTCTTAATCCATTTATCATAGATCAATGAGCAAGAATTAACTCATAAACCTAACTTTCCTATCTTGAAAGATTATGGAAGAACAAGGACTTAATCAAGTTCCTAACCATCACTAAACATCATACTTAATAAATTCAAGCCATTATCATATTCACAAACACAAATCAAGCATGAATAACCATAAACCACAATCAATCCCAATTCTACCCAACAAACCACCTTTATGTAGCAGGTTGAAACAAAAGGGAAGAGATGAAGTTATGAAACAAAAACCCCCTACCTCAAGATCAAGAAGATGAAGATGAAGCCAAGGATAGGTCATGGAAGATCCAAGCTCTCCCTTCCTTTTTCCCTTTTCCTCTTCTTCTCTTCCTCTTCGGTTTCTCTCTTCTTTTCTCTTTTCTTCTTTACATATTTTCTCTTCTCTATTTTCTGATCCCTAATATTCAATCGTGAGATATTTAACAAGAGAAGGTCATTTTGACTTCTCTTGGTTAGGTACCAGAACCCCGATCTGCTAAGAACACTTAGATTCCATCAAATCCGATTTCGTAGCTTCCAACAGATTCAAAATACATTCTAAGATCCATTAAAAATGCTATTTCACCAAAAACTGATATTTCCATATCAACTAGGGGTCAATTCAACACTAAAACACACAACTAATATGCTTTAAAATACCAAACTAACTCCAAAAATTCTTAAACTTTTACTGTAGCACAGTTCCCACATTTGTGACTTGGAAACAAACTCTCCACATTTATTTCTATTAACTAAGCAGTTTAAGACACTTCCAGAGCAAATAACAGCTATATTTTTCACATAGTGTTATAACAAAGTGCCTAAACGTACTTAGAAAGTCGAAAAACTACACATACATATTAAGTATTAGACTGCCTCTGTAACCATATACAAGCTTAACATGATTTTCTAGTGTATTACAGAGGAGATGAGGGCTAATTTTAAAAATCAAGAGGCAGCCATCAGAAGTCTAGAAAATCAGGTGGGATAGATAGCTAGATATCTCACAGAGAAACCTCAAGGCAGTCTTCCAAGTGATACTGTGGTAAATCCAAAGGAGCAATGTCATGCAATCACTTTGAGAAGTGGTAAGTAGTTGGAAGATGATGTGGAATTGGCAAGTGCACCAAAAGAGAAGTGGTAAAGTATCGTTCCCATGAGGATTATGTTATCAATTACTAAATTCATCAAATCGGCACTATTCAAGCTATCCAAAAGAGAGTTGGTAAAAATAATAAAAAGAAAGAATAAATAAAAAATAATAAAAGCCAAATTTAATTAATTGGGTTGAGTTAGAAAACAATGATATGAAGAGATTAGGGGTCAGATTTCACTTGAACTCTTTAAATGTAAAGTCAAATATTAGTTTAATTAAGTCCTATTTCAATGATTCATGGTCAATTCCCAAAATTAATCAATATCCAATCCCTTGATATATTAATCCTTTTACACTTTTTAGAATTAACTAATCTCTTAGTCTAATCCCAAATAAAAAGGCATTATCAAGGACAAGGAAATTAAAAGAAAGACTACATAACCCACAACGTCTATTCCTAGTGATTACAGAAATTATGGTGTTTATCACAAGTTCTAGGTTCATACAAATTTTTTCAAATCATACATAAACCCAAAAATCATTCCAAAATTGGCTAGATTTAGAAAAGCATTAAGAAAAGAGATAAACACATAAATTATGAAATAGAAACATTGATTAAACACATAAAAGAATTTACATCATCCAATAACAAAACCCATCATCACCCTAACGAAAAATGGTTTAGTTACACATGGAAAAAGAAGAACACAAATGGAAGAATATGACAAACTCCATTGTAGAAAGGTGGAAAGATTGAAGAAAATTCCTAATATTCAATCCTAATTACACCCACACTACATTAAGGTTTGTGCCTCTTGACGACTGTTGTATTCTGTTCAAGTGTGTAAGAGTGTGTCAAAAAAAGAGCTCCTTTGCTAAACTCATTTTTCCCTTTTATAGAAAAGTTGACAGATTTTTGTATCTGACTTGCATGATTTTTCTCACCCTCTAGATGACCTAATTTGCCCTCAATTTCAACAGAGAAGTTGTAGAATTTTCTATTAGCTTTCCAGTGCCATAAACAGTGCATCAGTTTGATCTCTATAGCCCAATATATGACTGAATTAATGAGGGATGGCCAGGATAGTGCGGGAATCTAAATTTTGCTCCAAATCAAATCTCTTTGGGAATCATTATCTAATCTTCAATCTAATCCTTGTTTAAGATTTTGCATCCAATTAAAACTCTAATTAGAATCTAAGAATAGGATAAGAATTCTTCAAATATTTATCTTCAGGAATTTCTTATTTTTGCACAAAATCTGATGATTCATCCTGAAAACTTGTTTCTTTGATTTCTTGCTTTTTTAAGCATCTAATGTCTTTCCATGTGTATTTACCTATCAAAAATACATAATAAAAATAAAATTAAAATAATAAAAATATAATAAAATTTAAGAACAAAATTAAATCAAAAAGATTAAAAGAGGATGAAAACCCAAGATTTTGAACTGTAAAAATATGAATTTTTGTAAGTTAATGACTCCCAAACTTAAGCTTTTGCTTGTCCTCAAGTAAAAGCAAAAACAAAAACAAATCAAAACAAAAAAAAGACTAAACAAATAAAAACTTAAAACACACAAACTCAAACATGACAACACCGGGTATTAAAAATCATTCATATCCTCAGAAATTGCTTCACAATCTAATTTCAAAGTATCACGCATGAACAGTCCAATTATCACATCGTCTCTCACATACAACTCTTATGCACAAATAACTTTTCAAAAACATGAATGAAAGACCCAATCTCCTCATAGAGTTCAATCCCAGATAGGTTTATAAAACTGCAAATGCATATCAAACCCACATCCATAGGGTTATTCTTCATCTCTTTCTCCACTAATGTAAACAACACAAAACCAAGGATCCAAAAGGGACTTTACAAAGCTTATAATGTAAGGCCAATGGTGTGAGTTAAGAAAGAAAGGGTAGGATAATGAAAACAAAAGTTGAGATACAAAATTATGTAAATTTCACAATCTAAGCCTCAAAATACTGAACAAGTGCAAAACGGAGCATAAGAAACAACACAACATTCACTATTTTTTTCTTCTTTTTCAATAATCTCTACTCCTAAACTTATTTCTTTGCAATAGTTTGGGTAGACTTTCTCTTTTTTGAATTTTTTTTTCTTTTTTTTTTTGAAAATTTTTAGCTCCTGAAATATTTCATGCACAAAGATAACGAAGACTTGAATAATAAAATAACACAAGATATGCACTATACAAAGGGTTGCTTGGGCACTAGGCGCTTAAATGCCCGGCCATTCAGCGCCTAGGCACTAACACACAGAATCACTTTGTGCAGAATTTTATAGAAATAATCATTGTTTTATTGGAACAAGTGATCCTCCAATCACTCAAACTCATTTCCAAGTGATTTCTAACCTCAAACAAGGTTCATTTACACATAGCAACTCTTATACCACTTCAATTTCATTCAATTCAACCACTTTGTGAATCAAAATCTAACATTAACCTAAACCCCCAAAACAGACCTAAATGGGAATTAAGGCTTCCAAGTGATGACAAATTCATCCTAACACATCCACAAATTATTTTCTAACTTAACCAATCTATCCGCATCAAGATTCAACTCAAGAATCACAAAAACACACTCAAACCTCCATTTCTTCATCAAGTTCCTCAAGAACCAAAAATGAAAGAAATGAATACAAGCTATTCAAATTAAGTTTCTGATGATCACATATTTGATACATTAATAAGCCTTCATTTTTAGTCATTTACACTCTCCATGTACTTAATTGATTGAGTTTGATTATGTTTTGTAAGTTTGGACTCAAATTGGACTTAATTGAATTTTTTAGCATAATTTATGTCTTACATTATTTCTGTATTTGGGCTATATCTTAGGATGTAGGTGGCCGAATGAGGTGAATCTAGTGATATTTTAAAGATAAAAGAGAGCTCTATAACTTTGATGAAGACCTCAAAATCCTAATCACATGAGTAGATAACTCAAATTGGGGTTGAAGCAAGAAATAGAGTGCTGTTCCTGACAGCTTGACCTATATGTACTGTTCATGATAAATTTCAGGCTAGATATTGTCAAATGGGCTGCAATTTTGATGCCGAATAGTTGAGACCTATATCTACAACTTTCATGTTGAATACTTTTCCAGATTCTGAGGCCTAATAGGTGATATTGGGCTTGAAAGTCAGAATAGAGGAGATGTGACTGGGCCTGAATAGTATGCAATAATTTGAACGTATCTGGAGTTATAGAAATGATATTGGACTCAAACTAAAGCCATTTGAAATTTAAGATCTATGCCTACAACTTTCATGAAGATCATATTTGCTCATTATGACGCATTCAATGACTTCAGAGCTAAATGATTTCAGAGACAAGGAATCTGTATAATTTTCTACTCACCAAAAGTCATTTGACATTTTCCACTCATTTTCCACTCATCCACTCACTAATGACTCAGCCCCCTTGTCATTTTGTATATCTAATCCTCTATAAAAGGGGGCCTTGGCAAATCATTTAGGGTGTTAGGTACCAAAATGATGCTAATTTTTTACTAGGTTTTCTTGTAGTAATTTTTCTTTGTTCTAAATTGAAGTCATGTTCTTCTTCTTCTTCTTCTCTCTTTCTTTCTTCCTATCTATGAGTAACTAAGTTTCATTTTGCTTGGGTGAAAGAGTGAAGCTCTTGGTAATGAAATAAGGTTAGATTAATTTCTCTCTTATGCTTAAATGATATATTTTCAAGTGGTCATTATACGTATTATATTTTGTTTCCAATTAATTTAAAAATCCTCCTTGTAAAGTAGACCTCCTTGTAAAGTAGAGTTCTTGATTTGTTGTAGATAAGAGATTGACACAATGAATGCTTTAACCCATTTACAAGTGGTAGTGCTAGAAACTCTCCTTATAAAGTGGAGATCTTGATTTGTTGTAGACAAGATTTTGGCACAATGAATGCTTGATCCCATTTATGAGTGGTGGTATTAATTGATGATTAAAGGAATCATAATATAATTACGTATATAATTTTTAATGAACTTTGAACGTTGTATTTTTCGATTGGAACCTTCGTTATGTGTGGATTCTAATTGAGTTATAAAAGAATTAATCTTGTCCTTAATTTATTTACCAAGAGTGGATCTCCTAACCCAAGCAATTCTTTTTTACTTGTGAACAATTTTATTTATCATCTTTATTATTGTAATAAAATATTTACTTTACTTTAATTAATTTTTCTTCATCAAGTCTCTGTGGTTCGACCTCGGACTCACCGAGAATTTATTACTTGAGATAACCTACACTTGGGTTTGCAACTTTTAATCCCGCATCAAGTTTTTGGCGTCGTTGCCGGGGACTTGATTTGAAGAACAAATTTCTGGTGTAAATATTTTATATATATATATATATATATATTCTACACTTTTAATTTTTTTTTTCCTTTGTACTTACTAACGTACTAACTTAGTGGGGAACCTCTCCCTAATTTCTCTGTAATCTTTAATCATTAATGAAATAATCTTTCTTCTTCTCTTCTCTCTCATCGGAGTAAAAAATCACTTGTCGATTATCTGGTTTTCATATTTTAAATTTACTTTTTGCACTTTATTTTTTTTTTGTATTTTATTTTCTACACTTTATTATTTTTTTTGTTACTTAAGTTTTTGTCATTTATTTTTGTCATTTATTTTTGTTATTTTTTTTGTCATTTATTTTTGTTTACTAACTTACTAACTCTCTTACTAACTATCTAACTTCTTACCTTATCAGTTATCTAACTTTTTACTTTACCTGCTTCTAACATTTTAATTTACTTGCTTCTAACATTTTAATTTATCTGTATACTAACTTTTTAATTTTTTTGCTTATTTACTTATTTGGTGGCTGGTTTATACCACACCTTTGTTAATATTTAATGGATGGTTTATACTACTAGCTTGTACATTTTATTTTATATTTTAAGTTACTTGTTTATGCTTAATTGGTATCGTGATTTAAATTCTGGTCGTTTAGTTAAAATTAATCCTAGTACTATACATATTGATTTGTCTAAATCACAATCACACACATCAAACACAATGGCTGAAAATGAAAGTGTGCATGATGAACATGAAAATCAACCGTTGCGAACCATGCGTGAGTATTTGCAACCCTCTCGAAATTCTAGTCCATCATGTTTTATCTTTCCACTCAATGCTAACAATTTAGATTCAAACCAGGTATGATTTCTTTACTTTCTAATTTTCATGGTTTAGAATCTGAAAGTCCATATTTACATCTAAAAGAATTTGAGGAAGTATGTACTGCTTTTAATGATCAAACTTGCACTGAAGAGATTGTTAAGCTTAAATTATTTCCTTTTTCTTTGAAAGATAAAGCAAAAACTTGGCTTAACACTTTGAAACTAAGATCAATTCGCACATGGTAAGAAATGCAAGGAGAGTTTTTAAAGAAATTTTTTCTAACACATAAAACCAATGCTTTGAAAAGACAAATCCAAAATTTTTCCCAAAATTCAAATGAAGCATATTTTCAAAGTTGGGAATGTTTTAAAGATTTGTTGAATTCTTGCCCACATCATGGTTTTGAAAAATGGCATACTATAAGCTTCTTTTATGAAGGGTTAACACCTGAAACTAAACAATTTGTGGAAACAATGTGCAATGGTGAGTTTCTTGATAAAGAACCTTATGAAGCTTTAGACTATTTAGACCATTTGGCTGAAAATTCTCAATCTTGGCATGATACTAATCCTTCTGAAAATTCAATCAGATCTAACCTTGCAAATGCTAGTAAAGGAAAATATCACCTTAGTCAAGAAGAAGATCTAAATGCAAGATTTGCTAATTTGGCTAGAAAGATTGAAGTCATGGAATCCGAGAAAGTAAAAGAAATCAAATCTGTGCAAAATGAAGAAATTTGTAGCATTTGTGATGAATTGAGACACTTAACAAATGAATGTCCAAAAATTCCTGTTTTTAAAGAAGTTGTGCATGAGCAAGTAAATGCAATGAACAATTTTAAAAAGCCATTTACTTCTTCTTTTTCAGATACATACAATCTGGGATGGAGAAATCACCCGAACTTCAGTTGGAGGACTAACAATCAGGCACAATTCATGCAACCACCACCTCCTCAGGCACAGCAAGATTCTCAAAATACTCAAGGATATGCACCCTATGTCCCACCATATAGGAAAAACCTTGAAGGAACATTGCATGTATTTATGGAAAAATAAGAAGCCATTAATAACCAAAACACTCAAGCCATGATTGACATAAAAGACACTCTTGCTAAACTTTCTTCTGCATTTGCCTTTCATGAGAAAGGAAAGTTTCCCTCTCAACCTCAACCAAATCCCAAGGGTCAGTTTAGCTTAAATGAGGGTAGTTCAGAAAGTCAAAAAATAGATCAAGTTAACTCAGTGATAACTCTTAGGAGTGGAAAGGTTGTTGAAAAATAAATTCCTGAACTTTTTGATAAAGATGATGAGTCAATTTCCAAAGATGAGGAAGGGGTTGATAAGCCACCTAGTCAAAAGGAGACCAAACCCTCTCTTTCACCCCCATTTCCTCAAGCATT
Organism: Ormosia semicastrata; assembly: GCA_029884595.1. Classification (NCBI taxonomy): domain Eukaryota; kingdom Viridiplantae; phylum Streptophyta; class Magnoliopsida; order Fabales; family Fabaceae; genus Ormosia; species Ormosia semicastrata. The sequence goes on from JAQQTO010000063.1 coordinate 34,349,548, forward strand.
AAACAATTCAAGTAAAGTGAATCATAACAGTGATATTTTTAAAATTTTTAAACAAGTGAAGGTTAATATTCTTCTGTTAGATGCTATCAAACAAATTCCTTGTTATGTCAAATTTTTGAAAGACTTATGTACTATTAAAAGGAAACATAATGTGAAAAAGAATGCCTTTTTGACTAAACAGGTAAGCTCCATTATTCAAAACAATAATGAGTTGAAATATAAAGACCCTGGTTGTCCTACAGTTTCATGCATTATTGGAGAACATAAAATTGAACGAGCTTTACTTGATCTTAGTGCTAGTGTTAATTTACTTCCATATTCAGTTTATCAGCAACTCAATCTTGGTGAGTTAAAACCAACTTCTGTAACTCTTCTACTTACTGATAGATCAATTAAAATTCCAAAAGAAATAGTAGAAGATGTGTTAGTACAAGTTAATAAATTCATATATCTTGTGGATTTTATTGTCTTGGAAACTAAACCAATGGTTTATAGTTCTAAGTCAGTTCCTGTTATTTTGGGTCGCCCATTTTTAGCAACATCTAATGCTTTGATAAATTGTAGAAATGGAGTGGTGAAGTTAACATTTGGAAATATGACACTAGAGTTTAATGTTTTCAACATGTGCAAGCAACCACACGAAGTTTATGATGACAAGGAAGAGATTGGAGGGATTGATGCCATTATAGATGATCATCTTCAAATCAGGAGTTCTTCTGACCCATTAGAAATTTGTTTAATTAATTCCTTTGATTCTGGTACACAATTAGATGATGATATTTCTGAAGTATGTTCTTTACTTGATTGTTCACAGGTAATGGAATACAAGGGATTGAAGCAAAAATTCGAAGAGATAAAACCCATGAATGATGATACCCATGAAGGAGTACCCACACTGGAACTAAAGTCATTACCTAATGGGTTGAAGTACACATTTTTGGGAGAAGAATAAAGCTCTCCAGTGGTAATTTTCTCATCCTTGACCAAAGAACAAGAAGGTAGGTTGATAGAAGTACTTAAAAGGCATAAAAGTGCAATTGGATGGACATTAAATGACATAAAAGGCATTAATCCATTAATTTGTACACATAGAATACATTTAGAGGATAATGCTAAAACATCTCAATAACCTCAAAAGAAGATTAAATCCACACATGAAAGAGGTAGTTAGAGCTGAAGTTCTTAAATTACTTGATGTTGGAATTATCTATCCTATCTCTGATAGTCAGTGGGTAAGCCCTACACAAGTTGTGCCTAAGAAATCTAGAATAACAGTGGTTGAAAATGAAAAAGGAGAATTAATACCTACCCAAGTCTCATCTAGTTGGCGTATGTGAATTGATTTCAGAAAATTGAATGCAGCCACTAGAAAAGATCATTTTCCATTGTCATTTCTTGATCAGATTCTGGAAAGAGTAGCAGAACATCTCTACTATTGTTTTCTTGATGGTTATTCAGGGTATAATCAAATACCAATTGCATTAGAGGACCAAGAAAAGACCACTTTTACTTGTCCCTTTGGCACTTTTGCATATAGAAGAATGCCTTTTGGTCTTTGTAATGCTCCGGCAACTTTTCAAAGATGCATGCTAAGTATTTTCAGTGACATGATTGAGCATTATTTAGAGGTTTTCATGGATGATCTGACAGTTTTTAGAAATTCTTTTGAAAATTGTCTTGATAATTTGGAAAAAGTTCTTAAAAGATGCGAAGAAAAAGGATTTGTGTTAAATTGGGAAAAATGTCATTACATGGTTACCTCAGGAATAGTGTTAGGTCATGTGATATCTTCTAAAGGAATTGAAGTTGATAAGGCCAAAGTTGAATTAATTGCTCATTTGCCTTTCCCAAAAATAATCAGAGAAATTCGTTCCTTTTTAGAACATGCAAGATTTTATGGAAGATTCGTAAAGGACTTTAGTGCCATATCTAGACCTTTATGTAATCTTCTAACAAAAGATACACCGTTTGATTAGACTCAAGATTGTCAGAAATCTTTTAAAAATTTAATCGGTCTTTTGACTTCTGCTCTTATCATGCAATCTCCTGACTAGTCTTTGCCTTTTGAGTTGATGTGTGATGCTAGTGATTTTGTTGTTAGCACTGTTTTAGGCCAAAGAAAGGAAGGTAAGCCTCATGTAATTTATTACGCAAGTCAAACTTTAAATAGTGCACAAATGAATTACACCACTACTGAAAAAGAACTACTTGCTGTAATTTTTGCATTGGACAAATTTTGAGCTTATTTAATTGGTTCGTCCACTGTTGTTTTCACTGATCATGCTGTTGTTAGATATTTAATGTCTAAACAGGATGCCAAACCTAGGTCGATACGGTGGATCTTGTTGCTTCAAGAATTCAACATCACAATAAAAGATAAGAAATGAGCCGAAAATGTTGTTGCAGGTCATTTGTCTAGACTTACAACAGGCTCATCTTTTGATAGCACACCTATCAATAATTCTTTTTCTGATGAATTTTTATTTTCTATTAATTCCATGCCTTGATTTACTAACATTGTCAATTTTCTTGTAACAGGTAAGATGCTGCCTCAATGGACACACCAAGACAGAAAAAAGTTTTTGATTGAGGTGAAAAATTTCTATTGGGATGACTCATATTTGTTCAAATATTGTCCTGATCAAATCTTTCGGAGATGTGTACCCAACAGTGAGGTAAGTAGTGTCATTAAATTTTGTCATTCAGAAGCATGTGGAGTTCATTTTTCTTCAAAGAAAACAGCTGCAAAAATCTTGCAGTGTGGATATTTTTGGCCCACATTATTTAAGGACAGCTATATTTTTTGCAAAAGTTATGAAAGTTGTCAAAAATTGGGTTCCATTTCTAAAAGAGACACGATGCCTTTGAACTCTATCATTGTCATTGAAATTTTTGATTGTTGGGGAATTGATTTCATGGGTCCATTTCCATCATCATTTGGATTTGTATATATTTTGGTTGCAATTGATTATGTCTCAAAATGGATTGAGGCGATTCCATGTCGACACAATGATCACAAAACTGTGTTGAAATTTTTAAAAGAAAATGTTTTGAGTCGATTTGGAATCCCTCGAGCTATCATCAGTGATGGGGGAAAATATTTTTGTAATAAACCATTTGAATCTTTAATGAATAAATATGGCATCACACACAAAATTGCTACCTCTTATCACCCTCAGACAAGTGGACAAGTTGAATTAGCAAATAGGGAGATTAAACAAATTTTGGAAAAAACAGTTAACCCAAATCGTAAAGATTGGTCTTTAAGACTAAACGATGCACTTTAGGCTTACCGTGTTGCTTTTAAAACATCTTTAGGTATGTCTCCCTATCGATTAATTTATGGAAAACCTTGTCATTTGCCTGTAGAATTGGAACATAAAGCATGTTGGGCCATTAAAGCTTTCAACTTAAGTCTTGATGATGCTTCCAAGTTACGCAAATTGCAATTGAATGAACTTGAGGAATTAAGAAATGATGCATATGAAAACTCAAAGATTTATAAAGTTAGAACAAAAGCTTTTCATGACAAATCAATTTTGAGAAAAACTTTTGAAATTGGTCAAAAAGTTCTGCTTTATAATTCTTGTCTTCACCTATTCCCTGGAAAATTGAGACCTAGGTGGATTGGTCCTTATATTGTCAAACATGTGTATTCTTATGGGGCCATAGATATTGAGAATCCTAGGAATGGTATTGTATTTAAGGTCAATGGACAAAGACTCAAACCATTTCTGGAACATCAAGTTGTTGAGGTAGAACCATTTCTCTTTCTAATCCTTGTTATGAGTAGAATTTATTTTAATGTTGTTTCTTTCTTTTTGCAGTTCTTTGTGTTCCCAGTTAAATGGCGGATAACGGTACTCCGTGACTCTCAAGTCGATTTATTTTTTCAGTTTCCCATAATAACTGATTTCTTCTCCTTTTAAAATGGATGTTATTCTCTCAAATATAAGAAAGCATTTTCCTTCTCTCCCTCTAAATGCTCTAACAAAAGTCTATGAAGCTAGGTGTGAAAGACTGAGACTGTTAATGTATAAGGGCATCCCAGAAGATATACGCTGGATAATCGAAGCAAAGGTTCATTTAGATGGTGAATCTTCAGATTCATTTATCCCATAAATGCTTGGTCTCGATAAAAGTTCATTTTCAAAAAGGAGAAGAGCAAAAAGAATGAAAGTTTGTTACAAGTGTGCACGATGGAATTGCAACACGCGTTGTCGCTCTTTGGCTATGGTTTCCATAAACAGAGTGTTACCAAGTGGCTTCCAGTACTCAAGAGGGGGGTGAATTGAGTATTAAAACTTTTTCGCAAAAACTCTTTCTAAATAAGACAAATATTAAAAGCTTAATAAATAAATACACAGAAGGAACAAGAAGAAGAAAAGAAACAATAAAGAGCAGCAAAAAATAAATGTGCAGTAAATTAAATTGCATAAAATAAAGAGATTAGGGAAAAGAGAAGCAGGCATAGTATTTATCCTGGTTCGACCACTAACCCACTTGTGGTCTACTTTCAGTCCTCGAAAGCCGAGATTTTTCACTAAGTATATAAGCTTCAATAGGTGCTTGCTACCGTTATAAAATAGAGCACTTTTCACACACAGGGACACTCTACCCTTGTGCTAAAGTCTCACAAACTGAGGATACCTCACCCTTATACAAATCTTGAGGATACCTCACCTCGATCTGAGAATATCAGAATATAGATGAAGAGAAACTCTCACTCAGAGTAAGTAATACAAATTGAAGTGCTGAAGGAGCTCTCACAGAAATATCTCAAAGTTTTTAATCAAAAAGAGGGTAGAAAATAGTTTTAACAAAACAAAGTAATCAAAAAATAATTCAGAGTTATGGGCAAATAAATTCGTGACCCAAGCTTGCTATTTATAGGAAAAAACACGGAGACAGCCGTTTAGGTATAATTAATAGCATTTAAAACAAATTTGAAAGCTGTCTGTTTCCATATTGGTAAACAAAAGCTTCGTGTTTATTCGAATAGAGCAAAAGCTTATTCGAATAACACTGTTTGTGAAACCAAATTAAAAACTCATCTGAAATGGGTTATTCGAATAACCAATATGTTATTCGAATAACTTTGTTAAAACCAGAGTTTAAAAACCGAAGGGTTATTCGAATAACAGCTTATCTATTCGAATAACATGGTTTAAAAGAAGTTCAGACAGAATAGATTTATTCGAATAACTCACTTAAAGCACAGTTCTGAAAAACCTCATTTATTCGGATAAAAGGCCATGCTATTCGAATAAGAGCTTTAAACACAGAGTCTCGTAAAAGGATTTATTCAAATAGACTAGGTTCTATTCGAATAACTTAGTTCAGAAAATGTTTTGAAAACTAAGTTTAAAAAAATAAGCTTTATCTTTTCTTTCAAAAACAAAGAGATATCAATGTGAGCTCCGTACAATAGATCCTAAGTCTTAATGCTAATCAAATATAAACTTGGACTTGGTCTATTTATCATCTTAATTTATTCTTCACGTTTGTTATCATCAAAACAAGTCTTCAAAAGTATGCATTCAAACACATTCTCCCCCTTTTTGATGATGACAAACTATCAATGAGACTATCAATGAGAAAAGCGTTAGTGCATATAATTGGAATTCACAAAAAGGTATAAAAGCTTACTCCCCTTCTTTAATTATAAGAGGTAATGTATATCAGATATGTGTGCAGCTCCCCCTTTCAATTTGAATCCAATCTCATTTTAAATTTACCTGTCTTTTCTCAATTAAAGTCAAATGATCAAATATTTCTCCCCCTTTTGTCATGAGCAAAAAGGAGGGGTAAGTCCCATAAACATATATAAGAATGTATAAAAGGAAATGTACTCATAACAATAGATCAACAGGAAATTTTATTTATGCATTAATAACAAAGAGAGTCAATTACACAAGCCAGAAAAAAAATAACATGAAGCCAAAAAAATAGATAGCCTAAGAACTAAAGTTCCTAGAAGTAAGCATCCAAAGGTGGTGGTGAAGAAGCTGGTGTAGGAGCAGGTGAAGCAGATCAAAGAGCAGCAACCTCACATTCAACGCCCTCTATTCTATCAAACAGAATAGAGAAGGTATGTTCCATGTAAACTCGGTTATCTTGTAAGGTGGCCATGATCTATTTTAGGGTGACAGGAGCAGGAGCAGCAGCAGGTGCATCAGGGGCAACAGCAGGGTCAAGCTCATCCTCAGCGACCTCATCTGGGTACACCCAGCCTTCATCGGTTTGGATCATCTTCATCTTCCGTAAGGTGTGAGCTCCAAAGACGTTGTGGTGAGTTAGAGCAATGGCCCACTCAGTCTCCAAGACCTGAGGATATTTGCTCAGCAAGGTAGTGACAAGAATGCCATAAGGCAAGTCAGATTTCTCCTTGCCCTTGGCCTTCATCATGTGCCTCATGATGAACACAGGCCAGTTGACCTGATGGCCATTCTTCAAAAACCACAGCATGAAGACATCTTCCTCACTGAGGTAGGCGTAATTGCCACCACGAGGAGCCAGGATGTGAGCATAGGCATAATGCAGAAGCCTGTCTTGGCTCTTTAGCATTCCACCCTTGAGACCTTTGTCAGGCAGGGCTAGGCCAGGTTTCAGCAGGTCTTCAACCTCCTGAAGCTTGTTGAACTCTTCCAGAAACGGGGTGTCACCATCTTCTACAAGGGCGCCAGAGAACTGCAACCCGAACAAAGTCAGCCAGTCCAGCGGTGTGATCACAATGTTCTAATCACATACCTCAGAGAGGAGATTCTGGCCATCAAAAGCCAGATTGCAGAAGAACATCTTCACCAAAGCTAGATAGATGGTGGCCTGGTGAAAGCAAAACTGAAGAACTCCCTGGTTTTGCAGTAGAGTCAGGAAGTCGAAGCCGCGATGCTGCTGGAAGAAAGAGAGATCCAGGTACTTGGGTTGAACCAAGTTTTGCTCCCAGAAGTGCAAGATGAAATGTGCACGATGCTCTTCGTTGGAGGAGAGCCTTCTCAAATCAAGAGGGTTGGTGCCTGGAGCATTCTTCATGCGAGGACGCTTGCTGGAGGAGGAGGCCATGGAGGAAGGTGAGAGAGAGTGAAAACACAGGGTTAAGCAAGATGGCAGGAGCTAAGGAGACGTAAAGAGCAGAGAAGATGGAGGGTGAAAACGTTTTGGGCATGCAGGGGGTTATTTAAAGGAAACCCGTGTTTATTCGAATAAACTGAGGTTTATTCGAATAAACCTTGCTGGAAAGCTGAACAGACAGGCACGCAGGAAATTGAAAAGGTGTGGCTGCTAGGGTTTATTCGAATAGGAAGGGTTCTATTCGAATAAAACAACTGGGAAAGCTAAGCGTTTTGGCTAGCTAACAGGGTTTATTCGAATAACTATGGGAGTTATTCGAATAGACTGAGGCCAATCAGTCAACACTGATAGAAACAGGTTCAGGTTATTCGAATAACCTGGGGGCTATTCGAATAGACAGGGACCAAGACCAGAACCTGATAAAAGTAGGACTCTGTTTATTCGAATAAAGAGGGACTTATTCGAATAAGCAGAGGGCAGAAAGAAACACTGATAAACGAAGGCTTATGGTTATTCGAATAGGGAGGGTGTTATTCGAATAAACAGAGAAGAGAAACACATAGGATTTAACAGAGGAATTAGTTTATTCGAATAAACTGAGTTCTTATTCGAATAAGGCTGATGTTCAACACACATTTTAACAAGTAGTAAAGGAGCTTATTCGAATAAAGCCTTTGCTTATTTGAATAAAACTAACACAGAAGCATAGTAAAGACATACATTTATGAAATAGAAAGCATATATTCATGTGATAATATTCAGCAATAAAACATGCAAACTTAAATATTGGATTGATCAATTATGCCTAATTCTCCTCGAATATAAAAGAAAGCTTCTTTTGCTAAGGGTTTAGTAAAGATATCTGCAAGTTGCTTAGATGTTTCAACAAACTCAAGAATGCAATCCCCTTTTTGTACATGATCTCTGATAAAGTGATGTCTTATCTCTATATGCTTTGTTCTGGAATGCAGTATGGGATTCTTAGAGATATTTATTACACTAGTGTTATCACATCTTATTGGGATGTGATCAAGCTGAAGACCGTAGTCTAAGAGTTGTTACTTCATCCATAGGATTTGAGCACAGCAACTCCCGGCTGCAACATATTTAGCCTCAGCGGTAGACAAAGCCACACTATTTTGTTTCTTGCTATGCCAAGAAACTAAAGAACTACCAAGCAAGTGGCATGTCCCACTGGTACTTTTTCTGTCCAATTTGCACCCAGCAAAATCAGAGTCAGAATAGCCTATTAGGCTACAAGAGGCACCCTTAGGGTACCACAAGCCCATTTGTGAAGTACCTACTAGGTATTTCATTATATGTTTAACAGCACTTAAATGAGATTCCTTAGGGTTTGCCTGATATCTAGCACACATGCATACACTAAACATTATATCTAGCCTACTAGCAGTAAGATAAAGGAGAGATTCAATCATACCTCTATATTTCGTTATTTATACTGATTTACCTCCTTCATCTTTGTCCAAGTAGCAAGAAGTGCCCATCGGAGTGGCCATGTGTTTAGCGTTTTCCATTTCGAATCTCTTGAGCAATTCTTTGCAGTATTTGGTTTGACTTATGAAAGTCCCTTTGTCCGTTTGTTTGATTTGAAGTCCAAGGAAGAAATTCAATTCTCCCATCATTGACATTTCAAATTCATTCTGCATTGACTTAGCAAATTCTTTGCAAAGGGATTCATTAGTAGCACCAAATATAATATCATCCACATATACTTGCACAAGAAGAATGTCATGCTTTTTATTTTTAATAAAAAGGGTAGTGTCGACTTTTCCTCTTGAAAAATCATTTTCCAAAAGAAACTTACTCAACCTTTCATACCATGCTCTAGGAGCTTGCTTTAAACCATATAAAGTCTTTTTAAGTTTAAAAACATGGTTGAGCAGTTCATGATTTTCAAAACCTAGAGGTTGTTCAACGTATACCTCCTCTTGAATAAAACCATTTAGAAAAGCATTCTTGACATCCATTTGATATAATTTGAAATCCATAATGCAAGCATAAGCAAGTAACATTCTAATAGCTTCTAATCTAGCTATAGGTGCATAAGTTTCTTCATAATCTATTCCTTCTTCTTGATTATACCCTTTAGCAACCAATCTAGCTTTGTTTCTAGTTATTAACCCATTTTCGTCAAGTTTGTTTCTAAAAACCCATTTAGTTCCAATTATGGGGTGATTATTAGGTCTAGCAACTAATTCCCAAACTTGATTCCTTTCAAACTGATTTAATTCCTCATGCATAGCTAAGATCCAATGTTCATCATCAAAAGCTTCAATTAAATCCTTGGGTTCAATTTGAGAAACAAAAGCTAAGTGATTACAAGTATTTCTAAGGGAGTTGCGAGTACTTACACCTTTAAATACATCACCGATAATTTGATCAAGGGAGTGATATTTTGAAGTTCGCCACTCTTTGGGAGTTCCAAAGCTTGCGAATCTTCTTGTCTTTGCTTATCCTCTTGCTCCTTGATTTCTTTTTCTTTATTATCCAAATGTGTTTCCGCCAAGACTTCTGCTACATCATCAACAACAAGATCCTTTCTTGATCCATTTGGGTCAGTTTCATCAAATGCAACATGTATAGATTCTTCAATAGTCATAGTTCTTTTATTGTAAATATGAAAAGCTTTACTATGATTTGAATAGCCAAGAAATATGCCTTCATTAGACTTAGCATCAAACTTGCCTAAATTATCTTTTCCATTGTTTAAAACAAAACATTTGCAACCAAAAACATGAAAGTGTGAGACATTTGGCTTTCTTCCCTTATACAACTCATATGGGGTTTTCTTTAAAATAGGCCTTATAAGGGCCCGGTTCATTACATAACAAGCTGTACTTACAGCATTCGCCCAAAAGTATTTAGGAAGAGCAGCCTTATTAAGCATAGTTCTCGTCATTTCTCCTAAAGAACGGTTTTTCCTTTCTACAACTCCGTTTTGTTGCGGAGTTCTAGGGGTAGAGAAATTATGATTAATGTCATGTTCATCACAATAATTTTCAAAAACATTATTTTCAAATTCGCCACCGTGATCACTTCTTATAGAAGAGATTTGAAAACCTTTTTCATTTTGAATAACTTTGGCAAGTCTTTTAAAAGCTAGAAATGCATCATTTTTATTTGTGAGAAATAAAGTTCATGTAAACCTAGAAAAATCATCCACAATCACTAAAGCATAGTAATTCCCACCAAAGCTCATAGTTCTAGAAAGTCCAAACAGATCCATGTGCAAAAGTTGTAAAGGTCTAGTAGTTGAAACTATATTTTTTGCTTTAAAAGAGACTTTTATTTATTTACCCTTTTGACATGCATCACATAATTTATCTTTTATAAAATTAAGCTTGGGTAGTCTAATTACTAGCTCTTTAGAGACTAACTTCTTTAAGTGGTCCATGTGAATGTGTGCAATTCTCCTATGCCATAGCCATGAATCATCATTCTTACTTAAAAGACATTTCGCATCATTTGAAGATATATCATCAAGACTAATCATATAGATGTTGTTTACTCTATGACCAATGAATTTAACGTGCTTGTCATTTTTATCTTTAATTATGTAACAGTTTGAATCAAATATAACTTTATTTCCTTTATCACATAATTGGCTAATACTAAGTAAGTTATGTTTCAAGCCTTCAACAAGCAGCACATTTTCAATAGAGGAGTTAGGGTTCTTACCGACTTTGCCGATTCCAAGAATTTTACCCTTGTTGTTATCACCATACATGACGTGTCCATGATTCTTGGGAATAAGCATGGTGAATTTTGAATCGTCCCCGGTCATGTGCTTGGAACAGCCGCTATCAAGATACCAATTTGAACTCCTGGCTTTCAAGTACACCTACAACACAAGTTTAGTTTTTAACTTTTGGTACCCAAACTTTCTTGGGTCCTTGTGTGTCAGTTTTGAGTATAGTACCCTTGGGAACCCAAACCATTTTTGTTCCAATGTTTGTATTTATGTTTTTCCTTGCATTACATGTTGAAGCACTATGTCCTTTTCTTCCACAATAAAAACATTTAATAAAAGGGCTACTTGAAATACTAGAATGCACAAAGAAATTTTTATAAAGTTTCTGTTGATTTTTCGGGTTATAACCTATCCCGGCTTTTTGAAAAACCACTCTTTGTCTTCCTAACAAATTATTTAAGTTATCCCTTCCAAAGGTGAATTTAGAAAGAGTGTTCTTTAGGTCTTCGATTTCTTTTTCAAGTATATGACATGAAGAACAAGATGAAGAAGTAGAAGCATGTGGAGAATGATTTGTGCATGCATCAATGATTCCTAGAGTTTCATTTTCAATTTTCAATTCTTCTATTTCTTTATTTAAAACAAGAATTTGATTTTCTAAAGAAGAAATTGTTTTCTTAGAAGAAGAAATAATTTTTGTTAATTTTAACGATTCTTCATATAATTCTTCAAAAGCATCTTGTAACTTATCATAAGAAGGTAATAGAGTAGTATTAGAACTTACCTCATTTTCACTTTCTTCTTCTTCTCCTTTTGCCATGAGACATAATTGAGCTTCCTCGCTATCTGAGCTATCAGTTGAATCCATGTCGTTCTCATCCCACACTATGTAGGCTTTTCTTCCTTTTCTTTCCTTGAAAGGCTTCTTTTCAAATTTCTCCTTCTTCTTTTAGTAAACTGGGCACTCCATTTTCATGTGACCAGGTTTGCCACATTCATAGCAAGTTGGAGTCGATGAAGCTCCTTCGCCTTTGAAATGTGTCTTTTTCGAAGGGAAGGGAGGTCTTCTTTGTGTTCCCTTTTTCCTGAGAAATTTACCAAACCTTTTAACCAACAAACTCAGATTTTCTTCACTTACCTCGATATTCTCTGAACTTTCTTCATTTTCTTCATCATCATTGTCGAATGTTGATGAAGTGGCTTTGAGCACTATCCCCTTTTTCTTTTTATCGTTCTCTTCGCTTTGGCTTAATCTGTTCAGTTCCAATTCGTGCTCATGAAGTTTTCCAAAGAGGGTAGCTAAAGTCATTGTGGACAAATCCATTGATTCTGATATTGCTGTCACTTTGGGTTGCCAAATCCTGCTAAGACATCTCAAAACTTTATTAATTAAATCTTCGTTAGAAAAACTTTTGCCTAAAGATGCAAGATGATTAACTATGTGGGTGAACTTCTTTTGCATTTCCTGAATGCTTTCTCCTTGGTTCATTCTGAATAGTTCATATTCACGAGTTAGAGAATTGATTCTCGACCTCTTAACTTCACTAGTACCCTCATTGGTAACTTGCAAAGTGTCCCACATTTCTTTAGTAGTTTTGCAATTTGAAATTCTAAAAAACTCATCATATCCCAAAGCAGTAGTAATAATATTTTTGGCTTTTAAATTAAATTGAACTTTTCTTTTGTCTTCATCAGACCATTTATTTCGTGGTGTTTCGGTCCTTACGCCATCGACCTCATGTGTGGGTATAAAAGCATCATTTTCGACAGCATCCCAAACATCTAGATCAATAGCTTCGATGAAGATTTTCATTCTTTCCTTCCAATATGCGTAACCATCCCCATTGAAAAAGGGTGGTCGGTTTATGGAGGATCCTTCTGAAAAACCATTTGAAGAAGCCATGTTCTCTTGAAGCTGCTAAGCTCTTTATACAAGAGTCTAGCTCTGATACCACTTGTTACCAAGTGGCTTCTAGTACTTAAGAGGGAAGGTGAATTAAGTATTAAAACTTTTTCGCAAAAACTCTTTTTAAATAAGACAAATATTAAAAGCTTAATAAATAAATGCACAGAAGGAACAAGAAGAAGAAAAGAAACAATAAAGAGCAGCAAAAAATAAATATGTAGTAAATTAAATTGCATAAAATAAAGAGATTAGGGAAAAGAGAAGCAGGCGCAGTATTTATCCTGGTTCGACCACTAACCCACTTGTGGTCTACGTCCAGTCTTTGAAAGCTGAGATTTTTCACTAAGTATACAAGCTTCAATAGGTGCTTGCTACCGTTACAAAATAGAGCACTTTTCACACACAGGGACACTCTACCCTTGTGCTAAAGTCTCAGCCTACAAGGATACCTCACCCTTATACAAACCTTGAGGGATACCTCACCTTCGATACAGAATATCATAATATAGATGAAGAGAAACTCTCACTCAGAGTAAGTAATACAAATTGAAGTACTGAAGGAGCTCTCACAGAAATATCTCAAAGTTTTTAATCAAAAAGAGCGTAGAAAATAGTTTTCACAAAATAGAGTAATCAGAAAATAATTCAGAGTTATGGGCAAAGAAATTCGTGACCCAAGCTTGCTATTTATAGGGAAAAACACGGAGACAGCCGTTTAGGTATAATTAATAGCATTTAAAACAAATTTGAAAGCTGTCTGTTTCCATATTCGTAAACAAAAGCTTCATGTTTATTTGAATAGAGCAAAAGCTTACTCGAATAACACTGTTTGTGAAACCAAATTAAAAACTCATCTGAAATGGGTTATTCAAATAACCAATATGTTATTCGAATAACTCTGTTAAAATCAGAGTTTAAAAATCGAAGGGTTATTCGAATAACAACTTATCTATTCGAATAACGTGGTTTAAAAGAAGTTCAGACAGAATAGATTTATTCGAATAACGTATGAGTTATTCGAATAACTCACTTAAAGCACAGTTCTGAAAAACCTCATTTATTTGGATAAAAGGCCATGCTATTCGAATAAGAGCTTTAAACACAGAGTCTCGTAAAAGGATTTACTCGAATAGACTAGGTTCTATTCGAATAACTTAGTTCAGAAAACGTTTTGAAAACTAAGTTTAAAAACAAGCTTTATCTTTTCTTTCAAAAACAAAGAGATATCAATGTGAGCTCCGTACAATAGATCCTAAGTCTTAATGCTAATCAAATATAAACTTGGACTTGGTCTATTTATCATCTTCATTTATTCTTCACGCTAGTTATCATCAAAACAAGTCTTCAAAAGTATGCATTCAAACACACAGAGAAGATAAAATATTCTTCATTAAGAATAGACTGAGTAAGGAGTCATTAGATAATATCTTATTGACTCTTGAGACGCATTCTTCTGGAGTTGTGCAGCGTGAACTTCTTAGTTTGTGGAATCTCTTTAAGGACGAGCAAGAGCGTTATAATCTTGGGAATCTAACTCGAAAAGACCCTATTTGCCAATTTATAAAAAAATTGGATGGGAAGCTTATCCTCAACTCATAGAAGGTGTTTAAGCTGTTTCTGGACGTGAAACCAGAGGAAGATGTGAGCCACAATCACAACAATATGTATATATTATCTTGTACATTTTCAAAAAAAAAAAAAGAGACAAAAGAAAAAAAAAAAAAAGAAAAAAAGAAGAAAAAAATGAAAAAAAAAGGGCGAAACTTCGGTTGTACTTGGTCTTTAATTAGATTAGGAGCCCCTGCCAGCGGCAGCCCCGTCATTGACTCGGGTGGACCATCGCACGTCAGTTCGTAAATAAGGTTCGTGTGCCATGCTTTGTAGAGAGCCGCACTCCACAACCCAATGTTCACCATCTAGGCACTGTGGAGTTAATGGATAGGTAGAAGCGTCCTACTTTGGTTATTAATGAGAAGTAACCCGCAGCTGCCAAAGCGTATGAGGCATCTGAGCTTGATCCTCTCTTTTATTAGAAGGGGCTCTCAGCGCCCTAGGATAGAGCGTTCTGGATCTTGGACATTGCGAGTTTCAGATTTTAGCATCTTTGTTGATGTTACGAACCCAAGTGTGAGCTCTCCAGGTTCTAGACCCAGGATGGAAACCCACGATGGTTTCTTTATTCTCTTTTCTTCAAACAAGCGGGAGGGAGAAGAATTCTAAGATTAGTTGAGCCATCTTAGTATTACTACATTCATGACGAGCAGTATAAAGATACGCCATGAATCATGTACATAAAGGTATGTAATCATTTGTTATTATTATTTTATCTTTGTATGATTTTGTTAAATTTTGGTTTTGGACAGAGGATCCTTTGGACGGGATCCTTCAGGGGTTTCTAGACTTCTTTACCCTGATGGTTTTCTTAAAGTCTTAAAAAAAATTAAAAAAAATTAAAAAATTAAAATAAAAAAAGTTTTTTTTAAATCAAACTTTTTTGACAACAACCAACCTACCCATATAGGAGCTATTATTACTTTTTCTATTCTTTTCCCTATTTAAACACTCTATTTTCTTTACTTTCTTGCAACTCATAATCATTCAAAGAGAATGTGAGTGTAAAATGGAGGGAGCTTCTTCTTCTTCTGTTCGTAGACTTATCAATATCTGTGTATTTTGTAGGTCAACTTATGGGAAGGGTTTAGAGTATGTAGATGCAGCAATCACTCTTAGTCGAACACTTGCTGCGAGAAAAATTCATTTAGTATATGGGGGAGGTAGCATTGGGTTAATGAAAGCTGTATCACTTGCTGCACATTTAAGAGTTAGTCGGGTTTTAGGTGTCATTCCTAGACCTTTAGCTCGATAGAATATCACTAGAAAAACAATTGGGGAGGAGCTTCAAGTATCATCTATGGATGAACAAATGAGGATAATGCTTACAAACTCTGATGCATTCATAGCCTTACCGGGTGGTTTTGGTACTTTAGAAGAAGTCTTTCAAATTGTCTCTTGGGCCCAACTGAACATCCACCATAAACCCATAGGTTTGTTGAATGTTAATAATTTCTTTGATAATTTGTTATCTTTTGTTGACCATGTTGTGGAATAGAAATTTATCACACCTTCTGCAAGATGACTCCTTATCTCTGCTTCCACTGTTGATGAGTTGATTGATAAATTAGAAGCTTTTGTTTATGAACCTGATCTAGTAACAGCTCAGATTGATTGGTCCGAAGGAAGTGGAGGTGGAAGCAGAATGAAAAGAAAGCCAGCCAAGACACTCTAACTATTTAAATAATTACAAGTTTTGGTTTTATTTATTGTACTTTATTTTTGTTTAAATTTGTGTGAGCTTTCTCTTTTCAATAATTGCAACAATAGGTACTTTCTTCTATCCTTTACCTTTCTATGTTTTAACATTGAGGACAATGTTGTGATCTGGTTGGGGGGAAGGATAGCTGTGTCAATAGTTGTGTGAATAATTGTGTAAAAAAAATGCTTGAAAGAAAAATTTAGGAAGTGTGTTTATTATTATGTTTATCATGTTTACTAACAGCTAAACCAATTAAGGATGGCAGAGTAAGGAGTAAATTTTATTATGGAGGTAATTTTACTCTTGAGACGCATCTAGATTAGGGTAGACAACTAGTTTGTGTGGAAGTAGCAATTCAAATTCAAGGAAATTTATATGATTGAGTAAATTGTCTTCTTTCTTAAACATCACATGCTTGGTTATGGATGTTGAATTGGTGGACTGAGAATGATAGAATTATGCCTTGTGAGATTTTGAGCTTATTGATGAATGAATTGAACATTTGTACCATTCTCTTCTTTCTTGTGTGAATTTCACTCATGGAATTGTTATTCTAGAACTTGCTTTGATTCTTTTTTAGACTACATTTTCATATGCATACATAAATATGATTGAGGCATTTTTCTTGAAATAGCTACTTTAATCAAATAGCCAGTCTTGCTTAGCAGCATATTGTCTCAATATGATATCAAGCACTCTTATGATTTCTTGAAAATTCTCTGATTCCTGTCAACGTAAGGCATTGGAAATGGCCTATTTTCCCTTGCTTAACCCCTTTGAGCTTATTTGACCATTCTTTGTTTCGAACTCATTATGTGCCTTAAATGAAAAACCATGTTCTTACCTGACCTTAGGGAATAAGAGAACATTAACTTTGTCATTCGATGAGTTCTTGAACAAGTGTAGGGGTGTGTGTGCAGAATGGTTAAAAAAATGTATATATGATGTTCTTTTTGTAAAAAATAAAAAATAAAAAAATAAAAAAAATCAAAAATAAAAAAAATATAAAAAGAAAAAGAGGGTCAATAAGGCAATAAAGGAAAGGAAAAGAATATGTAAAGGGAATTTGTATTAGGTGGAGTTGGGATGAACTTTCATGCTTGTTAATTGAACTCAGCTTTCATGATCTTTTATTCTCTTTGGTATTTAACTTGTCATATCCATATTACCTTCTCCTTTACCTTGACCCTATTACAACCTTGAATAAAGTCCTCATGATTTATGTGTGCATGTGTTCTGAGTAGTGAAGAAGTAGAAGATAAGCAAGCTTATGGTAGTGCAATTTTCATGGGTTGAATTGAGTGAAATACCTACCTTTTAAACACTTGAGGGATTGAGAGTGAATCTTGTGAAGATCTATCATTCTTGACTCGTGCTTTTCAATTGAAGTTTCCTTGCTTGTTGGTTTGAGATGTGAAGATATGTTACCTCATGAATGTTTTGATTACTTGAATGATTGGTTGCTCTTCATTTTTAAATATTATTAGAAATTAAGTCTTTTAGAGTGTTTAACTTTTGAGTCTGTTTTGTTTTTTTTTTAGTTTTGGTCTTGTGTGTTTTGTCCACGAGTGCAAAAAGTTGAGTGTAGAAAAATTTAATGATCACATATTTGATACATTAATAAGCCTTCATTTTTAGTCATTTACACTCTCCATGTACTTAATTGATTGAGTTTGATTATGTTTTGTAAGTTTGGACTCAAATTGGACTTAATTGAATTTTTCAGCATAATTTATGTCTTACATTATTTCTATATTTGGGCTATATCTTGGGATGTAGGTAGTCAAATAAGGTGAATCTGGTGGTATTTTAAAGATAAGAGAGATCTCTATAACTTTTATGAAGACCTCAAAGGCCTAATCACATGAGTAGATAACTCAAATTGGGGTTGAAGCAAGAACTAGAGTGCTGTTCCTAACAGCTTGACCGATGTGTACTATTCATGACACATTTCGGGATATATATTGTCAAATAGGCTAAAATTTTGATGCTAGATAGTTGAGACCTATATCTACAACTTTCATGTTGAACACTTTTCCATATTCGGAGGCCTAATGGGTGATATTGGGCTTGAAAGTCAGAACAGAGGAGCTGTGATTGGACCTGAGTAATGTGCAGTAATTTGAACGTATATGGAGTTATAGAAATGATATTAGACTCAAACTAAAGCCATTTGAAATCTAAGATCTATGCCTACAACCTTTATGAAGATCATATTTGCTTATTCTAACGCATTCAATGACTTCAGAGCTAAATGATTTCAGAGACAAGAAATCTGCATAATTTTCTACTCACCAAAAGTCATTTGGCATTTTCCACTCATTTTCCACTCATCCACTCACTAATGACTCAGCCCCCTTGTCATTTTGTATCTCTAATCCTCTATAAAAAGGGGCCTTAGCAAATCGTTGAGGGTGTTAGGTACTAAAATGATGCTAGTTTGTTACTAGGTTTTCTTGTAGTAATTTTCCTTTATTTTAAATTGAAGTCATGTTCTTCTTCTTCTTCTTCTCTCTTTCTTTCTTCTTATCTATGAGTAACTAAGTTTTATTTTGCTTGGGTGAAAGATTGAAGCTCTTGGTAATGAAATAAGGTTAGATTAATTTCTCTCTTATACTTAAATGATATATTTTCAAGTGGTCATTATACGTATTATATTTTGTTTCCAATTAATTTAAAAACCCTCCTTCTAAAGTGGAGTTCTTGATTTGTTATAGACAAGAGATTAGCACAATGAATGCTTTAACCCATTTACAAGTGGTGGTGCTAGAAACTCTCCTTATAAAGTGAAGATCTTGATTTGTTGTAGACAAGATTTTGGCACAATGAATGCTTGATCCCATTTATGAGTGGTGGTGTTAATAGATGATTAAAGGAATCATAATATAATTACGTATATAATTTTTAATGAACTTTGAACGTTGTATTTTCCGATTGGAACCTCCGTTATGTGTGGATTCTAATTGAGTTATAAAAGAATTAATCTTGTCCTTAATTTATTAATCAAGAGTGGATCTCCTAACTCAAACAATTCATTTTTACTTGTGAATAATTTTATTTATCATCTTTATTATTGTAACAAAATATTTACTTTACTTTAATTAATTTTTCTTCATTAAGTCTCTGTGGTTCAACCTCGGACTCAACGAGAATTTATTACTTGAGATAACCTGCACTTGGGTTTGTAACTTTTAATCCCGCATCAATTTCCCCTACCTCAATGGCCAGAAATGAAGTCTGTAAGCAGCTCCTCTCCACCACTAAACTCTTCTTCCTCTTTGCTTGAAGATGGATCTCCCAAAGCTCCTTTGTTGGATCTCCTTTGGTGTCTCCCTATTGCAGCCATGAGGGAGAAGTGAGAAATGAGAGAAAAGTCTCATTTTGGTAATTTATAAAGGCAAAGATAGCCTCTAACAGCTGTGTGATCACTTGGTCACTTAAGTGACTTCACTGCTTTACTTTGATCTGTTAAGAATACTTGGATTTCACCACCAAGTTTCCTAACTTCCAACAAGCTTAAAATAAATCCTAAGATTCATAAAAAATCTTTTTTCACCATTTCTATAATTTTTCATATCTGCTGGGAGTCAATCTGGCACTAAAACACATAACCGCTATGCTTAAAAATATCAAATTAACTCTGATTAACCTCAAACTTTAACCACATCTACTTCCACACATTTGTGACCTACAAATGAGTTTTTCACACTTATTTCTATTAATTAAGCAGTTTAAGTTAAAACCAGGGTTAAAAACAAATATATTCCACATAAGCTGTTACAGCAAAGTGACTAAACGTGCTCGGACGGACACAAAAATTTACAAGCATGACAAACTAGTGTTAGGTTGCCTTCGTAACCATTTACAAGTCTATCATGATTATCTAGGGTGTTATAATAAAAATTTAAATGAGTTAAAAATATAAAAATTGATACCTTAACAGTATAGACTAAAATTATATGAACTAAATGTGCAGGTTAGAAAGTATTAAAGAATTAGAATGCATTAAGTATTATTTGGCTATTGTAATAGACTATTGTAATTTTTTACAGATATGTATTTTTTTAATTGTCATTGCAATATCTATCAACCTAAGAATTTTTTTTTATATAGAATTTGGCATTAGCGCTTAGTTTGATATAACTTTGATAATGAAAGTGAAAAATTAAGGATTTAATTGCAATATAATTTTATATGAAAATGTCAACACTACTTAGAAATATTGATTAACTAGTAGGACTGTATAATGAGATAAATTAATTGTAGTTAAACATGAGACCAATGTGATAGGAGCAAGAATAGTATCATAGAAACATATTGGTGACAAGATTTATATTCCTATATTTGATTTAATATCATCAAATCTTGAAAAATATAACAATCAATATTTCATGAAAAATATGAATCAATATTTTAAAGAAGAGAATTTATAGCGATAAAAACTTAAATGAGTAAAAATATAAGAATTGATACCTTAATTGTATAGACTAAAATTGTATAGGTTATAGAGTGTTAAGGAATTATAATGCATTGAATATTATTTGATAATATTATTATAGACTATTGCAATATTTGGCAGATATATATAGATACTTTTAAGTGTCACTACAATATGTTTCAATCTTAGATTTTTTTTTAGATAGAATTTGGCATTAGTGGTTATTTTGATATAACTTTGACAACGAAAGTGAAAAATTAAGGGTTTAATTTTGTAATATAATTATAATTGGCATTAGCAATAGCAATGGTTTTGATGATAACAAACAAGAAAGAAATGGTGATGCAAAAGATCAAGTCCCAAAGTTCTTCAAGAGTAGATTACAGGACTTAGACCTTATGTAAAGGTAAATAGGAATTATACTAGCTCATATGTTGGTTTTTATTCAACTTAAATCTCCTTGCAAAAACATGCTTTACACTTATGAAAATTTTGTTTAAGATTGAGCAAAATGGTTTTAGAATGGTTGAAAAGGTTTTGGAAATCTTTGGTTGCAAAATCCTTTAGAAAATATTATTTTCTTGAAAAACTAATAACTGATTATCACTGATCAATAACATGTTATTTACCAAAGTCAAAAAATGCACTTTCATGTTTTTAAAAGGGAATAACCGATTATAGAATTCCCATAATCGATTATTCATCAAGTCAGGAGCACATCCTTCTTTTTTAAAAAGCTCCTAACCGATTATGGAATTCTCATAACCGATTATTTATTAAGTCAGGAGTGCACCCTTCTTTTGTAAAAGGCTCCTAATCAACTATGGAATTCCCATAATCGGTTATTCATCAAGTCAGGAGCGCACCCTTCTTTTTAAAAGGCTCCTAATCGGTTATGGATATTCCAATAACCGGTTATCTGGGCAACCAGAAAATGTTTTCTAGAGGCTATAACTTGACATTTAATACTCCCAACCACCACTAACGGCTCTTAGATGTTTTAGGCTATAAATGAAAGTGTTTGGGCAATAAAGACTAGTTCAAAATAAACCTGAAAATCATTATTGAGCATTAAATTCTAGTTTTACTATCATTTCCTAAAAACCCCTATTTTGCGCTTTAAATGTGTGATTCCTTGATACCCATTAAGCTTCAATTCATATTATCCACTCTTGAGAGAGTTTCATTTCATCTATTCTTTATTTAATCTGTAAAGAGGGTAAGGTATTCCTCAAAGAATTGTAAGGGTGAGGTATCCCTTGAAGTTGAGGCTTAAGCACAAAAGGTGAGGTATCCCAAGGTGTGTTGAGTGCTCTAGTTTTTAAAGGTTGCTAACACTTACTGAACCTTGAAGATATAGTAAAAAATGTCGAATGATTACTTGAGGACTAGACGTAGGTCACAAGTGGATTGGTGGTTGAACCAAGATAAACCTTTTGTTTGATCTTCTAAACTCAACTCCTTTACATTTGTGTATTTATTTTATATGCTTGCTTGATTACTCTCTATTTTGGTTTATTCATTTGTGAGTGAAAATATTCAATCTTCTCTATCTATTCATCTCTATCAATCAATAGCTTCAAGGAAAATTAGTAATAAAGTGTTTTGCGAAGGATTTATGAAAATATTTTATAAATTCAATTCACCCCCTCGAGTATTGAGGCCACTTAGTAATAAGTGGTATCAGAGTTAGACTCTTGTGTAAATAGCTTAACAATTTCAAGAGAAGTGATGGCTTCAAATGATTTTTCTTCCAAATATTCTTCTATAAATAGACCTCCCTACTTCAATAGGGATGATTATGCCTATTGCAAAGAAAATATAATTTTTTTTATTAAAACTATTGATTTAGATGTGTAGGATGCCGTTAAAAATGGTCCCTTTATTCCCACACATATTGTTGATGGTGTAAGAATCAATACACCAAGAAGTGAATGGACTGATAAGGACAAAAAGAAAGTTCAATACAATTTGAGAGTCAAGAACATCATTACTACATCCTTGGGGTATGATGAATTCTTTAGGGTGTCAAATTGTAAGACCACCTAAGAAATGTGGGATACCTTACAAGTAACCCATGAGGGTACAGGTGAAGTAAAAAGATCAAGAATAAATACTCTCACTCATGAGTATGAATTATTTAGAATGAACCAAGGAGAAAGCATTCAAGAAATGCAAAAGAGATTCACACACATTGTAAATCATCTTGCTTTATTGGAAAATACTTTTTCTAATGAAGATCTTATTAACAAAGTCTTAAGTTGCTTAAGCAAGAATTGGCAACCCAAGGTAACGACTATAGTGGAATCAAGGAATTTATCAATAATGACACTAGCCACTCTATTTGGGAAGCTCCAAGAATCTGAATTGGAGCTAAATAAGGTCAATCAAAATGAGGAGCTTGACAAGAAGAAGAAAAGGGATTGCACTCAAAGCCACCTCCTCCACAATTGAAGATGACGATGAAGATGATTGAGATGGAGTAGAAAACATTGAAATAAATGAGGAGAATCTTATTCTCCTTGTGAGAAAGTTTGGAAGATTCCTTAAGAAGAAAGGACTTCAAAGGTCACCTTCCCCTCTAAAGAAGACCTATCATAAAGGGGAATGAATCTCATCTACTCTAACATGCTATGAATGCCGAAAATTGGGGCACATAAAGATGGAATGTGTAACACCCTAGCTCTGATACCAACTAATGTAACACCCTAGCTCTAGGGCCCAACTAATGTAACACCCTAGCTCTGGGCATCACATTTCTGACTTCCGACTCATAATCTGAAAAGAAGTTCGCACAAAGTTTGAGTTATAAAAGATGGGTTTTAAAATTCCTTCTTTACTGAAACGTAAATTTATTGAAAATATTAGGTAACATTGAAAATCATATTTCAACTATTCATTATACAATACTCACACCAATTAATATTACAATTTAAAGAGAAATATATAATTAACAGACTTATATATTTTTGACAGATATTAGCAAACCCATGACGGGTCCTACTTAATAGCACGGTACAATACTAGCGAAAAACTTTAACATACTTATTCCTTATCTGTCCATCTTGATGCATCAAACATCTGTTCCTTTGTCAACACCGCACACCTTCGAGTCCTGAATGTCCACTCCTTATTGTTGTCACCAATCTCAGAGTATTTATCGCCCGTTATGTCTAAGACAACTCGATCTTTCTATTATTTGATTTTAACAATATAGACACAGCAAAACAACATAACAAAGAGGTGAGATCACCTACACCAATACCAACATGGCAGCACAGAGATAACACACAGCCAACAATATCATACAGACAGATCATACCATAATCATGTTATCAGCATTATCATCATCATCATCCAATCATTTATCAGTTTAATCATCATCCAATCATTTATCAATTCAATTATCATAACCAATAACCAATATTCCTTAATTAATATATCACACAGATATAAATATTCAGATTTATGCATATGTACAAAGACTCAGTTTTTCAAAAACAACTCCATGGAGGTTTTCACAATTTCGAGAAGAATGCTCTGGTCAATTGTCAGCCTTAGCCCAAAGACAATCTCCCAGTCGTTGAAAAGAATCGTGTTCTTGTCGGGTATCGTCAATGCGTTGCAACGGACTGCATCGTCAAGTGGCACAGGGTACTCGCCAGCTGTCCACTGGTAGACCGCCGCGCCTCGACGCCCCCAAGATCCATCATAGACCTCACTATCAATTCTCATTCCCTCTTCAACCACAAGGGCCATAATAGCTATTAGCTATATTTTATACAATGCACGAATATATCAGTGCAAGTCCAACCCCAAAGGGCCAAATCTTTTCAATTTCATTTGTTCAATGTAATCATATGCTTCAACGTATATTTTTTTCAATGCACGTATAATGCACCAAATCCAATCACAGACATATCTTTCCAATGCATGTATAATGCACCAAATGCCAATCATAGGCAAAACATGTCATTTTCTCATACAGTGTCCATACACTGGTTCAACAGTAATTATACTATATTTTCAACACAAAATCATGTTATCATGTTTTCATAGTTATAAAACACTTTCGCCGTATTTTCACAAAATTGCATAACATTTTCATTATGTTTTCACAATTCCAAAATATTTCTGTTACATTTTCAAAATTCTAAAACGTTTCTGTTATATTTTCCCAATACTGTAACACTTTTGTTACGTTTTCAAAATGTCTCAGCTCTTCTGTTGCACTTTTAAATCACGTATTAATTTTTCAATGTCTTTCTCAATCACGTAAAAATATACATTTCTCAAATCGCATATTTTTTCACTGTTTCAAAATTGCGTATATTTTTCAATAATATTTTCAATAGTGTAAAATATTTAAACGCTTCCCAAATCTCATAACAATTTTCTACCATTTTTCATAATTATGTAAAAATATTCTATCATTATTTAATCACATAGTGATTTTTTAACTGTATTTCAAATCACGTAAAATATTTAAACTTACATAAAATATTTAAACGTAATTCAAATCACATAGAAATATTTTAACATATTTCAAATTGCGTAGAAGTATCATTTTTAAGATACGTAAATCATTTTTCACCATTTTACAATCATGTAAAATATTTCTCAATATTCCAAACATTATTTTGGACTTTCAAATAAGTCAATATCATTTTTAACACATTTTCTTACTCAAGAAAATCTTTTTCCCCGTTTCTTTACTCAAGAAATTCTTTTTCAAATATAATCCACAAAATTACTTTTTCATTGATATAAATCAATGTTTCAAATCTTAAAATTTCCACACGTGCTTCAAAACTTGAAAATAAGTTATACTTTAGTAAATTCTCAAATCACCATTATATTCTCCATTTTTCTCAAAGCATTTCCAAACACAACCTTCTTCAAAATAAATTGAAGTTCGAAAACATTTTCGTTTACAAAAACTTAATTTCTCAAGTGATAAATGCTCTAATTCCATTTCCAAATTCTTTTATTAACTCAAGTTACGTTTCCACTTTGAAAATCACTTTGTTCATAAAAATCAAGGCATTACAAGCCTTCAAAAACGTGGACATGACTATTGAAACCATTAAATATTTTCCCTTCTAAATTGATATGGTTTTACACAAACAAAACCATTAAAATTTTATTTTCAAAACCGAAGTACCGATGGTTATAAAAATCAAACCTATTTGTTCAAATTCATTTTCACTTTCTTTGCAAATCCTTTTTCATTCTTAGTCAAAAATCTTTTCCTTAATATATATTTTCTCAAAATCACTTTTTATTGATCTAGTCCTACAAAATCATATTGAGTTGTTTTAATTATTGTATCTTAACTTTAAATTTCCTAACATTTTTCAAAACTCAAATGAATTCTTCATGAGTAAATTTAAGTTACAAACATTTTCTTTTATATTTCTAAATCACTTCTATAAATTGATTCTTTTTAAATTAATTTGAAGTTCAATACTTTCAATCTTCTTTTTATGAAAATTCTACTTCACCTAATTTATAACACTTAATTCCCTTTTCAAAAATCCTTATTTGAAAGTTCTTGTATTTCATAACATCAACATTTTTCTAAATTATCAAAACCTTATAGATGGCCATTGGAACCATGAAATATTTTTCTTCTAACTTAAATAAATTCCATTCTTGTTTCTACAAAATAAATCAATAAAATTTTATTCTAAAATTTGTGTTCATGTTTTCTTAAAAAAAACAAACCTTTAGTTCATTTTCCATACTCCTCAAATCAATCCAATTTTTATTCTTCCATAAACATATTAATTTGTAAACACCTATTTTGAGGTGTCTTGGCCGAAATTCTCATTGTTCTAGGGATCAAAATTTAATTTCCTTGTTCTTGAAAAATTTCAACATTGACCCAAATCAAGGGCATCAAAACCGTAGCTCTTCCTTGGCCATTGGAACCAAGATCAATTTTCTTTCCATCCAGACATCATGGCATACATATATATATTTCATCATAAATAGCACAAACATGCCATATACTCATCATGCATATTATAAGTATACTATCAAAGCCATAAATCATGTAAAGCATATTAAGCATAGACAAAATAATCAAGGCACAAGAAAATAAATCAAAGCTCATAAACACACAATTAATTATTACATGACCATGGATTGGAATTCTCACATGAATTCACAATTCATCAAATATAAGACCATCTCCCACCACCATAATTGGTTGGTGAGATGGATCTCCCTCTTACCTCTTGAAGATCCTCAAAGCTTCTTGATTTTGCTTCTCTTTCCAAGTCCTTCAACACCAAGGGCTTCTCAAATTCAAAACAAAATACATAGAAATTAGTATACTAAGCTTGATTAAGAGGAACCATGGATCAAACATGATTTAGATCATGAAAAAGAAAAGAATAAATGAAGTTTCCTTACACTTCACCAACAAGAACTCTAGAATTTGATCTTAGTAAAAGTCCTTTAAGATGGAAAATTTAGAGAAAGTCTTCAACATGAAAGTTATTTAGAATAAGGTAAGGATTCAAGATCTATGGTTGGATTAAATTAAACAAACCATGGAACAATCGTGGCTTAGAAAATCATAAACATGAATTTAAACCATAAAAACCAAAGTTTATCTCTAGGAAAGTAAGGTAAAAGTGGGATTTTGAAGTACTTAGAGTGGAATTTTGGAAAAACTTTCTAAATGAAAAGTGTTTAGAATGGTGTTTAGCTTTAGAAATGATGAGAGTGAAAATTATAGGTGATGGATAGTGTATTTGGGTGTAGAGACCGAACCAATGGAGAGAAAATGGAAGGAAAAATGGTTGCTTGGTTCTTGGGATTTTGAGAGAATAAGATAGAGGCTTTTTTTTTTGTGAAGTAGAAAAATGAATATGGAGAGTGTGACCAAAGGTGCTGCTGCCATGGGAGTGAAAGAATGGAGAGATATGAATTCATTTGGCATAATTGAAGGCTATCACATGATGCACAAAGTCTTCCACTTTGTCATCTTTTTCTTTGGCCTAAAAAGGCTATACAAGCGTGTCTAAACATGTCTCCTCCTTCCTAACACTCCAAAACCGTCCCCCCCTTCATCATGCACTCCAAAGTTGTCATAATTACTTGCTAATTGATTAGTTAATTCATTAGATTAAGTTTCCTAATCAATCTTAACTAATTTTCTAATTACATAACTAATTAATTAGACATATTATTTCATATATTATAATCTCTAATTAAAATTAGGATATCTAATTAAGAATTAGATTATAATAATTTAACATTTAATTTAGTTTACTTGGCTTGTTAATTAGGCCATTATTTGAAGCATTTCTAGCCATTGATTAATTCAATGGTTATGATTTAGGTAGACTTTTGATTTAGAAGACTAAATCTAAGCCATTAGATCCTTCTCCTTTAAATTCTAGCCATTAGATGTGTCTCCAAAATAAAGGGTCAAGATTGCTTCTTCTTACTTTTAATCCAAGGGTCATAATTAGTCTTTGCTACTTTTTAAGACCAAATCTCCACCCTTGATTAATTCTTCATCCAATGGTCATAAATGGTCTTTGTCACTTTTTAAGACCAAATCTCCACCCTTGATCAACTCTAAATCCAATGGTTGTAAATGGTCACTTTATATAATTAATTTTACACCGTTAATTAAATCTACAGTTGATATTGAAACTTGCCTAATTAAGTTTATTCTCACACCATTGATTAAATCAATGATGATTATCTTATGTTGCTTTATTAAATTTATTTCTTAACCGTTAATTGAATCAATAGTGGATATCCAAACCATCAATGTTGACTTAAGCAATATAATTTCTATTTTTATCTACTAAAAATCTCACGAAAGAATATATTTACTGTATTTTTATCTTTCGATAAATAAATACAGTACAAAACAAATTTTCTAAAACTGTTTCCGGATTCAGGTTTAGTAAGATCCTCTGTCTCAGTCTAAACAGTATAAATTTTTCTATGCGTAGAAATTTTTTTTACTTTGCGGGACCCACCTGGGCCCACATATGGTCACCTGGGCCCACAAACAGAAAAATTTAAAATCACACATAAAATCACAAAAATTAGAAAATGCACAAATATCAAATCAGATTACGTAAAATAATTATCTAATGGTAAAAATTAAATTACGTAAAGTTTTCCCTAGCCCAAAAATTTTTATTTTCCTGACACGGAGTAAATCACTCAAAACGATCAAATACGCTGACGGAATAAAAAAAATAATTTTACAGTATCCAGAAATTACTAAACAGTAAAATTCTGTTAGCTGTCAAAATTATTATTTAAGAGATGGGAAATTTAGGGTGTTACAGAATGTCCCGTATATCTTAAGAAGATGGAGAAGTTTGAGAAGAGACTTTCTAAAGCAAATAAAGGAAGGAGAGCCTACATAGCCTGGGAGGACATTGACAATGATTCTTCCAATATTTTAGAAAATGAAGAAGTTCATCTATGTTTCACGGCTAAAGGAGAATAAGGAGAAGAAAGTGACACCGAGGTAACTTCTTCTAACCTAGACTCTTCACCTTTCTATAGTGAATTACAAGATGATTTTGAAGAATTGCATGATGAGTCCATGAGGCTCACAAAAATGATTTTATCTTCTAATAAAACAATTCCTTATTGGTAAACAAAATTTTAATTTTAAACAAGGAGATTAATGAATTCAAAATTAAGAATGAGACTTTAGGATTAATCAATGTTAACTCATTATGCATAACTTATTCTTCACATGAAAATGTATCCATATCCTCATCTTGCTTATCATGTAAAGCATTTGAAAAACAAATTGAGAATTTGTAAAACACTCTTTCAAAATTTACCTTTAGAAGAAACAACTTGAATGTGTTATTAGGGAAATGAAAATGTCTTTTCCGAAAAGTCGATTTGAGGTATAATCCCAATAACCAACAAAAGTCTTACAAGAATTTCTTTATTTTCTCAAGTACATCAAGTAACCCATTTATCAAATGCTTTCATTGTGAGAGGAAAGGGCATAGTGCCTTAACATACAATATTAGGAAGAACTTAAACACTAAGGTTGAGACTAAAATGGTTTGAGTCCCTAAAGGCACCTTGCCTAAATCTAACACACAAGGACCCAAGAAAATTTGGGTACTAAAGGTTAAAATCTGAATGTGTGTTGTAGGTGTGCTTGAAGGCCAAAAGCTCAAGTTAATATCTTGATAGTGGTTGCTCCAAGCACATGACTGGTGATAACTCCAAGTTTTCCTTCCTTGTCCCCAAGAAGAATGAATATGTAACATATGATGACAACAACAAAGAGAAGATCCTTCGAGTTTGCAAAGTTGGTAAAATTCTTTCCTCCTCTATTGATAATGTTTTACTTGTTGAAGGGCTTAAACAAAATTTGCTTAGCATTAGTCAATTATGTGATAAAAGAAATAGAGTTATATTTGATTCTAATTGTTGCATAATTGAAGGAAAAGATGATAAGCAAGTTAAGTTTGTTAGTCATAGGGTCAATAACATATACTTGATTAGCCTTGATAATATATGTTCAAATGATGCTAAATGCTTTATGAGTAAAGAAGATGATTCATGGTTTTAGCATAGAAGGATTGCTCACATTCATATGGATCACTTAAATAAGTTGGTCTTAAAAGAGCTAGTAATTGGACTCCCAAAGCTCAAATTTGAAAAGATAAACTTTGTGATGCATGTCAAAAGGGAAAGGAAATAAAGGTCTCTTTTAAAGCTAAAAATGTTGTTTCGACTACTAGACTTTTATAACTTTTGCACATGGATCTTTTTGGTCCCTCTAGAATAATGTGGTTTGGTAGAAATTACTATGCATGAGTGACTGTTGATGATTTTTCTAGGTTTACATGGACATTATTCTTATCTCACAAAAATAATGATTTTCCATCTTTTAAGAGACTAGTCAAAATTATCCAAAATGAAAAAAGGTTTTTACATTGCATCCATAAGAAGTGATCATGGTGGTGAGTTTGAAAACCATGAGTTTGAAACCTTTTGTGATGAACATGACATTGAGCATAATTTTTCTGCTTCTAGAACTCCACAACAAAATGGGGTTGAAGAAAGAAAAAATTGATCTTTAGAAGAAATGACAAGAACTATGTTCAATGAGGCTAACCTTTCTAAGTACTTTAGGGCAGATGCAGTAAATACCACTTGTTATGTTATGAACAGGGCCCTAATTAGGCCTATTTTAAAGAAAACTCCCTATGAGTTATACAAGGGAAGGAAGCCAAATGTTTCACACTTTCATATCTTTGGATGTAAATTTTTTATTTTGAACAATAGAAATGATAACTTAGGGAAGTTTGATGCTAGGTCTGAAGGAATATTTCTTGGCTATTCCATGCATAGTAAAGCTTTTAGAGTTTACAATAAAAAAATATGACCATAGAAGAGTCCATTCATGTTGCATTTGATGAAATTAACCTAAATGGTTCGAGAAAGGATTTGGTTAATGATGTTTCAGAAATATTGATAAGAACACACTTGGAAAACAAGGAGAAAGAAGCCAAGAAGCAAGAAGAAAGCCTATTTGATCCCCTAAGGCAAGAGGATTCACAAATCATGGACATTCTCAAGGAAAGGAGGACATCAAGATATCATCCTCTTGACAAGGTGTTGTGAAATTGGCAAGTGCACCGAATCGCAAAAGTAATAAAGAGTGAATAAGAGAATCGTTCCCACGAGAATTATATTATCAATTACTAAATTCGCCAAATCGATACTATTCAAGCTATCAAAAAGAGAGTTGGTGAAAATAATAATAAGAAAGATTAAACAAAAATAACAAAAGCAAAATTTAATTAATTGGGTTAAGATGGAAGACAATGATATGGAAGTGTTAGGGGTCAGATCTCACTTGAACTCTTTAAATGCAAAATCAAATATTGGTTCAATCAAGTTTTATTCCAATGATTCATGGTCAATTCCCAAAATTAATCAATATCTAATTCCTTAGTATATTAATCCTCTTATACTGTTTAGAATTAATTAATCCCTTAGTCTAACCACAAATAAAAAGGCATTATCAAGAACGAGGGAATTAAAAGAAAGACCACACAACCTACAACATCTATTCCTAGTGATTGCAGAAATTATGGTGTTTATCACAAGTTCTAAGTTCATGCAAATTTTTTCAAATCATACATCAACTCAAAAATTATTCTCAAATTGGCTAGATTTAGAAAAACGTTAAGAAAAGAGATAAACAAATAAATCATAAAATAGAAACATTGATTAAACTTAAAAGAATTTATATAATCCAAGTATCAATATCCATCATCACCCTAACAAAAGAGATTTAGTTACACACGGAAAAAGAAGAACATAAAGGGAAGAATATGACAAATTCCATTATAGAAAGGTGGAAAGGTTGAACAAAATTCATAATTTTTAAGCCTAATTGTGCCCACACCACTTTAAGATTTATGCCTCTTGACGGCTACTACGTTTTGTCCAAGTGTGTTCTTTTGTTAAACTTGTTTCCCCCTTTTTATAGAAAAGTTGACATCTTTTAGTATCTGACTTGCATGTTTTTTCTCACCCTCCAAATGATCGAATTTGCCTTCTATCTCAATAGAGAAGTTGTAGGATTTTCTGTTAGCTTTTCATTATCACAAATGATGTGTCAATCTGATCTCTGTAGCTCAAGATATGACTTAATTAATGAGGAATGGTCAAGATAGTACAAGAATCTAAATTTTGCTCCAAATCAAATCTCTTCGAGAATCCTTATCCAATCTTCAATCTAATCCTTATTTAAGATTTTACATCCAATTAGAACTCTAATTAGCATCTAATAATAGGATAAGAATCCTTCAAGTATTTATCTTTAGGAATTTCTTATTTTTGCATAAAATCTGATAATTTATCCTGAAAAT
This sequence comes from Ormosia semicastrata, assembly GCA_029884595.1. NCBI lineage: Eukaryota > Viridiplantae > Streptophyta > Magnoliopsida > Fabales > Fabaceae > Ormosia > Ormosia semicastrata. The sequence goes on from JAQQTO010000063.1 coordinate 34,381,888, forward strand.
TCAAATATGATTATGTGAAGAAATAATTATTTGAAAATAAATTAAAAATAAAAATAAATAAAAACTAAATAAAAATTAATTAAAAATCTTAATAAATAAACTCAAAAGATAAGTGTATTTTACAGTCATCAAATACTCCCAAACTTAAATATTGCTTGTCCTCAGTAAAAAGAAAAAGAAAAAGAATTAAAAATAAATCAAAACAACAACTACAAACTAAAAACATTTAGACTTAAACATGATAATATCGGGTAGTGAATATCATGCATATCCTTAGAAATTGCTTCACAATCTATTTTCAAAATGCCACACATGGAAAATCCAATTGCCACATTGTTCTCACATTCAACTCTCATACAAAAATGACTTGCCAAAAACATGAATGAAAAATCAAATCTACTCATAAAGTACAAGCCCGAATAGATTTATAAAACTGCAAATGCACATCAAACTCACATCCATAGGGTTGTTCTTCATCTCTCTCTCCACTAATGTAAATAACACATAACTAAGGATCAAAAGGGACTTTACAAAGCTTGTAATGTAAGGCCAAAGGTACGGGTTAAGAAAGAAAGGGTAGGATAATAAAAATAAAAGTTGAGATACATAATCATGTAAATTTTAAAATTCAAGCCACTGAATGTAGAACCAGTGCAAAACGGAGCATAAGAATCAACATTTTATTCATTTTTTTTTTCTTTTTCAACAACCTCCACCCCTAAACTTATTTCTTTGCAATACTTTGGGTGTAATTTCTCTTTTTTGAATTTTTTTCTTCTTTTTTTTTGAAATTTTTTAGCTCCTGAAATATGTCCTGCACAAAGATAATGAAGACTTGAATAACAAAATAACATAAGATATGCACTCAACAAAGGGTGTGTAAGAAGGAATTTTTTTATGGGTATGGGAAAGGTAAATATGGGTAAAGAAAAGGAATAGAGGCCAAACAATAACAAGGTTGCAAAAGGGACCTAAGGATACACTATGTTCATAAGTTGACTTGAAAGGCTCAAATGGTCCAAAAGAAGACCTTTATCATTTCCTTAATCATGCACTACCTAAGATTTTACCTCAAGAGAGAATCTAACAACTTCTAGATGCAAATCATCCACACACATGCATTCTCATAAACTTTCTCTAAGCTTGACATGTGTAACACCCTAGATAATCATGATAGACTTGTAAATGGTTGCGGATGTAGCCTAATACTAGTTTGTCATGCCTGTAGATTTTTATAACCGTATGAGCACATTTAGTCACTTTTCTGTAGCACTATGTGTGAAATATAGCTATTTTTAGCCTCAGATTTGACTTAAACTGCTTAGTTAATGGAAATAAGTGTGGAGAACTTGTTTCTAGGTCACAAATGTGTAGAAGTAGATGTGGTTAAAGTTTGAAGTTAATCAGAGTTAGTTTGACATTTTTAAGCATACTGGTTGTGTGCTTTAATGCCGGATTGACCCCCAACAGATATGGAAAAGAGTGAAAATGGTGAAACAAGATTTTTATGGATCTTAGGATTTATTTTAAACTTATTGAAAGTTAGGAAACTAGATTTAAGTAAATCTAAGTGTTCACAACTGATCGGATGAATAGTAAGTCACTTAAGTGACCATGTGAGGGCACAACTCTCTTGTTTCTGTTTGCTTTGGCTTATTTACGACCCAAATGAGATAATTGTCTCATTTCTCTCTTCTCTCCATGGTTGCAAATAGGAAAAGGGCAAGGAGAAAGGAAAGCAAGGAGCTAAAGGAGAAGGATCATCATCCAAGTAAGGGAGAGAACTTAGCTTTGTAGAGGAACAGTTAAGTGATTTCAATTTCTGAAGTTTAAGGTAGGGGAAACCTTGTTCTTGCTTATCTTTCTTTTTCTCCATTTTGTTCATTGTGATGCCTTGATGTGAGGATTGGATGTTGAGTGTGATTTGGTGTTTTTGGCTTGAATCTTGTTGGAGAACTTGAGGATGACTTGTTTATGATTTGTTGGGTGCATGGAAATGGATTTCCAGCCCTTGTACACCTTGAATCCCATTTGAATTTAGTTTTGGGGTTTTAGGTTTTGATGTGGTTGATTTTCCATGATTTATGGTCTTGAATGAAATCAAAGTGGAATAAGAGTTGCTATCTATAGATGGACCTTGTGTGGGGTTGGAAATCACTTGAATGTGAAGTTTAAGTGATTGGAAGAGGGTTAAATTCCAATGGAACAGTACCCATATTTGTAGAATTCTACAGAATCTGTGTTTTGCTATGCATGCTGCGGCGTGACACTTGGGATACTACGGCATGGAGGAAAATAGGGGACGCACGCCGCGACGTGGCACACGGTGTGCCGTGGCATGGGCAGCAATTCTTGCCAGTACTTTAACTCGAGGGACGTGCACCACAGGGTGGCACATGGTGTGCCTTAGTATAGTTGCCTAGAAACAATTATGAGTTATGTTTGATGCCATGGAGTCTTCCAATGGTGTAGTTTCTTCTTGTATACTTCTTAATGAGTGTTGAGACTCTAGAAGGAGTATTTAATGAAGTGTGAACATGTTGAATAAAATGGATTCGTAGTGCTAATTATGTGGGATAATTAGGCATGGTTATATACATATTGTGTATTTATGTTGGATTGAGGAAATGAGCTTCCCTAAGTGTTGGAATTACCTATGTATGCTCTTTTAAAAGTGTTAAGATACTTTTAGAAGTATTTGATAAAGTGTTTATGAAATGAATTTGAGATGCATGTAAATCAATTATGATGTTAATTATTATAGGTAATTAGTGATTGTGAAACCTATTAAGGTGAGTAATATCCTCTTTATGTTATTTGAATCATATTGAGGTGATTAATATCCTCTCTATGATGTTGAGTAAGGAGGTGAGTAATATCCTCCTTATATTGATTGCACAGTGAGGTAAATAATTCCTCGTTATGTTGAGATAAGTAATTCCTCATCATGATAATTGAATAGTGAGGTGAGTAATATCCTCTGTTTATGTTGATGAGTAGTAGAGGTGAGTTATATCCTTACTATGCCAGATAATCCATGACATACCATAACATATCCTAGAGTAGTTGAAGTGGGTAATATCCTCAATACGTCTGAAGGCTCATGACATTCTTTAATTGCATTCACTTTTAGGACTTGCATAGACATAAACATTAGACATAATTAGGCATATCATGACAATTGTATGGGCGATTGTTGTCATGGCATAAACTCATGACATTGTAATTATATGGGCAATTGTGTGCTTCTGTGATTGAAGAGTTAACTTTATAGTTGTGTAATCTGTATAATTGTATAAAATGTTGGTATTAGAATACTTCTACTGAGATATGTGATTTCTCACCCCAATTATGTTGCCATGTAAATCTAGGTGTAAGTTCTTCGAAAGGGAAGAAGAAGATATATGAGGACTGAGCTTCTATGAATTTTATATTTGCTTGATTTGTTTTGAGTTATGTATAACAGTATACCCTTTTGAGGTTGTGATGTGTGTGTGTGTGTGTGTGTGTGTGTGTGTGTAACTTTTGTTATCATGACTTTCCATAATTATTTGTATAAATGTTATGGGCTTAGTTGTTATATGTTAGAAGTAGCATGACCAGTATTAGTTATTCTTTTATATGACGATATATCTGGATAGCAAATATTGAGATGTTACAACATGCAATTAAATTCCAAGGTCTATCGATCATAAAGATGGGAAGAACATCCATACACAATTGAAATAAGAGAGATGAATGCAACTCATAGATTCTCATATGCTATCCCAAGAAATTAGATCAATCCACAGTTTATACAATCATTGGATATTCAATTCAATACACCGACATGCACAAAATGACTCAAAACACAAAAGGGTTGATGATAACAAAATAAATTAAATAAAAACAAATGTGAAAATAAAATATTAAAGAAAAGAAAAGAAAAACCTTTTTAGCAGCCGATAACTATATACATCCCCCTACAAAGGCTCTGAACTCAGGGAGGCACCTAAGCCGACTCAATATTAGCTTCAAAACAAGAACAGAAAAATGTTAGTTAATAAAATAAGAAATAACAAAATAATAGTAAAAGCAAATAACTAACTGAAACTAAAAGAGAAAGAAAATTTTGGTTGCCTCCCAAAAAGCGCTCGTTTAACGTCATTAGCTTGATGTTGCCTTTTGTTTATGGTGGCTTGAAGTAGGAGAAACACGATGACACCTTTCTTTTTGCAGATTTTTGCCTCCATACTCAGTCACTGGCCTTGGAATCCCCTCTAAAAATATTTTGAACTCCAGTTGGAGTTGTTTGTCCAGATGACGCCTTAACATTTATAACTCCACTAGGCCGTGGGATTTTCAATTTATTAACAAGTAAGGTGCCAGGTTTCAATTGTCAGAAGATTTCAGATCAACTTGCAATAAATTCTGAGAATTGGGAGGACCTTTTTCCATTTCAACCAACTTGGAGGTACAAGAATCAATATTAATCGATGGTACAGAGTTCTTACTAATCGACTCCTTTTGAGCTTTACCTTGAATGCAATTAATAAGGGTATGAAGATATGATGTTGGGACAGACTTATCAAAAATATTTATAGTCACTTGATCTCCATCCACCTTCAAAATAAGCTCTCCTCTAGGCTCATTAATTAATGCTCCTAACGTTGCTAGGAATGATCTTCCAAGAATTAACAGGATATCAATATCCTCGTCCATATCCAAGACCACAAAGTCAACCAGAAAAATAAATTTGTCTACCTTCCTGGCAAATCTTCCACAATACCGTATGAACTTCTAATTGATCGATTTGGTAATTGAAGGGAGACCGTAGTAGGCTTAACTTTCTCAATTCCTAGCTTGTGCAAGATTGAAAATGGCATTAAATTAATACTAGTGCCTACGTCATATAAGGCCTTATCAACATTTAACTTTCCAATGATACAAGGGATGCTAAAACTTCCTGGATCCCTTAACTTCAGTGGTAGCTTCCGTTGAATTATGGTGTTGCACTCCTCAGTAAGTGCTACAGTCTCATCTTCTTTCAACTTCCTCTGCTTAGATAACAAGTCCTTTATGAATCTGGAATATAGTGGGATCTGTTCATGTGCTTCAGTAAAAGGAATGTTTATTTGTAACTGCTTGAAAATATTAAGGAACTTTAAGAACTGCCTCTCTTGCTTCTCCTGATTTTCCTTCTCCAATCTCTGAGGAAATGGAAGCCTAGCATACAGTGAGGGGTCCAATAGTTTACCCAAAATTGAGTTCTTCTTCTTTCTTCTTTCTCTCAGCTGTTCCTCTTTCTGTTTGTCCTTCTCAACCTTTTCTTCTCTATTTCCATCTTTATCTTGGACTTATCTTGGAATATTAATTCCTTCCTTGGCATTATCTTCTTTTAGTTGAGGGCTAACAACTCTTCCACTTCTTAAAGAAATTGCCAAACACTATTCCTTTGAATTGACCATTGTATCACTTGGTAAGATACTTGGAGGTTTCTCAGAGAGCTGTATTGCTATTTGACCTATTTAATTCTCTAAACTCTGAATAGCTGCTCCTTGATTTTGAAAAGTAGCCCTTGTTTCCTCCATAAAAGTGGAGGTCTGTTACATAAAAGAAGAAGTCTACTGCATAAACTTTTTAAGTGTACTATCAAAAGAAGACTTCTGCTCGGGTTAAGCATTCAGTGGTGCCATTTGATTCTTCTAAGAGAAATTGGGATGATTCCTCCAACCTAAATTATATGTGTTGGAATAAGAACTACCTTGTGGTCTTGAAGGATTTCCTATATAATTGACTTATTTTGGAGCAATGAAACCAGAAATGCTTGCTTCACATCGACCGCTGGCATGATTGCCTCCATAGAAATCGTAAATCAACACTTTGTGGTTCACTGAATTCAGTTGCATATTCCCAACTTTCTTGGTGAGGTTAGCTAACTACTGCGAAATACTCTTATTTTGAGCAAGTAAGGCATCAAGAGTGCCAAACTCCATAACTCCCTGTTTGACTACTGCTCTTCCACTAGGCAACTAGTATTCATTAGTAGCCATAGTCTAAAATAGTTCATGCGCCTCTTTAGGAGTCTTAGTGTTCAAAGATCTACCTATAGATGCATCCACCATAAGTCTTATGGCATGATTCAAACCATTATAGAAGATTTGCAGCTACTGCCAAACTTCGAAAGCATGATGAGGACATTTTCTAAGAAGCTCCTTAAATCTTTCCCATGCTTCATAGAAAGATTCTCCTTGATTTTGAGTAAAGCAAGCAATCTCACTCCTTATCTTCATAAACATTGACGGAGGGAAATACCAAGTGAGGAACTTAATAAGCAGATCATCCTAAGTAGAGATGCTTCCTTGAGGCTGGGCTTGTAACCAGCTCTTGGCTTTATCTTTAAAAAAAAGGGGAAAAGTCTTAATCTGATGGCATCATCACTAGCTCTACTATATTTAATAGTGTCACAGAGTTGCAAGAAGTTAGCAATGTGCAAGTTGGGATCTTCTGCTTGACCTCCCCCCAAATTGATTCTGTTGCACAAATTGTAGAAGAACTGGTTTACTCTCAAAATTATTTGCTTGGATAGCAGGTCGCATAATATTAGTTGAGACATTTTCAGAAGATGAAATAACATAATTAGCTAAAGTGCATCTTCTCTGTGCAACAGTGTTTTCAGCCATCTTTTCTTCTAGGCTCCTTCTTTCTTTGACTGCTTTCTTGTTTGCTCTTTCTGTTTTTGTTATCTCTAGATCAAAAATTAATTTTTCTGAATCTATAATACCTTGCATAAACAAGCAAACTAGAGTGAAGTAAAGAAAAGAAATTAAAAATAAAAATAAAATAAAACTAAATAACTAATAAAAATAAACAAAGAAAACAAGAGTGAATAAAAAGAACAAATTAAAAAAATTAAATAAAGAAAAATAAAATTGAATAAGAAAAAATAAGTGCTTAAATTAGTGTCTCTTCAAATACTATTTAATATTGAAAACAATAATCCCTGACAATGGCACCAAAAACTTGTGAAATTAACAAGTGCATCAAATCACAAAAGTAATAAAGAGTGAATAAAAGTATCGTTCCCACGAGGATTATGTTATCAATTACTAAATTCGTCAAATCAATACTATTCAAGGTATCGAAAAGAGAGTTGGTGAAAACAATAATAAGAAAAGATTAAACAAAAATAACAAAAGCAAAATTTAATTAATTGGGTTAAGATGGAAGACAATGATATGAAAGTGTTAGGAATCAGATTTCACTTGAACTCTTTAAATGTAAAATCAAATATTAGTTTAATTAAGTTTTATTCCAATGATTCATGGTTAATTCCTAAAATTAATTAATATTTAATTCATTGGTATATTAATTCTCTTATACTATTTAGAATTAACTAATCCCTTAGTCTAACCTCAAATAGAAAGGCATTATTAAGAATAAAGGAATTAAGAGAAAGACCACACAACCCACAACGTTTATTCTTAGCGATTGTAGAAATTATGGTGTTTATCACAAGTTCTAGGTTCATGCAAAATTTTCCAAATCATACATCAACCCAAAAATCATTCCCAAATTGGCTTGATTTAGAAAAGTATTAAGAAAAGAGACAAACAGATAAATCATGAAATAGAAACATTGATTAAACCCATAAAAGAATTTACATCATCTAAGTGTCAAGATCCATCATCACCCTAACAAAAGAGGTTTAGTTACACATGGAAAAAGAGGAACATAAAGGGAAGAATATGACAAACTCCATTGTAGAAATGTGGAAAGGTTGAATAGAATTCATAATCTTCAAGCCTAATTGCGCCCACACCACATTAGGGTTTGTGCCTCTTAATGGCTACCGCGTTCTATCCAAGTGTGTTCTTTTGCTAAACTCGTTTTCCCCCTTTTATAGAAAAGCTGACATCTTTTCGTATTTGACTTGCATGATTTTTCTCACCCTCCAAATGGCCGAATTTGCCCTTGATCTCAACAGAGAACTTGTAGGATTTTCTGTTAGCTTTTCAATGCCACAAATGATGCATCAATCTAATTTCTGTAGTTCAAGATATGACTCAATTAATGAGGAATAGTCATGATAATGCGAGAATCCAAATTTTGCTCCAAATCAAATATCTTTGAAAATCCTTATCTAATCTTCAATCTAATCCTTATTTAAGATTTTATATCCAATTAGAACTCTAATTAGCATATAAGAATAGGATAATAATACTTCAAATATTTGTCTTTAAGAATTTCTTATTTTTGCACAAAATCTAATGATTTATCCTAAAAATTCAAATATAATTATGTGAAGAGATAATTATTTAAAAATAAATTTAAAATAAAAATAAACAAACTAAATAAAAATAAATTAAAAATACTAATAAATAAACCCAAAAGATGAGTCTATTTTACACTCATCACAACGTGATAGGTGATGTATCAAAAGAGGTAATTACTTGTAACTCTCTTAGATATGCATGTAATTATATGACTTTTGTTTCTCAAGTTGAACCTAAATACATAAATGAGGCCATTAATGATGAACATTGGATCTTGGCCATGCAAGATGAACTAAACCAATTTAAGAGAAATCAAGTTTGGGAATTAGTTCCAAGGCCGAATGATCATCCCATAATTGGCACCAAATAGGTCTTTAGGAGCAAATTTAATGAAACAGGCTTAATAATAAGAAACAAAGCTAGGATTATAGATAAATGTTATAATTAAGAAGAAGGCATAGATTATGAGGAAACATATGCACTCGTAGGTAGATTAGAGGCCATAAGAATGCTACTTGCATATGCATGCATCATGGATTTCAAACTTTATCAAATGGATGTCAAAAATGCTTTTTTAAATGGTTTTATGCAAGAAGAGGTGTATGTGGAACAACCTCCTATTTTTTGAAAACTTTGAACTGCCCAACCATGTTTTTAAATTGAAAAAGGCCTTATACGGTTTAAAACAAACTCCTAGAGCTTGGTATGAAACGTTGAGCAAGTTCCTTTTAGAAAAGGCTTCTCTAGAGGAAAGGTTGACACTACTCTCTCCATCAAGCATAAAAAGCATGACATACTTCTTGTTCAAATATATGTTGATGATATAATATTTGGTGCTACTAATAAGTCTCTTTGTAAGGAGTTTGCTAACACTATGTAAAATGAGTTTGAGATGTCTATGATAGGTGAGCTCAACTTCTTCCTTGGACTTCAAATCAAGCAAACAAATGATGAGACTTTCATAAGTAAATCCAAGTATTGCAAGGAGCTATTCAAAAAGTTTGGAATAGACAATGCCAAGCATATGAAATATGCTTGAATAAGGATGAATGAGGTAAATCTATAGAAATCTCAAAATATAGAGGTATGGTTGGCTCACTCCTTTATCTTACAACAAGTAGGCTAGATATTATGTTTAGTGTGTGTGCATATGTGCTAGATTTCAAGCAAATCCTAAAGAATCTCACCTATGTGTTGTAAAAAGATTTATGATATATCTAATAGGCACTTCACAAATGGGTTTATGGTACCCTAAGGGTTCCTCATGTAGCCTAATTGATTATTCTAATTCTAATTTTAGTAGATGCGAAATGGATAGGAAGAGCACTAGTGGGACATGCCACTTGCTTGGAATCTCACTAGTCTCTTGGTATAGCAAGAAACAAAATAGTACGACATTGTCTATAGCTGAAGCTGAATATGTTGCCGCTGGGAGTTATTGTGCTCAAATCCTTTGGATGAAACAACAACTTCTAGACTATGGACTTGAGCTTGATCACATCCTTATAAGGTATGATAACACTAGTGCAATCAATTTGTCTAAAATTCCCATTTTGCACTCAAGAACAAAGCACATAGAAATAAGGCACCACTTCATTAGAGACCATGTCCAAAAAGGTGATTGCATGCTTGAGTTTGTTGAAACCACTAAACAGTTAGCGGATATCTTTACTAAACCTTTGAATAAAGAAGCTTTCTTTTATATAAGAAGAGAACTTGGCATATTAGATTAATCATGCATTTAATTTGGAAAAATAGCTTTGCTGCATAATGCCTTGCTACATAATAACTTGTTGCATAATTTTTCTTGTATTTTTATCTCTTGAATCCAATACTGACTTGAGCAACGGAGTTTCCCCCAATTTTGTTTTGCAGGTGTTTGATCCATGCTTAAGTCCCCCAAATTTCAAATCTCAAGCTCTTACTGATAAAAATTACTTTTTGGTGCTTTTGAAGAAGCAAAATTCTATTAGTGGGCTGATTCTTTGGTATTTTAGAGGAAATGAAAAATGAGGCCAAGATGAAATGATCCTCAAGAAGCCATGAGTTTTTGTTTCAAGGGCTATTTTCTTGAAGAATTTTTTGTTTTGGTGGAGAAAGAACCAGTTATAAGGAGCAAATAATTATTTGCTTTATTTGCTCCATGAAAGTGTCCTGATATATTCTGTGCAAGCCAAATAACCGGTTATGAGAAGTGCCTAACCAGTTATTCAATAAAGTCAGAGGCTCCTAGTTTTTTCCTTCATGAAAATAATCGATTATAAGACAAGCATAACCATTTATTGAGTTATGGGTGCTCTCTGGAACACGAAAATAATTGGTTATAAAATGCTCCTTAACCGGTTATTCACTTCACATAGAGGCTATGGCTTTTGAAGTCACAAAAATAACAAGTTATTCAAAAGGGCATAACCAGTTATTCAGAGTAAACAAAATCTAGTCTTCCTTTGAGCCACATAAATAACCGGCTATACAGAGGCCATAACTGGTTATTGGGTCCTCAAAATAGCAACACCAACCCCTTCACCCTCATTCTCAAATGAGCCCTCTCCATCTTCTTTTTCTTCCTCTCAACACTCACTCACACCCACTCCCTCAAGCACTTCACCCACCTCAAATCCCACCAAAACCCTTCATTCACAGCCGGAGGATGATGGGGAGCATAGCAATGGCATAATTTATGTCTGCTTAAGAACTTTGGATGATCGCTTAGACAGGATTGAGCGTCGCCTTCCACCACCGGAGAATGATGAGGTTTACGCATGGATCACCTCCTTTAGTTAATATGTTTCTGATTTAGCTCTATTATTTTTTTTAGGATCTAACCTTTGTAGATTTATCTTTTGAATGCCTTTGTTTGACTAATTTCACTAATGGATATTTTGCAATGGATATTCTGTTAATATGAATATTATGCTGGTTTGATTATCTTGTTGCTACAATATTGATTGAATATTTGTTGTGTGGCAATGATTTTGCGTAACTTCTCTTTGACAATATTTATATATTGCATATCTTTTTTATCATGAAAAAAGGGGAAGGAGTTTATGAGTCATTGAGAAGAGGAAAGTAAAATGAAAAATGTACAAATTCAATGATATTGGGATTCCAATATTAAGGGGGAGATATGTATCTCTAATCTAATCACCTCTTGAAAAATAGAGGGAGAGTAAGTCTCTAATACCTTTTCGTGAGTTCTAATTTATTTAAACTGACTCTTTTCTCAATGGTTGTTTGTTATCATCAAAAATGGAGAGAATGTAATTAGTATTCACAATAGCAATGATTTTGATGATAACAAACAAGAAAGAAATGGTGATGCAAATATCAAGTCCCAAGGTTCTTCAAGAATAGATTATAGGACTTTAATCTTATGTAAAGGTAAATGAGAATCACACTAGCTCATATCTTGGTTTTTATTCAACTTAAATCTCCTTGCAAAAACATGCTTTACAGTTATGAAAATTTTGTTTAAGATTGAGCAAAATGATTTTAGAAAGGTTGAAAAAGTTTTGGAAATCTTTGGTTGCAAAATCCTTTAGAAAATCTTGTTTTCTTGACAAACCAATAACTGATTATTATTGTTCAATAACAAGTTATTTGCCAAAGTCAAAAAACGCGCCTTGAATATTTTTAAAAGAGAATAACCGATTATGGAATTTTCATAACCAGATATTCATCAAGTCAGGAGCACACCCTTCTTTTTTAAAAAGCTCCTAACCGATTATAAAATTTTCATAACCGGTTATTCATCAAGTCAAGAGTGCACCCTTCTTTTTTAAAAGGCTCCTAACCAATTATGGAATTCCCATAACTGGTTATTCATCAAGTTAGGAGTGCACTCTTCTTTTTAAAAGGCTCCTAGCCGGTTATGGATATTCCAATAACTGGTTATTCAAAACCAAATAACCAGTTATTGGAAATCAATAACCGATTATCTGGGCAACTAGAAAAGGTTTTCTAACGGCTATAACTTGGCATTTAATGCTCCCAACCCCCACCAATGGCTCTTAAATGCTTTGAGTTATAAATGAAAGTGTTTGGGCATTAAAGACTAGTTGAAAATAAATTTGAAAATCATTCTTGAGAATTTAATTCGAGTTTTACTATCATTTCCTAAAAACCCCTGTTTTGAGTTTTAAGTGTGTGATTCCTTGATATCCATTAAGTTTCAATTTGTATTATTTACTCTTGAGAGAGTTTCAATTCGTCTATACTTTGTTTAATCTATAAAGAATGTGAGGTATCCCTCAAAGAATTGTAAAGGTGAGGTATTACTTGAAGTTGAGGCTCAAGCACAAAGCGTGAGGTATCCCAAGGTGTGTTGAGTGCTCTAGTTTGTAAAAGTTACAAGCACCTATTGAAGCTTGAAGATATAGTGAAAAATTTCGAGTGATTACTTTAGGACTCGACGTAGGCCACAAGTGGATTGATGGTTGAACCAGGATAATCATTGTGTTTGATCTTCTAAACTCAACTCTTTTACATTTATGTATTTTATTTTATATGATTGCTTAATTACTCTCTATTTTGGTTTATTCATTTGTGAGTAAAGGTATTCAATCTTCTCTATTCATTCATCTTTATCAATTAATAGCTTAAAAAAATTAGTAATCAAGTGTTTTGCGAACGATTTGTGAAAATATTTTATAAACTCAATTCACCCCCCTCTCGAATATTGAGGCCACTTGGTAACAATAATTTTATATAAAAATGTCATTACTACTTCAAAATATTGATTAAGTAGTAAGATTGTATAATGAGATAAATTAATTATAGATAAATAACAGAACAATGTAATAGGAGCAAGAATAGTAACATAGAAACATGTCAGTCACAAGATTTTTATTCGTAGAATGGATTTATTACGATCAAATCTTGAAAACTATAACAATCAATCTTTCATGGAAAATATGGACAAATACCTTAATAGAGAGAATCTATAGCAATAAAAACTTAAATGAGTAAAAAATAAAAAAGATTGATACCTTAACAGTATGGACTAAAATTGTATGAACTAAACGTATAGGTTGTAACACCCTCCTTAGGGTGTCACACTTCATGTTACTTAATTACCAAATTATCCATTTTATTTGACAAGTGCTTGTAATATAAATACGAGTTGTAAATTTTTTTAATAATAATAAGATAAACTTAGCAGAAAATAGAAACATAACAACATTGTCATAAATAATTTACGTCATATAAACATGTACAAGTCATTAGTACTGTCATATTTTAATATTTACAAACTAGACTCTCAAAATATTTAAAGCATTATTTAAACTAGCATACTGCCCAAGTCCTACTAGATAGTAGAACCCTCAGACGGGTCCTCCTCAGATTCCTCAAAAGATAGGGATCTAGATAGACGCGAAGTCCTATGGACAGGTGTCCGAGCAGACGATACTATACTAATTGCACTAGGAGTACGATAGTATACTCCCCAGTATTGTCTAATAGACAATGGGAACTCTAGATGTACATTAATGTTCACACTAATATAAAATAAAGGTGTCCAAGATGTAGCCTACTTAAAATAACGTTTGAGTCCCCTATGTAGTAAATACGCTCTCTTTCCAAGTCAACGTGCCACGCCTCCAATCCTCCATGAAACGTCAATCTTATGTACCCAAGGAAACAAGGCATCTCCTCGTCTTAGAACTCAGGTTCCTTTCTAGAAATCTGTTCTTCCTCAGCTTCTTGCTCAAGTCCTCGCTCAACGTCTTTAAATTTATAATTACAATACAAATAGGCATACAAAGAGGTGAGATCACCTACGCCAATACCAATATGTTAGCAATGAAGATAAACACATACAATGTCTCACACCAGCACATCATACATAATTACAATTATGCCACCAACATCATTTATCATCATAACTCATGCAATCAGTAATAATTACAATCATGCCATTACCAATATTTAAACACTCAATATTTCAATTATCATAAATCATAATTACGATAATGCCCTCAATAATTATGCATATGTACCTAGACTCAATTTCCCTACTCCATGGAGCTAAAACTCAGATCGGAGAGTGTGATCGAAAAGATCTGTCCGTACCAACATGCCTCAGACCACGTGCTCAATTTTTTTTGCACATCTAGCATATGCACGACAATCTTTATTAGGTCTTCATTAAGGATAGTCTCAGTCCGGATCATTGGTGTGTTACGTCGGTCTAACCCATGGTACAGAAGAGCTACCAACTACCCATTGTAGGCAACCCGCACCCCAATGCCCCCAAAGTCAACGAGTGACCTACACTATGCATATCGCACCCACTCAGGAGGTGTATTCTCTCCTAGGCAACTAGCCTTATTCAGTCCATCGGACCTTTCCAATGCATGTACTATGCACTATTCATATTTCCAATTTATTATCATATATTCGGGGTCCACTCAATAATCTAACAGTATTATTACTGTATTTTCATCGCGTAGTCATATTTTTGTGTTTTCTTAATCGCGACTCAATTCTGTCGCCTTTTCAAATCGCATAGCAATTTTTTAACGTTTCTCAATCGCGTAAATATTTTTCATACGTTTTAAATCTAAAAATACTATTTTTCTCATTTAATACTAAAAATTTACTTTATTTTCCATATTTGCATAATAGCCCCTCAAAACATAATATTTACATTATAGTCCTTATTTAAATAATATTTTCACAACAGTCCCTCATAAAATTTATATTTATGAAATAGTCCTCATAAAATTTATATTTATGAAATAGTCCCTTATAAAATTCATATTTACGAAATAGTCCCTCATAAAATTCATATTTATGTTTTAGTCCTTTTTCAAATAATAATTTCATAATAGTTCCTTATAAAATAATATTTTACGAGATAGTCCCTCTTTTATAAAATATTTGCAATATAGCTCCTCTAAAATCAATAATTGTAATATGGCCCCATTAAAAATAAAAATTATGATATTGCCCCTCTAAAAATCATAATTACAATATGGCCCCTTTTAAAAATGAAAATTATAATATTACCCCTCTAAAAATCATAATTATAATATGGCCCCTTTTAAAAATGAAAATTATAATATTACCCCTCTAAAAATCGACATTTGCATTGTTTCCCCAAAAATGTTATTTCTTTCATTTACTTCACATATTACAGCTCAAATTTTACAGACGCACCTCTAAACCCGTAGGGTGAGCCATACGTCAGTAAAATTCAAGTATTGACACTCATTTCATTTTAAACCCTATTTATTTAATTATATCAAATTATTTTCCCAAAACCATTTTGCTTACTACATTCAAACTTGTGCAAATTCATTTCTTTTTCATTTAAATCCTTCATTCTTATTTGAATCCCTCATTTTCAAGACTTTGGTCCTCTAATCCCTAGTATGGCCGTGAGCCTTATTGCTCTTTGGAGCATTCATGCAATCATTTAATCATGTTGTTCACATCTTACTTTACACATACTTTCTCATGCTTTCATAATTATACATACACACATAATATCAAAGCTTTAAGCATATTATCACACATGCAAGCATAGAAACAAAATCATGCACATCACAAACACAATCAAAGAACATCAAACAATAGGTAAATAAACCCTTATGGATTTATCACCGAACAAAATCATCCCTACACCACCAAAACTTAGTTGGTGAGGTAAAATCTCCCTCTTACCTCTTGAAGACAAGTCTTTCAAGCTCCTCTCCTTCTCCTTGATTTCGTACAAGCCACAAACAATTCCTAACAATTCTAAAACAATTAGTAAAATCATATACAAAGCTTACTAATGATAAACCATGGAACAAATATGGTTTAGAAAATCACAAACTTGAATTAAAACCAAAGAATCACAAATTTAGCTCTAGGGAAGTAAGATAGAAGTTGAATTTTGAAGCACTTAGAGTGGGATTTTGAGAAAACTTCCTAAATGAAAAGTGTTTAGGAGGTTGTCTAGCTTTAGGAAATGATGAGAGTGAAAATTATAGGAGATTGGTAGTGAACTTGGGTGTTGGGGCCGAACCATAAGGAAGAAAAAAGAAGGAAAATGGTTTCTATGTGTTCTTGAAATTTAAAGAGAATGTGATGCTTGGTCTTAGGTGAGAGAAAAGTGAAATTGTGAGATTGAAAATCAAAGTGGGCTGCCGTGGGATGTGTAGGAGAAATTGAAGGGATTTGCATGAAATAAATATCCAATTTTGTGTTCACACTTGAAGCACATGGCTTGGTCACCAACTTGACATGTAATGGTCATAAAAGACCATTCAAGAAGACTTGAGAAGCCTCCTTGGGCTGCTTGACCGTGTGGCTCTCTTAGGATTAGGGACCTAATTTGTTTTCAATTAAAACCTAATTGCATGCTAATTAATTAGTTAATTAATTAGGTTAAGTCTCCTAATTTCACTTAATTAATATTCTAATTACATAACTAACTAATAAAATATATAATTATATATATCATAGCCTCTAATTAAAATTAGGATGTCTAATTAGTAATTAGATTATAACTAATTAATAACTAAATTAGTTTACTTAGTTTGTTAATTAGGCCATTAAGATGATTAATTTAAGTTTAATTAGCTACTAAGTAAAAGTCAAGCCACTATTGTTGACTTCATCTTAGCCTTTGAAATAAACTTTGTTTCCTATCCATTGATTAGATCTATGGCCAATATTCAATGCTTGCTAATCAAGCTCACATCCACACCATTGATTTGATCAATGGTCAACATCCAATGCTTGCTAATCAAGCTCACATCCACACCATTGATTTGATCAATGGCTAACATCCAAGACTTCCTTATTAAGTTTGCTCCTACACCATTGATCGGATCAACGGTTATGATCAAAGCATCTAAATCATGCTTTTTATCCAACGGTCCTTAATGAAGTCTATGCTTCTTTATTTGACTAATTCTCATTGGTTTAGAGTTTTCAAGCCACCTTTGTTGACTTGTTCCTATTGGTTCAGAATTCTGTGCAGTCAGAATCGTTGACTGCTACTCTAAACGCGGGTCCCACAGACTTTTTTGGGTCCATGATCATTTTGAAATAGATTTCTACTATTTTTGATACAGTTGGTACTGTTAAATAAAATAATATTATAATAATATAAAATTATTTTATTACACAGTTAAATCCTAAAAATTAAAAGATTAATATATATATCAATCGAAATTTAGTTTAGTAAGATCCCCCAGCTCCGAATAATTAAAATAAGAATTTCCCTGACCCAAAAAATTATTATTTTCCTGACCCGGAGCAAATCACACAAAACAATAAAAAATAGTATCGAAATAATCAAAATTTTTTTATATTGCACAGAAAATACAAAACAGTATAATTCTGTCAGTTCTGTAACATAGTCTAAAATTTGGGGTGTTACAACTCTCCCCCTCTAAAAATAAGTTTCGTCCTCGAAACTTGACACACTTAAAATAAAAACGGATACTACTCTCTTATCTTCTCTTCCAACTCCCATGTTGCTTCACCACTTACATCGTTCCAAACCACTTAGCTAATGCGATCTCCTTACCTTGAAGTTGCTTTGTCCTTTGATCTTCAATCTTGACTGGAAACATCTCGTAGGTTAAATTCTCCTTCATTTGTACGATGTCCAATGAAGTATCTGATACGGTCCGATAAACTTCGGAGTGGGTTTCCTCGACTTAATTACTCGTCCAACTCCCGTCATAGGTGTCACACGTAGAAACACATGATCACCTTCTTCACATTCAAGCAGCCTTCATCTTTTATCAGCATAACTCTTTTGTCCTCATCTTATCTTGAATCATCTTTACTTTCTCAGTAGTCTGCTGCACAAATTCGGGTCCTACCTCAGTACTTTCACCATCATGATACCAACACAACGACATTCTACATCTTCTCCCATACAATGCCTCATAGGGTGTCATCTCTATGTTCAAATGAAAAACTATTGTTGTATGTGAACTCTATCAATGGTAGAGACTCATCCCAACAACCTGCTTGTTCTAGAACACAAGTTTCCAATAAGTCCTTTGAAAATTCTAACTATCGTCTCTTCTTTATATCCAAGCCCCTCTTGATTGTACAGGTGCTTCAAGCCCTTGAAATTATTATAGACTTTACAAGAAAGAAAATGTCTTCAGATTTTTCTTGCAAAACGACCATCGCATATCCTAAAACGTAAATTGAATAATTCTTCTCATGCACGTTTCACTGCCTTGTAGTATACGCCACAACCTTTCTATTTGATCTCAACACTCAATCTAAATTCACGAGTTGAACTTCTTCTAATAGAATTTACGTTTAACTAGTTTTATGCCTAACTCCTTCTTCTTCTTCAGAAATTGAAGAACTGCATTGAGATCTTCAGTATGTTCCTTCGAATTTCAGGAATAAGTCAAAATATCGTCAATAAGGATAATGACAAATTTGCCTAAATGGAAAAGAAAAATCCTATTTATATAATTTGTGAACATCGCAAAAATATTCTTTACCCCAAATGGTAATATTAAATACTCATCGTGCCTATAATGCGTCGTAAATCAATCTTGGAGCAAACAATGATTTCCTTCATTTGGTCTTCTAGTTCCCCTGTTGTCATATCATTCTAGATTTTCTTCAACAAAGTAAGTTATTCTACTTGCCTATTTTTAATCTTAACAGAAACCATCTCATAGATCAAGTTTTCTTCTAATTACATTGTATTTGATACTATAACATAAGTTGAATCAAGAATAATCCTTCTTAATTGAGATACATGAAAGACACTTTGAAGGTTATAGGAAAAAGTAATAAGACTATTCAATAGATTACTAGATTAGTCCAACAAAGAATTTGGGATGATCTAATGGATTTCGAAATGAACATGGTCCAATAGTTTTAGAAATGAACTTTCTGGATTCAAATCCAAAAATCTCAGGTCTAGGAAACACTAAAGTTGCACTGTGTCAATATAGTAGGATATGGTTGGAAAATAACCAATCCATTTATAAAGTCAGGCTCTCAAATAGATGTGATTTTAGATAAACAAATCAAATCAACAAAAAAGATTTGATATTCAATAGATATAGGGTAGAGTTAGAAAACTTGAGTATAAACAACAAGTTTAACAAGAAGAGTAGAAATACTCAGATCACATTATAACAAAGACACGGATAAGTCATATTGATTTACTCAGTCTATTTGAGAAAGAAATAGATAACCAGATCAATAGAAAATTTTCAAACTCCAATAATAATAGGATAGTTTTAAACAGACTCGAGTAGTAATAACAAGTTTAGAAGTTGAAGTAGTATTATGAAAAGAAACAAAACATAGATAACCCCAAAAGATTTACACAGTCACAGATCATAAAAGACTGGGTTACTTTACGAATTATATAGCATAATTTCAAGATTACTTTCTATGGCACAACTTTCTCGCATCTTAAGTTTTTGTATTTGAACGTTCTCATTACACCATCTGTAACACCCCAAAATTTCCTATCCTATAAACAGTAATTTTGACAGCTAATAGAATTTTACTGTTTAGTAATTTTTGGATGCTGTAAAATTATTTTGTTTATTCCGTCAGCGTATTTGATCGTTTTGAATGATTTACTCCGTGTTAGGAAAATAAAAATTTTTCAGGCCGGGGAAAACTTTTTTTACCGTTAGGTAATTATTTTACGTAATCTGATTTGATATTTGTGTGTTTTCTAATTTTTGTGATTTTATGGATGATTATGAAATTTTTGACTGTATGTGGGCCCCGGTGGTCCTAGGTGGGCCCAGATGACCTTACGTGGGTTTAGATGGGTCCCGCAAAGTGAAAATTTTTCTACGCATAGAAAAATTTGTACTGTTTAGACGGAAACAGGGGGTCTTACTAAACCTGAATCTAGAAACAGTTTTAGAAAATTTGTTTTGTAATGTATTTATTTATCGAAAGATAAAAATACAGTAAATATATTCTTTCGTGGGATTTTTAGTAGATAAAAATAGAAATTATATTGCTTAAGTCAACATTGGTGGTTTGGATATCCACTATTGATTCAATTAACGGTTAAGAAATAAATTTAATAAAGAAACATAAGATAATCATCATTGATTTAATCAATGGTGTGAGAATAAACTTAATTAGGCAAGCTTCAATATCAACCGTAGATTTAATCAACGGTGTAAAATTAATTATATAAAGTGACCATGTACAACCATTGGATTTAGAGTTAATCAAGGGTGGAGATTTGGTCTTAAAAAGTGACAAAGATCATTTATGACCATTAGATGAAGAATTAATCAAGGGTGGAGATTTGGTCTTAAAAAGTAGCAAAGACTAATTATGACCCTTGGATTAAAAGTAAGAAGAAGTAATCTTGACCCTTTATTTTGGAGACACATCTAATGGCTAGAATTTAAAGGAGAAGGATCCAATGGCTTAGATTAAGTCTTCTAAATTAAAAGTCTACCTAAATCCTAACCATTGAATTAATCAATGGCTAGAAATGCTTCAAATAATGGCCTAATTAACAAGCCAAGTAAACTAAATTAAATGTTAAATTGTTATAATCTAATTATTAATTAGATATCCTAATTATTAATTAGAGATTATAATATATGAAATAATATGTCTAATTAATTAGTTATGTAATTAGAAAATTAGTTAAGATTGGTTAGGAAACTTAATCTAATGAATTAACTAATCAATTAGCAAGCAATTATGACAACTTTGGAGTGCATGATGAAGGGGGGGACAGTTTTGGAGTGTTAGGAAGGAGGAGACATGTTTAGACATGCTTGTATAGCCTTTTTAGGCTAAAGAAAAAGATGACAAAGTGGAAGACTTTGTGCATCATGTGATAGCCTTCAATTATTCCAAATAAATTCATATCTCTCCATTCTTTCACTCCCACGGCAGCAGCACCTTTGGTTACACTCTCCATATTCATTTTTCTGCTTCACCAAAAAGCCTCCATCTTATTCTCTCAAAATCCCAAGAGCCAAGCAACCATTTTTTCCTTCCATTTTCTCTCCATTGGTTCGGTCTCTACACCCAAATACACTATCCATCACCTATAATTTTCATTCTCATCATTTTCTAAAGCTAAACATCATTCTAAACACTTTTCATTTAGAAAGTTTTCCCAAAATCCCACTCTAAATGCTTCAAAATCCCACTTTTACCTTACTTTTCTGGAGGTAAACTTTGATTTTTATGGTTTAAATTCATGTTTATGATTTTCTAAGCCATGATTATTCCATGGTTTGTTTAATTTAATCCAACCATGGATCTTGAATTTACATGATATTCTAAGTAACTTTCATGTTGGAGATTTTCTCTAAATCATTCATCTTCATGGACTTTCTTCAAGATCAAAGTTATTGGGTTTTTGAGGTGAAGTATAAGAAGACTTCATTTCTTCTCTTCTTTTTCATGATCTAAACTATGTTTGATCCATGGTTCCTCTTAATCAATCTTAGTATACTAATTTCTATATATTTTATTTTGTATTTGAGAAGCCCTTGGTGGTGAAGGACTTGGAAAAAGAAGCAAAACAAGGAGTTTTTGAGGATCTTCAAGAGGTAAGAGGGAGATCCATCTCACCAACTAAGTATGGTGGTGGGAGATGGTCTTATATTTGATGGATTGTGAATTCATATGAGAATTCCAATCCATGGTCATGTAATAATTAATTGTGTGTTTATGAGCTTTGCTTTATTTTCTTGTGCTTTGATTATTTTTGTCTATGCTTAATATGCTTTGTATGATTTTATGGCTTTGATAGTATACTTATAATATGCATGATGAGTATATGACATGTTTGTGATATTTATGATGAAATATATATATATATATATATGCCATGATGTGAGGATGGAAAGAAAATTGATCTTGGTTCCAATGGCCAAGGAAGAGCTATGGTTTTGATGCCCTTGATTTGGGTCAATGTGGAAATTTTTTTAAGAACAAGGAAATTAAATTTTTATCCCTAGAATAATGAGAATTTCGATTAAGACACCTCAAAATAGGTGTTCACAAATTTATATTTTCATGAATGATAAAATTGAATGATTTGAGAAGCAAAGAAAATAAACAAAAGGTTTGTGTTGCAAAAAGAATGTATACGGTTTTGGAATTTATTTAAGTTAGAAGGAAAAAAAAAATAATTCATGGTTTCAATGGCCATTTATAAGATTTTGATAAATTTAGAACAAATGTTTTACGTATATTTAAATTAATATTTTCATGAAGAATGATAATGGATGATTTGAAGAGTATGGAAAATAAACAAAGGGTTTGTTTTTCAAGAGAACAAAAAAAAATGATTTTAGAGGAATTTTTATTGATTTATTTTGTGTAAAAAGATCCTAAATATTTTTCTAAATATGAGTTTTGAATGAAATGGGCAAACATTGATTTTAAGGATTTGCAAAGAAAGTGAAAAAGGATTTGCAAAGAAAATAAAAATAAATTTGAACAAATGGGTTTGGTTTTATAACCATAAGTCTTGCGGTTTTGAAAACAAAATTTTTAATGGTTTTGTTTGTGTAAAACCATATCAATTTAAAAGGAAAAATATTTGATGATTTCAATAGTCATGTCCACGTTTTTGAAGGCTTATAATGCCTTGATTTTTATGAACAAAGTGATTTTCAAAGTGAAAACGTAACTTGAGTTAATACAAGAATTTGGAAATGGAATTAGAGCATTTATCACTTGAGAAATTAAGTTTTTGTAAATGAAAATGTATTCGAACTTCAATTTATTTTGAAGAAGGTTGTGTTTGGAAATGCTTTGAGAAAAATGGAGAATATAATGGTGATTTGAGAATTTACTAAAGTATAACTTATTTTCAAGTTTTGAAGTACGTTTGGAAATTTTAAGATTTGAAATATTGATTTATATCAATGGAAAGGTAATTTTGTGGATTATATTTGAAAAAGAGTTTCTTGAGTAAAAAAACGTGGAAAAAGATTTTCTTGAGTAAGAAAATGTGAAAAATGAAATACAAAGTCATAATATTTTAAGAAAAGATGAAATGAAATTTTTGAAGGTTGAGAAATATTTTTCGTAATAGAATTATGGTGAAAAAAATTATTTACGTATCTTAAAAATGTGTTGAAAATGATATTGACTTATTTGAAAGTCCAAATTAATATTATTTTGGAATATTGAGGAATATTTTACGTAATTTGAACTACTGTTGAAAAATCACTATGTGATTTAAAAGTAATAGAATATTTTTACGGTATTATGAAAATATAACAGAAATGTTTCAAAATTTTGAAAACATAACAGAAGTGTTACGATATTTTGAAAACATAACAGAAACATTTTGGAATTGTGAAAACATAATGAAAATGTTGCGCAATCTTGTGAAAATACGGCGAAAGTGTTTTATAACTATGAAAACATGATAACATGATTTTGTATTGAAAATACAATTATAATTATTGTTTAACCAAAGTGTATGGACTCGTATGAGAGAGTGACGTGTTTTGCCTATGATTGGTATTTGGTGCATTTTATATGCATTGGAAAGATATGCCCGTATTTGGATTTGGTGCATTATACATGCATTGAAAAGATTTGGCCCGTTGGGGTTGGACTTGCACTGATAAATTCGTGCATTGTATAAAAGATAGCTAATAGCTATTATGGCCCTTGTGGTTAAAGAGGGAATGAGAATTGATAGTGAGGTCTATGATGGATCTTGGGGGCGTCGAGGCGCGGCGGTCGACCAGTGGACAGCTGGCGAGTACCCTGTGCCACTTGGCGATGCAATCCGTTGCAACGCATTGACGATACCCGACAAGAACACGATTCTTTTCAACGATTGGGAGATTGTCTTTGGGCTAAGGCTGACAATTAACCAGAGCATTCTTCTCGAAATTGTGAAAACTTCCATAGAGTTGTTTTTGAAAAACTGAGTCTTTGTACATATGCATAGTCTGAACATTTATATCCGTGTGATATATTAATTGAGGAATATTGGATATAACGATTGTTATGAATACTTGGATGATGATGATGATAATGCTGATAACATGATTATGGTATGATCTATCTGTATGATATTGTTGGCTGTGTGTTATCTCTGTGCTGCCATGTTGGTATTGGTGTAGGTGATCTCACCTCTTTGTTATCCTGTTTTGTTGTGTCTGTACTGTTAAAATCAAATAATAGAAGGATCGAGTTGTCTTAGATATAACGGGAGATGGATATTCTGAGATTGGTGACAACAATAAGGAGTGGACATTCAGGACTCGAAAGTGTGCAGTGTTGACAAAGGAACAGATGTCTGATGCATCAAGATGGACAGAAAAAGGAATAAGTATGTTAAAGTTTCTCGTTAACGTTGTACCGTGCTATTAAGTAGGACCCGTCATAGGGTTTGCTACTGTCAAAAAAGAAAAAAATAAGTCTGTTAATTTTATATTTCTCTTTAAATTGTGATATTAATTGGTGTTAATATTGCATAATGAATAGTTGAAATATGATTTTCAATATTACCTAATATTTTCAGTAAAGTAAAGAAGAAAATTTTGAAACCCATATTTTATAACTCAAACTTTGTGCGAACTTATTTTCAGATTATGAGTCGAGAGTCAGACATGTGATACCTTGATGAGGGTGTTACATTAGTTGGTATCAGAGTTAGGGTGTTACATTAGTTGGTATCAAAGCTAGGGTGTTACATTAGTTGATATCAGAGCTAGGGTGTTACACCATCTGCACCGACTTTTTCTTCTTGAGATTTTGAAACATGTGTATTACTAATGGAAGGTTCCATCTTCATTTGATCATAATCCCTAGAGAAATGTCCAGTCTTCCCACATCCATAACAAATAATCCCTTTATGCTGACAATCTTTGGTTCCACACTTGAAACATTTCATGGTTGATGCCACAGTCTGACCAAAATCGTTGCCACTAGTACTTCCTCTCTTTGTTCGTTGTTGCTTCCTTAGTGGTCGTACATACGGCTCTCGTTGAAAACGATTGACCTTACGCTTCCTTCCATCTTGGATTATCGAAGGTTCAAAGTTACAGCTTCTCGCATCCGATGGCTGCTCCAATCCTAATAAGCTATGAAGTTCGATTATCAGTTCCTGCTGCTGAGCGATCATCTGTCTCTGTTGTACTGCTACTTCAATCATCTTTTGCATCACACATCTAGCTGCGGCTATACGATCTTCATCACGTCTCGCGTCCACATGCTCATGTTCGCTACGTTCCATTCTCTTTCTTCAAAGACGAACAAAATCAAAATACAACGAACTAAACGTAACTATTTCACACAACACCGTCTCCTTTCGGAAACCAAAATATATCTCTGTGTTTAGTGTCAGAGATTCACACAGCACAAACAAGACAAACCTACCCATAAATCCAAAAGACTCTAACTTGGGCTCTGATACCAACTAATGTAACACCCTCCTTAGGGCGTCACACTTCATGTTACTTAATTATCAAATTACCCCTTTTATTTGACAAGTGCTTGTAATATAAATACGAGTTATAAAATTTCTTAATAATAATAAGATAAACTTAGTGGAAAATAGAAACATAACAACATTGTCATAAATAATTTACATCATATAAACATGTACAAGTCATTAGTACTATCATATTTTAATATTTACAAACTAGACTCTCAAAATATTTAAAACATTATTTAAACTAGCATACTGCCCAAGTCCTACTAGATAGTAGAACCCTCAGACGGGTCCTCCTCAGATTCCTCAAAAGATAGGGATCTAGACAGACGCGAAGTCCTATGGACAGGTGTCCGAGCAGACGATACTATACTAATTGCACTAGGAGTACGATAGTATACTCCCCAGTATTGTCTAATAGACAATGGGAACTCTAGATGTACATTAATGTTCACACTAATATAAAATAAAGGTGTCCAAGATGTAGCCTACTTAAAATAATGTTTGAGTCCCCTATGTAGTAAATACGCTCTCTTTCCAGGTCAACGTGCCATGCCTCCAATCCTCCACGAAACGTCAATCTTATGTACCCAAGGAAACAAGGCATCTCCTCGTCTCAGAACTCAGCTTCCTCTCCAGAAATCTGTTCTTCCTCAGCTTCTTGCTCAAGTCCTCGCTCAACGTCTTTAAATTTATAATTACAATACAAATAGGCATACAAAGAGGTGAGATCACCTACACCAATACCAATATGATAGCAATGAAAATAAACACATACAATATCTCATACCAGTACATCATACATAATTACAATTATGTCACCAACATCATTTATCATAATAACTCATGCAATAAGCAATAATTACAATCATGCCATTACCAGTATTCAAACACTCAACATTTCAATTATCATAAATCATAATTACGATAATACCCTCAATAATTATGCATATGCACCTAGACTCAATTTCCCTACTCCATGGAGCTAAAACTCAGATCGGAGAGTGTGATCGAAAAAATCTGTCTGCACCAACATGCCTTAGACCACGTGCTCAATTTTTTTTGCACATCTAGCATATGCACGACAATGTTTATCAGGTCTTGATTAAGGATAGTGTCTCGGTCCGGATCATTGGTGTGTTACGTCGGTCTAACCCACGATACAGAAGAACTACCAACTGCCCATTGTAAGCAACCCACACCCCAATGCCCCCAAGGTCAACGAGTGACCTACACTACACATATTGCACCCACTCAGGAGGTGTATTCTCTTCTAGGCAACTAGCCTTATTCAGTCCATCGGACCTTTCCAATGCATGTACTATGCACTATTCACATTTCCAATTTATTATCACATATTCGGGGTCCACTCGATAATCTAACAGTATTATTACTGTATTTTCATCGCGTAGTCATATTTTTACATTTTCTTAATCGCGACTCAATTCTGTCGCCTTTGCAAATCGCGTAGCGATTTTTCAACGTTTCTCAATCGCGTAAATATTTTTCATATGTTTTAAATCCAAAAATACCATTTTTCTCATTTAATACTAAAAATTCACTTTATTTTCCATATTTGCATAATAGCCCCTCAAAACATAATATTTACATTATAGTCCTTATTTAAATAATATTTTCACAATGAGTCCTCATAAAATTTATATTTACGAAATAATCTCTCATAAAATTTATATTTATGAAATAGTCCCTCATAAAATTTATATTTACAAAATAGTCTCTCATAAAATTCATATTTATGTTTTAGTCTTTTTCAAATAATAATTTCATAATAGTTCGTTATAAAATAATATTTTACAAGATAGTCCTTCTTTTATAAAATATTTGTAATATAGCCCCTCTAAAATCAATAATTGTAATATGGCCCCATTAAAAATAAAAATTATGATATTGCCCCTCTAAAAATTATAATTACAATATGGCCCCTTTTTAAAATGAAAATTACAATATAACCCCTCTAAAAATCATAATTATAATATGGCCCCTTTTAAAAATAAAAATTACAATATTACCCCTCTAAAAATCAGTATTTGCATTGTTTCCCCAAAAATGTTATTTCTTTCATTTACTTCACATATTACAGCTCAAATTTTACAGACGCACCTCTAAACCCGTAGGGTGAGCCATACGTCAGTAAAATTCAAGTATTGACACTCATTTCATTTTAAACCCTATTTATTTAATTATATCAGATTATTTTCCCAAAACCATTTTGCTTACTACATTCAAACTTGTTCAAATTCATTTCTTTTTCATTTAAATCCTTCATTCTCATTTGAATCCCTCATTTTCAGGACTTTGGTCCTCTAATCCCTAGTATGGCCGTGAGCCTCATTGCTCTTTGGAGCATTCATACAATCATTTAATCATGTTGTTCACATCTTACTTTACACATACTTTCTCATGCTTTCATAATTATACATACACACATAATATCAAAGCTTTAAGCATATTATCACACATGCAAGCATAGAAACAAAATCATGCACATCACAAACACAATCAAAGAACATCAAACAATAGGTAAATAAACCCTTATGGATTTATCACCGAACAAAATCATCCCTACACCACCAAAACTTGGTTGGTGAGGTAAAATCTCCCTCTTACCTCTTGAAGACAAGTCTTTCAAGCTCCTCTCCTTCTCCTTGATTTCGTACAAGCCACAAACAATTCCTAACAATTCTAAAACAATTAGTAAAATCACATACAAAGCTTACTAATGATAAACCATGGAACAAATATGGTTTAGAAAATCACAAACTTGAATTAAAATCAAAGAATCACAAATTTAGCTCTAGGGAAGTAAGATAGAAGTTGAATTTTGAAGCACTTAGAGTGGGATTTTGAGAAAACTTCCTAAATGAAAAGTGTTTAGGAGGTTGTCTAGCTTTAGGAAATGATGAGAGTGAAAATTATAGGAGATTGGTAGTGAACTTGGGTGTTGGGGCCGAACCATAAGGAAGAAAAAAGAAGGAAAATGGTTTCGATGTGTTCTTGAAATTTAGAGAGAATGTGATGCTTGGTCTTAGGTGAGAGAAAAGTGAAATTGTGAGATTGAAAATCAAAGTGGGCTGCCGTGGGATGTGTAGGAGAAATTGAAGGGATTTGCATGAAATAAATATCCAATTTTGTGTTCACACTTGAAGCACATGGCTTGGTCACCAACTTGACATGTAATGGTCATAAAAGACCATTCAAGAAGACTTGAGAAGCCTCCTTGGGCTGCTTGACCGTGTGGCTCTCTTAGGATTAGGGACCTAATTTGTTTTCAATTAAAACCTAATTGCATGCTAATTAATTAGTTAATTAATTAGGTTAAGTCTCCTAATTTCACTTAATTAATATTCTAATTACATAACTAACTAATAAAATATATAATTATATATATCATAGCCTCTAATTAAAATTAGGATGTCTAATTAGTAATTAGATTATAACTAATTAATAACTAAATTAGTTTACTTAGTTTGTTAATTAGGCCATTAAGATGATTAATTTAAGTTTAAT
Source organism: Ormosia semicastrata (assembly GCA_029884595.1). Classification (NCBI taxonomy): domain Eukaryota; kingdom Viridiplantae; phylum Streptophyta; class Magnoliopsida; order Fabales; family Fabaceae; genus Ormosia; species Ormosia semicastrata. Next base: position 34,411,066 of record JAQQTO010000063.1, read on the forward strand.
TAGCTACTAAGTAAAAGTCAAGCCGCTATTGTTGACTTCATCTTAGCCTTTGAAATAAATTTTGTTTCCTATCCATTGATTAGATCTACGGCCAATATTCAATGCTTGCTAATCAAGCTCACATCCACACCATTGATTTGATCAATGGTCAACATCCAATGCTTGCTAATCAAGCTCACATCCACACCATTGATTTGATCAATGGCTAACATCCAAGACTTCCTTATTAAGTTTGCTCCTACACCATTGATCGGATCAACGGTTATGATCAAAGCATCTAAATCATGCTTTTTATCCAATGGTCCTTAATGAAGTCTATGCTTCTTTATTTGACTAATTCTCATTAGTTTAGAGTTTTCAAGCCACCTTTGTTGACTTGTTCCTATTGGTTCAAAATTTTGTCCAGTCAGAATCGTTGACTGCTACTCTAAACGCGGGTCCCAAAGACTTTTTCGGGTCCATGATCATTTTGAAGCAGATTTCTACTATTTTTGAGACAGTAGGTACTGTCATATAAAATAATATTATAATAGTATAAAATTATTTTATTACACAGTTAAATCCTAAAAATTAAAAGATTAATATATATATATCAATCGAAATTGGGTTTGGTAAGATCCCCCAGCTCCGAATAATTAAAAAAGAATTTCTCCTGCCCAAAAATTATTATTTTCTTGACCCGGAGCAAATCACACAAAACAATCAAAAATAGTATCGGAATAATCAAATTATTTTTATATTGCACAGAAAACACAAAACAGTGTAATTCTGTCAGTTCTGTAACATAATCTAAAATTTGGGGTGTTACATAGGTTAGAGAATGTTAAAGAATTAGAATACATTGAATATTATTTGACTATTGTAATAAACTATTATAATTTTTTGCATATATGTATTTTTTTTAAATTATCATTGCAATATCTATCAACCTAAGAATTTTTTTATTGAATTTGGCATTAGTGGTTAGTTTGATATAACTTTGATAATGGAAGTGAAAAATTAAGGATTTAATTTGTAATATGATTTTATATGAAAAAGTCAATACTACTTAGAAATATTAATTAAGCAAAGTAGGATTGTATAATAAGATAAATTAATTGTTGATAAATATGGGACCAATGTGATAAGAGCAATAATAGTAACATGGAAACATGTTGGTAACGATATTTATATTTCTAAATTAGATTTAATACCATCAAATCTGTAAAACCGTAACAATCATTTTTTCATAGAAAATATGAATCAATATCTTAATGAAGAAAATTTATAGCAATAAAAACTCAAATGAGTAAAAATGTAAGAATTGATACCTTAATAGTATGAACTAAAATTATATGAACTAAATATGTAGGCTAGAGAGTATTATGGAATTAGAATGCATTGATTATTATTTGATAATATTATTACAGACTATTGTAATTTTTTGAGATATATATATTTTTTAATTATTACTACAATATCTATCAATCTAAGATTTTTTTATTTAGATAGAATTTGACATTATTAGTTAGTTTTGATATAACTTTGATAATAAAAGTGAAAATTTAATGATTTAATTTGCAATATAATTTTATATAAAAATGTCAGTACTACTTAGAAATATTAATTAAGCAGTAAGATTGTATAATGAGACAAATTAATTGTAGATAAATAGGGGACCAATGTAATATGAGCAAGAATAGTAACATAGAAACATATTGGTGACAAGATTTATATTCCTTAATTGGATTTAATACCATCAAATCTTGAAAACTATAACAATCAGTCTTTCATGAAAAATATGGACCAATACCTTAATGAAGAAAAATTATAGTGATAAAAATTTAAATAAGTAAAAAATATAAGGATTGATACTTTAATAATATGGACTAAAATATGAATGGATGATAAAAAAAAAAGTTCAAATGACTAAAAATATAGTAAATGATATAAAAAAATAAAAAAACTATAAAGTCCAAAATTAAAATTAGTGAAACTATATAAAATGTTATTTATTTTAAATTTTTCTCTAATTACGTCGTGCATTGCCCAGGTACAAAATAATATAAAAATAGAAGATATATGGCCTGAAAAGCTTCCATGTGTCTTCCAAGTTAATAACTAAATGTTTTGCTTTGTTGACATATGACAAGTATAATAGCTAAAATTCTGCCACGATGGATTTTTTCAAGTTTAAAATGATGTGATAGTTGTTGCACCCTATTTTAATTTTATAGATTTAATTATTACTCTAGTATATTTGCAAAACAATTAGAGATATTTTTTCATACATACCACTGTTGTTAATAACATTTTATATTCAAAAAGGGGGTAGATCCCTCAAAAGTCGATAATTAGTGCACACATTACATAATTTTAAGTTAGGAACCTATTTTAAAAAATGAGGCTTATAGAAGCCTTCACAAGGTACAGGGTGCTATTATATACATATTTACAAAATATTATTATTTATTTCTACTCATCAAAGAGTAGAATGATAAGGAACAGGCCCCCCATAGTGACTGTAAAAACAAAATCCCCAAGCTTTGGCATGTAAACTTGCTAGACACAAAAATCTACAAGTGCTCTAACTATTGGCATTTGTAAATGTTTATGTCATGAAGCATATCAATGAAGTTTTTAATGATAACAAAGTCAAGATAAAGACCAAGTTCAAAAGAGGTATGTTTGGTATAGGTTATAAGTCTTAGAATTTTGATGTAAAATGCTCTCAATATATCTCAATATGGTTTTTGAAAGGTCTTTTTAAATCAACTCAAAGTTGGATGATAGTGTTTGAAAGAAATGTTGATTTTAATCTTGGTTTTTCTCAAGTTTATATCTTAATAAATCCAAGTATTTTCTAAGTTAGAAATGGTAATCAAGCTTAATTGGGCCTAAAAAATATGTTTAAGGGTAATTATAATTAATTACACAAGTGTTGTAATCGATTACAAGCATGGCAAAAGCCTTGTAATCGATTATATTGAGGTTGTCATCAATTACAAGTCTGGAAGAGGCCATATAATCAATTACATAAGGGTTATAATCGATTACATCTCTGGCAGAGGCTCTGTAATCGATTGCATAAGAGTTGTAATCGATTACATCCTGCCCAGAAAGCCAAGAACACGTTCTAAGAGTCATGTAATCGATTACATGGACCATGTAATCGATTACAACAGGCTTGACAATAGCCAACGACTATTTTCTTGGCATTTAATGTTGCCATTAAATGTACCCAATGGCTACTTTGATAAAAAAAAAGACTATAAATACATGTCTTGGGTCATCATTAATGGCCAACCGACAACTGAAAACACATTTCTATCACTTTAATCAGTGAATCAATCTTTCAATCCACTTGTGCTCTGTTTTTGCAATATTTGAGATATTCTTGAAGATTATTCTAGGGCTTCAATTTGTATTACATACTCTTGTGAGAGTTTCATCTTTTATACATATTAATTCTTTGTAAAGAGGGTGATGTATCCCTCAAACATTTTGTAAGGTGAGGTATCCCTTGGAATTGAGGCTCAAGCACAAAGGGTGAGGTATCCCAAGGTGTGGTGAGTGCTCTATTGTATAAAGGTTACAAGCACCTTTTGAAGCTTGAAGATATAGTGAAAAATCTCAAGTGATTACTTGAGGACTGGACGTAGGCCATAAGTGGATTGGTGGTTGAACTAGGATAAATCTTGTGTTTGATCTTCTAAACTCAACTCCTTTACATTTGTGTTTATTTATATGCTTGCTTGAATACTCTCTGTTTTGGTTTGTTCATTTATGAGTGAAAGTATTCAATCTTCTCTATCCATTCATCTCTATCAATTAATAGCTTCAACAAAAATTGATAATTAAGTGTTTTGTGAAAGATTTGCAAAAATATTTTATAAACTCAATTCACCCCCTCTCTTGAGCATTGAGGCTACTTGGTAAAAAGTGGTATCAAAGCTAGACTCTTGTGTAAAGAACTTAGCAGCTTCAAATGGTTTTGCTTCCGAAAGATATTCTATAAATAGACCCCCTATTTCAATGGGGATGGTTATGCCTATTGGAAAGAAATGATGAAAATTTTTATTGAAGCTATTGATCTTGATGTGTGGGATGCCATTGAAAATGGTCTCTTTTTTCCTACACATATTGTTAATGGTGTAAGAACTAATACACCAAGAAATGAATGGACCGATGAGGACAAAAAGTAGGTTCAATAAAATTTGAGAGCCAAGAACATCATTACCACATCCTTGGGGTATGATAAATTATTTAGGGTGTCAAATTGTAAGGTCGTCCAAGAAATGTAAGATACCTTACAAGTAACCCATGAGGGCACTAGTGAGGTAAAAAGATCAAGAATAAACATTTTTACTCATGAATATGAATTGTTTAGAATAAACCAAGGAGAAAGCATTCAAGAAATTCAAAAGAGGTTCACTCATATTATTAATCATCTTGCTTCATTGGGAAAAACTTTTCCTAATGAGGATCTTATTAACAAAGTTCTAAGATATTTGAGTAGGAATTAAGAATCCAAGAAAATGGCTATTGCAAAATTAAGGAACTTATCGACAATGACACTAGCCATTCTATTTGGGAAACTCCAAGAGCATGAATTGGAGCTAAATAGGCTCAATCAAAATGAAGAGCATGACAAGAAGAAAAAGGGGATTGCACTCAAAGCCACCTCCTCCACAATTGAAGATGATGGAGATGGAATAGAGAACCTTGAGCTGAATGAGGAGAATCTTAATCTCCTTGTACGAAAATTTAGAAGATTCCTTAAGAAGAAAGGAATTCAAAAAAGGCCACCTTTTCCTCCTAAGAAGACCTATTACAAAGGGGAAATAACCTCATCTACTCCAATATGTTATGAATGCAAAAGTCGGGACACATGAAGATGGAATGTCATGTGTATCTAAAGAAGATGAAGAAGTTTGAGAAAATGCCTTCTAAAGATAAGAAAGGAAGGAGAGCCTACATAGCATGGAAGGACATGATATGGATTCTACTGATAATTCAAAAAATGAAGAAGTCCATTTATGTCTCATGGCTAGAGGAGAAGAAGAAGAAGAAGAAAGTGACACCCAAGTAACTTCCTCTAACCTAAACTCTTCACCTTTTTATAGTGAGTTACAATATGCTTTTGAAGAATTGCATGATGAATCTATGAGGCTCACAAAAATGATTTTATCTTCTAATAAAATAATCTTCTTATTAGTAAATAAAGTTTCTATTTTAAATATGGAGATTAATGAGCTCAAAATTAAGAATGAGACTTTAGGACTTATTGATGCTGTAACACCCCAATTTTTCATTTTTCTTGAAATAAATGAGTTTTATAATATTTATGATTTTTTGTGATTTTTGAGAATTTTTAATTATTTTGAATATTTTAATATTATTTTAAATATTTTAATATTATTTTTGAAATATATGCCCAAATTTTATTTTTTCTGAATATATATGAGTTTTATAATTTTTATGATTTTTGAGAATTTTTGTGAAATTTTCTGAGGTTGTGATTATTTTAACATTATTTTAAGCTGTATGTGTTTGAGGCGGACCCGGAAAAATAAATTTTTTTCTTGGACCAGAGAGTTTCAGACTGTCAAGGTGGGATCGGGGGATCTTACTAAACTTGAAACTGGGAACAGTTGACAGAGATTTCTTTATCTAAGTTTTCTATTACCCACTGTGTGTCAAGGTGGGATCGGGGGATCTTACTAAACCTGAAACCGGGAACAGTTGACAGAGATTACTTTATCTAAGTTTTCTATTACCCACTGTGTAATAATAGCAGTAACTATTGTCCATTGGGTAATATATGTTAGAAAATATCTAAACAGAAAATATCTAAGCTAAATATCTTAGGTGTAATTATGAACCATCATTACTAAGCTTTATGACTAACCAATAGGAATTGGTCAAACATAGTGGCTTGGACTTTGCTATGAACCGTTGGATGGAAAACTTGATGAAAAAGTCTTATATCATCACCATTGATCTAATCAATGGTGTGAGAACAAACTTGATAAAGAAGCTTATGATATTCACCTTAGATTTAATCAATGGTTAGGAGATAAAGTTAATTTTAATGGTTAGATTTGTTAGTTGAGAAACTAGATAATCTAACTTAGTTACCCTAATAGCTTAATTAGTAACTAAATAAACTAATTTAGTTGCTAAATAATTAGAAGCTAGTTACTAAATAAATATCTAAATTATTTAGAAACATGACTTAAGCATGACATATACAATGATCTAATCAAGTAACTAAGTAGTTAAAATGTAACTAAATATCCTAACTAAATTAGTTTAAATGCAACTAGATGAAATAATTAATTAATCTAAGTGTAACTAGAAGTTAGAATGAAATCAAACTTAATTACTACCCTCCATGAATCACATGGCCAACTTGGCTGTTCTAGCATATTCTTGAATTTTCCTAATGACTAAAGGATGACTAGCTTATGACTTAAGCCACGTGAAGCCATGTGCTACTCAACCTTGGAAGTTAAGTCTTTGACTTCTCTTTGTGAAATACTTATATGGCCATGCACTACACATTTGGCTATTTCATTTTCATTTCCTATCAACTTTGAGACTTAAACTTTTCTATCCATTCTCTCTCATCCAAAGAAAACCAAAGAACTCCATCCTTTTTCTTTAGCGAAGCTCACAGCCTCCACCCACCAAACCAACCTCCACACTTCTATAATTTCATCTCTTCATACTTTCTAAACCCAAACCTCATTCTAAACACTTTTCCTTTAGTGAGTTTTGTCTAAATCTCTCTCCAAGTGCTTCAAAAATCAAGCTTTGATTTCCTACATCAAAGGTAATTTCTTGAATCTTTGATCCTAAGTTGGATTTTTTATTTTCTAGACCATGATTGTTCCATGGTTCTTTGTTCTTAAACTTTGTTTATGACTTTAAAATTTGTTTAAGTTTGATTAGGGTTTTCTTTGGGTCACACGAAATCAAGAGGAGGAGAAGCTTGAAGTTTATTGTCTTCCTTGAGATAAGAGAGATATTAACATCATCAACTATGTGTTAGTGGTGAGGAAATGGATTATTTGAAGTGAATAACTCTATTCACTTGATTCTCTATGCTTTCTTTATTTGTGTTTGATAAGTCTTTGGTTTTGAAAATATGCTTGCATGTGTATTTAATATGCTTATAGCTTTGATAGTATACTTGTCTATATGAATTTGAAAGCATGATGATACTTGTGTAATTTAGCATGTGAATCACATGAAGGAAATGTGTATGAAGGTTCCAAAGAACCTATGAGGCATTCAGCCTCCACACCACAAAAGGGGATCAAGGATCCTAAATTATTTTCCTAATCAAGGATTAATTGGCTTTGTGACAAATAATTAAATCAAGAGTTTTTATAAAGAATAAATGATAGAAAGAAATAAAGAATGAATTATAAAACATATATATATTTCGGCCAAGATGCCAAAATCAATAAATTAGATCCAAATTTATTTTGTTAAGTGTAGATTTAGGTGTTTTATATGGTAAGAAATTAATTTACTAGACTTTGAACTTAAAATTAAAGTAATATGCTTTTTAGAATTAAATTGGCATAATTAAGTTATACAGTAAAATAAATACTGATACTTGAAATTTACTGACGTATAGCTCACCCTATGGGTTTTGAAGCGCGTTAGGAAATTTTGAGTTGTAATATCTCAAGTAAAGTAAAGAAACACAATTTTCTAGGAAATAGTAGAAATAATAATTTTTAGAAGGACTATATTGAAAATATTCTTTAAAAAAAGACTATATTGAAAATATTATTTGAAAAAGGACTATTGTGAAATTTTTATTTGAAAAGGCAATATTGTGAAATTATTATTTAAAGAATGACTATTTTGGGAATATTATTTTAAAAAGGACTACTTTGAAAATATTATTTAAAGAGAGATGTTATTATGTAAATATTATTTTACTGAAGGACTATTATGCAAATAATGAAAATAAAGTCAATTTTTTGTATTAAATGAGAAAAATCTTATTTTGGACTTAAAATATGTTAGAAATATTTTATGAGATTGAAAATATATTGAAAAATCTTTACGTGACTCAAAAATAGTAATTTTAAGCTACGCGATTGAGAAAATGCGATAAAATTTTTACGTGATTTAGAAAATGATGGAAAATCTTTACGCGATTTGAAAATGTTGCAAAAATATTACGCGATTGTGAAAACGTGATTGAGAGGAACAACGAGTTTTGCTGTAGGGCCGAGGTATTGGACCCGAGTGGATCATTAGTATTATGTAATTGTATGGGCGGTTATATAATATCATTGATACTAATGCCATTAGACCATTGTATAGGCGGTGATTTAATACCATTGGGGACGGTTCAACGGTGTTTGACCCAGTTATGTTGAATAATGAGATCGTCGAGTGATGGCATGTGAATATGAAATGTTGTGTGATTAATGACAATATGTGTATTTGGATCATATGGAATATTGTGTGATTAATGACAGTATGTGTATTTGGATCATACATCATGCATAGAAAAGCGTATTCGCTTATTGATTAAGGCTATGTGCCTAGGAGATTGATTTACACCTATGTGCGGGTGCAATGGTCATTGTGTAGGTCAAATATAGAGCTTGGGGGCGTCGCGGTGTGGGTTTTCCACAATAGCAAGTTATTAGCGCCCTTGTGCCGTGGATCAGACCGATGCAAACACACCGACGATCCGCACCGGGACACTATTGTTAATCACAATCTAATGTAGAATGTCTTGTCCAATACCTGATGTACATTTTGATAAATTGATAAATTATAGCACTTTTGGCCACGGCAGCCGAGTGACAGACATATCTGCTGGATCTTCTCTCTGAAATTGTGCTTAGCTCCATGGAGCAAGAATGAGTCAGTGTGCATATGCATAGTCAGTATTTATACTGTTGTGATATGGTATTTTTGTGAGTAATATGATTGTGGTGTTATCATTATGTCTGATATTGTGTTTGCAAGTTTATTGGATTATTTATCTTTTAAATGCTATGAAATATATTTGCTGATTTTATATTATTCTATAGACTATGTGTATGGAACAATGTTATTGTTCGTATCATTTCTTTACTGCCATACTAGTATTGATGTAGGGGATCTCACTTATTTGCTATATCATTCTATTTGTTTCTATTTGTATGCCTACGTTTGTGAAGACCAAGATGGCTGCAAGGAGAGATTTCTCTGATTATATGCAAGCGCAGTTCCAAGATGGCATTGATTCCTGGCATGTCAACTCAGATACTGAACGTTTTAGTTATATAGGAGAGATGACTATCCCAGAGTGATACCTACGATGGAAACCCTTCTATTACATACAATGCTGCTTGTGTACATGTAGAGTTTTCCATGCCTATTGTAGAACTATAGGATATTGCTCACCGTTTGCCTAGTGAAGACTCTACGGATTCAACTGCTCGGACTCCTGTCCAAAGAGACACATCTCGACCAGAGAACATGCCTTTAGAGGATCCAGGAGAGGATCAGGTTCAAAACGTTACTCTCTAGGTGTTTTGGCTTGGGCCAGGTTGAGTTGTTATATGGTAATTAAATGTTGCTTAGAATACATAAGTCTTATGTAATGAAGATGTTATTAAGTTATGTTATGTATGAAAACTATAGTTTGTTCAGTTCTTATATTTTATGTTTTTCTAATTCAGTAAAGTTTATGTTATGCGTGAAAAAGAAATTTTGAAACCCATATTTAAATGATATTAAGTATTTTATAACTTGGGTAATTAATTATAAGGAGTTGGTATGAATGTGATACCCTTTGGAGGAGGTGTTACATTAGTTGGTATCAGAGCCTAAATTAGAGTCTTTTGGGTTTGTGGGTAGGTTTGTCTTGTTTGTGCTGTGTGAATCTCTAACACCGAACACAGAGATATTGTTTGGTTTTCGAAAGGAGATGATGTTGTTTGAAATGTTTACGTTTGGTTTCTTAGTATTTTGATTTGTCTGTTTTCAAAGAAAAGGAAATGGCACACGGTAGACGTAAGCATGTCGATGCGAGACTTGATAATGAACGTATGGTCTCAGCAAGGAGTGTAATGCAAAGGATGACTAAAGTAGCGGTAAAACAGAGTCAGAAGATCGTTCAGCAGCTAAAACTAACAATCGAACTTTAGAACTTGTTAGAGTTGAATCAATTTCAGAGTACAAGACCCTATAACTTTGGACCAACTAGGTTCCAAAAAGGAAAAAAACGTAAGGATAATCGTTTCCAGCAAAAGCCGTATACACGATCACCGGGGAAGCAACAACAAAATGGAGGTAGTGCTAGTAACAATCGTTTTGGTCATACTGTGGCATCGTCGCCAAAATTGTAACACCCTCCTTAGGGTGCCACACTTCATGTTACTCAATTACCAAATTACCCCTTCATTGGAAAATCGTGCTTGTAATATAAATACGAGTTATAAAATTTCTTAATGATAGTAAGATAAACCTAGCGGAAAATAAAAACATTACAACAACATCATAAATAATATACATCATATATATACAAGTCATAGTACTGTCATATTTTAATGTTTACAACTAGACTCTCAAAATATTTAAACTTTAATTTAAACTAACATACTGCCCAAGTATTACTACACAGCAGAACCTTCAGACGGGTCCTCCTCAGACTCCTCAGAAGATAGAAGTCTGACTTGACGCGAAGTCCTACGGATAGGTATCCGCGCAGACAACACTATACTAGTCGCACTCAGAGTACGATAGTATACTTCCCAATACTGTCTAATTAACAATGGGAACTCTAAGTATCAATATTCACACTAATGTCCAAGATGTAGCGTACTCAATCTCATATACACAAGGAATTGAGACTCCTCCATCACTTCAAAACTCAGCGTCCTCAACAGGAATCTGCTCTTCCTCAGCTTCTTGCTCAAGTTCTCGCTCAACGTCTTTAAAATTATAAATACAATATAGGATAGACATACAAAGAGGTGAGATCACCTACGCTAATACCAGTATGGTAGCAATGAAGATAAACACATATAATATCTCATATCAGCACATCACACATAATCACAATTATGTCACCAATATCATTTATCATCATAATTCACACAATAAGTCATAATTACGATCATGTCCTTATCAACATTCAATTATTAAATAATTCGATTATCATAAACAATAATTACGATAATACTCTCAGTATCTCTGCATATGCACCTAGACTCAATTTCCTACTCCATGGAGCTACAACTCAGATTGGAAAGAGTGATCGTAAAGATCTATCTGCACTACATGCCTCGGACCACGTGCTCAATTTTTGCACATCTAGCATATGCACCAGTCTTTATCAAATCTTGATTACGGATAGTGTCTCGGTTTGGATCATTGGTGTGTTATATCGGTCTAACCCACGTACAGAAGAGCTACCAACTGCACATTGTAGGCAACCCGCACCCCAATGCCCCCAAGGTCAACCAAAGACCTACACTACGCATATCGCACCCACTCAGGAGGTGTATTCTCTCCTTCCTAGGCAAATAGCCTTATCCAGTCCATCGGACCTTTTCATTGCATATACAAATGCACCTTTCTCAATTCAATTCATTCTATCATATTCTCAATTAAATTTTCTTTACCTTAAGTTCGGGGTCCTCATATTGGCCCAACAGTGTCATTACTGTAATTTCATCGCGAAACTATATTTTTCACATTTTCTCAATCGCGCAACAGTTCTGTCGCATTTTCAAATCACGTATCAATTTTTCATCGTTTCTCAATCACGTAAAATATTTTTCACACGTTTTAAATAAAAAATACTGTTTTCCTCATTTAACACCAAAATTCAACTTCATTTTTCATATTTGCATAATAACCCCTCAAAACATAATATTTTCTTTATAATCCTCATTTAAATAATATTTTCACAACAGTCCCTCATAAAATTCACATTTACGAAACAGTCCTTTGTAAAATTCATATTTACGAAATTGTCCCTCATAAAATTCATATTTCCAAAATAGTCTCTCGTAAAATTCATATTTCCAAAATAGTCCCTCATCAAATTCATATTTCTGAAATAGTCCCTCCAAAATAAAATATTTACATTTTCGGCCCTCAAAAATTGTTATTTACAATATGGCCCTATTAAAAATGAAAATTACTATATCGCCCTTCTAAAATTCATATTTATAATAATTCATTTTCCCAAAAATTATTTTATTTTGCTACACTCAAATTTATCCTAAATTCATTTAATTCTCTTAATTCTCATTTTAATTCATCAGTTTGTTTACATTCGATTATTTTCCCACAACTTTCAAACTTGTTCAAATTCATTTCTTTTTCATTTAAATCCTTCATTTTCAATTGAATCTCTCATTTTTAGGACTTTGGTCCTTTCTAGCCTAGTATGGCCGTAAGCCTCAAGCTCTTTGGAGCTCTCATAAAATCAGTTCATCACATTATTCACATCTTACTTTACTCATACACTTTCATGCACACAATTTCATACATACAAATATATATCAAAGCAATAGACATAATATCACACATGCAAGCACAAAAACACAATCATACACAACACAAAACACAATCAAATAGCATCAAACAATCGGTGAAGAACCCTTATGGATTTTTCCACCGTACAAAACCATCCCCACACCACCAAAACTTGGTTGGTGAGGTTAAATCTCCCTCTTACCTCTTGAAGACAAGCTTTTCAAGCTCCTCTCCTTCTCCTTGATTTTGTACAAGGCACAATCAATTCCTAATAATTCTAAAACAATTAGTAAAATCACAAACAAAGCTCAATAATAACAAACCATGGAACAAACATGGTTTAGAAAATCATAAACATGAATTTAAACCATAGAAATCAAGGTTTACCTCTAGGGAAGTAAGATAGAAGTGAGTTTTTGAAGCACTTAGAGTGGGATTTTGGGAAAACTTTTTAAATGGAAAGTGTTTCAAATGGTGTTTAGCTTTAGGAAATGATGAGAATGAAAATTATAGATGAGTGATAGTGTTCGTAGGGTACTTGGCCGAACCAATGGAGAGAAAAGGAAGAAAAATGATGCTCAGGTTCGTGGAATTTGAGAGAAAGAGATGGATACTTTTTGATGTGAGAGAAAATGTAATTTATGAGAGTGAAATTATGAGGCGGCTGCCGTGGGATAAGCACAGGAAAAAAATTTAGGATTTACTTGAAGTAAAATATCCTATTCTGAGTGCACCTGCTATTCCACATGGCTTACGTCATTCACTTGACTTTCAAGGCTTTTGGATTGTTCAAGAATCATGTAGAACCTCCTCCAAGCTGCTGCATGGCGGTGAGTTTCAAGGGCAATTTTTGATGAAATTAACATAACAGAATACTGTATGATGAGAGAACATTATTTCCCAAGTATGGCCAAAAATCAAGTGCTGTCGGATAAGCATTCTGTCGAATGATAATTCTGTCAGACGAATGGTGATTTTGTCAGACGAATATTAAAAACTGTCGAATAAACTAAAAAGGTCAACATAATTCCCAGTTCGTCGGATGGGTGTTAACGTAGAAGAAATTTTCAAATTGTCGAACCGATAAAAATACTATATGATTAGAAATTCAAATTCGATGAATTTTGACATTAGAGAAGTTTCTTTACTGAATGACTAGAAATTCTTACTCGACGGTCATTAGCATCACAACTCGACACTCGACGGTCATTAGCATCACAACTCGACGAACATTATCATTCTATTTCGATGAACATTGGTATCCTCACTCGACAGAAATTAACATTTTCACTCGATGAATTTTAACATGGTACCAAATAGTCAGAAGATCAAATTCGACAAATTTGAACAGAAGTTCAAATTCGACAGATATGGCATTGTTTCAGAAGGTCTAATTCGACGGATAATGTTTGTCCAACAATGAGCAACTTTTGACATAGAGTCGTGTTCGACAACGAATAGTAGTACTATTTATCATTAGTTAGGTCGATTATATATCAGTCATCTTCATTTTTAACTTGCAGAATCGTTCAACAAGATTGAGAGAAAAGGAGAACCAGATTCACTTTTATTGATTGATTCTCTGCTAACAGCAACGTCCATCATTTTGTCAAATCTGAGGACGTCTTCCATGTTTTGAATAGATATTCTTTGTCGAAAAAGACAAACCTTGGTCGAAATAGATAATCTTGGTCGGAAGAAACAGCAGTAACAGCCAAAATCTTTGATTTCTGATTCAGAAACTGAGAATCAACTTCATTCAATTTTGAGGTATTTTGGGTTCTGTCGAACTACAGGTTGATGCTGTCGAGAAATGCTCTGAAGGTGTCGAATTCAACTCACTACTTAACTTATGCTTACATTCAGTAATTAAATCCGACGGGATCAAAATGTTAGGAAAATTTCTTCAAGTGTTTGGATCTTGTCCAAATTCTGTCGATATCAAGACCTTCAAAAATCTTGGATTGTCGAATGAGTTACATGAGATTGGTCTTTTAGATCCCTATAATACTTGAGAGAGATCGGATCAGTATCGACAAGAATGTATTTATAAAATTATAGTTTTGTTTGTTGAAATAGGCTTGTCAAAAATAGACTTGATTGTCGAAATAGGCTCGTCGAAAATAGACTTGAAATGAAAACCGTTAGGGAAAATCTTGAGGAACTTCGATCAGGTTGGGATTCCAGAATTTTTTTGGTTAGTTGATTATTTTGGTCGGTTTTGGTCGGATTGGGATTCCTGGCCAAATGCTTTCTAAACTGGCCAAATGCTTTCTTTTAGAATATAACGAGGTTTTGGAAAAATATGTCGAATTTGGGTGACTTATATTCAGTTTTTGGTCGGTTGATTATAATGGCAAATTAAACTATACTAGGTCAAATAATTCATAGCAATAACAGCTATGCATAAAGCAACAGATATTTATCAGTAAAATAGAATTATTTTACAGATAAATTCTAAAAATTAAGAGATTCTTTTCTGTGTTACTCAGATTCGGGTTAAGTAAGATCCCCCGTCTCTAAATAAATTAGATAAGAATTTCCCCGGCCCGAAAATTATTATTTTCCTGACTCGGAGCAAATCACACAAAACAATCAAAAATAGTATCGAAATAATCAAATTATTTTTATAGTGCACAGAAAACACAAAATAGTGTAATTCTGTCAGTTCTGTAACATAGTCTAGAATTTGGGGTGTTACAATACTCCCCCTCTAAAAAGAAGTTTCGTCCTCGAAACTTGACACACTTAAATAAAAACAGATACTGAATTAAGATTTTCAGCATGTTCTTCGAATTTCAAAAATAAGTCAAAATATTGCCAATAATGACAAATTTGGCTTAGTTAGGAAAGAACGATCCTATTTATTTGTAACTATCGCAAAAACATCCTTTAATATTCAGGTAATAATATTAAATACTCATATTGTCTGTAATGCGTCCACAAAACTGTTTCATATATCAAGTTTTCTTTTAATCGCACCATATTTGGTTCTATGACATAAATTGAATCAAGAATAATCCTTCTTAATTGAGATACATGAAATACATCATGAAGGTCATAAGAAAGTAATAAGACTATTCGGTAGGTTACCAGATTAGTTCAACAAAGAATTTGAAATGGTCTAATAGATTTTCAAAATGAACATGGTCCAATAATTTTAGAATGAACTTTCTGGATTCAAATCCAAAAATCTCAGATCAAGGAAACACTAAAATTGCATTGTATGAATCTAGTAGGATATGGTTGGAAAATAACCAATCCATTTATAAAGTCAGGCTATCAAATAGATGTACTCTCAATTAGATGTAATTTTAGACAACCAAATCAAATCAACAGAAAAGATTTGATATTCAATAGATATAGGGTAGAATTAGAAAACTTGAGTATAAACAACAAGTTTAACAAGAAGAGTAGAAATACTCCGATCACACTATAACGAAGACATGGATAAGTCAACTTGATCTACTCAGTCTATTTGAAAAAGAAATAGACAAGCCAGATCAATAGAAAAGTTTCAAACTCCAATAATAATAAGATAGTTTCAAACAGACTGGAGTAGTAATAACAAGTTTAGAAGTTGACGTAGTATTATGAAAAGAAACAAAACACAACTAACCCCAAAAGATTTACACAGTCACAGATCACAAGAGACTGGGTTACCTTACGCATTATACAGTACAGTTTTAACATTATCCTCTATGGTACAATTTCCTCGCTCCTTAAGTTTTTGTATTTGAACGTTCTCATTACACTCTCTACACCGGCTCTTTCTTCTTCTTGAGATTTTGAAATACGTGTATCACTAATGGAAAGTTCCATCTTCAGTTGATCACAATCTCTGTAGAATGTCCAGGCTTCCCACATCGATAACAAATAAACCCTTTATGCTGACAATCTTTGGTGAGATGATTTTTCCCACACTTGAAACATTTCATGGTTGATGCCACAGTCTGACCAAAATCATTGCCACTAGTACTCCCCCTCTTTGCTCATTGTTGCTTCCCCAATGGTCGTACATATTGCTTTTGTTGAACTTGATCGACCTTACACTTCCTCCCATCTTGGATTATCGAAGGTTCTAAGTTACAGCTTCTCGCACCCGATGGCTGCTCTAATCCTAGTAAGCTATGAAGTTCGATTATCAGTTCCTGCTGCTGATCGATCATCTGTCTCTGTTGTACTGCTACTTCAATCATCTTTTGCATCACACTTCTAGCTGCGGCTATACGATCTTCATCGCGTCTCGCATCCACATGCTCATGTTCGCTACGTTCCATTATCTTTCTTCAAATATAAACAAAATCAAAACACAACGAACTAAACGTAACTATTTCACACAACATTGTCTCCTTTCGGAAACCAAAACATATCTCTGTGTTCAACATCAGAGATTCACACAGCATAAACAAGACAAACCTACCCACAAACCCAAAAGACTCTAACTTGGGCTCTGATACGAACTAATGTAACACCCTCCTTAGGGTGCCACACTTCATGTTACTCAATTACCAAATTACCCCTTCATTGGAAAATCGTGCTTGTAATATAAATACGAGTTATAAAATTTCTTGATGATAGTAAGATAAACCTAGTGGAAAATAAAAACATTACAACAACATCATAAATAATATACATCATATATATAAGAGTCATAGTACTGTCATATTTTAATGTTTACAACTAGACTCTCAAAATATTTAAACTTTAATTTAAACTAACATACTGCCTAAGTATTACTACACAGCAGAACCTTCAGACGGGTCCTCCTCAGACTCCTCAGAAGATAGAAGTCTGACTTGACGCGAAGTCCTATGGATAGGTATTCGCGCAGACAACACTATACTAGTTGCACTCATAATACGATAGTATACTTCCCAATACTGTCTAATTAACAATGGGAACTCTAAGTATCAATATTCACACTAATGTCCAAGATGTAGCGTACTCAATCTCATATACACAAGGAAATAAGACTCCTCCATCACTTCAAAACTCAGCATCCTCAACAGGAATCTGCTCTTCCTCAGCTTCTTGCTCAACGTCTTTAAAATTATAAATACAATATAGAATAGACATACAAAGAGGTGAGATCACCTACGCTAATACCAATATGGTAGCAATGAAGATAAACACATATAATATCTCATATCAGCACATCACACATAATCACAATTATGTCACCAATATCATTTATCATCATAATTCACACAATAAGTCATAATTACGATCATGTCCTTATCAACATTCAATTATTAAATAATTCGATTATCATAAACAGTAATTACGATAATACTCTTAGTATCTCTGCATATGCACCTAGACTCAATTTCCTACTCCATGGAGCTACAACTCAGATTGGAAAGAGTGATCGTAAAGATCTGTCTGCACTATATGCCTCGGACCACGTGCTCAATTTTTGCATATCTAGCATATGCACCAGTCTTTATCAAATCTTGATTACGGATAGTGTCTCGGTCCGGATCATTGGTGTGTTATATCGGTCTAACTCACGTACAGAAGAGCTACCAACTGCACATTGTAGGCAACCCGCACCCCAATGCCCCCAAGGTCAACCAAAGACCTACACTACGCATATCGCACCCACTCAGGAGGTGTATTCTCTCCTTCCTAGGCAAATAGCCTTATCCAGTCCATCGGACCTTTTCATTGCATATACAAATGCACCTTTCTCAATTCAATTCATTCTATCATATTCTCAATTAAATTTTCTTTACCTCAAGTTCGGGGTCCTCATATTGGCCCAACAGTGTCATTACTGTAATTTCATTGCGGAACCATATTTTTCACATTTTCTCAATCGCGCAACAGTTCTATTGCATTTTCAAATCACGTATCAATTTTTCATCGTTTCTCAATCGCATAAAATATTTTTCACACGTTTTAAATCAAAAATACTATTTTCCTCATTTAACACCAAAATTCAACTTCATTTTTCATATTTGCATAATAACCCCTCAAAGCATAATATTTTCTTTATAATCCTCATTTAAATAATATTTTCACAACAGTCCCTCATAAAATTCACATTTACGAAACAGTCCCTTGTAAAATTCATATTTACGAAATTATCCCTCATAAAATTCATATTTCCAAAATAGTCTCTCGTAAAATTTATATTTCCAAAATAGTCCCTCATCATATTCATATTTCTGAAATAGTCCCTCCAAAACAAAATATTTACGTTTTCGGCCCTCAAAAATTATTATTTACAATATGGCCCTATTAAAAATGAAAATTACTATATCACCCTTCTAAAATTCATATTTATAATAATTCATTTTCCCAAAAATTATTTTATTTTGCTACACTCAAATTTGTCCCAAATTCATTTAAATCTCTCAATTCTCATTTTAATTCATCAGTTTGTTTACATTCGATTATTTTCCCACAACTTTCAAACTTGTTCAAATTCATTTCTTTTTCATTTAAATCCTTCATTTTCAATTGAATCTCTCATTTTCAGGACTTTGGTCCTTTCTAGCCTAGTATGGACGTAAGCCTCAAGCTCTTTAAAGCTCTCATAAAATCGGTTCATCACATTATTCACATCTTACTTTACTCATACACTTTCATGCACACAATATCATACATACAAACATATATCAAAGCAATAGACATAATATCACACATGCAAGCACAAAAACACAACCATACACAACACAAAACACAATCAAATAGCATCAAACAATCGGTGAAGAAACCTTATGGATTTTTCCATTGTACAAAACCATCCCCACACCACCAAAACTTGGTTGGTGAGGTTAAATCTCCCTCTTACCTCTTGAAGACAAGCTTTTCAAGCTCCTCTCCTTCTCCTTGATTTCGTACAAGGCACAATCAATTCCTAACAATTCTAAAACAATTAGTAAAATCACAAACAAAGTTTAATAATAACAAACCATGGAACAAACATGGTTTAGAAAATCATAAACATGAATTTAAACCAAAGAAATCAAGGTTTACCTCTAGGGAAGTAAGATAGAAGTGAGTTTTTGAGGCACTTAGAGTGGGATTTTGGGAAAACTTACTAAATGGAAAGTGTTTCAAATGGTGTTTAGCTTTAGGAAATGATGAGAATAAAAATTATAGATGAGTGATGGTGTTCGTAGGGTACTTGGCCGAACCAATGGAGAGAAAAGGAAGAAAAATCATGCTCAGGTTCGTGGAATTTGAGAGAAAGAGATGGATACTTTTTGATGTGAGAGAAAATATAATTTATGATAGTGAAATTATGAGGCGGCTGCCGTGGGATAAGCACAGGAAAAAAATTTAGGATTTACTTGAAGTAAAATATCCTATTCTGAGTGCACCTGCTATTCCACATGGCTTACGTCATTCACTTGACTTTCAAGGCTTTTGGATTGTTCAAGAATCATGTAGAACCTCCTCCAAGCTGCTGCATGGCGGTGAGTTTCAAGGGCAATTTTCGATGAAATTAACATAACAGAATACTGTATGATGAGAGAACATTATTTCCCAAGTATGGCCAAAAATCAAGTGTTGTCGGATAAGCATTCTGTCGAATGATAATTCTGTCAGACGAATATTAAAAACTGTCGGATAAACTAAAAAGGTCAACAGAATTCCCAATTCGTCGGATGGGTGTTAACGTAGAAGAAATTTTCAAATTGTCGAACCGATAAAATTACTATATGATTAGAAATTCAAATTCGATGAATTTTGACATTAGAGAAGTTTCTTTACTGAATGACTAGAAAATCTTACTCGACGGTCATTAGCATCACAACTCGACACTCGACGGTCATTAGCATCACAACTAGATGAACATTATCATTCTATTTCGACGAACATTGGTATCCTCACTCGACAGAAATTAACATTTTCACTTGACGAATTTTAACATGGTACCAAATAGTCAGAAGATCAAATTCGACAAATTTGAACAGAAGTTCAAATTCGACAGATATGGCATTGTTTCAGAAGGTCTAATTCGACGGATAATGTTTGTCCAACAATGAGCAACTTTTGACATAGAGTCGTGTTCGACAACGAATAGTAGTACTATTTATCATTAGTTAGGTCGATTACATATCAGTCATCTTCATTTTTAATTTACAGAATCGTCTGACAAGATTGAGAGAAAAGGAGAACCAAATTCACTTTTATTGACTGATTCTCTGCTAACAGCAATGTCCATCATTTTGTCGAATCTGAGGACGTCTTCCATGTTTTGAATAGATAGTCTTTGTCAAAAAAGACAAACCTTGGTCGAAATAGATAATCTTGGTCGGAAGAAACAGCAATAACAGCCAAAATCTTTGATTTCTGATTCAGAAACTGAGAATCAGCTTCATTCGATTTTGAGGTATTTTGGGTTCTGTCGAACTACAGGTTAATGTTGTCGAGAAATGCTCTGAAGGTGTCGAATTCAACTCACTACTTAACTTATGCTTACATTCAGTAATTAAATCTGACGGGATCAAAATGTTAGGAAAATTTCTTCAAGTGTTTGGATCTTGTCCAAATTCTGTCGGTATCAAGACCTTTAAAAATCTTGGATTGTCGAATGAGTTACATGAGATTGGTCTTTTAGATCCCTATAATACTTGAGAGAAATCGGATCAGTATCGACAAGAATGTATTCATAAAATTATAGTTTTGTTTGTCGAAATAGGCTTGTCAAAAATAGACTTGATTGTCGAAATAGGCTCGTCGAAAATAGACTTGAAATGAAAACCGTTAGGGAAAATGTTGAGGAACTTCGATCAGGTTGGGATTCTAGAATTTTTTTGGTCGGTTGATTATTTTGGTCGGTTCTGGTCGGATTGGGATTCCTGGCCAAATGCTTTCTAAACTGGCCAAATGCTTTCTTTTAGAATATAACGAGGTTTTGGAAAAATATGTCAAATTTGGGTGACTTATATTCAGTTTTTGGTCGGTTGATTATAATGGCAAATTAAACTATACTAGGTCAAATAATTCATAGCAATAACAGCTATGCATAAAGCAACAGATATTTATCAGTAAAATAGAATTATTTTACAGATAAATTCTAAAAATTAAGAGATTCTTTTCTATGTTACTCAGATTCGGGTTAAGTAAGATCCCCCGTCTCTAAATAAATCAGATAAGAATTTTCCCGGCCCAAAAATTATTATTTTCCTGACCCAGAGCAAATCACACAAAATAATCAAAAATAGTATCAGAATAATCAAATTATTTTTATAGTGCACAGAAAACACAAAATAGTGTAATTCTATCAGTTCTATAACATAGTCTAGAATTTGGGGTGTTACAAAAATGCTACAATTGTGGAAAAGACCACTTAACGAAGAAGTGTACGATCAAAGGAATTATTTGTTTCAGATGCGGGAAGCCCAGACACATTTCTAAAAAATTGTACACAACCAGAGACGGAGCCTTCTTTTAGTAATGCACCTGTTTCAAAATCTCAAACTAAGGAAGGAGTCAATACAAAGAGCGGAATGGAAGCGTTCAAATATAAGGACTTAAGGAATAAGGAAGTTGTACCATAGAGAGTGATCCTAAAACTGTACTGTATAATTCACTAAGTAACTCATCCTTTTGTTGTCTTTGACTATATGAACCATTTGGGTTTATCTGTGTTTTTAATTCCTTTTGAATGGAATAGTGTTACTTCAACTTCTAAACTTATTATCATCACTCAGCCTGTTTAAAATTATCCTATTACTATTTTCGATTAGAACTTTTCTATTGATTTGGTTTGTCTATTTCACTCACAAATAGACTGAGTAAATCAATTTGGGCTAAGCATGATGCACTTATTATCTTTTGATCTGAGTATTTCTGCTCTTGTTGCTAAACCTATTGTTGCTATTCTAGTTTGATTGATTTACCTATTTCTATCAAAGATTGAATCTTTTCTATTGGTTTAATTTGTTTCTTTAAAATTCACATCTATTTGAGTTCATGATTTTATAAATGGATTAGTTATCTTCCAACCACATCCTACTATATTATTTCAATGAAACTTTAGTGTTTCCTTGGACTGAGATTTTTGGATTTGAATCCAAAAAGTTTGATTCTAAATTTATTAGACCATATTCAATTCCTTGTTGGATGAATCCAGTAATTTAACAAATAGCCTTATCACTTTTCTTTCTAACCTTTATAGTTTCTTCCATGAATCCTAATTGAGAAAATATATTCTTAATTCAAACCATGTCATAGCATCAGATGCAGTACAATTAGAAGAAAACTTGATCTATGAGACATTTTCTGTTAAGATTAAGAATAGGCAAGTGAAATAACTTATATTGGTGAAGAAAATCTGGAACGATGTGATGAGAGATGCAACATGGGAACTAGAAGACCAAATGAAGGAAGTCGTTGTTTGCTTCAACATCGTATTACGTTTTGATTATCATCAATTTTACGTGAAGATAGAAAGATGTTCCACGATAGTTTTTCAGAAGTGTTATAGTTATTATGAGCATTTATTAATACCGTTCTAAGTGACAAGTGCTTTTATGAAATTCATGAATTATATGAATATGATCTTTCTTTCCCATCTAGGCAGATTTGTCATTATCCTTATTGGCGATATTTTGATCTATTCTCGAAATTCGAAGGAGCATGCTGAACATCTCAATATGGTTTTTCAAATTCCGAAGAAGAAGAAAAGTTTATACGCGAAGTTGGTCAATTGTGAATTTTGATTTAAGGAACGATAGTAACGTATACATCAAGGCAGTGGAACATGCATGAGAAGAGTTATTCAATTCACGTTTTGGAGTTTTGCGATAGTTGTATTGCGTGGAAAATTTGGAGACATTTTCTTTATGGATTAACCTACAATGCCTACAATAATTTCAAGAGCTTGGAGTACCTATTCAATCAAGAAGGACTTGGATACGAGGAAGAGACGATAGTTAGAATTTTCAAAGGGCTATGATTTTCAACTTTAATGTTATTCCAGAAAGGCAAATGTCGTGGCAAATACCCTAAGTAGAAAGTGTGCTTAGTATATCTGCTACGATGGTTAAGGAGAACGAATAGATAGATCAATTCAAGAATATGTGATTGTCTGTAGATTTGTTTGAATACAATTACTTATACGAATAGTCTGATGAAGGAAATTCGAGAGAAGCAACAATGTCATCTAAATTAACGTAACTAGAAATGCTACGTGGGAGCTGAAAGGCAAGATAAAGATGTAATGTCCTTTTTGTTTTTGTATGTAAGAGAAATTTCGAGGACGAAATTTTTTTAGAGGAGGAGAGTTGTAACACCCCGATTTTTTATTTTTCTTGAAATAAATGAGTTTTATAATATTTATGAGTTTTTTGAATTTTTGGGAATTTTTAATTATTTTGAATATTTTAATATTATTTTGATTATTTTAATATTATTTTTGAAATATATGCGCAAATTTCATTTTTTCTGAATATATATGAGTTTTATAATTTTTATGATTTTTGAAAATTTTTGTGAAATTTTCTGAGGTTGTGAATATTTTAATATTATTTTAAGTTGTATGTATGTTTGAGACGGGCCTGGAAAAGTAAAATTTTTTCTTGGACCAGAGAGTTTCAGACTATCAAGGTGGGATCGGGGGATGTTACTAAACCTGAAACCGAGAATAGTTGACGGAGATTTCTTTATCTGAGTTTTCTATTACCCACTGTGTAATAATAGCAATAGCTATTGTCTATTGGGTAATATCTGTTAGAAAATATCTAAGCAGAAAATATCTAAGTTGTAATTATGAACCATCATTACTAAGCTTTATGACTAACTAATAGGAATTGGTTAAACATAGTGGCTTGGACTTTGCTATGAACCGTCAGATGGAAAACTTGATGAAAAAGCCTTAGATCATCACCATTGATCTAATCAATGGTGTGAGAACAAACTTGATAAAGAAGCTTATGATATCCACCTTAGATTTAATCAATGGTTAGGAGATGAAGTTAATTTTAATGGTTAGATTTGTTAGTTGAGAAACTAGGTAATCTAACTTAATTACCCTAATAGCTTAATTAGTAACTAAATAAACTAATTTAGTTGCTAAATAATTAGAAGCTAGTTACTAAATAAATATCTAAATTATTTAGAAACATGACTTAAGCATGACATATACAATGATCTAATCAAGTAACTAAGTAGTTAAAATGTAACAAAATATCCTAAATAAATTAGTTTAAATGCAACTAGATGAAATAATTAATTAATCCAAGTGTAACTAGAAGTTAGAATGAAATCAAACTTAATTACTACCCTCCATGAATCACACGGCCAACTTGGCCATTCTAGCATATTCTTGAATTTTCCTAATGACCAAAGGATGGCTAGCTTATGACTTAAGCCATGTGATACTCAAGCTTAGAAGTTAAGTCTTTCACTTCTCTTTGTGAAATACTTAGACGGCCATGCACTACACATTTGGCTATTTCATTTTCATTTCCTATCAACTTTGAGACTTAAACTTTTCTATCCATTCGCTCTCATCCAAAGAAAACCAAAGAACTCCATCCTTTTTCTCTAGTGAAGCTCACGGCCTCCACCCACCAAACAAACCTCCACACTTCTATAATTTCATCTCTTCATACTTTCTAAACCCAAACCTCATTCTAAACACTTTTTCTTTAGTGAGTTTTGTCTAAATCTCTCTCTAAGTGCTTCAAAAATTAAGCTTTGATTTCCTACATCAAAGGTAATTTCTTGAATCTTTGATCCTAAGTTGGATTTTTGATTTTCTAGACCATGATTGATCCATGGTTCTTTGTTCTTAAGCTTTGTTTATGACTTTAAAATTTGTTTAAGTTTGATTAGGGTTTTCTTTGGGTCACACGAAATCAAGAGGAGGAGAAGCTTAAAGTTTATTGTCTTCCTTGAGGTAAGAGGGAGATTAACCTCATCAACTATGTGTTGGTGGTGAGAAAATGGATTATTTGAAGTGAATAAATCCATTCACTTGATTCTCTATGCTTTCTTTATTTGTGTTTGATAAGTCTTTGGTTCTGAAAATATGCTTGCATGTATATTTAATATGCTTATAGCTTTGATAGTATACTTGTCTATATGAATTTGAAAGCATGATGATACTTGTGTAATTTAGGATGTGAATCACATGAAGGAAATGTGTATGAAGGTTCCAAAGAACCTATGAGGCATTCGGCCTCCACACCACAAAAGGGGATCAAGGATCCTAAATTGTTTTCCTAATTAAGGATTAATTGGCTTTGTGACAAATAATTAAATCAAGAGTTTTTATAAAGAATAAATGATAGAAAGAAATAAAGAATGAATTATAAAACATATATATATTTCGGCCAAGATGCCAAAATCAATAAATTAGATCCAAATTTATTTTGTTAAGTGTAGATTTAGGTGTTTTATATGGTAAGAAATTAATTTACTAGACTTTGAACTTAAATTTAAAGTAATATGCTTTTTAGAATTAAATTTGCATAATTAAGTTATACGGTAAAATAAATACTGATACTTGAAATTTATTGACGTATAGCTCACCCTATGGGTTTTGAAGCGCGTTAGAAAATTTTGAGCTGTAATATCTCAAGTAAAGTAAAGAAACACAATTTTCTGGGAAACAGTAGAAATACTGATTTTTAGAAGGACTATATTGAAAATATTCTTTAAAGAGAGACTATATTGAAAATATTATTTGAAAAAGGACTATTGTGAAATTATTATTTGAAAAGGGACTATTGTGAAATTATTATTTAAAGGACTATTTTGAGAATATTATTTAAAAAATGACTACTTTGGAAATATTATTTAAAGAGAGACTATTATGTAAATATTATTTTTTAGAATGACTATTATGTAAATAATGAAAATAAAGTCAATTTTTTGTATTAAATGAGAAAATTCTTATTTTGGACTTAAAATATGTTAGAAATATTTTATGAGATTGAAAATACATTGAAAAATCTTTACGTGACTCAAAAATAGTAATTTTAAGCTACGCGATTGAGAAAATGCGATAAAATATTTATGCGATTTAAAAAATGATGAAAAATCTTTACGCGATTTGAAAATGTTACAAAAATATTACGCGATTGTGAAAATGCGATTGAGAGGAACAATGAGTTTTGCTGTAGGGCCGAGGTACTGGACCCGAGTGGATCATTGGTATTATGTAATTGTATGGGCGGTTATATAATATCATTGATACTAATGACATTAGACAATTGTATGGGCGGTTAATTTCATACCATTGGGGACGGTTCAACGGTGTTTGACCTGGTTATGTTGAATAATGAGATCGCCAAGTGATGGCGTGTGAATATGAAATGTTGTGTGATTAATGACAGTATATGTATTTGGATCATATGGAATATTGTGTGATTAATGACAGTATGTGTATTTGGATCATACATCATGCATAGAAAAGCATATTCGCTTATTGATTAAGGCTATGTGCCTAGGAGATTGATTTACACCTAAGTGTGTGTGCGATGGTCGTAGTGTAGGTCAAATATAGACCTTGGGGACGTCGGGGTGCGGGTTTTCCACAATGGCTAGTTATTAGCGCCTCTGTGCCGTGGATCAGACCGATGCAAACACACCGACGATCCGGACCGAGACACTATCACTAATCACGATCTAATGTAGAATGTCTTGTCCAATGCCTAATGTACATTTTGATAAATTGATAAATTATAACACTTTTGGCCACGGCAGCCGAGTGACAGACATATCTTCTGGATCTTCTCTCCGAAATTGTGTTTAGCTCCATGGAGTAGGAATGAGTCAGTGTGCATATGCATAGTCAGCATTTATACTGTTGTGATATGGTATTTTGTGAATAATATGATTGTGGTGTTATCATTATGTCTGATATTGTGTTTTCAAGTTTATTGGATTATTTATCTTTTAAATGCTATGAAATATATTTGTTGGTTTTATATTATTCTATGGACTGTGTGTATGGAACAACGTTGTTGTTCGTATCCTTTCTTTACTGTCATACTAGTATTGATGTAGGGGATCTCACCTATTTGCTATATCATTCTGTTTGTTTCTATTTGTATGCCTACGTTTGTGAAGACCAAGATGGCTGCAAGGAGGAATTTCTCTAATTATATGCAAGCACAGTTCCACGATGGCATTGATGCCTGGCATGTCGACTCAAATACTGAATGTTTTAGTTATATAGGAGAGGTGACTCTATCCCAGAGTGATACCTACCATGGAAACCCTTCTATTACATATAACGCTACTTGTGTACATGTAAAGTTTTCCATGCCTATTGTAGAATTATGGGATATTGCTCACCGTTTGCCCAGTGAAGACTTTACGGAGTCAACTGCTCGGACTCCTATCCAAAGAAACACATCCCGATCAGAGAACGTGCCTTTAAAGGATCCGGGAGAGGATCAGATTCAGAACGTTACTCTCCAGGTGTTTTGGCTTGGGCTAGGTCGAGTTGTTATATGGTAATTAAATGTTGCTTAGAATACGTAAGTCTTATGTAATGAAGATGTTATTAAGTTATGTTATGTATGAAAAATATAGTTTGTACAGTTCTTATATTTTATGTTTTTCTAATTTAGTAAAGTTTATGTTATGCGTGAAAAAGAAATTTTGAAACCTGTATTTAAATGATATTAAATATTTTATAACTTGGGTAATTAATTATAAGGAGTTGGTATGAATGTGATACCCTTTGGATGGGGAGTTACGGATGCTAACTCTTCATGTATGAATTGTTCTTTACATGATAATGCACCCACACCTTTATCTTGCTCATCATGTAAAGCATTTGAAAATGAAGTTGAGGATTTGAAAAATACTCTTGCTAAATTTAGTTTAAGAAGAGACAACTTGAATGTGTTGCTAGGGAAAAATAAAGATGTGCTTACCAAAAGGCCAGTTTAGGATATAATCCTAATAACCAACAAAAGTTTCACAAGAATCTCTTTGTTTCCTCAAGTACATCAAGTAACCACTTTATCAAATGCTTTCATTGTGGGAGAAAAGAGCATAGTGTCTCAACATGCAATGTTAGGAATAACATAAGCACCAAGGTTGAGACTAAAATGGTTTGGGTCCCTAAGGGCACCTTGTCTAAATCTAACACACAAGGACCTAAGAAAATTTGGGTATCAAAGATTAAAACCTGAATGTGCATTGTAGGTGTACTTGAAGGCCAAGAGCTTAATTGGTATTTTGATAGTGGTTGCTCCAAGTACATGACTAGTGATGGCTCTAAGTTTTCCTTCCTTGTCCCTAAGAAGAATGGACAAGTAACATATGGTGACAATAACAAAGGGAAGATCCTTGGAATTGGCAAAGTTGGTAAAATCTCTTCCTTTTCTATTGATAATGTTTTACTTATTGAAGAGCTTAAATATAATTTGCTTAGCATTACTCAGTTATGTGATAAAAGAAATAGAGTTATATTTAATTCTAATTATTGCATAATTAAAAGAAAAGATGATAAGCAAGTTAAGTTTGTGGGTTATAGGGTTAATAACATATACATGATTAGCCTTGATGATATATCCTCAAATAATGCTAAATGCTTTATGAGTAAAGAAGATGATTCATGATTATGGCATAGAAGGATTGCTCACATTCACATGGATAACTTAAATAAGTTGGTCACAAAAGAGCTAGTAATTGGACTTCCAAAGCTCAAATTTGAAAAAGATAAACTTTGTTATGCATGTCAAAAGGGAAAGTAAGTAAAAGTCTCTTTTAAAGCTAAAAATGTTGTTTCAACTACTAGGCCTTTACAAATGTTACACATGGATCATTTTGGTCCTTCTAGAACTATGAGCTTTAGTAGGAATTATTATGCACTAGTGATTATGGATGATTTCCCTAGGTTCACATGGACATTATTCCTAATTCACAAAAATGATGATTTTCAATCATTCAAAAGATTTAACAAAGTTATCCAAAATGAAAAAAAGGTGTTTACATTACATCCATAAGAAGTGATCATGGTGGTGAGTTTGAAAATCATGATTTTGAAACCTTTTGTGATGAACATGGCATTGAGCATAATTTTTTTGCCTCTAGAACTCCACAACAAAATGGCTTTGTAGAAGGGAAAATTTGATCTTTAGAAGAAATGGCAAGAACTATGCTCAATGAGGCCAACTTTCCTAAGTACTTTTAGGCGGATGTGGTAAATACCGTTTGTTATGTTAAGAATAGGGCCTTAATAATGCCAATTTTAAAGAAAATCTCCTATGAGTTATACAAGGGAAGAAAGTCAAATGTTTCACATTTTCATGTTTTTGGATACAAATGCTTTGTTTTAAACAATGGAAAGGATAACTTCAAAAAATTTGATGCTAAGTCTGATGAAGGAATATTTCTTAGCTATTACATGCATAGTAAAGCTTTTAGAGTTTAAAATAAAAGAACTATAACCATAGAAGAGTTCATTCATGTTACATTTGATGAAACTAACCCAAATGACTCAAGAAAGGACTTGGTTGATAATGTTGCTGAAATCTTGTCAAGAACACACTTGGAGAACCAAGAGAAAGAGGCTAAGAAGCAAGAAGAAAGCTCATTTGACCTCACAAGGCAAGAAGATTCACAAATCATGGATCTTCCTAAGGAATGAAGGACATCAAGATGTCATCCTCTTGACAAGGTGATAGGTGATGTATCAAAAAGGGTAACCACTCGAAACTCTCTTAGAGATGCATGTAACCATATGATTTTTGTCTCTCAAGTTGAACCTAAAAGACATAAATGAGGTCATTAATAATGAACATTGGATCTTGGTCATACAAGATGAACTAAACCAATTTGAGAGAAATCAAGTTTGGGAGTTAATTTCAAGGCCCAATGATCATCCCATAATTGGCACCAAATGGGTCTTTAGGAACAAACTTGATAAAATAGACTTAATAATAAGAAACAAAGTTAGGCTTATTGCTAAAGGTTATAATCAAGAAGATGACATAGATTATGAGGAAACATATGCTACTATAGCTATATTAGAGGTCATAAGAATGCTACTTGCATATGCATGCATCATGGATTTCAAACTTTATCAAATGGATGTTAAAAGTGCTTTCTTAAATGGTTTTATATAATAAGAGGTGTATGTGGAACAACCTCCTGGTTTTGAAAACTTTGAACTGTCTAACCATGTTTTTAAATTAAAAAAGGCTTTGTATGACTTAAAACAAGCTCCTAGAGCTTAGTATGAAAGGTTGAGCAAGTTCCTTTTTGAAAAAGGCTTCTCTAGAGGAAAGGTTGACACTGTAACAACCTAATATTTGCTACCCAAATATATCATCATATAAGTGAATAACCCAATATTGACCTTGCTATTACCAAAATACGTCAACATCTAACCCATATCATTCATACAAAATGAGTAAATATGGAGAGCCACGATAGTAAAAGTTATATATATACATCACCGCCTCAAGGCATACTGTTATACATAACTTGAAACCACTAAGCAAATATAAAACAATTACATATGCTCATTTCAAAATAGCATCTATACTATGCTAATCCTCATACATCTTCTTCTTCCCTTTCGAAGGACTCGCGCTTGGATTTACATGGTAACACAATCAGGGTGAGAAAACATATCATAGTAGAAGTATTCTAATACCAAGTATATATACATCAATATATATATATATATATATATATATATATATATATATATATATATATATATATATATATCCAAACAGATAATATTCATAATTATCTCGTTGATACTTTAATAAGAGAAGAAACAACTCCTCATTTCAACAACACGCAATCGCCCATACAATTGCAATGCATGAAAATGTCATGATAGCAACCGCCCATACAATCGCCATGTTATGCTTAATTATGACTAATGATTATGTCTATGCAGATTCCTAAGTATGAAAATGCATAATGCATGATACCACATCCAGGACTCCAATCCCATGGCAATGTCATGAATGCATGAAACTTGAACAAAGTAATGGAAGTCTATAGTTTCATCAATAGCCTTGAACAAGTACTGGAAGTCTCATCCAGCATACATCATTATCATAGAGGAAGTCTCATCCCCCCCAGGTAGTGAAGTCTCATCAACTACATGGTTATCAATAATGAATAAGGAATTTTATCCTTTAATACTTCACTATATTAGGAAGGGTACAATGCGTCTTACCTGATATAGAACACACATTTTCACGGGGCCAAACAAAGCAAAGAGGATATTACTCACTCCCTTACTTTACAACATAGAGGGGATATTACTCACTAATCTATGATTCTCAATAATACAAAGAGGATATTATAAACCTCAAGGTATTTCACATACAATAGAGTTGGATATTTCTCACTAATCTATTGTACAAACACATAAAAAGGATATTACTCACCAATCTATGTTTCACAAATATCTCATGCAAAACAATTACTAATTACTTCTTGTAACTAGTTTCACAATTGATTTATATGCATTCCAAGTTCATTTCACAACACCTCATCAAATACTTATAAAAGTACTTCAATACTCTTAAAAGAGCAAACATGAATAATCCCAACACTTAGGAGAAACTCATTTCCTCAAATCCAACTTAATATACAATACGCATATAATCCTGCCTAATTATTCCATATAATTAGCACTACGAATCCATATGATTTATCACATTCTCACTTCATTAAATACTTCTACTAGTGTCTCAACATTCATTAAGAAGCATAAAGGAAGAAAACTAAGCCACTGGAATGATCCAGAGCATCAAACACAACTCATAGTTGTTCTCTGGCACCAACGTTGCGGTGTCCCCTGTTCCATGTTGCGGCGCCCAAGCCTCGAGTTCAAGTACTGGCAGGAAAAACTGCCAATGTTGCGGTGTAAACATTCAACATTGCGACGCACGTCCCCTATTCTTCCCAACGTTGCGGCATTCAAATTACAACGCTGCGGCATTCATCCTGTTCTTTCCAACATTGCGGCATTCAAAGTCCAACATTGCGGCATTCGTTATGTTCTTACCAACATTGCGGCATCAACAGAAAAACTCAAATTTTGCATAATTCTGCAGCTACAGGTTACTGTTCCATTGGAACTAAAACCACTTCCAATCACTAAAAATCTGTTTTCAAGTGATTTCCAACCTCTAATAAGGTCCAACTACACATATTAACTCTCAAACAACATCAATTTCACTTAAATCAACACTTATGAATCAAAATCTCAAACTTGACCTAAAGCCCCAAATATGACCTAGAGTGGGAATTAAGGCTCCAAATGATGAAAACTTCATCCTAACACATCAACAATTCAATTTCTAACTCAACCACACTAACTACATTAAGATTCAACTTATAAAACATCAAATCACCTCTCAAACCATCATTTTCTCTTCAAACTTCTCTTGAACCAAAAGAAAAGAATGAAACAAGCAAACAAATAGATTTCCCCTACCTCAAAATCTTGAAGATGAAAATGAAGCAAGGCCTTCACTTGGATCCTTTTCTTTGATGGTTGATTCTTCTCTTCCTTCTTCTTTCTTCTCCTTTCCTTCTCTTTCGCTCTTTTCTTTCTTTTCTCTTCTTTTCTTTTCATTTTCTATTCTATTCCTACCCCTCAAATATCCCCACCGTGGGATATTTCAAGAAGGGAAGTCTAATTAGACTTCACTTGGTTGGGTACCAAAACTCGATATGCTAAGAACACTTAGATTTCTCCAAATCTGATTTTGTAGCTTCTAACAAATTCAAAATAAATCCTGAGATTCATTAAAAATTCTGTTTCACCAAAAATTGATATTTCCATATCATCTATAGGTCAATCCTGTACTAAAATACACAACCAGTATACTTAAAAATGTCGAACTAACTCCGAAAATTCTCAAACTTTAACTGTAGCACAGTTCCCACCTTTGTGACTTGGAAACAAACTTTCCATATTTATTTCCACTAACTAAGCAGTTTAAGCCACTTCCAGAGTAAATAACAATTATATTTCTCACATAGTATTACAGCAAATTGCCTAAACGTGCTCAGAAAGTCACAAAATTACACAGACATGTTAAGTAAGTATTAGGCTACCTCTATAATCATATACAAGCCTAACATGACTTTCTAGGGTATTACAGACACTACTCTCTTCATCAAGCATAAAAAGTATGATATACTTCTTGTTCAAATATATGTTGATGATATTATATTTAGTGCTACTAATGAGTCTCTTTGCAAGGAGTTTGCTAACATTATGAAAATTGAGTTTGAGATGTCTATGATGGGTGAGCTCAACTTCTTCCTTAGTCTCCAAATCAAACAAACCAGGGATAGAACTTTCGTAAGTCAATCCAAATATTGTAAGGAGCTGCTCAAAAAGTTTGGAATGGATAATGCCAAGCATATGGTTACACCAATGGGCACCACTTGTTATTTGGACAAGGATGAATGAGGTAAATCTGTAGAAATCTCAAAATATAGAGGTATGATTGACTTACTCCATTATCTTATAGCAAGTAGACGGGATATTATGTTTAGTGTGTGCATGTGTGCTAGATTTCAACCAAATCCTAAAGAATCACACATAAGTATTGTAAAAAGAATTATGAAATATTTAATAGGCACTACACAAATAGGCTTGTGGTACCCTAAAGGTGTCTGATTACGCTTAAAGAATAACACGGTAATTGTAGTATAGCTTTGGGGTGTCGATTCCACAGAAAGACAAACTAAAAGAATAACTAAAGAAACAAAGAAACAAAAGAAAACTATCAAATGAAAAAAAATTTAATTTAAATGCAAAATTAAGTAAAGCAAAATAAAGCAAATTAGGTTCTATACTAGATGTAAGGTGACTAAGGTTCAGAATCCACCAAGATTAATTTTAACATTAACTATACTAAATTATTTTACTCACATAATTTAACTCATGAACATCTAGCAGGAAGCATGTGCTTACAGAAAATATATCAATAAACTATTAAAAATAATAATTACATGTATGATAAAATTTTTCTAATTATTAGTAATTATTAAATCATCAAATATATCCCTAAAAAGAAAACACAATTGACATATAACAATTACCACTAATATTCAGATAATACAAATAAATTATTAAGTATGAAAAAAATATGGTGAACTCATCTTAACAATCATTCATATAATCTCGATGAAAAATAGAATCAATAAATATTAAATTTAAAAATTAAATAAAAACAATTCAACATAGTAATACCAAAATAATCAAAATTTTATCATTTCCTTAGTACGAAAAATTTAGGAAGATATAATAAAATTGAAACATAATAAAATTATCTCACTAATATTCTTCATTACACAAAACTCTGACTGTAACGTTGCTATCTACTGTTGCGTTGCGTTTCTCTAATCTGTTTCTCTACCTCCTTGAATGGCACTACTATTCTTCAATTTTTGTTGTGTGTACCGCGCTCCCTATTCTGTGCGGCTCAATCTATATAGGAAAATAATTATCTTACACCTCTTTTAGATGTATAAATATTATATATATTCTTTTTAAAAATGTATGATTGAAAGAAAAAAAGTGATAAAAAAATAAATATAATAAATAATATTAGATGAGGTATGAAAATAAATATATATATTATTTATGATAAAAATATAAGAGTTTATCTATATATAAGGTGCAATTCACAATTGTAATTTGAAGCTCATGGATCGTGGGCCCAGCAGCTTGACTTTTGGCTTAATATTGGCCTTTTAACTTTCCCTTCACGTGCTCCAGCTCATTTATTTCTTTCAATCTTGTTTTTTTTTTAAAAAAAATTATTTAGACTGCTTCCTTATTTGGACTTTGAATTTTTTTTCAAATCTGATTGGACTTTAACTAGCTCTCTACAAATTCTAAAATTAAACATAAAAATATATTTAGGAACATTTTAAAGTAAATAAAAATTTAATTTAAAAATACATATTAATTGTAATATTTTCTATTCACATTTTAATATTTTAGTCTAATAATAAAATATTTAAAAAGTACTTTCGTACATTCATCACACCCTAACTTACTTATTATTAGTCCCTAGTAATTTTTATGCAAAAGAGATTAAAGAGATTAAGAAAATGATAAAATGGCCCATTAATTCACACTTTCCAAATTCATATTTTAAAACAATCTTAGGAATTCAATAATCGTATCACAAGTAATCTACTTATAGCAGTCCACAGAGTGTGTGTGTTCCAAACTATAGTCATCTAACCAGAAGCTCTAATACATGCAATATCAAGAATATCTCAAGTAAAAGGTTCAACTTCATAACTTACGGATATAAAAGTGTTTTGTGCAAGGATTCACTCTATGGAGTTGATAATGGGTGTACACACACTCTCATGAGAAATTAGGCAATTATGTAGAAGCAACAAACAAACATTAATCTTATGATAGGAACACAAACAAATGAGACTTCCACCACTCCTTCCAAAAGCTTACTTAGGATCAGAACGGTCAACATAAAAGGTTGTAATGTGGCTTGGGTTTGGGGCTATATGAAAGAAAATGGAAAAAGGATTCAAAAAGACTTCTAAGTGCATACAAAGGGAATCTTATTAAATATCTCAGTAAATCACCCTTCTCACTTGATGTACTTTGTAACTTTTCAGATCATTGAATAACAATGGTTGTCTTTCTTCTTCCTCTTCTTGTTTTTTTTAACAATTTGATGAACAAACATACACCACTTTGATATTCTTGTCATTTCTTCCCAACTTTGACTTTTCTTTTTCTTTTTCTTTTTTTTTTCTTCCTTTTTTTTACTAAACTCAAATGAAAGAAAATAAAAATTCCACACTTACATACACTTGAAAGTAAAAAGGGTAGGAAAAATTAGTGTATAAGTTATACTCCAATGTGGAGAGGCATGGATGATGTGGGTATATGAAAAGAAAAGACTTTGTGTTTTTTTTTTTAGCTCAAAGTTGGTTACTAGGGGTCTATGATGGAAATGGTTTGCTTGAAAGGCTCAGACGTTAATCCTAAGTTGACCATCGTCATATCCTAAGTATATCCATCATCTTACCACAAACCATATGATGATGTTCTCAAAAGAAGTGTCCAATTCAACAGATCAGTGAACACTTATCACAATTTATTGCATTTGTAGGCTCTTAGTTCTCTCCAAAACTCACATGAATACTTAAGCAAAAGACTTCTCTAGCTACATGTGTCAAACCATCTTCTTACCACAAAGCTTGGATGAGTGCATTAGAGGTTATATGGGTGCTTCAGCAAAAATGATTATGGTAGGTTTGGTGAATTCACAAAGATAGCTATGAATGAAAAATAAGAACACGTGTGATAAAGATGCACGTGTGATGCAAATTGTTTTTTTAAAAAAAAATTATCACTTAGAATTATGCCACATAGTTCCACAAGCATTTTAAATACTGAATTTGCACTACCATCACCCCCTAACTTAAATGAAACATTGTCCTCAATGTTTCAAATTAAATCCAGACTTAAAATAATCACTAATATGCATTAAAGAAATTATTGAGACAAAAATAAACAGAATAATGGGGAGGAGTCATATACCTGAAATGTTAAGCGATTAAAAAGAGAAGACGAGAAGAGGATAACTACACCTTAACAATGGTTAGCAATGACAAAAAGAACAAAAACAAAATAAAGAAAAAATGAAATAAACAAGCACACAAACTAATTTTTTTTAAATTTTTTTTAAATTTTTTTTGTTAGTTGGCACTATTTACATTCTCATACAAAGGCTCCGAAATCTGGGAGGCACTAAAGCCGACTCAATAAAAACACAAACGAAATACTATAAACTAACCTCAGCTTTGGTAGTCAGGATAATCTACCAAAGTCTCTTCTATATCTAGATCCTTTAACTCAAGTTACGGCTTCAACCGCTGACCATTTACCTTCTTCCAAATTAATTTTATGAGCACAAACTAGAGGATTAAGACCTTTAATATCAACAATGCTCCAACCTAAAGCTGATTTATGCTCACTTAGGGTCCAAATTAACTTCTCACTTTGAGATTCAGACAATTCAGATGAGATAATAATAAGAAAAATATCACCTGGACCAAGGAAAGCATGCTTTAAACCCTTAGGCAGAGGCTTCAATTCAACTTTGGGTGCTTCCACACTTGAAGGAATTTGTTTTTCACCTTTCTCAGGTAACTCTTCAAACTTTGGTTGTCATGCCCGAGTGTCATAAGCCTGAGTTCTATCAAAAATAGCTCTAATATCAACTACATCAGATGGATCACTAATAGAATCAAACTAAGAATTAACAAGAAAATACTCAAGAGGATCAAAATTATGAGCTGTAGAAACTCCCTTATCCACGATTGAGTCAATCATGTATGCCTGGTGGCTCTTGTCATCATCTTCTGGTTGTTTTGCAATATGGAAAATATTAACCTCGAGAGTCATATTTTCGAAAGATAGCTTCATGAGCCCATTCTTGCAATTAATAAGAGCATTAACAGTGGCAAGAAAAGGTCTACCTAAAATCAAAAGAATTTTAGAGGTAGTATCAATAGTAGAGCTAGTGTCAAGGATTAGGAAATCCACAAGATAATAAAATTTATCAATTTGAATTAAAACATCCTCTACCACACCCCGAGGTACTCTGACTGAATGGTCAGCCAATTGCAATACCATAGTGGTTGGTTTGAGTTCTCCCCACCCCAACTGTAAATAAATAGAATATGGCATTAGATTCACGCTAGCTCCTAAATCTAGCAAAGCTTGCCCAAACTCATGATTTCTGATGCTGCATGCAATGGTTGGACAACCAGGATCTTTGTACTTGGAGGAATCCACTGCTCAATTAAAGCACTAACTTATTCTGTCAGGAACACTGTCTTCTTCACATGATGCTTCCTCTTAACTGTACATAAATCCTTGATAACCTTTGCATAAGTAAGAATTTGTTTAATCACATGCAGAAGTGGAAGATTAATTTTTACCTGCCTTAGTTTCTCAAGGATTTCATTGTTAGGATCCAGAATCCGCTTGCTTGATTTTAAAACTTAAGGGAATGGTACCTTAACAGGATTCTTTGCCACATCAGGTTCCTTGGGCAGCTCGGCATCAATACTATCTTGATTCTTGTCAACATCCTCTGAGTTGTTTATTCTTAGGATGTGTAACGATGTACCACTTTGTGTCACAATAGCATTCACATCCTTCAACTTCTCTTGCGCCATATGTTGACTATGGGGTGCAGACTGAGCTTGAGAAAGGAACTTACCTTGCTCATTCACACTTAAGGAGTTCATCAATTTGGACACTTAACTCTTTATCTCCTTGTTTTCTTCAACAACCTACGTAATCAAAGATTCAAACTTCTAGTTAGTCTTTCCTTGTTCCTCAATAAAAGCATGCAAAGTGTCTTCTAAAGGAATCCTAGAAGATGAAGATGCATGATATGGTGCAGGATATGATCTAGGGGGCTGTGCAGGCGGCTGGTTTTTAGACTTCCAGCTAAAATTGGGGTGATTGCACCACCCTGGATTATATGTATCAGAGAAAGGTGTAAAAGACTTCTTGTACATACTTAAGGCATTACATTATTCCTCATACATCCCACTTATCTCAGCAAATGTGGGACAATCTTGGGCAAGGTGATCCAGCCCGCCACTCACAAAACATAGTCCAAAAGACTCTACATGATTAGCCACATGTGTTGGCTTTATGTCCTTAGTCTTTAACATCTCTAGCTCCCTAGTGAGTATCTCAAACTTAGCCTTTAGGTTATCCTCTTCCCTAAGATGGTAGATTCCACCTCCATTTGGGTTTCTTGCAAGTCGTGACCTGTTTGTGCTCTCAGTAGCACTAGGTCCAGTCCAAGTATGGACTTTTTCAGCAAGCTTATTGAGGTATTCTATGGCCTCATCAGGATCTTTTTGAAAGAACTCACCATTGCACATCATCTCCACAAATTGGCGCTCTCTAGGTGTAAGTCCCTCATAAAAATAACTTACTAAGCGCCAATTCTCATACTCATGGTGAGGATACATACTTAGCAACTCATTAAATCTCTCCCAAGACTGATATATAGTCTCACTGTCCTTTTGTGCAAAGGAAGAGATTTGTCTTTTCAAAGCATTGGTCTTATGCTGGGGAAATTGTTTATTGAAGAAGGCTTGACTCATCTTATTCAATGATCCAATAGATTGTGGTTTCAGCGAGTATAGCCAACTTTTGGCTCTATCCTTCAAAGAGAAAGGAAAGAACTTAAGTCTCACAACATCATCAGTTGCATTTTGACTATGAAAAGTCACAACTACTTTCTCAAACTCCCTAATGTGCAAATATGGATTTTCATTTTTCAAGCCATGAAAAGTAGGGAGTAATTGTATCATCCATGTTTTAAAATCCAGTCGAGTAGTATTAGTTGAAAACATGATGCATGACGGTATAGCTATGCATGTAGGGTGGAGGTCTTGAAGGCTCCTAATGGGTTGATCTCTATGTTCACTCATTTTCTCAGAATCAGAAGTATCAAATAAATGAATAGAAAAATCAGACTCATACTCTGACTCAGACACAGGTTTATAAGCAAACTGACCCAAAGAGTCTCTCTACCTATTCATGCAAGGTAAGGAAAAATTCAACACTAAAAATAAAAATAAAATAAAAAAATACTACAAAAAGAAAAGAAAAGAAAATAAAGATGCACTAGATAATAGAGAGAATGAAGTTACCGCCTTTACAAACTGTTGAAAAGAAAAATTGTTTAGCAATTCTTTTACCGTCTCCTCAGCAATGGCGCCAAAATTTGATTACGCCCAAAGAATAACGCAGTAATTGTAGTATAACTTTGGAGTGTCAATTCTATAGAGAGATAAATTAAAAGAATAACTAAAGAAACAAAGAAACAAAAGAAAAATATCAAATGATAAAAATAAATAAATATTAATTTAAATGCAAAATTAAGTAAAACAAAATAAAACAAATTGGATTCTATACCAGATGTAAGGTGATTAAGGTTCATAATCTACCAAGATTAATTTTAACATTAACTATGTCAAATTATTTTACCCACATAATTTAACTCATGAATATATAGCAAAAAACATGTGCTCACAAAAAATATATTAATAAAATATTAAAAATAATAATCACATGTATGGTAAAATTTTTTTAATTATTAATAATTATTAAATTATTAAATATATCTCTAAAAAAAATTATAATTGATATTTAACAATTACTACTAATATTCAGATAATACAAATAAATTATTAAATATGAGAAAAATATAACTGATCTTATCTTAATAATCATTCATATAATCTAATAAAAAATAGAATCAATAAACATTAAATTTAAAATTTGAGTAAAAATAATTTAATATAGTAATATCAACATAATCAAAATTTCATTATTTTCTTAATATGAAAAATTTAAGAAGACATAATCAGATTATAACACAATAGAATTATTTCACTAATATTTTTCATTACACAAAACTCTGACTGTAACGGTGCTCTCTCCTGTTGCGCTGCGTTTCTCCAGTCTGTTTCTCTTCCTCCTTGAACGGTGCTACTATTCATCAATTTTGTTGTGTGTGGCCCGCTCCCCTATTCTGTGCGGCTCAATGTATATATAAGGTGCAATTCACAATTGCAGTTTGAAGCTCATTGATCGTGGGCCCAGCAGCCTGACTTTTGGCTTAATATTGGCCTTTTAACTTTCCCTTCACGTGCTCCAGCTCATTTCTTTCTTTCAATCTTGTTTTCTTTTTTAATTTATTTAGACTGGTTCTTTATTTGGGCTTTGAATTTTTCTTCAAATTTGATTGAACTTAGAATTGCTCTCTACAAACTCTGAAATTGAACAAAAAAATATATTTAGGAATATT
This sequence comes from Ormosia semicastrata, assembly GCA_029884595.1. Classification (NCBI taxonomy): domain Eukaryota; kingdom Viridiplantae; phylum Streptophyta; class Magnoliopsida; order Fabales; family Fabaceae; genus Ormosia; species Ormosia semicastrata. The sequence continues at coordinate 34,452,372 of JAQQTO010000063.1, forward strand.
TTAAAGTAAATAGAAATTTATTTTAAAAGTATATATTAATTTCAATAATTTCTATTCACATTTTATATTTTAGTCTAATAATAAGATATTTAGAAAGTATTTTCATATACTTATCAGTGTCTCATGTAGCCAAATTGGTTGTTCTGATTCTGATTTTGTTGAATGCAAAATGAATAGAAAAGAGCACTAGTGACACATGTTACTTGCTTAAAAGTTCACTAGTTTCTTGGCATAGCAAAAAATAAAATAGTATGACATTGTCTACAGCTGAAATTGAATATATTATAACTGAGAGTTATTGTACTCAAATTCTTTGGATGAAGAAACAACTTCTAGACTATGATATTAAGCTTGATCACATCCTTATAAGGTGTGATAACACTAATGCAATCAATTTGTCTAAAAATCTCATTTTGCACTTAAGAACAAAGCACATAGAAATAAGAAACCATTTAATAAGAGATCATGTGCAAAAAGGTGATTGCTTGTTTGAATTTGTTGAAACCACTAGACAACTAGCTGATATCTTTACTAAGCATTTGAATAAAGAAGCATTCTTTTATATAAAGAGAGAACTTGACATATTAAATCAATCATGCATCTAACTTTCGCTACATAATTTGTCATTTTGATACATAATTTTTCATTATGCTACATAATCTGTCATTTTGCTATATAATTTGTCACTTTACTGCATAATTTGACATTTTGCTGCACAATCGAATTCCTTGCATAATTAATTACCTTACTTTAGTTATTTTTGAATCCAATACTAATTTGAGCGTTAGAGGCTCCCATAGTTTGTTTTGCAGGTACTCCATCATGACTAAGTCCTCCAAATAGCTTAACATTCTCCAATTCAGTTTAAGTGGTTTGATCCTTGATAAATATAGTGATTTTGCAAGAACGTGTTTTGGTTGAAGAACTGATCAGTTTTTATGCCTACATGATGCTTGGAGTTGGTTTGGAAAGTTTTAGAAGTAGTTTGGATGTTTTGGAATTGGTCATCTGGTGTTTGAAGTGCTAAATCCAAGATTAGAAGGCTTGTAATTGATTACAGGAGCTTTGTAATCGATTACAAAGGCTCTGTCAAGCGTCCCAAGCAAAGTCAGAATGCTTGTAATCGATTACACCCATTCCAGAAAGCTTGTAATCGATTACACCCACTTTGTAATCGATTACAAGGAACCCATAATGCATGTAATCAATTACAACTCCAATGTAATCGATTGCAAGGGGGTTTACAAGGGGCTCAACGCGCACATAAGCAATTTTTGGTCTGCAACTCCTTTTCTTTCTCTACAGCCCCACAAAAACCTCTCCTTAGTTTCCCCTTTTCTCTCTCAATTCTTGCCCAAATCATATCATTCCACAACAATTTTACTCAAATTTCTCCTCTCTACCAAACCCATAACCTTATTCCATAAAAAATCCCCAAAATCATCCACTAATTTTCTCTCACGTTCGTCACTTTCTCTCTCTAGCCCTAACCCATGAACGTCCATAATTTCTCACTACTTTCTACCCTTCTTCCACCACTAAACACCATAAAACACCTTCCCTCCATTTTCCTTACACTTTTTACCTTTCATTTTACTCAAATAGCATAATCTTCAAAGCGCACAAAGAGACCAAGAACAGGGGTCTCAGTGGGAACGTCCTCTAGCGCTCTTCTACTCACTATTTCCGGGTTGGACCTCACATAACACTTCAACACCACTAAGAAAGCTGACTTCTCCCACAAAAACTTTCAATTAAGGAAGATTATCTCACCCAAGTATCTCACTAAGGACTTTTGCTCTAGTAAACCCTTAGAAAGTTTTAGAATGGTGGAGATGCTTGGTTTGATTGACTTTCTGAGTATTAAGAAAGAAATATACCCAGATTTAGTTAAGGTATTTTATGCAAATTTGAAATATGAGGATGATTGCCTAATTTCTGAGGTTAAAAAGAAACAGATTATTGTTACTAAGCATTTATGGTATAGATTGACTAAGTTGTCATCTAATGGTACAAACTTATGTGGTGGTGCGAAGCGTTTAGGAAGATGATTATGAACACAAGGCAACTTTGACCTCTTTGCTTAGATTTGGCTATGACATGCTTAGGGGAAACAGAGGGTTATGGCAATTAGGCTGACAATGGACAATACGGTGCGCCATTACCTTGTGGCTAGGGGATTGGTTCCAAGGGGAGGCAACTACTCCCAAGTCTCTCAGGGATGATATGCTGGCTTTGTAGGCTACGAATACTGACCAGCCAATCAACTGGGTTTACTACATTATTCAGCATATGTTGCAAGCGAGAAAGAAAGCACATGCCCTGCCCTATGCCATGCTAGTCACCGCTATTTTAGAACACTTCCACATTTCTTTGTCTGGGGAGACAAAGGATACTAGTTCCAAAGGGCCACAGTCCATTGGTCTGTATACTATGCAAAAGATTTAACTAAGGAAGATTGACAACAAATGCTACTATCTCTTTCATGGAAGCTATGGACACATTCCTCAAGAGGCTGAGCATGATAATGAAGAAGAAGGCTAGCAGCCTGCTCCTTCTTCAGCTACTTTGGAACTTCTACTCCAGGAGATGCACAGCTTACGAACTGGGATGGATCACATTGAGCAAAAGGTAGATCATCTTAAACTAAGGATAGATTATTCTGATCGAGAGTTAGCATCTATTCGATCTTTCTTGGAGGGACCAGGTTATGTACCGAGGAGAGATGCTAGTGCTCCCACCTCCTCTGCTGCACCTCCTACTCCCATATCATTTGTTGGTCCTTCTGGTGCTACAACTGGAGTCCCTGATGATAATGAGGAGATTCTTGGCTCTGAAGATGATCTTGACACAGATGACGATGATATGGATCTTGATGATGTGGCTGCTGACAGTGACAGTGAGGCGACTAAGTGACCATGGGGCTTAGTCATGATGTTCTTTTCTCTTCATCACATTTTGTCTAACCCATTTGCACTCTGTTACTTTTATGATTTTGTATATGACTCTGATTTTTGCTTTTAATGCTTATACAATCTGGTTATTTTGTTAATTATTATGCATCCTTTTGATGAGCTAATGACCGGTTATACTCTGATATTGATCTATTGATCTCCCCTATTATTTTGTTGACTAATTATTTGGGCTATATCATGCTAAAATGCTATTGAAATGTTGGTATTATTTGAGCTAATAAATGCTTATGTCTTTTTGATAAAGCCAACGGGGGATAGATTATATAACATATACCTTGCATGAGTACAGGGGAGTTTTTACATTCTTTTACATGCAAATTTTTTTGTCTCATCTCATGCATAAACTACAGGGGAGAGTTGTGCTTAAATCTCTGACATATAAATACAAATGCTACTTTCTTTTTCCTATGTTATTTTGTCATCATAAAAAAATGGGAGAATGTAAATGCTTATGTCATGAAGCATATCAATGAAGTTTTTGATGATAATAAAGTCAAGATAAATACCAAGTTTTAAAGAGGCATATTTGGTATAAGTTATAAGTCTTAGAATCTTGATGTAAAATACTCTCAATATATTTCAAAATGGTTTTTGAAAGGTCTTTTTAAATCAACTCAAAGTTGAATGATAGTGTTTGAAAGAAATATTGATTTTAATCTTGGTTTTTGTAACTCAAGTTTATATATTAACAAATCCAAGTATTTTCTAAGTTAGAAATGATAATCAAGCTTAATTGGGCCTGAAAAATGTGTTTAAGGGTAATTGTAATCTATTACACAAGTGTTGTAATCGATAACAAGCATGGTAGAAGCCTTGTAATCGATTACATTAAGGTTGTAATTGATTACAAGTCTGGAAGAGGCCATGTAATGGATTATACAAGTGTTGTAATCGATTCCATCTCTGGCAGAGGCTCTATAATCGATTACATAAGGGTTGTAATCAATTACATCCTGCCCAGAAAGCCAAGAACACGTGCTAAGGGCCCTGTAATCGATTACATGGACCATGTAATCGATTACAACAGGCCTGACAGTAGCCAATGACTATTTTCTTGGCATTTAATGTTGCCATTAAATGTACCCAACGACTCCTTTGATAAAAAAACACTATAAATACATGTCTTGGGTCATCATTAATGGCCAACCAATAACTGAAAACACATTTCTATCACTCTAATCCGTGAATCAATCTTTCAATCCATTTGTGCTCTGTTTTTCCAATATTTTAGATATTCTTGAAGAGCATTCTAGGGCTTCAATTTGTATTACATACTCTTGTGAGAGTTTCATCTTTTATACACATTGATTCTTTGTAAAGAGTGTGAGGTATCCCTCAAACATTTTGTAAGGGTGAGGTATCCCTTAGAATTGAGGCTCAAACACAAAGCGTGAGGTATCCCAAGATGTGGTGAGTGCTTTATTATGTAAAGGTCGCAAGTACTTGTTGAAACTTGAAGATATAGTGAAAAATCTCAAGTGATTGCTTGAGGGCTAGACATAGGCTACAAGTGGATTGATGGTTGAACCAAGATAAACCTTGTGTTTGATCTTCTAAACTCAACTCCTTTACATTTATGTTTATTTTATATGGTTGCTTTAGTACTCTCTGTTTTGGTTTGTACATTTGTGAGTGAAAGTATTCAATCTTCTCTATCCATTCATCTCTATCAATCAATAGTTTCAACAAAAATTGATAATCAAGTGCTTTGTGAAAGATTTGCGAAAATATTTTATAAACTCAATTCACCCCCTGTTGAGAATTGAGGCCACTTAGTAGCAACATTATCTGAAATATCATGCCAAATAAGTGAAATAAATCTCAGTAGAAAAAAGCAAAAAAAATAATAAGTTGATCAAATGATATTCTAGCCTTCACAAGTACGGAAATCATTTTACCATTCTTTTCTATCCCTTTTTTCTAAAACTCATAACTACTAGTCCTTTTATTTACAAGAAGATTTTTCAAATAAAAACAAGATTTTCAAAGTAAATTCTCATGGAGTAAATCTTATAGCCTTCTCCTCATCCCATTTCAAATTCTTTAAGGTATTTGAGCCCTTAATTTCTCTACCAATTATGCATACATGTTTCTAATCAAGGACATCTTATTGAAGCATCCCTCAATATTTCTAATCATGGCCATAATAATTTTATCCTTGGACAATGGTTCATTCTCTTGAATGGGACAACATTAGTAAAATAACTCCATAATTAAAATCAATATACTTATAAAAATCAGGCTGCTCACAGAACAATATAAGATTGCTTATAAAATTGGTTACGAATACTCAAAAGATCAACTAAGATTGCTCATCAAAATGCTTATAAAATCAAATCAAATAATATAGACCAGGTTGCTCAAGATCTCCAAGTGATCTTCGTCCAGCAAGTTAATAACAAAATAAGGGTAAATATCAATTTAAATTTTGATAAATCAATAAGCTACTTAATCTATTCTAATATTATGAATCAACATCCACTAAATAAACTAATTATATCAATTATCAAATCCCTTCCATCTTTATAGCTGAACTGTTTTCCTTAAAAGAATATCAATAAAAATTTGTTTGTATATAACTAAAACCCCCAAAGAAATAGTCTTCCACTAGTAATTAAAAGTATCATTTATCTAAATTATTCTGAGCCTTTAGTTATCATTTTTATTTAGGAGCAGAATAAGAATGGAAACAAAAAAAATAGGGAAAAGAATAGAGTCCTTAATAGTCTTTATGCATCAAGAAGGTTGAAAGCCTTGACTTATGAACCCACAAATGGATTCTCAACAAAACAGAGACAAAAAATTAAAGGAATAGTAAAAATTAAAGTTCAAAAAGGTAGATGTGGAGGTAAGAGGAGAAGGAATTGGTAGAAGAACCTGCAAAGACTCAAGCAAGCCAGAAACTGAACGAGAAACTAAAGCATGAATGAGAAACAAAAGCATACGATGGAACAGATGAAGTGAAAAACAAACACAGAAATTATGAATAATAGAAATTAGGAAGAAAAGGATGTGTTTTTTTTACTCATCATACCTTTCTTAAAGTTGTAGTTGAGAGTATGAAAAAGACATATTGTTGCTCGAAGTGATTAAGAATGAAAGAGGGAGATGAAAAGTTTTCTTCTGTTTGTTTTCTAATGAGAGAAAGTAAAGATAAGAGAGATATTTAAAGAGATAAAAAGTGATTCTGTAGATTTTTTAGTGTTTATTCCTAATCATTGATTGACACTTATTCATCTTATGTCATCAGGCTTCATCGTACTTACCTCACCTCTTTGATTTTTTTTATCTCTGTTAACGTGCTACTTAGATATTTCTAGAGAAAATTCTAGAGCACTTCACATGCTCATTCACTTTTTTATTTTATGTTATTTTATTTTAAATAATTATCTTTGCATTAATTACCTTTACATTTTATATCTTTTCATATCTTTCTAAATCTTCTCAACGTCATTCATTTTAAGGTAAAGTAACATATTATTATGATATATTTATTTTTTTATTTTTAAATATTTCACGTAGGTATTTTTTATGTACTTATTATTATTATTATTATTATTATTATTATTATTATTATTATTATTATTAGGGATGTTACAACAACTGCCACATGTACAAAAAATATACAATAAATTAATAAAAAAATAAATCAAACTTAAATAAAGCTAAACTAAATAAAAAATAAAACTAAATAATTTTAATCATTTACAAATATTTTCTTCCATTCCTAACCTCATATTTTTGGGTTTTAGTTGCCCTATATTTTCTTTCATGTCCATTAAGATGAGTGAGCCTAGCAAGTTATTGTGGAAAATATCGGAGATGTGCTCAAGAATGTTTTGCATAGGACCTTTACTCGTCAAAGCTGCTTACATGTAAAAGCCTAACTAGGTATTCATTGCTAAGCATCCATTTTTTTTATTTTTTTCACCTTTAACTCTTCAAAAGCTTCATTTTAACTCAAATTGAGCAGTGTCTTTATCAATGTAAGTCAAATTGAAGACTCCATTGTAACTCAAATTGGGATTCCAAACCATTTTCCCCTTTAATTTAAAACTTCATTTTAACTCAAATTGAGGCAATGTCTTTGTATATTTCAGCGGTCATGTTTGGTCCTTTTTTACCCATTGCTTTGTTTCAGCATCCATGCTTTGGAACTAATCAAGTTCCAATGGCATTTTGGATGCAACAGCAACGTTCCATACTGTGTTTTTGGATCAATGTCGATGGAGTAACGACAACTAGGTACTCTCTGTGTCTACATGATGTTGGTTTTTCTCTGTTTATAGATAAAAATATCATATTCAAATGCCCTAAAAAAACTTTGATTGATTTTCAATCCATTGCAAAAAAATAAAATAAAACTAAAGAATGCATTTTATTATTTGACAATTATTGTCAAATAATAAAATAGTGAATTCATTTTATTATTTTAATAATAAAATGAATCCATTTTCAAAAATAAAATGGTAAAAAATGATTATCAAATAATAAACTTTAAAATAATAATTCAATCATATTGATTTCCTTTTTTTTGTCTAAATTAAAATTATTGTCAAATATGGAAATGGAAATGTATGAAGTGAAATGTTTTATGATTTGTGTTATAATAATTGATTTGTGTTATAATTGATTGATTGATAATAAGGTTGTTGACTGCTATTAATCTAAATAAATTTGAATTGATTTTCATTTCTTTCAAATATGGTAAGTTTTTATATGATTCTTGTTACTAAGTGACTTCAAAACTCAAGAGGTGGTTGAATTGAGTTTTTCAAAACTTTTGCAAACAAGCTCCTTCTGATTTTCATTGAAGCTATTTTCTTTGTGGTGAATAGATTTATGACAACAAAAAGATCTCACACAAATTTAACAAAAGTGAATGAGTAGAGGATGAAACAACAAGTATGCAAAATTCAATAAACAAGCTTGAAAGAAAAGAGATAAGAGTAAAGAAGAGTGCAAACAGGATTTGTATTAGCTCAATCACCCTTGTAATCTACGTCCAGTCCCTAGGATCATCCACCCAAGAGTTTCCACTATTCTTCAAGCTTTAATAGGTGCTTGAGAAACCCTTACAACCTTTGAGCCCTTCTTACACTTCAAGGATCATCCACCTTTATGTGTAGAAGCCTTTTTCTTTCCAAAAAGAATCCTCCACCCTCACAAGTGTTTACAATAAAGATTGAAAGAAATAAACTCTCTCAAAGAGTATATTATACAAATTGAAGTACTATGAAGCTCTCAAAGATATCTCAAAGGGTTTAAAACAAGCAAGATTGTTGGATGGATTAAATCTTAAATTTAATGTTTGGGAATCAGTTATTAGATGTTCAAGAGTTAGCATTAAGTGTCCCAAGACTCGTATTTATAGCTCATCAATGAAATATAGCCGTTAGAGTGAGTTAGTGTACCATTTAATGCTATGAAAACTAGTCGTTGCTAGTTCCAGAGGAGTGGTAATTGATTACAAGCATATGATAATCGATTACCATTCTTTAAAAACGAGTTTTGGGTGTTTAAAACTCTTGGTAATTGATTACAGCATATGGTAAACAATTACCAGCTTTAAAAACAAGTTTTTGGGCTCTTGGTAATTAATTACCAAGCAAGGTAATTGATTATTATGCTTCTGTTTTATTAAAAATGAGTTTTAGGAAGCTTGTAATTGATTACAAACTTGTGGTAATGATTACAAGCTTTCTGATATGCTCGTAATAGGTTACAAAACATTGTAATGGGTTACCAACTGTCAGTAATGGATTACAGAGCTCTTCTAAAAAATTACAACCATTCTAAAACCAACTTTTGAACCCAAACAAGCTTGATAAAGATTACCAACAACTAAAACTTGGATTTTTCAAGGAATTAAACAAGATTTTATCAACCCAAGTTTAAAACATGATTTTGTGCAAAACAACCCAGATTTTTCAAAACCAACAACCATCAACTAAAAAACTTCATGATGGACTTTTGAAAACTAATTTTAATCTTATTGAGATATCCTAGATCACTTCTCACAAAAAGATCTTAAGTCCTATAAGTCTATTTCTTTATAGCTTCCTTTGGACTTGGTCTTTGTCATGACTTTGTTATCATCAAAACCTTCATGAAATACGTATTCACATTCTCCCCCTTTTAAATGATGACAAACCAACAAGGGTAAATAGCAGCATATATAGAATGATCAGAGATAAAAACGCAACACTCTCCCTTAAGCCTTGCATGAGATTCAAGCAGAATAGTTTAGGCACAAAGATTTATGACAATTAATGCACATGCAATTCTCCTCCTTTTGGCATTATAAAAAAGAAATGACATTATGAAATAAGCATGAGACTCAACCCAAAAACATAACATGGTTAACACCATAATCAACATCAAAGTTATGCTAAACATAAGTCATAAGCTATAAAATGCACCAACACGATTAAGATATAGACTAAGAGTTAGATAGATAAAGCATGAGAATCATCATAACTAAGTCCTATCTCCTCACTCGGTCTCCTCGCTGTTAGCATCATCATCATCATCGTGCTCGAAGGAGTCATCATCATCATCATGAGCTGGTTGAGTCCGAGTAGGGGCCACATAAATGGTGGGGCTAATAGTTATGATAGTCTGCTCAATCTCAGTACCTTCCATCATAAAGCAAACTAAGGCTATCTCCAGATCGATGCAATTTATGCGTTGGATCATAGTTCCTTCAAATTGATTCAGCCAATCATGAACTCCTCCTATGCTCACACCAATATGTATGCAAAGGCTTCTCATCTCTTGGAGCAGTTGATCCATTGAGACTGGTGGTGGAGCACCTTGTTGTGCTATAGACATTACTGGTTTTTCAACATTCTCATCATCCTCATTACCTTAGACAATGTTTCCATCCACGTAATGGTCTATATAGAACCATTCATCACCAATCTTTTTCATTTTGATCTTGGTGAGGGTGTGCTCATCAATGGACGTAGGGAGATTTTGAAACTTAGAGATTATGAGGAAGAATGAGATTTTTGGTGAGTGAGTTGGTAGGATTATGGTAGATGGAGTGTTTTAGAATGGATTAGGATAAGAATTGAGGAATTTGATGGAGATTTAAAAGTGAATTTCTAGAGAGAGTGTGGAGTTGGGGTTTTGAGTGAGAGAAGGATTTTTTAGAGAATTTAGGTGTTTTAATGGGTGGAAAGATGAGGGTTTTGGTGAGGAAGTGTTTAGGAGTGATTTGAAGTGAAATGGTAAGGATTGGGGTTAGATTTGAGTGAGAGAATGAGAAGGAGAAGGGTAGCTAGAGAGAGAAAGTAAAGAGAAGGTGATGAAAATGGCTAAAAAGGTGTGACTTAAGTCTTTAAACACCCTTGGTAATCAATTACAATAGTCCTGTAATGGATTACAGTGCTATCGGGTTAGCTATAATCGATTACCATGTGTGGTAATCGATTACCACGAAGCATTTTGGCTTACTAGAGACTTTGTAATTGATTACCACACTTGGTAATCGATTACCACGCTGTTGCCACCACTTGAAACACATTCCAGAGGTCCTGCAATCGATTACATACCCCATGTAATCGATTATCATCCAAAAATTGAAATTTTCACTTACTAGAGACCTCGTAACTAATTGCCACCTTCTGTAATCCATTATCATATCAGTAAAGATGAAAATTTTGCAGTGAAACTTTAGCACACTTCATCGAAACACTTCTTGAGCAAATTGGAGGACTTACTCATGATGAGAGCACTTACAAAACAAAATTAGGGGAACATTTGACACTCAAGTCAGTATAGGATTCATGAAACAAAATCAATAAGAAAAATTATGCAACAAACACAAATAATCATTCAATGCATGAAAGATCAATTATGCCAAGTTCACCTCTTATATAAAAGAAATTTCTTTTGCTAAAGGTTTTGTAAAGATATCAACTAGTTGTTTTAATGTTTGCACAAATTCAAGCACACAAACCCCTTTTTGTACATGATCTCTTATAAAGTGGTGCCTAATTTCAATATACTTAATCTTAGAGTGCAAGATTGTGTTTTTAGTTAAATTGATTGCACCAGTGTTATCACATCTTATAGGGATGTGATCAAGCAGGAGTTCATAATCCAGAAGCTGTTGCTTCATCCAAAGGATTTGAGCACAATAACTTTCAACTACAACATACTCAGCTTTAGTCGTAGATAATACCATACTATTTTGTTTTTTGCTATGCCAAGAAACTAAAGAGCTTCCAAGCAAGTGGCATATTCCACTAGTACTCTTCTTATCAACTTTGCATCAGTCAAATTCAGAATCATAATAAATAATCAAACTACATGAGGCACCCTTGGGGTACCACATGCCCATTTGTGTAGTGCCAACAAGATATTTCATTATTCTTTTTATAACACTTAGATGAGATTCTTTAGGACAAACTTGATATCTAACACATATGCACATACTAAACATTATATCTATTCTACTTGTGGTAAGGTAAATAAGTGAGCTAATTATACCTCTATATTTAGTCATTTCTATGGATTTACCTCCTTCGTCCTTCTCCAAATAGCTAAAGGTGCTCATTGAGGTACCCATTTGTTTAGCATTGTCTATTCTAAACTTCTTGATCAACTCCTTGCAATACTTGGTTTGACTTATGAATGTTTTATCCTTTGTTTGCTTGATTTGAAGTCCAAGGAAGAAGTTAAGCTCACTCATCATAGACATTTTAGATTCACTTTGCATAGTGGTGCTTTCATTGAGAGGTTATATCATCTAGGTTAATCATGTGGATATTATCAACCTTATGACCAACAAACTTAACTTGCTTGTCACCCTTTCCTTCAATTATGTAGCAATTAGAGTCAAAGATAACTCTATTTCCTTTGTCACATAATTGACTTATACTAAGCAAGTTGTGTTTGAGTCATTCAATATACAAAACATTATCAATTGAGGTAGAAGGGTTTTTACCAAATTTTCCAACTCCAAGGATTCTTCCTCTATTATTGTCCCTATAAGTGACATGTCCATATTTCTTGGGAGCAAAAGAGGAGAACTTGGATCCATCACCAGTCATGTGCTTGGAGTAGCCACTATCAAGGTACCGATTTGAGCTATTTGCCTTCAAGCACACCTACAAAGCATGTTCAAGTTTTGGTTTTAGGTACCCAAATCTTTTTGGGTCATTGTGTGTTAGTTTTGGGCGAAGAGCCCTTTAGAACCCGTATATTCTTTTGGCCAACATAAGAGTTATTCCTAATGCTACATGTGAATGCATATTGACCTTTTCTTCCACAATGAAAACATGTAACAAAAGGACTACTTGACACACTTGAGGAAACAAAGAAGTCCATATAAAACTTTTGTTATTTCTTAGGATTGTAACCTAATCTAACCTTGTCAAACGCATATCTTTGTTTCCCAAGTAAGATGTTCAAGTTATCCTTTCCCAAGGTAAACTTAGCAAGGGTATTTTTCAAATCTTTAACTTCTTTTTCCAAAGATAGACATGAATGACATGAAAAAGATAAAGAATGAGCATCTTTTTTAGAAAAGCTAGTAGAGCGTGAGGAATTAGCATCAATTAATCCAAGAGTCTCATTTTCTAACTTCAATTCCTCAATTTCTTTGCTTAAAGAAGAAATTTGATTTTCAAGAGAGAAAATTGTTTTCTATGAAGATGAAACCATTTTTGAAAGTCTCATGGATTCTTCATGCAATTCCTCAAAGGTTTCTTGCAAATCCTCATAAGAAGGTTGAGATTCATAAGTTTGAGATTCTACCTCTAGGTCATTCTTTGACTATGAGACAAAGGTTGGCTACTTCATCATCTGATCCATCCGAAGAGTCCATGTCATTTTCTTCCTAAGCAATGTATACTTTTTTTTTTTCCTTTCTTCTCTTTGTTTGGACTTCTCTCAAACTTCTCTCCCTTCTTTTGATTCAGAGGGTAATCCATCTTCATGTGCCCAGGTTTTCCACATTCAAAGCAAGTGGGAGAAGTTAGAGTTGAGCTTTCACCCTTCACACAATTTTTCTTTAGAGGAAAGGGTGGTCTTCTTCCATTTCCCTTCTTCTTTAGAAAATTTCCAAATTTTCATACAAGAATGTTGAATGTTTCTTCATTAATCTCCAAGTCCTCTAGCTCATCTTCATCATTATGGGATGAGGAGGCCTTGAAAGCTACTTATTTCTTCTTCTTATCAACATCTTCATTTTGGTGAAGCCTTGACAATTCTATCTCATGTTCTTGGAGCTTCCCAAAAAGTGTTGAAAGAGACATAGTGGCAAGATTTCTTGATTCAGCTATGGTTGTCACCTTCGACTGTCATTCCCTATTCAAACATCTCAACACTTTGTTAATCAAATCTTCATTGGGAAATGTTTTTCCTAATGAGGCAAGATGATTAACAATATGAGTAAACTTCTTTTACATATCTTGTATGCTTTCTCCTTGATTCATTTTAAACAACTCATATTCATATGTGAGTGTGTTGATTCTAGCTCTTTTTACCTCACTAGTTACCTCATAGGTAACTTGAAGAGCATCTCACAATTCTTGTGCTATTTTGTAATTAGAAATGCGGAAATACTTATTATACTCTAGAGCACTAATAATGATATTCTTGGCTCTAGCATTGTATTGACTCTCTTTTTGTCCTCATCATTCCATTTGGCCCTTGGCTTGACAACTTCTCTACCTTCAACCATTATGGTTTGAATAAAGGGACCATTTTCAATAGTATCCTAAACATTAAGATCAATATCTTCAATAAAAATTTTCATTCATTCTTTCCAATAAGTATATCCAATGTCATTAAAAGCAGGGAGCCTATTGATTGAGGCACCTTTAGGTAAAATACTTTGAAAAGAACCCATCACTCCTCTTAAAGTTGTTAAACTCTTTAAATAAGAGTTAAGCTATGATGCCACTTATTACTAAGCAGTTTTAAAACTCAAGAATAGGGTGAATTGAGTTTTTCAAAACTTTTTGCAAACAAGCTCTTTATGATTTTTGTTTAAGCTATTTTCTTATGTGGTGAATGGATTTATGACAACAAAAAGATCTCACACAAATTTAAAGAAAGTAAATGAGTAGAGGATGAAGCAGCAAGTATACAAATTTAATAAACAAGCTTGAAATTAAAGAGATAAGGGTAAAGAATAGTGCAAACAAGATTTATATTGGTTCAATTACCCTTATTGTAACACTCTAAAAAATATGTTAGGCTTATATATGGATATAGAGGTAGCCTAATACCTACTTAACATGTCTTCTTAATTTTGTAACTTTCTGAGCATATTTAGTCACTTTGTTGTAACACTATTTATGAGCAATAGTTGTTATTAGTCTCGAAAATGACTTAAACTGCTCAGTTAGTGGAAATAAATGTGAAGACTTTATTTCTAGGTCACAAATGTGTGAACTGTGCTACAGTTAAAATTTGGGGGTAATCGGAGTTAGTTTGGTATTTTTAAGCATATGGGGTATGTGTTTTAATACCAGATTGACTAGTCACAGATATGAAAAAATGTGATAATGGTGTAACAAGATTTTTAATGAATTTCAGGATTTATTTTAAGTTTAATGGAAGTTAGGAATCTAGATTCAGTGGAATCTGAGTGTTATTAGCAAATCAAGATTTTTGGTACCCTTTAGTGATTGGCTATAAGAAACCAATTGTGATTTCTTCTCTTCATTTTCTCCCATGGCAAAGAAGGGAAAAACAAAAAATAGAAAAGAAAAAAGAGAAACCATTGGGGGGAAAGAGAAAGGAGGAGGAAAAGCTAGAGGACTAAGGATCAAGCTTGAAGGAGGATCCAAGAGCAAAATCAAGGCTTTAATATCTTCATCTCAGCTACAAGAGGTAAGGGTTCTTAATACTTAAATTTTATTTTTACTCATTTTCCATGTTAGGCTATTTTGAGGTTTAATATTCCAAATTGAGTTCTTATGGTGTTTTAAGTGTTTTTCTTGCTTGGATAAGTTCTAAGTGTGGTTTGTGACTTGTTCATGCTAAGAGTTTGGATTAGAAACTGAAAATCCTCATTTTGGACCTAAAATGCTTTAAGTGTTTTAGGGGATTAGATGAGTGATTTAGTGTTTTGATCCATTTTTTATTAAATCAATTGGTGTTTTATATTTTTCTCATGTTTGTGAACTTGTTTAGGACTCAAAATTACCAAGAAATGAGTTTGAAGAGATCAAATCTCAGAATTTTACCCATGGAACAGTGTTCCATTGCTGTAAAATTATGTAGCAAATGATGCTGGGTGCTCGGCGCTCAAGCACTCTGCCTATGCGCGCTTAAGCGCGTGCTTCCCAGAAGAACATGCTATGGTGCGTGTGCACTCAAGTGCGCTGCCCTTACGCGCTCAAGCACCCGAGACAAGGCAGGTCTTGATTTTAACATTGTGATGCTAATTTAATTCCCTACTTGTTGGGGTCATTCGTGCAAGTCTTTTAGGGTGTATTGAGGCACTTTTTGAGATATTTCTTGGAAAGAATTATCAACTTGCATATATGAAAAGTCTAGGAAATTCTTAGACATTCAAAGTGTGATGGAATGCCATAGAATAATCTTGGAAACCTTAAGCATCCAAGTGTGATGGAATGCCAAGGTTAGTGTTTAGAACCTTGTTCAACATGAGGTTGACTTGGAATTCACTTGTGAAGTGATGGTGTGGGGTTCTAGATACAAAACCATTAGTGTTGAGACACAACTAGTAGTAGTTCTTGGGGAGAATAACCACTTACCTTATGTGAAGGACTTTGAGATGTTAAGACAAGGTGTACTAGAAACAACTAGTTTGAGTTTGTTTGGTATAGTATACCTATCTTTATGCATTGATTACTCCTTTAGAGTTAAAGTTGAGTTTAAGATACATAGTTGATGTATGCCCTCTTGTTCTTAAAGGTTGAACTTGAGGATTTGCTAGAAACATAGGTTGGTTCCTTTATGTGATAGAGTTGAGCCAAGAGTGCATGTTTGCTAGTGATAGTTCTTTCACTTGGTTAAGGTGAATCTTGTGATAGGATTTGAGAAACATTAGGCATCCTTTGAGAAGTTGAATATCGTAGGTCAATACCTAGTACCTTGAGCAACATGAGGTTGACTTGTGAATTACTTGCAAAGTGATAAAGTGAGGTATTAGGTGTTGTAACCTAAGTGTGCTTGACTTGTTGGTTATGTTGTCATGCATAGGTTGCTTCTTTATGTGGAATGTAGAGTCGGAGATGCATGGATGACATTTTTACTCCCTTGTGTGACAAGGTTGAGGTATAGGAAGTACTATAAACATGACTTTACTCCTTAAGCGGTAAGTAAGCTTGGTTATGGGATTTGCTAGTTTTCCTTAGTCACTTAGTTAGGAAAGACCTAGTGATGATTAAATGTGTTTGTGAAATACATTGCATATCTTCTTTTCAAACTTGTTATGTCTTGTTTTCCTATGTATTGTAACCTTAGATGGTGTGCACAACCATGTGCCCTGGGAATGAGGTGTTGGATCCACATTCTCCTTGCATTTATGCTTGTATAGCAGGGTTATCGGTATGGGAGTGGTAGCAATACTCTTACGGTTGTGAAAGGAAGGTACTCACTTATTACCAAGTAGGTTTATGCTTGTAGGCTTATCCTACTCAGTATATACAAGGGACACGATTCATGGGGAACAAGTGGCATGCATTTTTAAAAACTCAAATCTGCATTTGCATTGCATCATCATATGATTAGAACTTTGTGTGAGCATAACCATACATCATAACATAAAGCATTGCATTTGTTGGTGGCTGTATGGGAGGTTGCCTTGCTTGTGGATTGGTTGCTGGATGATATCTCACGATTGTATGGGCGGTTGTTTGATATCATTGATTATTCGATATTAGTGCGAGATAGGATTTTAGCTTGCCTTGTGAATGTTACATAGTGTATGTATACGTTCTGATAGTATTGAGTAATGACTCTTTTATCTATTGCAGACTTAATCTTATGTTTGTTGTATGGTTTGTTCATTGTGATGAATGAACACTGGTTTTGGAATGCTTATACTAAGAAATTGTGATTTCTCACCCCAATTATGTTTCCATGTAAATCCAGGTACAGGTAAGAGAAGAAGAAGGAGTAGAAGAACTAGCGTAGTTTATTTTTTTTCTTGCAATAAATATGTTGTATATTTATTGCCTGCTACCTTGAGTTTGTAGAAGTAGCTTGCTAATACTACTTATCCAAGTATATGTGGAATATACTAGGCTACCGGTATTAGGATGTTACACTTGTGATCTACGTCCAGTCCCCAAGATCATCTACTCAATAGTTTTCACTATTCGTTAAGTTTCAATAAGTTCTTGAGAAACCCTTACAAGCTTTGAGCCCTTCTTACACTTCAAGGATCATCCACCTCTATGCGTAGAAGTCTCTTTGTTTCCTAAAGGGATCCTTCACCCTCACAAGTGTTTACAATGAAGATTGAAAGAAATAAACTCTCTCAAATAGTAGATTATACAAATTGAAGCACTATGAAGCTCTTAAAGATATCTCAAAGGGTTTAAAATAGAGCAAGATTGTTGAATGGATTAAATCTTGAATTTAATGCTTGGGAATAGGTCGTTAAATGTTCAAGAGTTGACATTAAGTGTTCCAAGGCTTGTATTTATAGCACATCAATGAAATAGAGTCGTTAGAGTGAGTTGGTGTAACATTTAATACATTGAAAACTAGTTGTTGCTAGTTTCAGAGGAGTGGTAATCGATTACCATGCTTTAAAAACGAGTTCTAGGTGTTTGAAACCCTTGGTAATCAATTATAACATATGGTAATCAATTACCATCTTTAAAAACAAGTTTATGGGCTCTTGGTAATCGATTGATTACCATGCTTCTGTTTTGTTAAAAACAAGTTTTGGGAAGCTTGTAATCGATTACAAGTTTTTGTTAATTGATTACAAGTTTGTGGTAATCAATCATGAGCTTTCTAATATGCTCGTAATGGATTATGAAACACCATAATGGATTACCAACTGCCAGTAATGGATTACGAACTATCGATAATGGATTACAGAGCTCTTGTAAGAGATAACAACAATTTTAAAACCAAGTTTTGAGCCCAAATAAGCTTGGTAAAGATTACCAACAACTAAAATTAGATTTTTCAAGGAATTAAACAAGATTTTCATAACCCAAGTTTAAAACATTATTTTGTACAAAACAACCCAAAATTTTCAAAACTAACAACCACCAACTGAAAGACTTCATGATGGATTTTTCAAAAACCATTTTAAACTTATTGAGATATCTTATATCACTTCTCATAAAAAAATCCTAAGTCCTGTAAGTCAATTTCTTTAGAGCTTCCTTTAGACTTGGTCTTTGTCATAACTTTGTTATCATCAAAATCTTCATGAAATAAGCATCCACAATTCCCATATTTCATTATATTGATTATATTCTTTCCAATCCTCAATATCATGTTTAAATTATAATTTATTTTTATCTTTTCACTATAATCAATATATTTTTTATAATTGATACATATGTTGAATATCTTCAATTTAAATAAATTTGAAGCGTTTTCTATTTGTTTTAGCATTCAAGCTTTGAAACTAATCAAGTTCTAGTGGCATTTTTGATGCAGCAGCGACCTTCCATATTCCATTTATAGATCATTATCAATGGAGCTATAACAACTAAGTACCCTTTGTGTCTACATGATGATTTTTCCTTTGTTTATGGATGGAAATATCATACCAATGCCCTAAAATTGTTTGATTGATTTTCAATCCATTTCCACAAAAAAAATTGAATGCATTTTATTATTTGACAATTATTGTCAAATAATAAAACGGTGAATCCATTTCATTATTTTAATAGTAAAATGAATCCATTTCCAATAATAAAATGGTGAAGAATAATTGTCAAATTATAAAATTTAAAATAATAATTTAATTATACTGATTTCTTTTTTTTTTGTCTAAATTAAAATTATTGATAAATATGGAAATGGAAATGTATTAGGTGAAATGTTTTATAGTTTATGTTATAATAATTGATTTTTGTTATAATTGATTGATAATAAGGTTGATGACTGCTATTAATCTAAAAAATTTGAATTGATTTCTATTTCTTTAAAATATGATAACTTTTTATGTGATTCTCATATTTAATTATATCAATTATGTTATTTCTAATCCTCAATATCATGTTTAAATTATAATTTATTTTAATTTTTTCGCTATAATCACTATAACTTTTGATAATTTATATCTATGTTGAATATCATCAATTTAAATAAATTTGAAGTGTTTTTCATTTGTTTCAAATATGGAAAGTTAATGTGTGCTTCTTATAGCTAATTTTGTCAAATATTAAATTTTTAAATATGAATATCATCTTTAAATTATATATAATATAATATTATATTATATTATGTTCTATACTTGATATTTGGTACTTATGCTGGCTATCTTCAATCTTCATTTTAAATTAATTTGAATCAATTTCTATGGTTTCTGTAACACCCACTGTAAGGTATCACATTTAAGACTAATCCTAATAGAACTTACCCAAGTTGTAAAAGAATTAATCTTGTAAAAATGTCAAATTTAAAATTTTGTTTACGAAAAAAAATAAAATAAGCAAACTAAATTAAAACATTAGTAAGGCTTGTAATAAACACACCAAAATATATTTATACATTATGTTACAAACTTTGTCCGAATAATTTACATAATTACAACCCTGCTTCAAAAGTAAAATACAGACATAACTACTAAGCAGTACTCTAAAAACAAACCTAAGGATTTGGTTCCTTGGAAGGATCCTCTTCCTCCTCTACATTATCATCGAAGAACCCAGACGGATACAGACGCCTCATAGGGGTCCTTGTCGACGATACAACAGAATTCTCTTGGGGTGTATAGACAGACACAACTCCACCCCATAGTTCACGTATAGGTATCGTGAATTCCAAACGCAGTTGCATGTTGAGTCAACACGGAAATCCCATCCAGGGTTCTACTCAAGCTTATAGTCAAGTCACCGGTGTAAACAAACCTCTCATTATTATAGTTAAACCTCCAGGCGTTAGTTCTGCCGTGGAACTGGACCCTGATAAAACCTAAGGCCTGTCATCTTGTCGTCATTATAGCTAATAAACAAACAAATATCTACTGAAGGTAAATAGATTTACCCGCTTCTTTGTCTTCCCGGTCTTTATCAAACATACACAAATAAACAGACACAATATAATAACAAGGTGAGATCCCTTACATCAATACTAGTATGGCAGTAAAAGAAACGATAGCCAATAAACAAAGTATAATGTCAAGACAATAAATCATGTTATCATATCACGGATAATAAATCAAGTAATCATGAATCAGATAATTATAAATTTCATGTTATTATGCTGACCCACTATACATATGTAATACGACCAATTCTTACTCCATGGAGCTAAACATAGTTTCGGATAGAAGATCCAGAAGACATGTCTGTCACTCGGCTGCCGTGGCCAAAAGCGCTATAATATATCAATTTTGTCAATAGTGCACATCAGGCATTGGACAAGACATTCTACACCAAATCACGATATAGGATAGCATCTCGGTCTGGCTCATCGGTGCGTTTGCATCATTCTGCCCCACGGACAGAAGAGTTACCAACTATCCATTGTGAGGTACTTGCACCCCGATGCCCCCAAGGTCAACAAGTGACCTACACTTGTCTACTCGCACCTGCACTTAGGTGTAATTCGTCTCCTAGGCATACAGTCTTAACCAAACAAGCAAATACGCTTTTCTATGCATGATATATGATTCAAACACACATATAATTATTATTTTCATAATATTTCATATATTCCCACCATGTCTTGGCGGTATAAATATTCAACACAACCGGGCCTGCCACAACTGCCCGACAGCAAACTGTTATTTACGCTCAATCACGTGGCGATATTATCACATTTTTGAAATTACGGAACATATTTCCTACATTTTTAAATTGCGTAAGGATTTTCCAACATTTTCTAAATTGCGTAAATATTTTATTACATTTTCTCAATCGCGTAGCCTAAAATTACTATTTTTGAGTCGCGTAAATATTTTTTGACGTATTTTCAATTATGTAAAATGTTTCTAACATATTTAAACCAAAATAATGTTTTTCTCAAAAATTTGACTTTATTTTCATTATTTGCATAATAGTCCCTCATTAAATAATATTCACATAATAATCCTTATTTAAATAATATTTTCATAATAGTCCCTCTTAAAATAATATTTGTAAAATAGTCCCTGTTTAGATAATATTTGCAATATAGTCTCTCTAAAAATTAGTATTTCTACTGTTTCTCAAAAAATTATGTTTCTTTGATTTACTTAAGAAATTACAGCTCAAATTTTCCTAACGTGCTTCAAAACCATAGGATGAGCTATACGTTAGAAAATTTCGAGTATTGACATTTATTTTTATTTCATAACTTAATTATTTAATTATGTCAATTTTTATTCTAAAAAGTATATTGCTTTGATTTTAGGTTCAAATCCTACCAAAATAATTCCTTCTCATTTAAACAACTAAGTCTACACTTAGTAAAATAATTTTAGATCTAAGTTATGAAAAATAACATGTTAACCGAAATCCATTTAGGGTTTCATAACCCATCATTTAGTTCTTTTTAGCATTTATTCCTTGCAAAAACACTTAATTTATTTTTCTTGTCATAAAATCATTTACTCCTTAGTTAGGAAAATAATTTAAAACCCTAGGTTCCTTTTGAAGTGTGGAGGCCGTGTGCCTCATAGGTCCTTTGGGACTTCTATATAACAATTCCTTCATGTGATTCACATCTTATATTACACATAAAATTACATGCTTTCCAATGCATACCTATAAGCATATTATCAAAGCTATAATCATACCAACACACATGCAAACATATTTTTAAAACCAAAAGCATAACTAACACAACCAAAGAAAGCATAGAAAAATAAGTGAATAAATCATTATGGATTTTTCACCACAAACAACCCATTTCCTCACCACCAACACATAGTTGATGAGGTTAATCTCCCTCTTACCTCAAAGGAGACAAAATCTTCAAGTTCCTCCTTCTTCTTGAATTTGTGAGCTTCAAACAAAAATCCCTAAAAATATTAAACAAATTCTAAAGTCATAATCAAAGCTTAGGAACAAAAAACCATGGATCAATCATGGTCTAGAAAATCAAAAATCCATCTTAGGATTAAAGAATCAAAAGATTACCTTTGAAGTAGTATGCTAAAGCTTGGTTTTTGATGCACTTAGAGTAGGATTTTGATAAAACTTACTAAAAGAAAAGTGTTTAGAATGAGGTTTAGCTTTAGAAAGTAGGAAGAGGTGAAATTTTAGAAGTGGAGAGGTAGGGTTTGGAGGTTGGGGTTGTGGGGTTCAACAAGGAAAAGGAAAGAAAAGTAGTTGGGTGTTCTTGAATATTTGAGAGAAAAAGATGAAGGCTTGTCACAAAGTGAAGTGAAAAATGAAATTGGATAGCTATATTGAAGTGTGCAGCCGTATGGTTGCATGGAGAGTAACATAATGTGATAAAAATTCACTCACGTGGTGTCACATGGTGTGCACATGGCTTAGGTCACACGATAGTCATCAAGTGGTCATTTAGATGAACCTAGAACATGGTAGAAAGGCCTTCATTACCGTGTGGCTCTAGGAGATTTAGTAACTAGGTTTGACTTAAATTAGGTTTTAGTTACATCTTAATTAGATAGTAAGCTAATTAGATTAGGTTATTTAGTTACAAATTAAACTATTTAGAGTAACTTAGTTAGTTATTCTAGTTACTTAGCAACTAGTCCAACCATTTATATTGACCACTTTCTATTGGTCTAGAAAAAGTCTAACCACTAATATTGACTCATTTCTATTGGTTCATTTTAAAATAAGTTACAAAAATTATTCTTAATCTATTTTCTAACAAATAAAATATACCGGGTCCATTACTTGGTAACAGAAACTGCTGTTCATAAAATAGCGGATATTTTTTTGTGAAATATTTGTATTTCACAGAAAAATTTTAAAAATTAAAATATTTGATTTTGTGTCTCTCAGATTCGGGTTTAGTAAGATCTCCCATTTCCGAATAAATTAAATAAGATTTTTCCCGGCCCAAAAATTATTATTTTCCTGACTCGGAGCAAATCTCACAGAATGATCAAAAACAGTCTCAGAACGGTCAAAATAATTTTTTGTAATACAGAAAACACAAAATAGTACAATTTAGTCATTACTGTAAAATTGCCAAAATCTAGGGTGTTACAACTCTCCCCCTCTAAAAAGAATTTCATCCCCGAAATTCATCATACATTAAAACAACTGAGGATATTGTTCCCTCATTTTCTCCTCCATTTCCCAAGTAGCATCTCTGGTTCTCTCGTTCCAGATTACTTTCACTAACGGAATTGCTTTGCCCCTGAGTTGCTTCACCCTCTTGTCTTCAATCTTAACAAGAAGTGTCTCATACGTCAAAATTTTTTTCAATTGCACTTCATTGGGCTGTATAACATGTGAAGGATCGGGAATATACTTTCTTAATTGGGATACATGGAAAACATTATGAAGATTTGACAGAAAAGGTGGTAAAGCTATTTGATATGCAACTGCACCTATCCGACGAAAAATTTGATAAGGTCCAATGAATTTAGGAGTGAGTTTTCTGGACTTTATAACCCTGCCAACACCAGTCGTAGGTGTTACTCGCAAAAACACATGCTCACCTTCCTCAAATTCAAGAGGTTTTCTTTGTTTATCAGCATAGCTTTTCTGTCTGCTCCGAGTTGCCCGCATTTTCTCTTGAATCACCTTTACCTTCTCTGTTGTTTGCTGCACCATTTCGGGTCCGATAGTCATACTTTCCCCATCTTGATACCAACACAAAGGTGTTCGGCATCATCATTCGTAAAGAGCCTCATAAGGTGCCATCCCTATGCTTGAGTGAAAACTGTTATTATAGGTGAATTCCACCAAAGGTAAGAATTTATCCCAACTCCCTCATTGTTCTAACTCACAAGCCCTCAGCAGATCTTCCAGTGACTGTATAGTTCTTTCTGTTTGTCCATCAGTTTGAGGATGATAAGCTGAACTCAAACGTAGTTTAGTCCCCATTGCTTCATGTAAGCTTTGCCAAAACCTCGATGTAAACCTCGAATCTCTGTCAGATATGATACTAGTAGGTACACCGTGAAGTCTAACTATTTCACCAATGTACAATTGGGTCAACCTCTCCATTAGATACTTAATATTAATTGGCAAAAAGTGAGCAGACTTCGTAAGTCGATCAACAATGACCCAAATAGAATCATAACCTTTCCTAGTCTTTGGCAAACTAGTGACAAAATCCATTGCAATACTATCCCATTTCCATTCTGGAATAGTGAGGGGCTGTAACATACCTGTCAGTCTTTGATGCTCAACCTTTGCTTTCTGACATATTATACAAGATGCCACGTACTTAGCAATATCTCTCTTCATTCCAGGCCACCAAAACAAACATTTCAGATCTTGTTACATCTTGGTCATCCCAGGATGTATACTCAATCTGCTAGTTTGAGCTTCACCAAGAATTGCTTTCTTAAGCTCGGGATCATCAGGTATACAAATCCTGCCTTTGAACCTTAAGACCCCGTCAGATCCTTCCTCAACAGTTGCCTTATGGCCTTCCTTCAAAAATTCTCTCTTATTCTACAAAAACTGGTCATCCTCCTGTTTCTCTCGAATTTCTTCCAATAGATCATTCAGAATAGTGACTGTGTTCAGATGTATCCTTCCAGGTGACAATTCCACTAACAACCACATATCTCTAAATTGTTCAATCAATTTTTCCTCTTCGATCATCATAGTAGAAACACTGAGCATCTTCTGACTCAAAGCACCTGCTACGACATTTGCTTTTCCAGGGTGATACTGGAGTTGAAAGTCATAATCTATTAAGAATTCCAACCATCTCCTCTGCCTCATGTTCAATTCTTTTTTATCAAACAAGTACTTTAAACTTTTGTGGTCGCTGAAGACGTTGAACGTAGCTCCATATAGAAAGTGTCTCCAAATCTTTAGTGCAAAAACAACTGCAGCCAATTCTAAATCATGTGTTGGATAATTTCTTTCATGAACCTTCAATTGTCTTGAAGCATACGCTACAACATTTCTGTTCTGCATCAGCACGCATCCTAACCCTTGATAAGAAGCATCGCAGTACACCTCAAAAGATTCATTTGGATCTGGTAGAATCAACACTGGTGCAGTAGTCAAGTTCTTCTTCAACTCTTGGAAACTCTCTTCACACTTATTCATCCAATCAAAAACTTGGTTCTTCCTTGTAAGTTGCGTAAGAGGTCTCGGCAATCTTAGAAAAACCTTCAATAAATCTTCGATAATATCCAGGTAATCCAATAAAACTCCGGATCTCTGTCACAGTCTTTGGTCTTTCCCATTGAAGAACCGTCTCCACCTTAGTTGGATCCACTGCAATTCCATCTTTAGAAATTACATGACCCAGAAACTGAACTTCATCCAACCAAAATTTGCATTTTGACAACTTCGCGTACAGTTTCTTTTCTTTCAAAATCTGAAGAACTATACTGAGATGTTCAACATGCTCTTCCTGATTTTAAGAGTAGATTAGAATGTCATCAATAAAAATAATGACAAATCGGTCTAGATATGGATGAAAGATCCTATTCATGTAATCCATGAATATAGCAGGAGCATTCGTCACAGCAAATGACATTACGAGATATTCATAATGACCATAACGCATTCGAAAAGTTGTTTTAGGTATATCCTCTACTTTGACACGAATCTGGTGATATCCTGATCGCAGATCTATCTTTGAGAAGACAGCTGCTCTTTTCAGTTGATCCATCAATTCATCAATTCTCGGAAGTGGATATTTATTCTTTATTGTGACCTTGTTTAGTTAGTGGTTATTGACACATAAACGTGAAGTTCTATCTTTTTTCTTAACTAACAACACTGGAGCTCCCCAGGGTGAAACACTAGGTCTCACAAACTATTTTTCCAACAACTCCTCTAATTGTTTTTTCAACTCTACTAACTCCGATGGTGATATACGGTACGGTGCAATTGATATGGGACCCGCTCTTGGTACAAGATCGATAGAAAACTTAATTTCTCTTTCTAGTGGTAATCCAGGTACGTCATTAGGAAAAACTTCAGGAAACTCGTTCACAACAGAAATAGCATTCACATCTTTTTCACTCTTAACTTCTAAAGAAGATAGCAGCATATATCCTTGAGCTCCATCCCTCAATAAAGATTCGACTTGTTTGGCAGTTACAAATCCATAAACCTCATTAGGAAATACTAAGGTCTTTCTAGAACAATCTAATAGGATATAGTTAGAAGATAACAAATTCATCCCTAAGATTATATCAATATCGACAAGAGGTAAACAAATCAAATTAACAGAAAAGACTTAATTTTTGATAGTAATAGAACAATTCAGGCATATTTTTGTAGTACTAACTGGTTTGGCAGTAGGAGTGGAAACAATCAATTGGAAGTTTAAAGAAGACACAAGCAATCCTAAACAATCCACACAGTCATATGCAATAAATGAATGAGTTGCACCCGAATCATATAGTACAGTTAAAAGATTACCCGAGATGATACCTTCTCCCTGAATAAGATTCTCAGACTGGGAGGTCTCAGCTCCACTCATTGTATAAACTCTTCCTCCAACTTGTGGCTTCACAGCTCGAACATTGCTCATCGAAGGCTTCATCTTTACTTGATCACAATCTTTAGAGACATGACCAAGCTTACTGCATCTGAAACAAATTATACCTCTAATCGAACAATCTCTCGTCTTGTGACCCTTCCCGCACTTCACGCATTTTATTGGTGGTGCTACAGTCTGATTGAATCGATTTCCATTTGAACCACCTCCACGAGGTTGCTGATATTGTTGTTGCTGCTGACTTTTAGAGGGTCAAGAATATGGCTTTCGTTGAAACCGATTATTTTTATTATTGCCTCCTCTTTGGAACCTAGCCTGTCCAAAGTTGCGGTTCCTGTTATCACGTGCTGGCTCCAACCCTTCCAGCCTACAACACATGTCCATCAGTGTTGAAAACTGATTCACACGCATTGATATCACTCCTCTCTTTAGCTCAATTCTCAAACCTTCTTCGAATTTGCGGCACTTCCAAACCTAGTCCGACTGGATTTGGAGATGCCTTCAGAACTTAGACAAGCTCTCAAACTTCGCAGCATATTCACTGACAGTCATTCCACCTTGACATAAACCCAGAAATTTCATCTCCTTAGCGTGTCTTGCACTTTCCAAAAAAAATTTCTCTAGAAATACTTCACAGAACAGCCCCCACGTGATTACTCTCCCTTCAGCTATTAGCATCCTTTGAGTGGCTTTCCACCAATTCTCGCCATTACCCATTAGCATGAATGTAGCACACATCACTCTACGATCATCCGCACATTCTATCGCTTCAAAGATCTTCTCTAGATCTTGGATCCATAAATCTGCTTTCTCAGGGTCAAACTCGACTTTAAAATATTGCGGATTATACCTACGAAATTCTGACAAATGCTGAACTTCTGCATTAGCTTCTTTGCTGTTGCACAGCTCGTTGATTTTGTTGTGCCATCACTTCGGCCATTCGCTGCATTGCTTCAACAGCAGCGGTCATTGGGTCGTTGTCACGTTCCACATTTGCACGTACACCTCTACCACGAGACATAGTTTTCTTCACAAACAATTAAACAAAGTCCAATGAAAGTCAGATGTCATCTTTTGAAAATCAAATTCAGAGAATCACACAACACAAGCTAAAACAGACCTAACCATAAAAACCCAAAAGACTCTAACTGGGGCTCTGATACCAACTAATGTAACACCCACCATAGGGTATCACATTTAAGACTAATCCTAATAGAACTTACCCAAGTTGTAAAAGAATTAATCTTATAAAAATGTCAAATTTAAAATTTCATTTAAGGAATAAAATAAAATAAGCAAACTAAATTAAAACATTAGTAAGGCTTGTAATAAACACACCAAAATATATTTATACATTATGTTACAAACTTTGTCTGAATAATTTATATAATTACAACCCTACTTCAAAAGTAAAATACAAACATAACTACTAAGTAGTACTCTAAAAACAAACCTAAGGATTTGGTTCCTCGGAAGGATCCTCTTCCTCCTGTACATTATCATCGAAGAACCCAGGCGGAGACAGACGCCTCATAGGGGTCCTTGCCGACGATACTACAGAATTCTCTTGGGATGTATAGACAGACACAACTCCACCCCAGAGTTCACGAATAGGTATCGTGAATTCCAAACACACAGTTGCATGTTGAGTCAACACGGAAATCCCATCCAGGGTTCCACTCAAGCTCATAGTCAAGTCCCCGGTGTAAACAAACCTTTCATTATTATAGTCAAACCTCCAGGCGTCAGTTCTGCCGTGGAACTGGACCCTGACAAAACCTAAGACCTGTTGTCTTGTCGTCATTACAACTAATAAACAAACAAACAGCTACTGATGGTAAATAAATTTACCAACTTCTTCGTCTTCCCGGTCTTTATCGAACATACACAAATAAACAGACACAGTATAATAACGAGGTGAGATCCCCTACATCAATACTAGTATGGTAGTAAAGGAAATGACAACCAATAAACAAAGTATAATATCAAGACAATAAATCATGTTATCATATGATGAATAATAAATCAAGTAATCATGAATAAGATAATTATAAATTTCATATTATTATGCTGACCCACTATACATATGTAATACGACCAATTCCTACTCCATGGAGCTAAACACAGTTTCAGAGAGAAAATCCAGAAGACATGTCTATCACTCGGCTGCCATGGCCAAAAGTGCTATAATATATCAATTTTGTCAATAGTGCACATCAGGCATTGGACAAGACATTCTACACCAGATCACGATATAGGACAGTGTCTCGGTCCGGCTCATTGGTGCATTTGCATCAGTCTGCCCCACGGATAGAAGAGCTACCAACTATCCATTGTGAGGTACCCGCACCCCGATGTCCCCAAGGTCAACAAGTGACCTACACTTGTCTACTCGCACTCGCACTTAGGTGTAATTCGTCTCCTAGGCATACAGCCTTAGCCAAAAAAGCAAATACGCTTTTCTATGCATGATATTTGATTCAAACACACATACAATTATTATTTTCACAATATTTCATATATTCACACCATGTCTTGGCAGTATAAATATCCAACACAACTGGGCCCACCACAACTGCCCGACAGCAAACTGCTATTTACGCTCAATCGCCTAGCAATATTATCAAAATTTTGAAATTACAGAACATATTCCTATGTTTTTAAATTGCGTAAGGATTTTCTAACATTTTCTAAATAGCGTAAATATTTTATTGCGTTTTCTCAATCGCGTAGCGTAAAATTACTATTTTTGAGTCACATAAATATTTTTTGATGTATTTTCAATTACATAAAATGTTTCTAACATATTTAAACCAAAATAATGTTTTTCTCAAAAATTTGACTTTATTTCCATTATTTGCATAATAATCCCTCATTAAAATAATATTTACATAATAATCCTTATTTAAATAATATTTTCATAATAGTTCCTCTTAAAATAATATTTACAAAATAGTCTTTGTTTAGATAATATTTGTAATATAGTCTTTCTAAAAATCAATATTTCGACTGTTTCTCAAAAAATTGTGTTTCTTTGATTTACTTAAGATATTACAGCTCAAATTTTCCTAACGCGCTTCAAAATCATAGGGTGAGCTATACGTTAGAAAATTTCAAGTATTGACATTTATTTTTATTTCATAACTTAATTATTTAATTATGTCAATTTTTATTCTAAAAAGTATATTGCTTTGATTTTAGGTTCAAATCCTACCAAAATAATTTTCTTCTCATTTAAACACCTAAGTCTACACTTAGTAAAATAATTTTAGATCTAAGTTATGAAAAATAGCATGTTGACCGAAATCCATTAGGGTTTCATAACCCATCATTTAGTTATTTTTAGCATTTATTCCTTGCAAAAACACTTAATTTATTTTTCTTGTCATAAAATCATTTACTCCTTAGTTAGGAAAATAATTTAAAACCCTAGGTTCCTTTTGAAGTGTGGAGGCCGTGTGCCTCATAGGTCCTTGGGCACTTCTATATAACAATTCCTTCATGTGATTCACATCTTATATTACACATAAATTTACATGCTTTCCAATGCATACCTATAAGCATATTATCAAAACTATAATCATACCAACACACATGCACACATATTTTTAAAACCAAAAGCATAACTAACACAACCAAAGAAAGCATAGAAAAATAAGTGAATAAATCCTTATGGATTTTTCACCACAAATAACCCATTTCCTCACTACCAACACATAGTTGATGAGGTTAATCTCCCTCTTACCTCAAGGGAGACAAAATCTTCAAGTTCCTTCTTCTTCTTGAATTTGTGAGCTTCAAACAAAAATCCCTAAAAATATTAAACAAATTCTCAAGTCATAAACAAAGCTTAAGAACAAAGAACCATGGATCAATCATGGTCTAGAAAATCAAAAATCCATCTTAGGATTAAAGAATCAAAAGATTACCTTTGAAGTAGTATGCTAAAGCTTGGTTTTTGATGCACTTAGAGTAGGATTTTGATAAAACTTACTAAAAGAAAAGTGTTTAGAATGAGGTTTAGCTTTAGAAAGTAGGAAGAGATGAAATTTAGAAGTAGAGAGGTAGGGTTTGGAGGTTGGGGTTGTGGGGTTCAACAAGGAAAAGGAAAGAAAAGTAGTTGGGTGTTCTTGAATATTTGAGAGAAAAAGATGAAGGCTTGTCACAAAGTGAAGTGAAAAATGAAATTGGATAGCTATATTGAAGTGTGCAGCCGTATGGTTGCATGGAGAGTAACATAATGTGATAAAAATTCACTCACGTGGTATCACATGGTGTGCACATGGCTTAGGTCGCACAATAGTCATCAAGTGGTCATTTAGATGAACCGAGAACATGGTAGAAAGGCCCTCATTACCGTGTGGCTCTAGGATATTTAGTAACTAGGTTTGACTTCAATTAGGTTTAAGTTACATCTTAATTAGATAGTAAGCTAATTAGATTAGGTTGTTTAGTTACAAATTAAACTATTTAGAGTAACTTAGTTAGTTATTCTAGTTACTTAGCAACTAGTCCAATCATTTATATTGACCACTTTCTATTGGTCTAGAAAAAGTCTAACCACTAATATTGACTCATTTCTATTGGTTCATTTTAAAATAAGTTACAAAAATTATTCTTAATCTATTTTCTAACAAATAAAATATACCGAGTCCATTACTTGGTAACAGAAACTGCTGTTCATAAAACAACGGATAATTTCCCACAAAATATTTTTATTTCACAGATAAATTTTAAAAATTAAAAGATTTGATTTTGTGTCTCTCAGATTCGGGTTTAGTAAGATCTTCCGTCTCTGAATAAATCAAATAAGATTTTCCCTGACTTGAAAATTATTATTTTCCTAACTCGGAGCAAATCTCACAGAATGATCAAAAATAGTCTCAGAACGGTCAAAATAATTTTTTGTAACACAGAAAATACAAAACAGTACAATTTAGTCATTACTGTAAAATAGTCAAAATCTGGGGTGTTACAGTTTCAAACATGGAAAGTTATTATGTGATTCATATATCTAATTATGTTGATAATGTTATTTCCAAATCACAAAAGCTCTTATATTTTGGATACATATCATATCATCAATCTATACATGTGTATGTGTACTGATAAAAAAATCTATACATGTGTAGCCATTATGCACCTCAATACATCTTTATACAGTTTTGACGAAGGCTTCTTATATGATCTAAATGACTGAAAACAGTTTTGACGAAGACTTCTTATATGATCTTTGTTTTCCTATTTTACTTTATTTTTATTCTCTATTATTTATTATAATATATAAAAGTGATTGCTTCATTACGTGAATTGTCTCCTATCCTAATTTCATTACATATTAATTTTCTCATACTCTCTATTATCCATAGAATTGTGCAATACAAATTGTAGTTATTGTCTGTTGTGTTTCTACTATAGTTATAATTATATTTATAGATTTATATAATTATAATGCATATATTTTATTTAATATTATTACTTTTATTACATTTATTTATAATTATATTTATTCTGTTATTTAATTCATTGTTCATGCACGGATGCAAAATCTAGTATATATCAATGCTACATAAATTTTGTAAGTCATTACAAGTTTTAGAAGCATCCCTGTACTCCTGTATCGCTTCTTTGATGTATGTCTTTCTCTAAGATGGCACAGATCAACTCCTTTTATGAAAATTTACATCCTTTTTCTCTCTATCTTCCATTTTCTTTAACAATATAGCATGCTTTTCAATTAACTTGTCATGAGTGTGCATACATAGATTCTAATATAACATTTAGGCATATATTATATTGTCTTACTTTGTCTATGGCTATACATATAAGATTTAACATCATCCATTCTCATTTAACATTCACAAAATCACAACAAATCATTAATAAAACCAAGTAATATTAGAATTCAACATGATTTGTGTCTGGCGCGCAAGAGGCAGGACCACAAAGTGGTTCTCTACCTAACCAGCGCTTGAGTGGCCAAAGTTCAGTGCCTGAGTGCGCACGAGGCTGAACCACAAGATGGTTCTCTATCCAGCCAACACTTGAGCTCGTATGGCAGAAACGAATTCTTGCCCTGCTATCTAGCCTGTGCTTAAGCGTTCAACAACCAATATTTGAGTGTTCAAGTAACAACCAAAATAAACGTGTGTAGCAGCAACATATCACAATTCCAGTTAGTATCACAACATTTTCTCATATAGAATCCCAAATAACATTCATTCATGTATAGTATGTCTTTTAATGAAAAAGGGTGAACATTATCATCTACATGTTAACAAATATCATATTGTGGACCATTACACTCCTGATCTACAACCCTTACTCATACAAGAAATCAAATTCCAAGGCTTTATAATTCCATCCACATTGCTATTACTTTTGTATACCAAACTTCATGATATTGACATTAAAACTAGTCATTCAAAAGCAATAGAACTAATATATTTCAGCAACCAACAAACAAGAAAATGAATGATTTTATAAAGTTTCTACCACCATAATTCTTCATATTTCAAGAAAACTATACATGCTACTACACAAGCACAAAAACATGCTTTGGTCCTATTCCACCACAATTTCATATTCAAACTCAAGATATATGGAAACCATACACATGCGTTATTTTCCATTAAATAGTAACAATCCATTAAATGGTATGAGTAATAAAGGCCTATATATAATCCAGATGAAATATTGATACACTGTTAATATAAAAGTTTTTTATACTATTATTCAATCATACCACATCATTAAAAATACTTTTACAACAATTATTTCAAAAGTCACACATATAATAATTATAATTAGTTGAAGGTGTACAAAATTTTACATTGACAATGCATCAAAATTAATCTCATACCATCAACCACATGTATAATATTAAAAGGTCTCCAAAATAATATATATTTAGAGCAATGCTACACAGCCAGAATAAATAGCCATAATATTTGACATAATACATGTGTGGTTGTTGGGTGAAATGAAGTGGTAAAGACCACTCATTCATCCAAGAGTCAATACATATACCATATCATTCTGTCCAAAAAATTTTGTCAAAATTTTTGGATTTTTTACATTTTTCATATATTTAATATCCTTCGTTACTTTTTTTTTAATCTAGAATAACCTTCGTAAATATTAATATATTTTAAACAAAAAATATCTATACAAACTTTCAAATAATCTATCTATTTATATAATTAATCTAACTTATTATCTAGTCAAGTAATTTAAATAAATTAACAACCTCCAAACTAGCATGGATTTTGGCATAAGGAGTTTTTTTTAATTATATTTTTTGGATGTTGTTTTTTTACACACATATATTAGACTCAATGTTAATTAGGAATTTTTGAAGTACATCTATCGCAACTTGCATGTTTTATGTGAGCCTAAACCAAGTGCATGTCTAGATAACTTGACTAAGAACGGTGCCTTCATTGGTTTAGTATATGAAACTACAGTTTTGTTTACCACCCGTGACTTGAAGATATAAGAGCATTTTCGCAGATGTTTTAGAAGCTCTCTTCCCTAAAAGTCAGCTTCAGTTACCAAACATGTTACCAAGTGGCTTCAAGACTCAAGAGGGGAGATAAATTGAGTTTTTCAAAACTTTTAGCAAACAAATCCCTTTTGATTTTTATTGAAGCTATTTTCTTGTGTAGTGAATGAGTTTATGACAACAAAAATTTCTCACACAAGTTTAAGGATAGTGAATGAGTAGAGGATGAAACAACAAGTATGAAAAAGTAATAAACAAGCTTGAAAGTTAAGAGATAATGGTAGAGAATATTACAAACGAGATTTATATTGGTTCAATCACCATTGTGATCTACACCCAGTCCCTAGGATCATCCATCCAGGAGTTTCTACTATTTTTCAAGCTTCAAAAGGTGCTTGACAGACCCTTACAATGTTTGAGCCCTTCTTACACATCAAGGATCATCCACCTCTATGTGTAGAAGCCTCTTTGTTTCCTCAAGGGATCGTCTACCCTCTCAAGTGTTTACAATATAGATTGAATTCAAATAAGCTCTCTCAAGGAGCAAATAATACAAATTGAAGATCTATGAAGCTCTCAAAGATATCTCAAGGTGTTGAAAAATAGAGCAATATGAATGAAAGAATTAAATCACAAATTAAATGCTTGGGAATAGATTGTTGGATGTTCAAGAGTTAGCATTAAGTGTCAAAAGGCTTGTATTTATAGTAATTAATGAAAATGGATCCATCAGAGGTAGTTGGTGCAATATTAAATGCATAGGAACACTACTAGAAATTTGGGTTTTAGTTATCGATTTAGAGACTAATTTTTTCGGTCTCTATAGAGACCGAAATAGAGACTGATTAAGAAAAAAAAATTTAATTTGCTACCAAAATAAAATCGGTCTCTAATTCGGTTTCTAAATATTTTAGATATCGAATTAGAGACCGAAATTATGTTATAAAAGAAATTTAAAAAAATAAAAATATATCTTATTGTTAAAGATTGATATTTCGGTCTCTAAATTAAAAAATTTACAAAAATAAATAAATAAATAAGTAGCGACTGCAAATTCGATAGCTAAAAAAATTTAAAAAAATAAAAAATGAGAAGGTGTTAGAGACTGATATTTCGGTCTCTAAATAAAAAAATTTATAAAAAAAATAATAATAATTAGCGACTGAATTTTTGGTCGCTAAAAAAATAAGAAAAGGAGAAAGTGTTATAGATTGAAATTTCGGTCTCTGAATAAAAAAATTTACAAAAAAAACCACTCACTTTTTCCTTATCTCCCTCACTCGTTCGTTCCCTCTCATTCACTCACTCTTTTACCCTTTTCTTTCTCCCGTTCATTCTCTCTTGCTCATCTGCTTGTGTCTCTCTCCTGTCCGCTCTTTGCTTGGCCGTTTGCTCTCTGTTTGGCTGTCCAATCTTTACCGTTCTCACTCGACCATCCACTCACTTCGTTCTCTCATGCTCACTGTCCCTCTCGCTCACGGGTAGCTCTCACTGCTCTCTCACTGGTTCGCTCTCATTGCCGTCAGATCTGGTCTGTTCTGACCATTTTCTTACTTTTCTGTTTCTTTAATTCTCACTCACACTTTCTCTTTCGTTTTGTGTGGGTTGGAAAACAGAGGGTTAGGGCAAGAAAAATTAAAGAAATAGGTAAAGGAGGGAGAGGAAAAAAGCTTGAAGAATCAAGTGAAAAAAAGGAAAACCTTGAGGTAGAGGGTTCTTTGCCATCTCTTGTTCATCTTTTTCTATTAATTTTAAGTTGAAATCTGGTCCATGGAGCTACACAAGTTCACGCCCAGAACTGTACTACAACAGGTTTTTTTATTTTTTGTTATGCTTCTATTTATTTTATCTTGCTTTAATCTTAACTTTTTTTCCCTTGAGATTTTGATTAAAAACTTTTGAAATTGGTTGATGTTGAGGCTCCAATGTTCACGGCTGATTTGGGTTAGGAGCTAAATTTGAATGGTTATTTAAACTCAAATGAGATTTATGTTGAAGTTGTAATGGTTTTAGTGATATGTATGGCCAAGTGTTACTGGTTTGAATGTCTCAGCTGAGTGCTCTTTGATGCGCGATGTCGTACTCGCCTCAAAATAAATTAGGATTTAAATGAAATATAGCATAGTGCATAACCTAGGTCATCTCCCAAGGATCAATTCGGATTTCTCAAGTATATTAAAAATTATCAAAAGGTAAGGGGTTTTATTCATCAAGTAACAGAATGCAAATTCGATAGTAATTAGGAATAAATTCAAAACTGAAAACACCAATCCAAGGGCTTCAAATCAAGTGGCAAAGTAAATCATAGTTCAAAGAGAGAAAAATTATTTATGCAATTACCTCTGTTAATTCGAATTCAACTAGATAATCACCTAGAATTTAATCAACTAAAACAGAATCACAATCGCAATTCTTGATTAAGATTGAATTAAACATAATTTCAAATTAACATAGATTATCAATCGATGATCTATTCTCCATTAAATTTAGATTAATCAATCCAAATCTATCTTTAATTTTGAAACATAATCATAAATCAATTAAAGAAGGAGAAGAGGAAAGAACACAATCAGAAATTATAAATAAAATAAAAGAACTCAAAACTCTAACCACAATCATTGAATTCCTTGGATTGATTGGATCTTTAGCCTTCCATGGCCATCACCATTGAAGAGATACAGATTAGAGAAAAGAGGAAAATGAAATAGAGAAGACGAAAAGAGAAGAAAAAAGGTTTCTTGATTCCTATCGTAAAACTCCAAAATCAGGATTCATAAAAAGTGTGTTTTTCGTATTCTACCTAAACCTATTTGTAACTGAAAATGCTTCTGCAATTCCTAATCTACCCCTAGCCCAATCTGTAGCCCTCTGAATAAGCTTTACAGAGACATATAGTTTGCCTTATTTGGGTTTAAATTGAGAGAGTTAAGCCCAAATCAGTGAGGGAAGGTCCAAGCTTTATGACAGCAACAGTGTCCTAACTTCGAGGCTCAATTTCTCCCTGAATCCAGCTGAATTAGAAAAACTGCATTAGACACAAAATTGTGTATCTTCGTCTCAGCTTTCAGGAGACACTAAGATCATCCAAATATGACATTTGTAACCCAAGATATGGCCTGTATAAGATAGAAAGGTCAAAACAAGTTAAATTCTAAAAATTAATAAAGCTTTTACAACCAAGCTCAATGAGGCCCAATCATTTAAAACTCACCTACAAACATAATAATATTGGATACAATTATCATCAATTAGGCTAAATATAAAGTAATAATGAATGCCTCAAAATTGATTGATCAAATTCCCCCACACTTGAACTTTTGCACTCCCGGGTAAAATACAAAAGACCAAAACTAGATAATAAAGAAAAGCAAATGCAAGAATGCAAGAAAAGTAAAAACTCATTAACTAAAAACTCTAAAAGACTCAAATTCCAATGACATTCAAGAACGCAAAAGCTTACAAGCAAGAAGAGCAATAGAAGATTCAAGAGAACAAAACATCCATGAATTAAAATTTCTTCACATATCAAACCAACAAGCAAGGTAGCTTCAACTTGAAAAGCATGAATCAAGAATAAAAGATCCTCACAAGATACACTCTCAATCCCTCAAGTGTTTACAAGGTAAGTATTTCACTCAATTCAACTCATAAACGATTGCACTACCATAAGCTTGCTTATCTTCTACTTCTCCACTACTTAAAACATATGCACACAAAAATCAAGAGGACTTTGTTCAAGGTTGTAATGGGGTCAAGGTAAGGAAAGGAAACAATATGGATATGGCAAAATAAATACCAAAGAGAATGAAAGAGCATTGTGAAAGAACTCAAATGACAAGTAACAAACATGAAATTTTTATCCCCCAACTCCAAATAATGCACATTCTCCTTTACAAATTTCCTTCTCTTCTTTTCTTTCACAACCTTTCTTGAATTTATTCTTTTTTTTTCTTTTCTTCCTCTTTTCTTCTTTTTTTTTTCTTTTTCTTAATTCTATTTTTTTTTCATTCATTTTTTTTTAAATTTCACTAAACATCTTGCACATTGCACATCAAAGTACACAACCCCCACACTTGAACATCAAAAGAGCTCCTCCAATGAAAATGAACCAATGCTCTCCTATTCCCTAAGGTAAAAGTAAAAACATGATTTTTCACATAAGGCACAAAATGAGCTAAAACAAAGAATAGGCAAGTAGGCTCAAGGGGGTTAAACAAGGGAAAGTGATGCAAGGTTAGCTATTTAGCCAGAGTAGTTAATCTAGAAAGAATGCCTCAATCATGTTCATGCATACAAGTGAAAAATGTAGCCTCAAAAAGAATTTAAGCAAGTTCTAGAGTGATCAAATGACATGAGTGAAAATCACACAAGAAAGAAGAGAATGGTGCAAATGTTTAATCCACCAATAGGCTCAAAATCTCACAAGGTATGCATCTATCAAACTTGATTCACCAATTCAAACATTCACCACCAAGCAAATTAAATTCAAGAAGAATGAAAATTTATTCAATCATGTTATGAACCTTGAATTCCAATTATCAACTTTACAAACCTCAAAACATCATTGGAAAGCAACTCAAAACACACTTGTGCCCTCTTTTTTTTTTTTTTTTTTTAAAAAATGTAATTAAAAGAAGAAAACAAAAACAAAAACTCGTAAAATAACACAAAATGCAAAAACAGAAAATAGAAAACAGAAAATGAAAACAAAAATAGAAAATAGAAACAAGAGAATAGAAACAGAAAATGAAAATAGAAAATAGAAAATAACAAAACAGAAAAATAGAAAAATAGAAAAACAGAAACAAAGAAAAAAAAAACAAAAACAGCAAAATTCCCTCCCCCACACTTAAATCACACATTGTCCTCAATGGAAACATAAAGCAAAAGCAAAAGACAAGTATACATGTGAAATAAAAGAGCAAGGAAAGAAAACACCCTTATCATGGTGGGAAGATTGCACTTGGGGAAAGGTGGGCTTTGCCAAGGAGAGTTCCTCTACAGGTGCTGGGCTTGCAGGGCCCTCAAGAAAGGGCTTAAGACGGTGACCATTAACCTTGAAACTCTTATTGGTGGCTTCATTCGAAATCTCCACTGCACCATAAGGAAAGATGCTAGTGATAACAAAAGGACCATCCCACCTAGAACAGAGCTTACCGGGCATGAGTTTAAGGCGAGAGTTGAACAAAAGCACCTTTTGGCCAATGGAGAACTCCTTTCTAGAAATCATCTTATCATGGAAATGCTTAGTCTTTTCCTTATAGATCCTTGAATTCTCATAAGCCTCCAAGCGGAGTTCTTCCAGTTGTTGCAATTGAAGCTTCCTCTCTGAACTTGCTTGGTCAAATGCTAAGTTACAACTCTTCACTGCCCAGTATGCACGATGCTCTATTTCCACCGGAAGGTGACATGGTTTACCAAAGACAACCCTGAAAGGAGACATCCCTATAGGTGTCTTGTAGGCGGTACGATGAGCCCAAAGAGCATCTTCTAACCGGTGGCTCCAATCTTTCCTATTTGGCTGCACCATATTCTCCAAAATCTGCTTTATCTCTCGGTTAGAAACCTCGGCCTGCCCGTTAGTTTGGGGATGATATGCTGTAGACACTTTATGCACGACCCCATACTTTCGAAACAAGGCCTCCATAGTCCGGTTACAAAAATGAGTCCCTTGGTCACTAATGATAGCGCGAGGCACTCCAAACCTGCAAAATATGTTAGACCTAACAAAATCCACAACAACTCAAGCATCATTAGTCCTGGTGGCCTTAGCTTCCACCCATTTAGAAACATAATCAACTGCAAGCATAATATAAGAGAAACCAAAAGAAACAGGGAAAGGGCCCATAAAATTGATACCCCAAACATCAAAAACCTCGTAGAACAGAATAGGCTGCTGGGGCATCTCCTGTTGGCGAGTGATAGCCACTCCTGCTCTCTGGCACTGCTCACAAGTACTGAAAACCTGATAAGCATCTCTGAAAATGGTAGGCTAGTAGAATCCAGAATCCAGCACCTTCCTAGCGGTCCACTGTGGTCCAAAGTGACCTCCAATTGGAGAAGCATGATAGAAATGAAGAACAGACTGGATCTCATGGTCAGGTATGCATCTGCGAATCACCTGGTCACTACAAAATTTCCACAAATATGGATCATCCCATACATAATATTTAGCATCACT
Source organism: Ormosia semicastrata (assembly GCA_029884595.1). Taxonomy (NCBI): domain Eukaryota; kingdom Viridiplantae; phylum Streptophyta; class Magnoliopsida; order Fabales; family Fabaceae; genus Ormosia; species Ormosia semicastrata. The sequence goes on from JAQQTO010000063.1 coordinate 34,492,768, forward strand.
TTTAAGTTTAGCTTTCTGTGATCTAGATGCATGAGGAGGAAAAATAGATGCAACTAAGTAATTCACTAAATCAGCAAACTAAGGAGAAAGTGGGGTATCATGCAGCTGTATGAGCTGCTCATCTGGGAAGTCATCTCTGATAGGAGAAGGGTCAACAACTCCTTCTATCCTGCTCAAATGATCCGCCACCAAATTCTCTGCGCCACTCCTATCTCTAATCTCCAAATCAAACTCTTGGAGAAGCAGCATCCATCTAATCAATCTCGGCTTCGATTCTGCCTTCTTCAACAAGAATGTTAATGCTACATGATCAGTAAAAACAACCACTTTAGAGCCAAGCAAATATGATCTAAATTTATCAAGTGCAAATACAATAGCAAACAACTCTTTCTCAGTAGTAGTATAGTTAGCCTGTGCAGCATCTAAAGTCTGAGAAGCATATGAAATGACATGAGGCGATCTGCCAACTCTCTGTGCAAGGATAGCTCCCAATGCATAGTTAGATGCATCACACATGAGTTCAAAAGGAAGCGTCCACAAAAGTGGCTGAATGATAGGTGTAAACACTCAATTTTGTCCGGATCCTTAGAAATTAAATTAAATAAATAAATAAAATAAAAATAATATTTATTAATTACACTCTTTTCTTTAATTTCTAATACAGATTAAGTATAGCCCAATAGAAAATATGTTCTGGTCTTTTAGCTACTTTGGCCCATTTTGTTTAAAGTTTCTAAAAAAAAAGAGAGAGCAACAAAGAAAAGAACCAACGTAGCAGCAATGGCCCAAACACTTGAAAAAAAAAACTTTCAATGCAATTGAAAGAGACAAGCATGCGAGAATCACACAAGCAGACCAAGCAAACAAAGCCAGGAACAAAATGACAAAATAAGCTTTCTTGGTGATTGCAGAAGAAAAGAAAAGAGAGTGATGCTAGAAATTTTCAAAATGAAACACCAAAAAGGAATAGAGCTGCTACCACCATGCTGAGACTCAAGGAAAAGTGAGCAGAGGATCTAAACACAGAAATGGAAGAGCTGCAGCTTGCAGGAGAAAAGAAAGATGAAGCAAGCCAAGAAAATGGAGTGGAAAGGGACTGCACAATCTGCTCTCATGCAGGCCAAGCCAGAAATTTATTGTGTGCTTATATAAAGAGGAGTAATGTAAAATGAGGATATTTTTTTGGGGGGGGGGGGTTCGGGGAGAGATTCTATTGGTTTTACAGTTTTTCTTCCTAATTGAAAAAACTACCATCATTGAGGCTGAAAAAAGTAAGAAGGGAGATATAGGTGAGAAGTGAATTTGTAAAGAGAAACCGAGTAAGAAGAAACGTTGTTGGTGTTTCTCTGAGGGTTGGAGGTATATTCACAGATTCTTCTATTATGCACTTTGATGTTTGCCCATATTCCGCTCTAAATTTCGCACTCTTCCTCTAAATTGTCTGCACTCTTTCTCTCTCTCTTCACGATCTGGCATACACTCACAGCACACATATCACGACACTCACCATCATTTTTCATACACATACATTGCATCTTAAGCATATATTTTCCTCACCACATTGAAAGAAGAATGATTATAGGTTCACTGATTCCCTAAAAAAAAAAAAAAAAAAAAAATTCATATTCCGCACCCATTTCTCCTCCAAACCTTCACACCAAGAACTCCAAAAATAACTAGAAAACCCCAAGCCTCGTCATCATCCAAAAATGAGCCAAACGAGCATCAAACCTTGATAACACCTTGACTCCTTTCATCATCTCCAAAGCCACCCCAACCAACCACAAAACACCCACCGCCACCCCACCCAAACAACCATAACCACCCACGAAAGCCACCACCGCACCCAAGTCATCACCTCCAATACCCACCCTTGTTAAACAACCTCTGCAACCCATTGAGAAAAACAGAACCAATACCCCGTCCGTGCTCGCCGCGAAACTTGCACCAGGCCGCCGGAACCGCCCCCACCTCATAGATCCGTCATTCTCCAGCACCCGTCCAGCCGCGCTCCGGTCCCCGTCTCGCGAAGCCACCATCGACGAGCCGCGACCCGCGCTCAGCGCCCGGAGCCAGGGCCCCATCCCGGCGTCATCGTCGACCTGCACCGTCGAACCCAGCGCTGTCCTCCACGATACCGTTCTGCCGTCAAGCCCAGCGCTCGAACTCGAACTCCACCCAGATCCAGCCCAGATCCGCACAGAAGCCTGCCCTCCGTCGCTATTCCCCTCCGTTCGCGCTGTGTCGTGCCTCCACAGGGCGTCGCCGGAGCCGCGTGTGCCATGTGCTTGAGCCGCCGCGTCTCCACCTTGGTCTCGTTCTGGAGACCCCCCCCCCAACGCTACCCTCTCCTTCTTCTGTTTTCAGTTTCAGGAGCCAAAAGCTTCTCTTTGACTTTGTTTTTTTTCTTCCCCAGCGTGTGGCTTTCACTTTTCACTTTTTTTTTTCTTTCAGAAGCTAGAAGCTTCTGTTTTCTCTGTTTTCACTTTGGTTTTTTTTTTTTCGTTTCTTTGTAAGTAACATGTTTTTTTTTTACAAAAAATATAAAAAAAATAATAAAAGAAAAGAGTTTTGTTGGGTTAGACTTTATTTTTTTTTGTTTTGATCCAAAGCCTCTTCTTGAGTTTGGATAGTATAGATAAATAGTAATAATTTTTTTTTTGAGTTTTTCCTTTATAAATCTAATACACCTAAATAGTAATAATAGTGACAACAAAAATTCATCTTAGGATTTATTTGGATTTCGTTTAACCAGTTACTTTTCTTTTCTTTCGCTAGTTTTTCTTTTAATCATGTTTATCATTATTTTTATTTTTCATTTTTTTTTTTTTTTTATTTTTGTTCTTCTTAGGGTGTTGGCTTTTTTTTATAGAAAAAATAAAATAATTAAACGTTGTTGGAAAAAAAATAAAATGAGATTAACTGAGCTGCGACAGCTTGTTAATTTCATCTTTTTTTATTTGGAATCATTTAAGTTGGGACAACTCGATGATTCATAAAAAAAAATTTCTTCTTTTCCATTCCATTTTATTTATCTGTTTATTTTTTTAAATGATAAAACAAATATTTTCAAGGATTATCAAGAATTTGCATAATTAACTTAAGGTACCGTTTTAGAACGGGTGTGTTAGGGGTGCTGTGGGATTAAGTTTTCGCCCTTCCCTATCCACAACCGACTCCCGAATCCAATCTGGTTCCAAAGACCATTTTCAAAGAAAGGTTTTCCAATTCTTCCTAATTTAAATAAAATTGGTGGCGACTCTATTTCTTCTTTCTAAAATTACAAGAGTTGTTATTTTTCGCCGCGATGCCGGTCGCGACAGATGGCGACTCCGCTGGGGACATTTGAGAGTCAAGCCTTTGAAAGTTGATTGTGCAAATTTTGTAACTTCTATATGTTTGTTTTACTCCTTTTGTTTTCGCTTTATTTTTATTTTGTTTTTCTATTTTATTTAAATTATTTATTGATCACCTTAACTGTGATTCTATTTTATTATGCAAACCTTAGGATAGAAGATTTTAGGAATCTTGTTTGTGTTTGTGTTGTTTTGCAGGATGTGAGTAGTCTCTAGGATTATGAAGGTTTGTATGCTCCCTACACACACTACACCTACACGTTTATCACACACATTCGAGTGGGGCCCTATACCCGGGTCTGAGTGAATCTTGAGTTAGGTAGAGGTTGCGTAGTGGTAGCTATTTTGGATGTACATCCTGTTTGGTTATCGCGAAAACCTCATCTAGAGCGTGCCTTTGTCATGAATGCCTCGCACCTAGTGGTTTACCTACTATTTGTGGTCAACATTCTGATCTGGGACTTAGCTCTAGAGGCCTTTAGAATGGTAGAGCCACCCAATGAAAGTTCTCACGAATTAGACAGCCTTGTAGATCTTTAGGGTAGAACTCCTCAAATTTAAGGCAGTCCTTTAGGGCACAAAGGGAGCGTACCTTTTCGTTATCTTTGATTTTATCTGTCATTGCATTAAAAAATCATACTTTGCATCTTGGCACCATGTTTCTTTGCAATACTCTGATCTTTTGTCCTTCTTGAGGCAGATTTGTTAGAGAACCGTTAGAACCCAACCAAGATTTGACATGAGTATCTTTGATAAAAGGAATATGGGATCAGATCACAAGGATGCAAGCATGAAAAAGACTCTGCGACTCAAGGCTAATAAAGTTCACACTGAAAGCCTAGTGGTTATGGGACGAATGTTGAAGAAGACTCAACGTTTGACATTTGCAGCAAAGTATGGGAAGGTTCTGGATCTGTTAGAGGTGAATGTGCAAGTGGAAGCGATCACCGCAATGGCCCAATATTATGACCCTCCTCTCAGATGTTTCACTTTTCAGGATTTCCAACTAGCTCCCACTCTGGAAGAATTCGAGCAAATCCTAGGTTTGTCATTGGAAGGTAAAAGGCCATACTTTTATAAAGGACACTATGCATCCATCCAAACTGTGGCGAACGTTTTGAAAGTGCACGCAAGAGACCTTCAATGTGTGCAGCAGAATAGGAATGGAACCAAAGGGTTTTCAAGAGAGTACCTTGAAGGACAGATGCATCACTTAGTAAAAAGTGAAGATTGGGAGGCTTTCATGGACGTGCTAGCCCTCACCATCTACGACACAGTCTTGTTCCCTAATATTGATGATTACGTGGATTATGCAGCAATCGATGTGTTCCTTACCTGCAAATTCCACACTGACAACCCTGTCCCAGCCATTCTCGCAGATGTGTACTCTACCTTAAACTTTTGTCATGAAAGGAATGGTAAAAGAGTCCTCTGTTGCTTGCTGGTGTTGTATGTTTGGCTCACAACTCATGTTTTCAATAGATCATACAAAGCAGAGTGCCCTATCGCTGACTTTAACCTGTACCAGTTGAAGGTCAAGAACAGTTGCGAATGGGCGGACCACTTGGCAAAATTGGAAGAAAAGTAGATAAGGTGGTATCCTCGATGGAAAGATGTAGAAACTGTCATCTACCAGTGCGGAAGGTTTCCAAACGTACCACTCATGGGTACACGAGGATGTATTAATTACAATCCAGCCTTGGCACATCAACAACTCAGTTATCCTATGATGGGGCCACCTGCAGAAACCCAAATAACCTCTTTGGTTCTTTACTATATAGATACGAAAGACCCTGAATCACTTCAGGAGGTCCGAAATGCTTGGGACAAAGTCATCCGAAAAGGAAAAGAACTAGGAGTCAGAAGTTGTGCAGCCAAGGAAGATTATCGCCATTGGGTTAAGGACAGAGTTCAAGAAATCAAGTTGCCATTCAGGATCCCGGTAACCCCTATGGTTGGTGAACCTTCAGCCTCGGTCGTGATCGAGAATGAAGAGACGAAAGAGATGAGAGCAAGGTTTGTGAAAATGGAAGAGGAAAAGAAAAAAATGGAAGCCGAGTTGAGAGAGATTCGCCAGGCATGTGCGGCCTTGAAGCGAGAAAATGCTGAAAAGGACCACACTATTGAAGAGGCTAATAAAAAGATGAAGGCTGAACGTGATTACATGCTAAAAACCAAACAGTGTCTAGGGGCAGCAAACAAGGAATTAGGGCTCCGCAGACAAGAAAGGGACAGGGCCATAGCTGAAAATCAACAGCTGAGGGAGCAGCTCAAGAGTGCCAAAACAACCCAGAATAATGCAATGCGGCTTGTAGAAGAAATGAAGCAGCAGATGGAAGTGGCATCTAAGCGATATGAAGATATGATAAAAGATAAGAAGCTACACATGAAAGAGACAATTGCAAAATATGAGGTAGCATTACAACAAGGACAGGAAAATATGAAAAAACTGATGGATCAGGTGGAACAACAAAAAGGGGACATCGATGGATGGAAGGAGGAAGTTCATTTTTGGATGAGTCACTTTTCAAAATTGGCATGTTTGGCTAATGCGGCAATTGCGGATACTCCATATCATTTGAAGAAAGCTGATCAAATGGTTAACCCTTTTGTAACACCGGTAGAAATCAGTGGTTTCATTGAGTATTGTAAGAACCTTGTAGGACAGATGAAACGAATGGCTAAGGCCTATTCAGATAAGGAATAGTTTCTTTCGCCTAGGTCATGATGTATTCATCTAAGAAGCAATGTATTGTTATATCTTTTCAGTTGAATGAATGAAGTACGCTTATGCCGGCACTCTTTTTTTTCTATCCCATATTTCACTGGAGACTTAATACTTTTGAACGAGACATTCTGGGTAATAGTCACAACAAACAATATCAAAGATACTCATTTCAAATTTATTTAGCGCAAATTCACTAACGGTCCTCTAACAAATAATGAACATAATCACTGATCTTCTAAATTTTTCAGGTAAAAAACTTTGAATCATTGCTCATCCTCGAAAAACGCAGATTGCACAAACCCGGGCCTACAGAACTAGATCGCAAACTAGGCTACAAGAGATGTCGAACTCAGAAAGAAACTTAAGTCAAGAGATGGATGAAATGAGAGAAAGGATCAATACAATGGTAGAAGGGCAATCAAGGGTCGAGGATTTACTGAGACAGTTAACCGAGACCCTTAGAGCAACAAATGGAACATTTGTCAGCACTAGGGTAAACGCAAATGCAAGCAACAATGTAAATGAAGAAAATGATTCCATGAACGAAAATCAGGAAGAGGAGAAGAATAATATAGAAGTAACTCGTGAACAGCCGGTGAAGATATTCCTGAACAGCAACTCGGAAAAAGAAAAATTAAGAGATGAGTTGATTGGAAAGATGCAAGAGCAAATTAAAGCCATGCAAGGCCCTAATCCATATGGCTCAGTGGGAATCGATGAGCTGTTCCCTGAGGTCGAAGTTAATATTCCCAAGGACTTCAAAGTACCAGACTTCTCAAAGTATGATGGAAGCACCAATCCAAAGTTTCATCTGAAGACTTATCTCACCAAAATGGCCATTTGGTCACGGGATCAAAGGTTCTTAATCAATTTCTTCCACGAGAGCCTGACTAGTTCGGCTTTAGAATGGTACATGCAACTTGACCATTCAAAGATTTCTTGCTGGGATGATCTGACAAGTCTATTCTTAGAGCAATATCGATTCAATATCGACACCGCGCCTACCCGAGAACAACTAGGGGCAATGCACAAAAAGAAGGACGAAACTTTCAAGCAATACGCTCAAAGATGGAGAATGTTAGCAGCCCAAGTTCAACCACCATTGACTCCATCAGAAATGAGCTCGTATTTTATGGGGACCCTAGGAGTACCTTTTATTGGGCTGATGGCAAGCGCCGCCTATAGAGATTTTTTTGATCTAATTTCAGCTAGAGAAAGGATTGAGAATCTTGCAAAAGCAGGAAAATTACCTACTGGAAATACTGAGAGCAATTTTCCTAAGAAGGTGGCACCAACAAGGAAGCAAGAGCCAGAAGTCAGTTATGTGCGTCAACAAAACTCAAGTTTTTCTCGTAATCCACAACCATACCCTTCTTATCAAGCCCCTTCACCCGCTTTTCCGGCTTACCAGACTTCATACCAAGTTAACAATGTTCCCTCACCACGTCCCATCTATACCAATCGTCCTCCCGCACCTCGGAATTCAGGAAACCAAGGGTATGCTCGACCCCCGTCGAATCTACTCCCTTTTCCAAAGTTGCCAATCTCCAATGTGATTTGTTTCAATGTTGTTTGATGCACATTTGGTTGCATGCGTTCCTTCTCGCCCTATGGTGCCCCCATTTCCAGCCTGGTACAATCCCAATGTAACTTGCAAGTTCCATATGGATAACCCAGGACACTCAATTGAGGATTGCGAGGTATTTAAGACCATAGTGAGGAGGTTGATTTCCTGCGGAAAGCTGGATTTTGAAGAGGAGAAGGGACCTAGCATTACTAGCAACCTAATTCCAAATCATGGGAAAGGGATTGTAAACGCATTAGAAAAGGAGGATGAGGGACTTCAAAATTTAGAGGATGTCAAAACTCCTATGAAGTTGATATTCCAAAGTCTTGTCCAAACAGGCTATTATTCCTCAGTAGCCTGGGGTGATGCTAATACTGAAGCTCACTGTGAGTACCATATGGAGAAGGGGCACGATATTGAAGGTTGTCAGGAGTTTAAGGCTCAGGTGCAAAGATTCATGGCTTTGGGGGTAATAGATGTTACCCAATCAAGAGGGTTCGCAAAAGAGGTAGATGTTGTGGAACGTCTAGTCCTCAAACTCCCGCGTACTAGTCAAGTTCCAGATTCCCAGAAAGTTATCATAGCGATAAAGAAGCCTACACCTTTTCCCTATAGTGATACACATGCTATACCTTGGAAGTATGATGTCAAGGTAAAGACGCAAAATAATATAGGACAAACTGCTTCAACCTCTATTGGCCAGACCGCAGAGCCCGCACAAGCAGTGTCGAGCGTCGTGGGCATAGGAGGGATCACAAGAAGTGGCAGGTGCTATGGGCAAGAAGATAAGACCGGGAAAGGAAAAGCAGGCTTTGTAGAAACAAAAGAAGATGATGAAGAAGAATTCCTAAAAATCATGAAGCAAAGTGAGTATGATGTGGTAGAACAACTCAAAAAAACTCCAGCTCGGATCTCTCTATTGTCACTCATCTTGAGTTCCGAACCTCATCGCAAAGCACTGCAGAGAGTGTTAAATGAAGCTTATGTGAAGCCGGATGTTACCCCAGAAAGCTTAGTGAACATGGTAGACCCAGTAAGGCACACCAATGTGATCCCCTTCTCGGAGGAAGAAGTGGTACGTTCGATAGGGAATAACCCACGTGCTTTGCATATCACTTTGAAATGTCAGGGGTATGTAGTCGCAAAAGTTCTGATTGATGGGGGTTCTGCTTTGAACGTCCTCCCGAAGACAACCTTGTCCCAGCTGGCTATGAGTATAGAAGACCTTAAGCCTCAAGAAATGACAGTGCGAGCCTTCGATGGAAGGAAAAGAGGAATCCTGGGAGAAGTGACCCTTCCACTTGAGATAGGCCCAAGCTACTTCCAAGTGTTGTTTCAAGTAATGGATATTGAGCCTACATACACTATGCTTTTAGGAAGACCATGGATCCACACTGCTGGTGTTGTTCCCTCGACCCTGCACCAATGCTTGAAATACATTGAAAATGGATGTCTGGTTACCATTCGAGGAGAGGAAGAAATCTTACTGATGAAGCCCACTTCAGTGCCTTATATTGAAAACACAGAGCTGGAGGTGGAAAACTTCTTACACAGTTTCCAGTTGGTGGAATCGAAGGCAAAGAAGGATGAGTCGTCCTCTAAAGATGTTCATCAGGTTGTGACCCGCATCATGACCAATAATGGTTACCAAGTCGAAAAAGGTTTAGGAATTTAGCTGCAAGGAACCAAGTCTATGATCACCCTACCGGAGAACAAAAATAGATATGGTCTGGGATATGAGGCACCTTTGGAAGACATGATGAAGCACAACTTGGTTCTCAATGAAGGAAAAAAGGTGAATGAAGTGAAAAAGATGATTCCTCATCTGAAGGAGACATTCCCCATCCCTGTCGAGGTTATCAATGGGACCTCTAATCATCAAGTCCGGCTAATCATTAACAATGTAGACCAGGACTCCGGAGAAGACCATGTTATCCAACCTGCTGACAACTTGAAACCTCTGAACAATTGGCGATCTGAGGCGTTAATGGATGTGATTGCCATAAAGTAATTGTTTGGTCATGATGTTATCTTATACTTTTGTAATGTTGAATTTATGCTAACTCTTGTCGAAGCTTTAATGTAATGAACTTGTGTGTTTTTCCAGTATGATTCTCTGCTCATGTTATCTTTCACCAAAATTTCAATACAATAAACTTGTGTGTTTCTCAATTGATTCACTGCCTTAGTTCTTTTCTATCTTTGATTTACGTCTTTGCTTAGCCTTGTCCAATTACCATATTTTCTTTCTGTTTCCAATCAGGCATAAACAAATCTTCTAGGGACTTGGGTCTGGTAAAAGCATTGCCCCAGGAAAGGATGCCTGAAAGTTCAAGGATGGATTCCTATTCAATGATGGATATAGATAACTGTGACTCAGATGAAGATAGGAACGCCACCGAAGAGTTTGCCAAATTGGTAGAAAGGTCAGAAAGAGACTTCAGCCTGGATGAGGAAGAAGTAGAGGTGATCAATATGGGAACCGATGAGGACAAGAAGGAGTTGAGGTTAGTGGATAACCCAGAACGTGAAAGCATGATCAAGTTATTCAGAGATTACATGGATGTATTTGCTTGGTCCTACCGAGATATGCCAGGGCTGGATCCGAGCATAGCTTCCCACAAGATTCCGCTATACCCCAATGTTGAGGCGAAAAAATAGAAATTGAGGAGAATGCACCCTGAAATGTCTTTAAAGATCAAAGAGGAAGTCACCAAGCAATTAGAGGCAGGATTTTCAGAAGTATCAAGGCACCCAGAATGGGTAGCAAATATTGTCCCTATTCCAAAGAAAGATGGAAAAGTTAGGATGTGTGTGGACTATAGGGATTTGAATAAAGCTAGCCCTAAAGATAATTTCCCATTGCCTCACATTGACGTCCTTGTCGATAACGCAGCAAGAGGTCATAGATTCTCTTTTATGGATGGTTATTCTGGCTACAATCAAATTCTTATGGACACGAGTGATAAAGAGAATACCACATTTATCACATCATGGGGGAACCTTTTGCTACACAGTCATGCCATTTGGATTGAAGAATGCTGGGGCCACCTATCAGCGTGCCATGGTTGCTTTGTTCCACGATATAATGCACAAAGAAATTGAGGTATACGTGGATGACATAGTTGCTAAGTCCCAAGAAGGGGAAAGCCATGTGGTAGTGTTACAAAAGTTGTTTGAAAGACTCAGAAAATACAAGTTGAGGCTAAACCCGGCAAAATGTGTTTTTGGTGCGTCGACTGGAAAATTGCTTGGTTTTATTGTTAGCAAGGAAGGAATCAAAGTGGACCCTGATAAAGTCAAAGCCATACAAGAGATGCCTGCTCCTAAGACTGAAAAGGAAGTAAGAGGCTTTCTCGGGAGACTGAATTACATCGCTAGGCTCATAGCCAACTTGACCAGCACTTGTGAGCCAATCTTCAAGCTACTGAAGAAACAACAACCAGGAGAATGGGATGAACAGTGTCAGGAAGCTTTTGAGAAGATAAAAACTTACTTGCAAAGTCCTCCTATTTTGGTGCCCCCTACACCTGGTCGTCCTTTAATATTATACCTCACGGTATTGCAGACATCCATGGGAGCAATGCTAGGGCAGCATGATGAAGCGAGAAAAAAAGAACAAGCCATCTATTATTTGAGCAAGAATTTCAATGAGTGCGAGTCTCGCTACATGACAGTTGAGAAAACATGTTGTGCACTAGCATGGACATCTAGAAGGTTGAGGCAGTACATGTTGTACTATACTACCTGGCTTATCTCAAGGATGGACCCGATAAAGTACATATTCGAAAGCCCTCATGTTTCCACACGAGTCTCCAAATGGCAAGTGGTTCTTTCTGAGTTCGACATAAAGCATGTAACTCGAAAATCTATCAAAGGAAGCGTAATTGCAGACCACTTAGCTGAGAACCCACTCAATTACGAGCAACCTGAGACATCTGATCTTCCTGATGAGGATGTTTTAGCAGTTGAGGAAGAAGAGTCAGATAAAGAGGACGTGTGGAAGATGTTTTTTGATGGAGCAGTCAATATGTATGGGAACGGCATAGGTGCAGTGGTCATATCACCAAGTGGGAAGCAATACCCAGTGGCCATCAAGTTAGAGTTCGATTGCACCAATAATGTAGCTGAGTATGAAGCTTGTGCTCAAGGGCTAAATGTTGCAATAGAATTGGGAGTGAAAGAACTACAAGTATATGGAGATTCAGCACTGATAATCTATCAAGTGAACGGAGAATGGCAGACTAAGGACCCCAAGTTGATTCCATACCAGAAATATTTGATGCAATTGATCGAGAAGTTTGAATGGATCACTTTTTCGCACTTGACGCGGGATAAGAACCAGTTCGCAGATGCTTTGGCGACTTTGGCTGTAATGACCAATCTGAATATTCATGCTAATGTGCAACCCATCCGAATAAGGGCAGAAAGCGAACCAGTCTATTGTTCTTGTAACACCCCAAATTCTGGCTATATGAATAGTAATAGCAGAATTGCACTGTTTTGTATTTTCTGTGTGGTATAAAAATAATTTGACTGTTCTGAGATCATACTTGATCATTTTGTGTGATTTGCTCCGGCTAGGAAAAATAATATTTTTTGGTAGGAAAATTGATCGCCTCATTTGGAAACGGGGGATCTTACTACACCTGAATCTGAGTGACTCAGAAAAGAATCTTTTAAATTTTTAGAATCTATCTATAAAATAAAATAATATTGTACTGATAAATATTCGTGATTAGATTTATAGCAGTCGTTGCTATGAATGTTGGAACCGATAAGTTTTAATTAATAAGAAAAAGTGTTTAGAACATTTCTTGTAAGTAAAATTAAAGTGAACCAATAGGATATAGTCAAAACAATTGGTTAGACTTTTCTAACCAATGAGAATTAGTCAAGGAAAGAAGTTTAGACTTCCTTGTGGACCATTAGATTTGAAGCTTGACTTAGAAGCTTTGATCTTCACCATTGATTCAATCAATGGTGTAAAACAAATCCTATCAAAATTATCAAGTAATATTTACCATAGATAAGATTAATGGATAAGATTGAGTCAACATTAATTGTTTAACTTTTACTTAGGAAACTAATTAACCTTAATTTAGTTGTCCTAATTACCTAATTAAGAAATTAAGTATACTAACTTGATTAAGGAATTGTTATAACTTAATCCTTAATTTAATATTCTAATTCTAATTAGAAGTGATGATGCATGTTAAATATGTATTAGATGCATGCTAAATATGTTAAGTTAAATTAGTTATGTACTTGAAGGATTAAGTAAGAATGGTTAGGAAATTAAACTTAATTAATTAGCTAACCAATTAACTAGTAATTAGGCTTGAACTAATGATGAATTAAAGACTTAAACCCACCTAAACCATCATGGACAGCAGCAGAATTGGAGGCCCAATAGCGTGCAGAATTGAGCTTGGAATTAACAACCAATTAAAGGGTTTAAACTCACCTAAAACCACCATGGACCAGCAGCAAAATTTGAGGCCCAACAGCAGCAGAATTTGGAGATGGTCCAGCTGAATTGGAGCAGCAGAAAACTTGGCCCAGCAGCACCAAGCTCCACGGTCCAGCAATAATTTGGAGCAGCAGAAACAGCAGCCACGTTCAGCAGAAATAGCAGCACGGTTCAGCACATTTGTGAAGCTTTTATGTGATATTTGAATATCACAATGTCATACAAAGTCAAGTGAGCAACCAATGAGAAGAGAGAGTCCTTGTGCAATTAATGCATGGCTATTTGCTCAAGCAAATGTCACTCACGTCATTCACCAAGACACAACACGGCAGCAGCTGGATGGGGGGATAATTGCAAGTGAATTCCTTATTTTTTTTCACCACAATGATTCACGGCTGGCAGCTGTTTTATACACTCAAGATTTGAATAATTACTCAAGTCATTCACACGGTCAAATGTCACAAACTATCCACGGTTGGCAGTTGTTTTCATACATTCAGAATTTGGATATTATTCAAGTAAAATCATCCAAATATCACAAGTAATACCCGGTTTGGCAGCAGCTTATTCACGTCTTCATCTTCATTTTTTTTTACTTCTCAAATATAAGTCCATTTCTCTCCAAAACACCAAAGAAAACTCACGCTTCTCTCTTCCATCTTCTCCTTCCAATCGGTCACCATCTTGAAATCACACCATCCATCCTTTTAAACACTCATCTCTTAGTCTGTTTTTGACTTAAGCCATGTTCTAAACATTTCTTCTTCACAAGGTCCTAAGCTTCTTCAATCTTCTTCCTAAAGAGGTAAGCTTTGAGTTAATGATTCAAAGTTGATTTTTTTTATTTTGTTAACCATGATTTTTCCATGGTTTTTAACCTTGATTCTTGTATAGTCCTTCACTAATTTTTCTTGAAAATTTTAGGGCTTGTTAGAAGATTAACAAAGTTTCAAGGCAAGGGAGGAAAGCTTACAAAGCTTGTCTTCAAGAGGTAAGAGGGAGACTCAACCTTACCACCCATGTTCTGGTAGTATGAGGATGGTTTATTCGGTGAAAAATCCTTAAGGATTTATTCACCTATTGTTTGAGGTTCTTGGACTGTATTGATTGGACTGTATTGAGATGTGCTTGATTGTGTTTCTATGTTTGGATTGTATTTGGGATGTGACTGCTTGTGTTTCTATGTCTGTACGTGTAGTATCTGTGAGATCTGATTTTATTTCGATTCTTGCCTGTATGCTATAATGCTTAAGGAACTGATAATATGTGTGTATGTGAAATATATACTATAGCGAAACTTATACTGTATGTATGTGAAATTTACACGGTAAATTTATGAGGAAGGGGCTCAATTGGAAATGCCATGGAAATATGGGGTCATTATGTAAATATAAAATTTTGAGGGGTTATAGTGAAAATACTGTATTTTGAGGGACGAAAATGTAAATTATGTGTTTTGAGGGACGAAAGTATAATTAATCTGTTTTGAGGGACGAATATGTAATTATGTATTTTAAAGGACTATTTTGTAAATATGAGAAAAATACAGTAAATTTCAATATTAAAATGAGTAAAATAGTAATTCTGATTTAAAACGTATGAAAAATAGTTACGCGATTGGAAAACACTGAAAAATCACTACGTGATTTGAAAAGGCAACAGAATTGAGTCGCGAGTGAGAAAATACGAAAATATGATTACGCGATTAAATTACAGTAACATTGCTGTTAAATTATTATATGAACCCTGCACATGAGATATCAATGGAAATTGTGAATAGTGCATAGTACATGCATTGAAAAGGTCCAAAGGATTTGTGTAAGGCAAGTTGCCTAGAGAGATTACACCTCCGAGTGGGTGCGATAAGCGTAGTGTAGGTCACCGATTGACCTTGGGGGCATTGGGGTGCGGGTTGCCTACAATGGACGAGTTGGTAGCTCTTCTCTGCACCGTGGGTTAGACCGATGCAACACACCAATGATCCGGACCGAGACACTATCCCTAATCATGATTTGTTAAAGACTGTCGTGCATGTGCTAGATGTGCAGAAAATGAGCACGTGGTCTGAAGCACGTTGGTGCCGACAGATCTTTTCAGTCATTCTCTCCGACTTGAGTTGTAGCTCCATAGAGTAGGATATTGAGTCAGTGTACATTGCTTTCATATTTGCATTCCAGATGATATATCATTGTAACTCTTACTCATGTATAATTCTTGCTTGTGGTAATTAATATATTGAATACTTGAGTATTGAAAGTAGCATAATCGTAATTCTTCTTTTATTTATTGTATAATGATATATATAAGGTTAATGGCATAAGTGTAATTATAGTATGACATCTGTATGATATTTTGGATGTGTTTATCTTCATTGCTACCACCATTGGTATTGGCATAGGTGATCTCACCTCTTGTATGTATATGTTGTATTATGTTTATGTGTTGTTAAGACACTGAGCAGACGTAGAGCGAGAAGTAGAAAAAGGTCCAGATTCTGTTGAGAATTTTGAGTTTTGATGGCGGTGGAGATTCCTAGCTTCCTGGGTTACATGAGACTGACATTTATCAGAGGGGACGAAGCATGGACTGAAGATCTTGAGAGAGAAAGTATATACTATTTAGGAGATGTAAATATTAGACTGAGTAGACTACAGTCAGGGAACCCTTACTTTTCTGTTACTATTTATGTACAGTTAGAGTTTCCTATATCTATCAGGCAGCACTGGGGAGCGTACTATCGCACCCGTAGAGAGAGTAGTGTTGTATCATCCGCTCGGACATTTCCTCCCCGGACTTTATGTCGGGTTGGAATTCCCCCACCCGGGGAATCAGAGGAGGATCCATCTGAGGATCCGGCTACTTCTGAGGGTTCAGCTACCTAGTTGTACTTGGACAAAGATGTCAATGTAAATAGTGTTTAAACTTTTTGGAGTGACTAGTTGTAATATTTATAGTATGATAGTGTCAAAGATTTGTATATGTATAACCAGAGAATTGGATATGTATAAAT
The DNA here is from genome assembly GCA_029884595.1 of Ormosia semicastrata. Taxonomy (NCBI): domain Eukaryota; kingdom Viridiplantae; phylum Streptophyta; class Magnoliopsida; order Fabales; family Fabaceae; genus Ormosia; species Ormosia semicastrata. The sequence goes on from JAQQTO010000063.1 coordinate 34,508,902, forward strand.
GATGTAAATTATTTGTAATGATGCTGTGATGTTTTATTTTCTGCTAAGTTTATTTTCTTGTTATTAAGAAATTTTGAATTTCGTATTTTTCCCTACAATGTACGTTATCTATATAAGGTTAAATTTGGTAATTATGTAACATAAATGTGGCATCCTAAGGTGGGTGTTACAGTTCTAATGTTGAGGAAGAAGAAGATGGGCAGCCCTGGTTCCATGATATCATGCAGTACATCAAGTTCAGAGAATACCCATCAGGGGCAAGTGAGACAGATAAAAAGAGCATCCGTCGGCTTTCCATGGTTTTCTTTTTGAATAGGGAAATACTGTACAAAAAAAACTATGATGGCACACTCCTCAGATGCATAGGAGCTAAGGAGGCTCTCACCATCTTAATAGAAGTTCATGAGGGAATATGCGGAACACATGCCAATGGTATCATGATGGCTCGTCAGATCCTGCGATATGGTTATTCTTGGTCCACTATGGAAAGCGATTGCATAGAATATGTTCGAAAGTGTCATAAATGCCAAAGTGTACGCTGATCGCATTAACGCACCACCTGTCCCATTGCATAATATGGTGGCACCCGGCCTTTTTCAATGTGGGGAATCGATGTTATTGGGCCAATAAACCCGAAAGCTTCTAATGGCCACAGGTTTATCCTGGTAGCAATTGATTATTTCACCAAGTGGGTAGAGGTCGCTTCCTACGCCAAAGTCACTCAAAAGGTTGTCCTTAAATTTTTAAGGGTAAACATCATTTGTCGGTATGGAATTCGAGAGAGGATTATCACAGATAACGGCCCTAATCTCAATAGCACAGAAATCAAGAATCTATGTGAGAGATTTAGGATCAAGCATCACAATTCTGCTCCTTACAGACCCCAGATGAATGGTGCAGTAGAAGCAGCAAATAAGAACATCAAGAAGATCATAGCCAAAATGGTGGTCAACTACAGAGAATGGCATGAGATGCTCCCCTATGCTCTCCACGCTTATCGCACTAATATCCGATCCAGCACCGGGGCAACACCGTTCTCCTTGGTCTATGGTATGGAAGCAGTCTCCCCCATAGAGGTCGAAATCCCATCTTTAAGAGTGTTGATGGAAGCTGAGTTAGAAAAAGCAAAATGGGTAAAGACTCGGTACGAGCAGTTAAACATGATTGAAGAAAAGCGATTAAAAGCTATCTGTCATGGGCAACTATACCAAAGAAGAATGGCAAGAGCTTTCAACAAGAAAGTGCGCCCTAGGGAGTTCCAAGCAGGTGACCTGGTTTTAAAGAAAAAACTTCCAAACCAAGAGGACGCTCGAGGAAAATGGGCACCGAGTTATGAAGGGCCGTATATCGTTAAGAAGGCATTCCCTGGAGGAGCCTTAGTTTTAACAGATATGGACGGAAATGAATTACCAAGACCGACAAATCTTGACGTGATCAAAAAGTTCTATGCCTAAAAAAAAAAAAAGAAAGAAAAAAAAGAAAAAAAGAAGAAAAAGAGAAAAAAAAGAAAAGAAAATAGCCCGTTAGGTTGAAAACCCGCAAGGGCAGCCTTAGCAAAAGTTAGGACATCTAAATTAGGCAAAAAAAAAAAAGGAAAGTTTAAAGTCGGCAAAGGCTCTCCTAGAAGATGTCACTTGAAGGGCTCACCCAGACAGCATAAAAGGAGACAAAACTGGGGCAATTTTAAGCGGTGATGGATGGAAGAGAGCTCGTGTCACAAGTGGTTGTAATATCCATCTGAGAATTAGGACCTATCTAATGAGAAGAAAGGAATCCTAACTGGGGCAATTGTCTGTCACCTTGCCTTTGTATCATCCTTTTTGTACTATTTGCCTTTTCGTGCTTGTGAACATCCAAATCAATGAAAATACTTTCCTTTTTTCTCTTTTTATTCTTCATCTTTCTTTGTCATGTTCCTTTCTTTTATATTTGTGAAGTCACACGTGTTTATCACAAAATGCTTCGATAAGAGGGAAATAAATTCAGTATCATTGATTTAACAATTTAATGGCAATCCTCTGACTAACAAGTTAGATCAAGAATGAATCAGAAGGTTCAAACGAGGGAAGAAAAGCTCCTGATGCAATCGGCAATGTTAAGAGGGAAACTGTGTGCCTGATGAGCAAACTCAGAAGTAAAGTGACTCTAGTGTCCGAGGATCCCAAGGAACTCGAAACAAGTTGATGAGCCCTAGTTTGCGAGAGTCTATGCCTGGGTTTGATAGATCAAAATTTTCCGAGGAAGCAATTAGAATCAGGTATGCAAGAGAAAGGTTTTGGCATAATGTTTTCAATCGTTTGATATGATTTTGAGTTACAGGAATGTACGTCGCAACATCTCTCAATGAGCTGCAAATTTGTGAAAAGTGACGTCTTTGGCTTTTGCGCCAAGCTTCACTATAAAAGAACAGCGAAACAAAAGATCTTTCTGGGTCAAGCCCACTGCCTTTTAAATTTTGGGCCAAGCCCATTGTCTTTTAAATTTCTGGGCCAAGCCCATTGTCTTTTAAATTTCTGGGCCAAGCCCATTGTCTTTTAAATTCCAGGCTAAGCCCATTGTCTTTTACATTTCGGGCCAAGCCCACTGTCCTTTAAATTCTGGGCCAAGCCCACTGTCTTTTAAATTCTGGGCCAAGCCCATTGTCTTTTAAATTTTGGGTCAAGCCCACTGTCTTTTTAAATTTCGGGCCAAGCCTGCTGTCTTTTAAATTCTGGGCCAAGCCCATTGCTTTTTAAATTCTGGGTCAAGCCCATTGTCTTTTAAATTTTGGGCCAAGCCCACTGTCTTTTTAAATTTCGGGCCAAGCCCACTGTCTTTTAAATTCTGGGCCAAACCCATTGCCTTTTAAATTCTGGTTCAAGCCCATTGTCTTTTAAATTTTAGGCCAAGCCCACTGTCTTTTTAAATTTCGGGCCAAGCCCGCTGTTCTTTAAATTTTGGGCCAAGCCAATTGTCTTTTGAATTTTGGGCCAAGCCCACTGTCTTTTAAATTTTGGGTCAAGCCCATTGTCTTTTAAATTCTAGGCCAAGCCCACTATTTTTTTTTAAATTTTGGGTCAAGCCCACTTTTTTTTAAAATTCCAGGCCAAGCTCACTGTCTTTTAAATTTCGGGCCAAGCCCACTGTCCTTTAAATTTCGGGCCAAGCCCACTGTCTTTAAAATTCTGGGCCAAGCCCACTGTCTTTTACCATTTCCAGTTGTAAAGTCACCCAAGGTCTTTTAAGATTCAAAAAAAAAAAAAAAAAAATTGTCAAGCGAGCGTGAATACTCGTTGACAATGCAGTGACGTCTCTAGCTTTACGCCGAGTTTCACTTTGGTAGGGTTAACGATGTTGCAACAACTCGTAGATCCACATTTTAGCTCGCTGGTTTCCAAGCGGCATCTTTGCCTTGTCTATTCACCTCATCCCATACATTTTGGGACAAAATTTGAGTTCACGTCTTTACTCGTTTCTTACGACGGTAATATGGAAAACTAGGGTTATTCATAGTCTCTAGTAAGAAATAAGTAAAGAGGGGCAACTGTAAACACCCAATTTTGTCCGGATCCTTAGAAATTAAAATAAATAAATAAATAAAATAAAAATAATATTTATTAATTACACTCTTTTCTTTAATTTCTAATACAGATTAAGTATAGCCCAATAGAAAATATGTTCTGGTCTTTTAGCTACTTTGGCCCATTTTGTTTAAAGTTTCTAAAAAAAAAGAGAGAGCAACAAAGAAAAGAACCAACGTAGCAGCAATGGCCTAAACACTTGAGAAAAAAAAAACTTTCAATGCAATTGAAAGAGACAAGCATGCAGAATCACACAAGCAGCCAAGCAAACAAAGTCAGGAACAAAATGACAAAATAAGCTTTCTTGGTGATTGCAGAAGAAAAGAAAAGAGAGTGATGCTAGAAATTTTCAAAATGAAACACCAAAAAGGAATAGAGCTGCTACCACCATGCTGAGACTCAAGGAAAAGTGAGCAGAGGATCTAAACACAGAAATAGAAGAGCTGCAGCTTGCAGGAGAAAAGAAAGATGAAGCAAGCCAAGAAAATGGAGTGGAAAGGGACTACACAATCTGCTATCATGCAGGCCAAGCCAGAAATTTATTGTGTGCTTATATAAAGAGGAGTAATGTAAAATGGGGATATTTTTTTTTTTTTTGGGGTTCGGGGAGAGATTCTATTGGTTTTACAGTTTTTCTTCCTAATTGAAAAAACTACCATCTTTGGGCTGAAAAAAGTAAGAAGGGAGATATAGGTGAGAAGTGAATTTGTAAAGAGCGAGTAAGAAGAAACGTTGTTGGTGTTTCTCTGAGGGTTGGAGGTATATTCACAGATTCTTCTATTATGCACTTTGATGTTTGCCACTGTTATCTGCTCTAAATTGCTGCACTCTTTCTCTCTTCACGATCTGGCATACACTCACAGCACACATATCACGACACTCACCATCATTTTTCATACACATACATTGCATCTTAAGCATATATTTTCCTCACCACATTGAAAGAAGAATGATTATAGGTTCACTGATTCCCTAAAAAAAAAAAATTCATATTCTGCACCCATTTCTCCTCCAAACCTTCACACCAGTAACTCCAAAAATAACTAGAAAACCCCAAGCCTCCGTCATCATCCAAAAATGAGCCAAACGAGCATCAAACCTTGATAACACCTTGACTCCTTTCATCATCTCCATAGCCACCCAACCAACCACAAAACACCCACCCACCACCCAAACAACCATAACCACCCACGAAAGCCACCACCGCACCCAAGTCATCACCTCCAATACCCACCCTTGTTAAACAACCTCTGCAACCCATTGAGAAAAACAGAACCAATACCCCGTCCGTGCCCGCCGCGAAACTTGCACCAGGCCGCCGGAACCGCCCCCCACCTCATAGATCCGTCATTCTCCAGCACCCGTCCAGCCGCGCTCCGGTCCCCGTCTCGTGAAGCCACCGTCGACGAGCCGCGACCCGCGCTCAGCGCCTGGAGCCAGGGCCCCATCCCGGCATCGCCGTCGACCCGCACCATCGAACCCAGTGCTGTCCTCCACGATGCCGTTTTGCCGTCAAGCCCAGCGCTCAAACTCGAACTCCACCCAGATCCGGCCCAGATCCGCACAGGAGCCCGCCCTCCGTCGCTGTTCCCCTCCGTTCGCGCTGTGTCGTGCCTCCACAAGGCGTCGCCGGAGCCGCGTGTGCCATGTGCTTGAGCCGCCGTGTCTCCACCTTGGTCTCGTTCTGGAGACCCCCCCCAACGCTACCCTCTCCTTCTTCTGTTTTCAGTTTCAGGAGCCAAAAGCTTCTCTTTCACTTTGTTTTTTTTCTTCCCCAGCGTGTGGCTTTCACTTTTCACTTTTTTTTTTCTTTCAGAAGCTAGAAGCTTCTGTTTTCTCTGTTTTCACTTTGGTTTTTTTTTTCGTTTCTTTGTAAGTAACATGTTTTTTTTTACAAAAAATTAAAAAAAATAATAAAAGAAAAGAGTTTTGTTGGGTTAGACTTTATTTTTTTTTTGTTTTGATCCAAAGCCTCTTCTTGAGTTTGGATAGTATAGATAAATAGTAATAATTTTTTTTTTGAGTTTTTCTTCTATAAATCTAATACACCTAAATAGTAATAATAGTGACAACAAAAATTCATCTTAGGATTTATTTGGATTTCGTTTAACCAGTTACTTTTCTTTTCTTTCGCTAGTTTTTCTTTTAATCATGTTTATCATTATTTTTATTTTTCATTTTTATTTTTTTTATTTTTGTTCTTCTTAGGGTGTTGGCTTTTTTTTTTTAGAAAAAATAAAATAATTAAACGTTGTTGGAAAAAATATAAAATGAGATTAGCTGAGCTGGGACAGCTTGTTAATTTCATCTTTTTTATTTGGAATCATTTAAGTTGGGACAACTCGATGATTCATAAAAAAAAAAATTTCTTCTTTTCCATTCCATTTTATTTATCTGTTTATTTTTTAAATGATAAAACAAATATTTTCAAGGATTATCAAGAATTTGCATAATTAACTTAAGGTACCGTTTTAGAACAGGTGTGTTAGGGGTGCTGTGGGATTAAGTTTCCGCCCTTCCCTATCCACAACCGACTCCCGAATCCAATCTAGTTCCAAAGACCATTTTCAAAGAAAGGTTTTCCAATTCTTCCTAATTTAAATAAAATTGGTGGCGACTCTATTTCTTCTTTCTAAAATTACAAGAGTTGTTATTTTTCGCCGCGATGCCGGTCGCGACAGATGGCGACTCCGCTAGGGACATTTGAGAGTCAAGCCTTTGAAAGTTGATTGTGCAAATTTTGTAACTTTTATATGTTTGTTTTACTCCTTTTGTTTTCGCTTTATTTTTATTTTATTTTTTTATTTTATTTAAATTATTTATTGATCACCTTAACAGTGATTCTATTTTATTATGCAAACCTTAGGATAGAAGATTTTGGGAATCTTGTTTGTGTTTGTGTTGTTTTGCAGGATGTGAGTAGTCTCTAGGATTATGAAGGTTTGTATGCTCCCTACACACACTACACCTACACGTTTATCACACACATTCGAGTGGGGCCCTATACCCGGGTCTGAGTGAATCTTGAGTTAGGTAGAAGTTGCATAGTGGTAGCCATTTTGGATGTACATCCTATTTGGTTATCGCGAAAACCTCATCTAGAGCGTGCCTTTGTCATGAATGCCCCGCACCTAGTGGTTTACCTACTATTTGTGGTCAACATTCTGATATGGGACTTAGCTCTAGAGGCCTTTAGAATGGTAGAGCCACCCAATGAAAGTTCTCACGAATTAGACAGCCTTGTAGATCTTTAGGGTAGAACTCCTCAAATTTAAGGCAGTCCTTTAGGGCACAAAGGGAGCGTACCTTTTCGTTATCTTTGATTTTATCTGTCATTGCATTAAAAAATCATACTTTGCATCTTGGCACCATGTTTCTTTGCAATACTCTGATCTTTTGTCCTTCCTGAGGCAGATTTGTTAGAGAACCGTTAGAACCCAACCAAGATTTGACATGAGTATCTTTGATAAAAAGAATATGGGATCAGATCACAAGGATGCAAGCATGAAAAAGACTCTGCGACTCAAGGCTAATAAAGTTCACACTGAAAGCCTAGTGGTTATGGGACGAATATTGAATAAGACTCAACGTTTGCCATTTGCAGCAAAGTATGGGAAGGTTCTGGATCTGTTAAAGGTGAATGTGCAAGTGGAATCGATCACCGCAGTGGCCCAATATTATGACCCTCCTCTCAGATGTTTCACTTTTCAGGATTTCCAACTAGCTCCCACTCTGGAAGAATTCGAGCAAATCCTAGGTTTGTCATTGGAAGGTAAAAGGCCATACTTTTATAAAGGACACTATGCATCCATCCAAACTGTGGCGAACGTTTTGAAAGTGCATGCAAGAGACCTTTAATGTGTGCAGCAGAATAGGAATGGAACCAAAGGGTTTTCAAGAGAGTACCTTGAAGGACAGATGCATCACTTAGTAAAAAGTGGAGATTGGGAGGCTTTCATGGACGTGCTAGCCCTCACCATCTACGGCACAGTCTTGTTCCCTAATATTGATGATTACGTGGATTATGCAGCAATCGATGTGTTCCTTGCCTGCAAATTCCACACTGACAACCCTGTCCCAGCCATTCTCGCAGATGTGTACTCTACCCTGAACTTTTGTCACGAAAGGAATGGTAAAAGAGTCCTCTGTTGCTTGCCGGTGTTGTATGTTTGGCTCACAGCTCATGTTTTCAATAGATCATACAAAGCAGAGTGCCCTATCGCTGACTTTAACCTGTACCAGTTGAAGGTCAAGAACAGCCGCGAATGGGCGGACCACTTGGCAAAATTGGAAGAAAAGCAGATAAGGTGGTATCCTCGATGGAAAGATGTAGAAACTGTCATCTACCAGTGCGGAAGGTTTCCAAACGTACCACTCATGGGTACACGAGGATGTATTAATTACAATCCAGCCTTGGCACATCGACAACTCAGTTATCCTATGATGGGGCCACCTGTAGAAGCCCAAATAACCTCTTTTGTTCTTTACTATATAGATACGAAAGACCCTGAATCACTTCAGGAGGTCCGAAATGCTTGGGACAAAGTCATCCGAAAAGGAAAAGAACTAGGAGTCAGAAGTTGTGCAGCCAAGGAAGATTATCGCCATTGGGTTAAGGACAGAGTTCAAGAAATCAAGTTGCCATTCAGGATCCCGGTAACCCCTATGGTTGGTGAACCTTCAGCCTCGGTCGTGATCGAGAATGAAGAGACAAAAGAGATGAGAGCAAGGTTTGTGAAAATGGAAAAGGAAAAGAAAAAAATGGAAGCCGAGTTGAGAGAGATTCGCCAGGCATGTGCGGCCTTGAAGCGAGAAAATGCTGAAAAGGACCACACTATTGAAGAGGCTAATAAAAAGATGAAGGCTGAACGTGATTACATGCTAAAAACCAAACAGTGTCTGGGGGCAGCAAATAAGGAATTAGGGCTCCGCAGACAAGAAAGGGACAGGGCCATGGCTAAAAATCAACAGCTGAGGGAGCAGCTCAAGAGTGCCAAAACAACCCAGAATAATGCAATGCGGCTAGTAGAAGAAATGAAGCAGCAGATGGAAGTGGCATCTAAGCGATATGAAGATATGATAAAAGATAAGAAGCTACACATGAAAGAGACAGTTGCAAAATATGAGGTAGCATTACAACAAGGACAGGAAAATATGAAAAAACTGATGGATCAGGTGGAACAACAAAAAGGGGACATCGATGGATGGAAGGAGGAAGTTCATTTTTGGATGAGTCACTTTTCAAAATTGGCATGTTTGGCTAATGCGGCAATTGCGGATACTCCATATCATTTGAAGAAAGCTGATCAAATGGTTAACCCTTTTGAAACACCGGTAGAAATCAGTGGTTTCATTGAGTATTGTAAGAACCTTGTAGGGCAGATGAAACGAATGGCTAAGGCCTATTCAGATAAGGAATAGTTTCTTTCGCCTAGGTCATAATGTATTCATCTAAGAAGCAATGTATTGTTATATCTTTTCAGTCGAATGAATGAAGTACGCTTGTCTTAAGCACTCTTTTTTTTTTCTATCCCATATTTCACTGGAGACTTAATACTTTTGAACGAGACGTTCTGGGTAATAGTCACAACAAACAATATCAAAGATACTCATTTCAAATTTATTTGGTGCAAATTCACTAACGGTCCTCTAACAAATAATGAACATAATCACTGATCTTCTAAATTTTTCAGGTAAAAAACTTTGAATCATTGCTCGTCCTCGGAAAACGCAGATTGCACAAACCCGGGCCTACAGAACTAGATCGCAAACTAGGCTACAAGAGATGTCGAACTCAGAAAGAAACTTAAGTCAAGAGATGGATAAAATGAGAGAAAGGATCAATACAATGGTAGAAGGGCAATCAAGGGTCGAGGATTTACTGAGACAGTTAACCGAGACCCTTAGAGCAACAAATGGAACATCTGTCGGCACTAGGGTAAACGCAAATGCAAGCAACAATGTAAATGAAGAAAATGATTCCATGAATGAAAATCAGGAAGAGGAGAAGAATAATGTAGAAGTAACTCGTGAACAGCCGGTGAAGATATTCCTGAACAGCAACTCGGAAAAAGAAAAATTAAGAGATGAGTTGATTGGAAAGATGCAAGAGCAAATTAAAGCTATGCAAGGCCCTAATCCATATGGCTCAGTGGGAATCGATGAGTTGTTCCCTGAGGTCGAAGTTAATATTCCCAAGGACTTCAAAGTACCAGACTTCTCAAAGTATGATGGAAGCACCTATCCAAAGTTTCATCTGAAGACTTATCTCACCAAAATGGCCATTTGGTCACGGGATCAAAGGTTCTTAATCAATTTCTTCCACAAGATCCTGACTGGGTCGGCTTTAGAATGGTACATGCAACTTGACCATTCAAAGGTTTCTTGCTGGGATGATCTGACAAGTCTATTCTTGGAGCAATATCGATTCAATATCGACATCGCGCCTACCCGAGAACAACTAGGGGCAATGCACAAAAAGAAGGACGAAACTTTCAAGCAATATGCTCAAAGATGGAGAATGTTAGCAGCCCAAGTTCAACCACCATTGACTCCATCAGAAATGAGCTCGTATTTTATGGGGACCCTAGGAGTACCTTTTATTGGGCTGATGGCAGGCGCCGCCTACAGAGATTTTTCTGATCTAATTTCAGCTGGAGAAAGGATTGAGAATCTTGCAAAAGCAGGAAAATTACCTACTGGAAATACTGAGAGCAATTTTCCTAAGAAGGTGGCACCAACAAGGAAGCAAGAGCCAGAAGTCAGTTACGTGCGTCAACAAAACTCAAGTTTTTCTCGTAATCCACAACCATACCCTTCTTATCAAGCCCCTTCACCCACTTTTCCGGCTTACCAGACTTCATACCAAGTTAACAATGTTCCCTCACCACGTCCCATCTATACCAATCGTCCTCCCGCACCTCGGAATTCAGGAAACCAAGGGTATGCTCGACCCCCGTCGAATCTACTCCCTTTTCCAAAGTTGCCAATCTCCAATGCTGATTTGTTTCAACAGTTGTTTGATGCACATTTGGTTGCATGCGTTCCTTCTCGCCCTATGGTGCCCCCATTTCCAGCCTGGTACAATCCCAATGTAACTTGCAAGTTCCATATGGATAACCCAGGACACTCAATTGAGGATTGCGAGGTATTTAAGACCATAGTGAGGAGGTTGATTTCCTACGAAAAGCTGGATTTTGAAGAGGAGAAGGGACCTAGCATTACTAGCAACCCAATTCCAAATCATGGGAAAGGGATTGTAAACGCATTAGAAAAAGGAGGATGAGGGACTTCAAAATATAGAGGATGTCAAAACTCCTATGAAGTTGATATTCCAAAGTCTTGTCCAAGCAGGCTATTGCTCCTCAGTAGCCTGGGGTGATGCTAATACTGAAGCTCACTGTGAGTACCATATGGAGAAGGGGCACGATATTGAAGGTTGTCAGGAGTTTAAGGCTCAAGTGCAAAGATTCATGGCTTTGGGGGTAATAGATGTTACCCAAGCAAGAGGGTTCGCAAAAGAGGTAGATGTTGTGGAACGTCTAGTCCTCAAACTCCCACGTACTAGTCAAGTTCCAGATTCCCAGAAAGTTGTCATAGCGATAAAGAAGCCTACACTTTTTCCCTATAGTGATACACATGCTGTACCTTGGAAGTATGATGTCAAGGTAAAGACGCAAAATAATATAGGACAAACTGCTTCAACCTCTATTGCCCAGATCGCAGAGCCCGCACAAGCAGTGTCGAGCGTCGTGGGCATAGGAGGGATCACACGAAGTGGCAGGTGCTATGGGCAAGAAGATAAGACCAGGAAAGGAAAAGCAGGCTTTGTAGAAACAAAAGAAGATGATGAAGAAGAATTCCTAAAAATCATGAAGCAAAGTGAGTATGATGTGGTAGAACAACTCAAAAAAACTCCAGCTCGGATCTCTCTATTGTCACTCATCTTGAGTTCCGAACCTCATCGCAAAGCACTGCAGAGAGTGTTAAATGAAGCTTATGTGAAGCCGGATGTTACCCCAGAAAGCTTAGTGAACATGGTAGACCCAGTAAGGCACACCAATGTGATCCCCTTCTCGGAGGAAGAAGTGGTACGTTCGATAGGGAATAACCCACGTGCTTTGCATATCACTTTGAAATGTCAGGGGTATGTAGTCGCAAAAGTTCTGATTGATGGGGGTTCTGCTTTGAACGTCCTCCCGAAGACAACCTTGTCCCAGCTGGCTATGAGTGTAGAAGACCTTAAGCCTCAAGAAATGACAGTGCGAGCCTTCGATGGAAGGAAAAGAGGAATCCTGGGAGAAGTGACCCTTCCACTTGAGATAGGCCCGAGCTACTTCCAAGTGTTGTTTCAAGTAATGGATATTGAGCCTACATACACTATGCTTTTAGGAAGACCATGGATCCACGCTGCTGGTGTTGTTCCCTCGACCCTGCACCAATGCCTGAAATACATTGAAAATGGATGTCTAGTTACCATTCGAGGAGAGGAAGAAATCTTACTGATGAAGCCCACTTCAGTGCCTTATGTTGAAAACACAGAGCTGGAGGTGGAAAACTTCCTACACAGTTTCCAGTTAGTGGAATCGAAGGCATAGAAGGATGAGTCGTCCTCTAAAGATGTTCATCAGGTTGTGACCCGCATCATGACCAATAATGGTTACCAAGCCGGAAAAGGTTTAGGAATTCAGCTGCAAGGAACCAAGTCTATGATCATCCTGCCGGAGAACAAAAATAGATATGGTCTGGGATATGAGGCATCTTTGGAAGACATGATGAAGTACAACTTGGTTCTCAATGAAGGAAAAAAGGTGAATGAAGTGAAAAAGATGATTCCTCATCTGAAGGAGACATTCCCCATCCCTGCCGAGGTTATCAATGGGACCTCTAATCATCAGGTCCGGCTAATCATTAACAATGTAGACGAGGACTCCGGAGAAGACCATGTTATCCAACCTGCTGACAACTTGAAACCTCTGAACAATTGGCGATCTGAGGCGTTAATGGATGTGATTGCCATAAAGTAATTGTTTGGTCATGATGTTATCTTATACTTTTGTAATGACATGAGTGAAAATCACATAAGAAAGAAGAGAATGGTGCAAATGTTTAATCCACCAATAGGCTCAAAATCTCACAAGGTATGCATCTATCAAACTTGATTCACCAATTCAAACATTCACCACCAAGCAAATTAAATTCAAGAAGAATGAAAATTTATTCAATCATGTTATGAACCTTGAATTCCAATTATCAACTTTACAAACCTCAAAACATCATTGGAAAGCAACTCAAAACACACTTGTGCCCTCTTTTTTTTCTTTTTTTTTAACAAAAAACAGAATTAAAAGAAGAAAACAAAAACAAAAATTGTAAAATAACACAAAATGCAAAACAGAAAATAGAAAACAGAAAATGAAAACGAAAATAGAAAATAGAAACAAAGTAGAACAGAAACGAGAAAATGAAAATAGAAAATAGAAAATAACAAAACAGAAAAATAGAAAAATAGAAAAATAGAAAAACAGAAACAAGAAAAAAAACAAAAACAGCAAAATTCCCTCCCCCACACTTAAATCACACATTGTCCTCAATGGAAACATAAAGCAAAAGCAAAAGACAAGTATACATGTGAAATAAAAGAGCAAGGAAAGAAAACACCCTTATCATGGTGGGAAGATTTGCACTTGGGGAAAGGTGGGCTTTGCCAAGGAGAGTTCCTCTACAGGTGCTGGGCTTGCAGGGCTCTCAAGAAAGGGCTTAAAATGGTGACCATTAACCTTGAAACTCTTATTGGTGGCTTCATTCAAAATCTCCACTGCACCATAAGGAAAGATGCTAGTGACAACAAAAGGACCATCCCACCTAGAACGGAGCTTACCGGGCATGAGTTTAAGGCGAGAGTTGAACAAAAGCACCTTTTGGCCAATGGAGAACTCCTTTCTAGAAATCATCTTATCATGGAAATGCTTAGTCTTTTCCTTATAGATCCTTGAATTCTCATAAGCCTCCAAGCGGAGTTCTTCCAGTTGTTGCAATTGAAGCTTCCTCTCTGAACTTGCTTGGTCAAATGCTAAGTTACAACTCTTCACTGCCCAGTATGCACGATGCTCTATTTCCACCGGAAGGTGACATGGTTTACCAAAGGCAACCCTGAAAGGAGACATCCCTATAGGTGTCTTGTAGGCGGTACGATGAGCCCAAAGAGCATCTTCTAACCGGTGGCTCCAATCTTTCCTATTTGGCTGCACCATATTCTCCAAAATCTGCTTTATCTCTCGGTTAGAAACCTCGGCCTACCCGTTAGTTTAGGGATGATATGCTGTAGACACTCTATGCACGACCCCATACTTCCGAAACAAGGCCTCCATAGTCCGGTTACAAAAATGAGTCCCTTGGTCACTAATGATAGCGCGAGGCACTCTAAACCTGTAAAATATGTTAGACCTGACAAAATCCACAACAACTCAAGCATCATTAGTCCTGGTGGCCTTAGCTTCCACCCATTTAGAAACATAATCAACTGCAAGCACAATATAAGAGAAACCAAAATAAATAGGGAAAGGGCCCATAAAATCGATACCCCAAACATCAAAAACCTCGCAGAACAGAATAGGCTGCTGGGGCATCTCCTGTCGGCGAGTGATAGCCACTCCTGCTCTCTGGCACTGCTCACAAGTACTGAAAACCTGATAAGCATCTCTGAAAATGGTAGGCTAGTAGAATCCAGCACCTTCCTAGCGGTCCGCTGTGGTCCAAAGTGACCTCCAACTGGAGAAGCATGACAGAAATGAAGAACGGACTGGATCTCATGGTCAGGTATGCATCTGTGAATCACCTGGTCACTACAAAATTTCCACAAATATGGATCATCCCACACATAATATTTAGCATCACTTTTAAGTTTAGCTTTCTGTGATCTAGATGCATGAGGAGGAAAAACAGATGCAACTAAGTAATTCACTAAATCAGCAAACTAAGGAGAAAGTGGGGTATCATGCAGCTGTATGAGCTGCTCATCTGGGAAGTCATCTCTGATAGGAGAAGGGTCAACGACTCCTTCTATCCTGCTCAAATGATCTGCCACCAAATTCTCTGCGCCACTCCTATCTCTAATCTCCAAATCAAACTCTTGGAGAAGCAGCATCCATCTAATCAATCTCGGCTTCGATTCTGCCTTCTTTAACAAGAATTTTAATGCTGCATGATCAGTAAAAACAACCACTTTAGAGCCAAGCAAATATGATCTAAATTTATCAAGTGCAAATACAATAGCAAACAACTCTTTCTCAGTGGTAGTATAGTTAGCCTGTGCAGCATCTAAAGTCTGAGAAGCATATGAAATGATATGAGGCGATCTGCCAACTCTCTGTGCAAGGATAGCTCCCAATGCATAGTTAGATGCATCACACATGAGTTCAAAAGGAAGCGTCCACAAAAGTGGCTGAATGATAGGAGTGGTGGTCAAAGCTCCTTTGAGGCAATCAAAAGCCGCTCTGCACTTGCCATTAAAATCAAAAACAACATCTTTCTGCAACAAGTTGGACAGTGGAAGGGCCTTTTTGCTGAAATCTTGAATGAACTGCCTGTAGAAACCTGCATGGCCAAGAAAAGAACGAACCTCTCGCACACAAGAGGGGTAAGGTAACTAAGAAATAACAGTAATTTTAGCAGGATCTACTTCTATACTCTTCTGAGAGATGATATGGCCTAAGACTATGCCTTGTTGTACCATAAAATGACATTTCTCATAATTAAGAACAAGGTTAGTCTCAATGCACCTATGCAAAACTCTATCCAAACTGTCCAAACATGCATCAAAGGAAGCACCATAAACAGTAAAATCATCCATAAACACCTCAATGCAATCCTCTAAAAAATCTGAAAAGATACTTACCATGCATCGCTAGAAAGTTCCAAGAGCATTGCACAAGCCGAAAGGCATCCTCCTATAGGCAAAAGTGCTAAAGGGGCAGGTGAAAGTGGTCTTCTCCTGGTCCTCTGGTGCTATATGGATCTGGAAGTACCCCGAAAAGCTATCAAGAAAGCAGTAGAAAGACTTTCTAGCCAAGCGCTCAAGCATCTGATCGATAAAGGGCAAAGGAAAATGATCCTTTCTTGTCGCTTGGTTGAGCCGCCTGTAATTAATACAAACTCTCCAGCTACTCTGCACTCTAGTAGGAATCAGCTCATCACGATCATTCTTCACTACTGTGATTCCTGATTTCTTTGGAACCACTTGAACTGGACTCACCCAAGCACTATCTGATATCGGATAGATGATGCCAGCTTGCAGAAGCTTGGTCACCTCTTTCTTTACCACGTCCAGGATCAAAGGGTTGAGTCACCTCTGTGGTTGTCTCACTGGCTTAGCTCCATCCTCAAGTAGTATTCTGTGCATGCACATGGAAGGACTAATGCCAGGAAGGTCAGCCAAGGTCCAACCCATAGCTTTCTTATGCTTCCTCAGTATTTGTAGCAGCCTCTCCTCCTGGTCAGCATGGAGGGCAGTAGAAATGATCACTGGCAGCTTCTTATCCTCCTCTAAGTATGCATACTTCAAGTGCTCTGAGAGTGGCTTAAACTCTAGTGTAGGTGGCTGAACTACAGATGGAAGTATCCTGGTGGTAGGAACTGTGTCTACAACCTGTAACCCTACACAATCCAAAATGCTGCATTCTGACTCCATGGAATTCGCAGCTACACCACCATCAAACTGTTCAGAACCTGTAAAATCTGCATTAAAATCTGCATCAAAATCATCATGTAAACAGGATGCAATCTCAGCACAAACACTGCACATTTTAGACTCAATACAAGTAGGACAAGTGTAAATATCATCAAAATCATTAAAATTTGGGAAATCAACAGCAAAGAACTCAGACAGGTTATCATCAACTATATCAGCTAGCAAATCTATATGGAGAACAGAATGCTCCTCCATGGGGTGCTTCATGGCATCCAAAATGTTAAATCTGACCACACTATCTCTAAACTCCATGGAAAGAGTGCCTGCATGGACATCAATCTTGGTTCTGGCAGTTTTGAGGAAAGGTCTGCCAAGAATGATGGGAGCCTTGCTGGATTCAGATTCTCCATTCATATCCAAAATATAGAAATCTGCAGGAAATATCAAATCATTAACTCTAATAAGGACATCTTCAATGAGTCCAGCAGGGTATGCATTACTCCTATTTGCCAACTGAATGATAACTCCTGTATTCTGTAAGGGTCCAAGGGAAAGAGAATTAAACACAGACATAGGCATAACATTAATTGAAGCACCTAAATCCAACATGGCATTTTTGAATTTGCTATTGCCTATGGTGCATGGAATAGTAAAAATCCCTGGATCCTTGCATTTTTGGGGCATTGTAGGCTGAATAAGTGCAGACACATTCCTCCCCATACTGATCTTCTCATTTCCCTTTAACCTCCTTCTGTGAGTGCACAGGTTCTTAAGAAACTTGGCATATCTTGGAATTTGTTTGATTGCTTCAATGAGAGGAATGTTCACCTCAACCTTCCAAAAAGTCTCCAAGATCTCCCTATCTGTGTCAGTCTCAAAAGTTTTCTTAAGCTGCATGACCCTCTGAGGGAATGGTAGTGGGGCGGACTGCTCTTGCTCATCAGTAACTACACCAGGAGTGGGGTCAGAATCTATTTTCTTTATTGTGCTGCTACATGGAATTTCTGGTATGGCTTGCTGCTCCTTGCTCTCTTTATCTAATCCATGTTGCAACCTACAATTTGGTGCATCAACAGCCTTACCAGATCTGAGAGTGATGGCACTCACATTTCTTGGATTCACCACAGTTTATGCAGGCAACTTGTCAGAATCTTGTGTCTGTAATTGATTCATTGAACTAGCAAGCTATCCAATCTGGTTCTCCAAATTTGAATGGTAGCTTCTGTCCTCTGCTGGAACTGCAAGTTGTTCACTGCCATTTGCTTCATCAGTTCCTCCAAGGTTGGCTCAGATTTAGGAGGGTCTTTGTAGTGAGCTGCTTGCGCATCTCTGGCTTCTTTGCGGGAAAGGTGGCTGATAAGGTCTACTGGAACCTGCGGTGGTTTGGAAGGGTAGCTGCTACTGTTGCTGCCTAAATTGAGTAGGGGCAGGCTGTGTAGAGGTATTTCCCCACCTCAGATTTGGATGATTTCTCCAGCCTGGGTTATATCTATTGGAGGACAGATCATAACCCTGTTATTGCTGCTGAGGCCTGTTGTTATAGATATTTGCTGCATAGGCCTGTGGGGTACCATCAGTGTCACCCTCTTGTAGTGTAGGACAGGAATCTGTGGGATGATCAGTAGAAGTGCAGATGCCACATACTCTGGCAGGGACTACTGCAGCAGGCTGCTGGTGTTTATTTACAGCTAATTGTCTCACCAAGGATGCGAGATCATCAATTTTACTTTCCAATTTCCTGTGATCTGCAGCATAGGAAGCCTCAATTTCGTGGACACCTCTAGTCAATACCACTGAGTTACTTCTAGTGCCAAACTGTTGGGAATTAGTGGTCATATGCTTAATCAGATTCCTTGTAACCATAGGAGTCTTGTCTACTAATGTCCCTCCACTAGCAGCATCAACCATACTCCTATCCATAGGAAGCAGACCTTCATAAAAATACTGGATGAGTAACTGGTCACTGATCTGATGGTAAGGACAACTTGCACACATCTTCTTAAACCTCTCCCAGTATTCATATAATGTCTCTCTGTCAAATTACCTAATGCCACATATATCTTTTCTGATGGAGCCAGCTCTTAATGCAGGAAAGAATTTCTCCAAAAATAGCTTCTTAAGATCATTCTAGCAAGTGACAGAACTTGGATGCAAATAGTACAGCCAGTCCTTAGCAGCATCCTGTAATGAGAAAGGGAATGCTCTAAGTTTGATGTGATCTTCTGAGATGCCTTGAGGTTTCATGGTAGAACACACAATGTGGAACTCCTTGAGGTGCTTATGAGGATCTTCTCCTGCATGACCATTGAACTTAGGCAGCAAATGAATCAATCCAGATTTAAGTTCAAATGGAACATCAACATCAGGATACTGAATGCATAAAGACTGATATGTAACATCAGGAGCAGCCAGCTCCTTCAAGGTTCTATTATCCATAATCTCAGTATGCTCAGTAGAATCAGAATTGAAAGATGGATCAATGACAGAAAGTGCAGAATCAGAAAATTCAGAAGCAGAAAATTCAGAAGCAGAATCACTAGTATGATAAGTATGTGAAGAATCACTACTTCCTATATGCTCAGCAAATGCAGAATCAAATCTATTGAACCTATGCAAGGTATGAAAAGTCCTATCTATCTCAGGATCAAAATTATGCAAATAACCAGGATTGGACCTAGTCATATAACATGTAAAACTCAAAAAAACAAAGAAACAACAAAATGGAGTATCAAACAGCAAAAATGCACTAAAATAAATCTAATTGACCTATCAAATAATTTTTAAAAAATATGAGACCACCACACACTAAAAACTACACTAAAATGGAACTAAAAAATGCAATAAAAAATATTCAAAAATTAAAAAAGTGGTCTAAATGATGGAATTTGGCTTAAAAATAAGTGACCTTAGTTAACACTAAGCCTCTCTTAAAATTCCATTTTCCTTCAAGGGAATAAGTCTCAGCTCAATCTAAAATTCGGCCCTTTTTACAGAAATTATAAAACTGCCCAGAAACCTTACCAGATGATGAAAATTGGCTAAAATCTGAATACCAAATTTCAGCTCAATCAGAGTTGGCCAGATTGCATTTTGTTCTCCCCTGTACCAGAAATTAGGAAAAAAGTGCTAGCAGTGTATGAAACAGTGGTAAGAAGCTAGTAACACGCCCAAAATGAATGCATAACACTCACAATAAGGTCTTGCAATGCAATTGGCAATAAGATCAACAAAAGAATGGTCAACAGCAGAAAAAGTCAATAAAATAGTAACAATGCAAAAATAGCAACAGAATGGGCAGAATGAGCAGAATGAGCAGAATCTGTAGCAAAAATAAATAAATAAATAAATAATAAAAATAAAACAGCAAAATGCACTTAAGGAATTCCAGCAAAGTTATCACGAGTACAGAAAAATTAACAGCAAATAGGAACTTCTAATAAACCTAAGAAACCGAAAATAGATCCCTGGCAACGGCGCCAAATTTTGATGCGCGATGTCGTACTCGCCTCAAAATAAACTAGGATTTAAATGAAATATAGCATAGTGCATAACCTAGGTCATCTCCCAAGGATCAATTCGGATTTCTCAAGTATATTAAAAATTATCAAAAGGTAGGGGGTTTTATTCATCAAGTAACAGAATGCAAATTCGATAGTAATTAGGAATAAATTCAAAACTGAAAACACCAATCCAAGGGCTTCAAATCAAGTGGCAAAGTAAATCATAGTTCAAAGAGAGAAAAATTATTTATGCAATTACCTCTGTTAATTCGAATTCAACTAGATAATCACCTAGAATTTAATCAACTAAAACAGAATCACAATTGCAATTCTTGATTAAGATTGAATTAAACATAATTTCAAATTAATATAGATTATCAATTGATGATCTATTCTCCATTAAGTTCAGATTAATCAATCCAAATCTATCTTCAATTTTGAAACATAATCATAAATCAATTAAAGAAGGAGAAGAGGAAAGAGCACAATCAGAAATCATAAATAAAACAAAAGAACTCAAAACTCTAACCACAATCATTGAATTCCTTGGATTGATTGGATCTTTAGCCTTCCATGGCCATCACCATTAAAGAGATACAAATTAGAGAAAAGAGGAAAATGAAATAGAGAAGACGAAAAGAGAAAAAAAAGGGTTTCTTGATTCCTATCGTAAAACTCCAAAATCAGGATTCATAAAAAGTGTACTTTTCGTATTCTACCTAATCTACCCCTAGCCCAATCTATAGCCCTCTGAATAAGCTTTACAGAGACATATAGTTTGCCTTATTTGGGTTTAAATTGAGAGAGTTAAGCCCAAATCAGTGAGGGAAGGTCCAAGCTTTATGACAGCAACAGTGTCCTAACTTTGAGGCTCAATTTTGCCCTGAATCCAGCTGAATTAGAAAAACTACATTAGACTCAAAATTGTGTATCTTCGTCTCAGCTTTCAGGGGACACCAAGATCATCCAAATATGACATTTGTAGCCCAAGATATGGCCTGTATAAGATAGAAAGGTCAAAACGAGTTAAATTCCAAAAATTAATAAAGCTTTTACAACTAAGCTCAATGAGGCCCAATCATTTAAAACTCACTCACAAACATAATAATATTGGATACAATTATCATCAATTAGGCTAAATATAAAGCAATAATAAATGCCTCAAAATTAATTGATCACTCTTTTTGAGACCAGATTTGTACTCATGTTTATACTTGATTTAAGATTTGAAATAGAATGTTGATGAAAACAATGAGATTTCCAAGTAATAATGGACTGATTTGGTTTGAACAGGTTGTTGCCCTATTTTAAAATAGAAATTAGAACGCTTATATATATATATTATAATTCATGACTTCAACTATGTTAAAATTTATGGCAGAGTACTATCCTTTTGTGGTTGGGTTAGTTTGTTTGAGTTATAAATGCTTCTTTTTATGTACTTGAAATACATTTGAATACATTTGAATATTCCAGTACATAAAATTGCTTTTAGTGACTTTTACTGTTCTGCATGTACTTGAGTGATATTAATCTTTGTCTGTGACTCTATGGTCATATTATGCTTTATCAATTAGTATTATAAGATGAGGCATAAAGCTAGCATTTTGTATTATTCATACCAAAAATAAAAAAATAAAAAAATTGAAGCACTGTGGCTTAAAGATGGATTTATTGGTGTTTGGAAAAGCAAGTTGATTTTAGATTATAATAGGTCTTTAGTTCTGATCTATTTCTTTGTCAGCTCATGCAGCTGAAGTGGATAAGAGATGGTAGTGAAGCATCTTTTGTTGTTACATGCCCCAAGCTGTTCCTGCAATAATAGTGATAGAATGCTTCATGAAAAAAAAAGTCAAAAATAAAAAAAGAACCGGTATAGAGCTAAAATTTGATTTTAAATTTTGAGGGAGTGACAATCGTGTACATATTGCTCTGTCCATGCTTCTGTCTTTCTTGTTTCCCCCATTTGGTGGGGTATGGGTGTTTTGCATAAGCTCACACATGTGTATATTATATAAAGAAGTAAGATGACCATGACAGTGGTATATATAAATTAAACATATGTATTTTAATTAATTAATTAAGCAGCACATAATATATATATATATATATAGTTTTGTATTTGCTCTTATTCATAGCATCTTTATTTTGTTATGTTATTTTGGATATTTCAAGTGTAGAAATTAATTAAGTAGTTGTAAATGATGCATCATGCATGAAATGATCCATTATTTGTTTAATTATGAATTAATGCATGTAAGCTTCATTGGTTGTGATTCAGAGTTGTTCAATTCTCTAAATAACTATCTTAAACACGAGTTCGCATGTTGTAGTTCCCATTACTTGATAATGGTCTTATGTGCTTGACCTGGCAACTATAGTTTATTTCTTTCTTTTCCTAGATATTAGGTTTTCTCCAATGATAACACATACCTTGAAGTAGAATGTCTGTTAGAAGGATTAATTGTTTGGGCAAGTGGTTATGTTTTCTTTGATTTTTACTATTTTATTCAAATTGTTTGGAGGAACATTTTTCTTCTCTACTAATAGTTCATTTCTGGTGAGTAGAAGGACTTATGTTCCTCATTGGTGGGAGAAAGCAGGGACTTTTAGAAATTTTAGAAATTATGTCTCTTGTTTGCTTATGTGATGTGGCTCTTGTAATTTACTTATGCTCTACTTATTTTCAAAATTTGTGCAAATCATTCAATTTGGTTTGCTAATTATGTTTTTGTTTATCCTTTCATTTATTTATGATTTTGTAGAATCTTAACAACAGAGAATCTGTGGAGTCACGTTGGAGGCCTGGCACCCAAGGGTGGGGGCTTAGAGGTGGTCAAGGAAATTTTTCACCTTATAATGTATCACAAGGTGAATAACTTTTCTGAATTACAAGTTTATTTTTTTTTGTTGTTTTATAGCCCCCTTCTTTTGTCAACTTTCTTTGGTGCGTCCCTTCTTTTGTCAGCTAAAATAGTTTTTTGCTTTGACTACTCTAGGTTCTGTATGTGTAGCAATGTTAACATGATGTAGCATCGTTTGGTTGTTTTCTATCACCTTTTGTTTTCAAACCAATGGTCTTGCAGAATATCTTGGATGTTGTTACATGGCCCTTTACATGAATACCTTGTAGTTTAGATGAAAAATAGCAGCTATAGCTACATTCCTAATCTACATTATTACTCAAATTTACATATTATGTTGGCCAGTCAAAGCAACTAAATTAAAATTATATTTTATGGACCTTCTCTCAGATGCTGGTAGTTGCAAGAATTCTAGAACAGGCAAAGATAATGGAGCCCATCACTTGTTTCTCTCATGTTAATTGCTATAAACCAGTGAGGATGATGAAAGTGAAGATGACTTTTTTAAGCCTATAGAAGAAGTTAAAAAGGTTGGTCCATTACTTCCTTGCACTACTTGTACTGAATTGTTCATTACTTTCAAAGTAAGAAGTGTTCTTTAATATATTAGAGATTGCAAGCCTATTTGTTGCAATTTTTTGATTGTATGAAATTGATCTTTGGAATGAATTAGTAATTATTGATTTGCAATGTTTTCTTTCCTCTGTCAAGGACAATTAGAAAAGCAATTTCTAAAATGTACATGTTGGCTGATTCTAAAGATGACTCTTTAAATTTGTTGGCCTTCAGAATATCTGCTTATTTGCTCATAAACTAAGAAACTGTGTGTATTTGCTTGTCTTTTAAAGTCTATAGCAAAACATGAGAGATGAATTGAATGATGGAATGGTCAACATTGAGGATTATTCTAAATGTGCACATTTTGTGGATCGGAGATGGGATGAGAAAGATAATGAGGATTGTTCTCATAGTAAGGGGGATTAGTGCATTCTTTGGTCTGCTTTAAGATTCTGAATTTGTTAGAGTGAGTGATGACTTTAAGTGTCATTGCTTTTGTGTGATCCAAAGTCTCATTGTTAGAGTGAGTGATGATTTTCTTTGTTGTGTGCTATATTATTTTCATGTCGATGATTAAAGTTTATAGATTTTAGAATACACTTTTGTCTTGTTTATTATGCTAGCGTGAACTACTAATTATCTATATTACTTAATTAATCTAGTTTAGGGTATCCTCTAGGGAATTGGGTTGATATGGAATAGGAGGGTAGGATTTTTGAATCATTGCGTACTTTTCTTGCTACTATTTTGGCAATTATGGTAATTGGTATATGCATTTAATATGAAACAAAAACATGTAACCCAGATTTTTCATAGGGTTTTCTTTCTATCATTCTTCACGTATGGCAGCCGGCCAAAACAAAGAAAAAATAGGGGGGGAAAGGCCAAGGAAGAAAGGAGAAGAAAGTGAAGAAAAAAGGAAGAAAAATCAAGGAACAAAAGCTAGGAGTTAAGGTAGGGGTGCGTGTCTTTTATTTACTCTCCTTTTTCTATTGTTAGTGAATGAGAATAATGACTTTAAAAACCATTAGGCTGTGTTTGGATAAGGGATTTAAGAGAGGGAATTTAATTTTTGAAAGGATTCAAAATCCCTTATGATAAAATTTTCTGTTTGGATATGTAACACAATCATTTTAAAAATTACAGAGAATTTTAATACGGTATTTCATTACCCAAAAGTAAAGTATTCAAAATTTCGCCTAATTAGGTGGAATTTTTAAAATCCCTCACTCTCCCCACTTTGTCTGTTACTCTCCTGATAGTTGCGCATGTTCATGTCGTGCTGCTGCTTCTTCTTCACCTCCATAGCTCTAGCTTGGTAAGCTGAGCGCTAAACCCAAATCTACTCTAGGTATTCATATCTACTCAATCTTGCTTTGTTGATGTTATATTCTACGAATTTGATCACATTTTCATTTTTGATTTTTGATTTTTATTTTCTTTTTTTCTTTTCTTTTGTTTTTTGTATTCTTTGTTCGATAGCTGCTGTAATCTTGGATCAAGCTTGATTTGTATCATCTTCTTGACTGGTAAGCTCTCTATGCTCTAATCCATCATTCCCACTTGTCAAATTACCATGACCATGAGCATGAGAATTAATCAAATGTTTCTGGCATAATCTTTGTATGTTTTAAATTAGCTGTTTGCTTGTTATGATGATTCATGGATACGTGTATTTTGAGGAGTCCAAAATGGATTTTTCACTTTTGTGCATATTGGGTTTTTTTGAGATGTAATAGATTGTTGCTGGCCTTGTGTCATTCTTTTGGCGTGCTTATCGTATTTTCTCTCTTTGATAATATGCCAAGAAGGGAGTTTTATGAAGTTTTATAGGTTTAATAGATCTTTGACGTATACTGTTTGAGTTTGAATATCAATTATGGCTTGGTGGGTCTCTCCTTTTGAAAAAACAACAATTGGAGTTTGACTGGAAACCTTCTCAAAAAATGAGGTTTCACTTGTGTTATTCTGTTTGTTGCAGGATTCTTACTCACTTGACATGGGAAGACTTTTCACAGGATATGGAATTGGAGTTATCTCAAACATGATAATTAATTGATAAGAAAAAAAAATTGTTTATATTTATTTCGAAAGTTTAAGAGCACGCCATACAACTTAAATGGTTATATTTAAACATTTTATTTTTGTTGAAATTTGCTAGGCTTGCTTTAGTAAATTGAAATGAATTGCACTGTCTTCATTACGTCTGAAAAACTGCTTCTTGGTTTTCTTTGCTTTTATATTTTCTTTGATTTATTTTGTTTGCTGTCACTAGGTGGTGTTGCCTTTGTTTGCATTTACATACCAATGAGTTGCTTTCTTAAAAGTATGAGCATATTGGAATAATTTATAAAGAGGAAATGCAATTTTTCTTATATGTATAAACATATTGATCAAGTAGATGCTCTCTCCTTTTTTATTCTAAATGCTATTTGTTTTACAACTAAATATGTTGATAGTTAGGACCAAATCCAGCACTTAGGTTCTCCACTTTTGATCATGTTGTCTAGAACAGTAAAATATGTAAGATGATGAACTTTGATTTCTAGGAGTTGAGTTCACTACTTTCATGCATGTTGTAATAGATTAAATACCCAATATTCCACTGAACACATTGTTGTGTGATTCTGTTTCAAAACAAAGGTATATCTATTATCATTATTCTATGTAAACATACAAGGAGGAGGAAAATGGAAATTATGAGTTGAAGAATTGGTGAACATCAGACTCATTGTATACATGCAACTGTAAGATGAAGAACCAGAAAATGTAAAGGTGTTATTTGGTTGATGTTGCTTTTTTTCTTTTGGGATTTTATCAAACCTAACATTGCTTCATGTAACCTGTATTTAAGTTTCATTTCTTGTTTTATTGCTTCGCAGATAGAAGACCCATCCAAAAGTCAGATATGCGGAAGAAAATGTTTTATCCTTTATCTTCTGTTGGGAAATTTGTCTACTACATTCAAGATTGGTCAATTTTCATTACTACAATGAAGATGGTGGACCTGGATTGATACTGTCATATTATGTGTACTTGTGCCAAGACAATACTTAGAATTACTTTTGAAGAATGAATAGTTTAGTATTGATATGTTCTCCTTATTTAGTTCAATTCAAACTCATGGCTCTAATAATTCAAACCTCTTAGAATGCCCGGCCCTTATTTACTAATTTATAATATGATTGTAAGGCATTTGCCTTCTTCACGGCCTATTTCTAAGCTTCATATTTTTTGGATATATTATATATTGTTAACTTTAAACACTGCATCCTACCCAAATCCATTTATTAGCATTTAGCAAAGACTAATAATTGACTGACAAGTGCTCTTTGGATGTGAATGGCAATGGGTTTATCAACATGATAGGTTCCTAGCATCCATGTATATAAAGAGTCTTGTTACTCGAAAAAGACATTGATCAAGTGAGATTTCAGAATGGATCAAATATTCTTGGAGAGCTAGTGTTTTGTTTAATAAAAAAAGAGAGATATAAATTAAGCTTAAACTCGATAAATATGAATGTTGCTATAGCAAGAATGATGTGGAATTACATATTTAAATCTATTATTAGTGTGATTTATTAATGTGATTTAAATCTCTATTACTAGTTATAAACGTGGAATTACAAATTTAAAAACACCATTAGTTGAAATATTAAATTACAGATTCAATCTCTATTTTGTTTCTCAACTACACCATTAGTCTTTAGTGGTACAGATATTGTGACAGAGATGATTCCCAATTACATATGCACATGATGTTGGGTTCATATATTTGAGATGTTTGCTAGGTTTGTACATAATGTTGGGTTCATATACCCATTGAAGGTTGACATAGTTTCAATGTAGTCTAAATTATGTTATTTTATTTTTATTGATGAGGTATAAGTTTGCACTCCTAATGGAATAAGTTATACTTATAGATTATCTATGAAAAAATGGTATATTAATCTTTTCATTTTATGCAGATTTTTTAATTTTTTTAAATTCATTTTATTTTATTTATTTTATTTTTACTACAAATAAAAAATGTTATATGATATTTATTTTGTTTTGTAAAATTTTGTATTGAAACCCCAATTTTACAAAAATATCTTAAAAAGAAATTTTGCAAAAGTCTGGAATTGAATTGCTTTATCCAAACAAGGAATTTGAAATTCAAAGGAATTTAGTTACTTTATCCAAACAAAATATTTTGCAAATGAAGGGAATTAAATTAATGTAATTAAAATTCTTTGAATTTCAAATACCTTAAAATTTCAAAATACCTTATCCAAACACAACCTTAGAGTCACAGCCAGGACAACAAAAAAAGAGAGGGAGATTCTTGTTATTTTGAGCTTAATTGCTTGCTATCAACTAATTCTTTTTCTTTGATGAATTCTTGGATGAAAATTCATGATTTTTGGTTATGTTTTGTGATGGTGTAATACATGGTCAAGATAGGATTTTGAAGAGATTTCATTGCTTTTAATTGTTCTTTTTCTTTCATTGATGTTTGAGTTGAATTTGTGATGTTAAAAATAATGAACTTTCATTATTTTTGGGGTTGAATGGTCACAGAAGCTTGCTGCCTGTATGTGATAAGAATTTTGATTGTTTATGTGCATGTAATGGTGGCTTGGATGGTTGAATTGGTCATGGCAGTTTGCTTCTCAGTTGTGACCAGAAACTTGAAGTTTTCATGCTTGAAATGGTGACTTGTATGGCTGAATTGGCTATGGCAGAATGTTACCCTATTTTGACTAGAAATTTGATTGCTTTTATGCATAAAATTGTGACTTAAATAATGATTGAAGGTCTTAGAATATTGCGGCCCAGTGTGACCAAAATTTTGGTGCATTTGTGCATATAAATTGTGCTTGAATTATCGAAATGGCCATATAGACCAAATTGCATCTTGAAGAGATATGTATGACATCTAATACTTAAATGTTTGGATTGTGATACTTGAATCATTGCTTGTATGGAAATTTCATTGAAAGATGACCGAGTAGCTAAATGAACTTGATTGTGCTTACTTTGATGTTCAATTGATGAATTAATGTGATTGGAAATTATTCATTTGTTGAGAATTCATAGAATGTGATGAATGGAATGGATAGTGTGAGGAAGGATAATTCTGTCCCTATATTAAAAAAAAAGAAAATATGAGAAAAGATGATTATAACATCCTCTCTGGCCTAATAAATCCTAATTAGGGTTATAGAAGCTTAGTAACTCCAGATCTGTTAATTCGGGTACCTTCTAGACTAGATTAAGCCTAATTCTATAACACAGAATGTGAGAATTAGTTAAGATTTCATCATAAATAGTTGATATGACATAAATAAATCTGAAAAATTTATTTCTAGGTTATAAGTAACTAGGAAGAGTTGTGATATATTTTGGAGAATCAATTGAATTGATTTAGTATTTTTAGTGATACTAAATGAAAATTTAGAGAATTGATTGGACAGTTGAATAGTTCAAAAAATAAAGAAAATTGTGGTGGAGA
The DNA here is from genome assembly GCA_029884595.1 of Ormosia semicastrata. Classification (NCBI taxonomy): domain Eukaryota; kingdom Viridiplantae; phylum Streptophyta; class Magnoliopsida; order Fabales; family Fabaceae; genus Ormosia; species Ormosia semicastrata. The sequence continues at coordinate 34,537,571 of JAQQTO010000063.1, forward strand.
CATCAGGTATATGATGGAGAATATTTTGGTAAAGAATACCAGTTGAGATGAGCATCAATAGGCTCATTTGCTTATAAGTATGATTTAGCTTAAGAAAGAGTAATGAAGCTTAACTAATAAATGGAAGTATATGAATAATTATGAAAATCTGGATATAAGAATTTAATTGAGACCTATGATTTTCTAGAACACTTATGAAGGTTGGAAAATGTGGTTTCGAAAGATTAAGGTGTATGTAACAAATAAAAAATTTTCAGTACGTAAATTTTATCTTACCTTTCCCTTATCCACCGCCTCTCCTTTTTCTTTATCTTTCATAAGTCATTTGACTTATTCTCTTTCCTATTTTTTCCTTCATTCTTACAGCAAAAAGTAGCAGCCAATGAAGAAATAAAGAAGAGAAAAGAAAGAGAGGAAAGGCAAAGGAGAAAGGAGAAGCAAGGAAAAGAAAATAAAGAAAGGAAGAAGAAAAAGGGGAAACCACCCTCAATAAGCTAAAGGAACGAAGGTAGGGGTGATTATAACACCTACCGTAGGGTATCACATTTATGTTACTTAATTACCAAATTACTTCTTTTTGAATAAATATGCTTTGTAGTGAAAATACGAGTTATAAAATTTCTTGTTATCAATAAGATAAACTTAGCGGAAAATAAAATACTACAACATTATTACAAATAATTTACATAATATATACACAAGTCTTAGTACTGTCATACTTAGATATTTATAAACTAGACTCTCAAAATATTTAAACATTAATTGAAACTAACATACTACCCAAGTATTACTAACAGCAGAACCCTCAGACGGGTCCTCCTCAGATTCTGTTACCAAGTGGCTTCTAGTACTCAAGAGGGGGGGTGAATTGAGTATAAAACTTTTTTGCAAAACCTCTTTTTAAATAAGACAAATATTAAAAGCTTAATAAATAAATGCACAGAAGGAACGAGAAGAAGAGAAGAGACAATAAAGAGCAACGAAAAATAAATGTGCAGTAAATTAAATTGCATAAAATAAAGAGATTAGGGAACAGAGAAGCAGGCACAGTATTTATCCTGGTTCGACCACTAACCCACTTGTGGTCTACGTCCAGTCCTCGAAAGCCGAGATTTTTCACTAAGTATACAAGCTTCAATAGGTGCTTGCTACCGTTACAAAATAGAGCACTTTTCACACACAGGGACACTCTACCCTTGTGCTAAAGTCTCAGCCTGCAGGGATACCTCACCCTTATATAAACCTTGAGGGATACCTCACCCTCGATACAAAATATCAGAATATAGATGAAGAGAAACTCTCACTCAGAGTAAGTAATACAAATTGAAGTGCTAAAGGAGCTCTCACAGAAATATCTCAAAGTTTTTAATCAAAAAGAGCGTAGAAAATAGTTTTCACAAAATGGAGTAATCAAAAAAAGATTCAGAGTTATGGGCAAAGAAATTCGTGACCCAAGCTTGCTATTTATAGGGAAAAACACAGAGACAGCCGTTTAGGTATAATTAATAGCATTTAAAACAAATTTGAAAGTTGTCTGTTTCCATATACGTAAACAAAAGCTTCGTGTTTATTCGAATAGAGCAAAAGTTTGTTCGAATAACACTGTTTCTGAAACCAAATTAAAAACTCATCTGAAATGGGTTATTCGAATAACCAATATGTTATTCGAATAACTCTGTTAAAACCAGAGTTTAAAAACTGAAGGGTTATTCGAATAACAGCTTATCTATTCGAATAACATAGTTGAAAAGAAGTTCAGACAAAATGGATTTATTCAAATAACGTATGAGTTATTCGAATAACTCACTTAAAGCACAGTTCTGAAAAACCTCATTTATTCGGATAAAAGGCCATGCTATTCGAATAAGAGCTTTAAACACAGAGTCTCGTAAAAGGATTTATTCGAATAGACTAGGTTCTATTCGAATAACTTAGTTCAAAAAATGTTTTGAAAACTAAGTTTAAAAACAAGCTTTATCTTTTCTTTCAAAAACAAAGAGATATCAATGTGAGCTCCGTACAATAGATCCTAAGTCTTAATGCTAATCAAATATAAACTTGGACTTGGTCTATTTATCATCTTCATTTATTCTTCACGTTTGTTATCATCAAAACAAGTCTTCAAAAGTATGCATCCAAACACATTCTCCCCTTTTTTGATGATGACAAACTATCAATGAGACTAGCAATGAGAAAAGCGTTAGTGCATATAATTGAAATTCATAAAAAGGTATAAAAGCTTACTCCCCCTCTTTAATTATAAGAGGTAATGTATATCAGATATGTGCGCAGCTCCCCCTTTCAATTTGAATCCAATCTCATTTTAAATTTACCTATCTTTTCTCAATTAAAGTCAAATGATCAAATATTTCTCCCCCTTTTGTCATGAGCAAAAAAGAGGGGTAAGTCTCATAAACATATATAAGAATGCATAAAAGAAAATGTACTCATAGCAATAGATCAACCGAAAATTTTATTTATGCATTAATAACAAAGAGAGTCAATTACACAAGTCAGAAATAAATAACATGAAGCCAAAAACAGATAGCCTAAGAACTAAAGTTCCTAGAAGTAAGCATCTGGAGGTGGTGGTGAAGAAGCTGGTGCAGGAGCAGGTGAAACAGATCGAAGAGCAGCAACCTCATGTTCAACGCCTTCTATTCTATCAAACAGAATAGAGAAGGTATGTTCCATGTAAGCTCGGTTATCTTGCAAGGTGGCCATGATCTGTTCTAGGGTGACCGGAGCAGGAGCAGCAGCAGGTGCATCAGCAAGGGCAGCAGGGGCAACAGCAGGGGCATCAGCAGGGTCAAGCTCATCCTCAGCGACCTCATCTGGATACACCCAGCCTTCATCGGTTTGGATCATCTTCATCTTCCGTAAGGTGTGAGCTCCAAAGATGTTGTGGTGAGACAGAGCAATGGCCCGCTCAGTCTCTAAGACTTGAGGATATTTACTCAGCAAGGTAGTGACAAGAATGCCATAAGGCAAGTCAGATTTCTCCTTGCCCTTGGCCCTTATCATGTGCCTTATGATGAACACAGGCCAGTTGACCTGATGGCCATTCTTCAGAAACCACAGCATGAAGACATCTTCCTTGCTAAGGTAGGCATAGTTTCCACTGCGAGGAGCCAGGATGTGAGCATAGGCATAATGCAGAAGTCTGTCTTGGCTCTTCAGCATTCCACCCTTGAGACCCTTATCAGGAAGGGCCAGACCGGGCTTCAGCAGGTCTTTAACCGCCTGAAGCTTGTTGAACTCTTCGAGAAACAGAGTGTCATTATCTTCAACAAGGGCGCCAGAGAACTGTAGCCCGAACAAAGTCAACCAGTCTAGCGGTGTGATCACAATGTTCAGATCACATACCTCGGAGAGGAGATTCTAGCCATCGAAAGCCAGATTGCAGAAGAACATCTTCACCAAAGCTGGATAGATGGTGGCCTGGTGAGAGCAAAGCTGAAGAACTCCCTGGTTTTGCAGTAGAGTCAAGAAGTCGAAGCCGCGATGCTGCTGGAAGAAAGAGAGATCCAGGTACTTAGGTTGAACCAAGTTTCGCTCCCAGAAGTGCGAGATGAAGCGTGCACAATGCTCTTCATTGGAGGAGAGCCTTCTTAGATCAAGAGGGTTGGTGGCTGGAGCATTCTTCGTGCAAGGACGCTTGCTGGAGGAGGAGGCCATGGAGGAAGATGAGAGAGAGTGAAAAACACAGAGGGTAAAAAGGTTTGAGAGGCAGGAGCAAAGAGACGTGAAGAGCAGAGAAGATGGAGGGTGAAAAAGGTCTTGGGCGCACAGGGGGTTATTTAAAGGAACGCCATGTTTATTCGAATAAACTGAGGTTTATTTGAATAAACCTTATTGGAAAGCTGAACAGACAGGCGCGCAGGAAACTGAAAAGGTGTGGCTGCTAGGGTTTATTCGAATAGGAAGGGTTCTATTTGAATAAAACAACTGGGAAAGCCAAGCGTTTTGGCTAGCTAACAGGGTTTATTCGAATAACTATGGGAGTTATTCGAATAGACTGAGGCCAATCAGTCAACACTGATAGAAACAAGTTCGGAGTTATTCGAATAACCTGGGGTCTATTCGAATAGACAGAGACCAAGACCAGAACCTGATAAAAGCAAGACTCTGTTTATTCGAATAAAGAGGGACTTATTTGAATAAGCAGAGGGCAGAAAGAAACACTAATAAACTAAGGCTTCTGGTTATTCGAATAGGGAGGGTGTTATTCGAATAAACAGAGAAGAAAAACACACAGGATTTAACAGAGGAATCAGTTTATTCGAATAAACTGAGTTCTATTCGAATAAGGCTGATGTTCAACACACATTTTAACAAGCAGTAAAGGAGCTTATTCGAATAAAGCCTTTGCTTATTCGAATAAAACTCACAGAAGCATAGTAAAGACATACATTTATGAAATAGAAAGCATATATTCATGTGATAATATTTAGCAATAAAACATGCAAATTTAAATATTGGATTAATCAATTATGCCCAATTCTTCTCGAATATAAAAGAAAGCTTCTTTTGCTAAGGGTTTAGTAAAGATATCTGCAAGTTGCTTAGATGTTTCAACAAACTCAAGTATTACTAACATACTGCCTAAGTATTACTAAACAGCAAAACCCTCAGACGGGTCCTCCTCAGATTCCTCAACAGGTAGGAATCCAAACTGACGCAAAGTCCTACGGACAGGTGTCCGCGCAGATGACACAATACTAATCGCACTAGGCGTACGGTAGTAAGCTCCCCAGTACTGCCTAATGGACAACGGAAACTCTAAGTGTACATTAATGTCCATACTAAAATAAGGGTTTCCTCTATAAAACCTACTTAAAGTAATCTTCAAGTCTCCTATATAGAAAATACATGCTCTATCTAAATCAACGTGCCAAGCTTCCGGTCCTCTGCGAAACTGCAACCTCATATACCCTAGGAAACTGGGCATCGCCATGTTCTCAGAACTCAGCTTCCTCCAAAGGAATCTGCTCCTCTTCACATTCGTATTCAAGTCTTTGCTCGACGTCTTTACAATATAAATATAGTACAAAATAAGTATACAAAGAGGTGAGATCACCTACGCCAATGCCAGTATGGTAGCATAGAGATAAACACATACAATATATCATACAGATACATCCTACCATAATTATAATCATGTCATCAACATTATTTATCATCACAATATATGAAATAAACAACAGTTACGATAACGCCCTCAACATTTCTCAGTCATTCAACAGTTCAAATATCACACCGATATCAATAATCAATAATTATGCATGTGCACACAGACTCAATTTCCTACTCCATGAAGCTAAAACTCAGGTCAGAGAGAATGATCGAAAAGATCTGTCTGTACCAACATGCCTCAGACCACGTGCTATAATTTGCACATCTAGCATATACATGACAGTCATTATCAGATCTTGATTAAGAATAGTGTCTTGGTCAGGATCATCGGTGTGTTGCATCGGTCAAACCCACGGTACCGAAGAGCTACCAACTGCCCATTGTAGGCAACCCGCACCCCAATGTCCCCAAAGTCAACAAGTGACTTACACTACGCATATCGCACCCACTCAAGAGGTGTATTCTCTCCTAGGCAATTAGCCTCATACAGTCCATCGGACCTTTCCAATGCATGTACAATGCACCATTCACAGTTTAAATTCATTATCCCATGGGTTCACACATTGACCCAACAGTATCTCTACTGTGTTTTTCATCGCGTAATCATATTTTCGCATTTTCTCAATCGCACAACAATTCTATCACATTTTCAAATCGCGTATTGATTTCTCAACGTACTCTCAATCACGTAAAATAATTCTCACACATTTTAAATCAAAAATACGTTTTTTCTCATTTAATACTAAAAATTGACTTTATTTTTAATATTTACATAATAGTCCCTCTATAAAATAGTATTTACAAGATAGTCCCTCTTTTAGAAAATATTTATAACATAGTCCCTCTTTAAATAATATTTACCATATAGTCCCTCTTCAAATAATAATTATAATATAGTCCCTCTTTAAATAATAATTGTAATATAACCCCTCTAAAAATTAGTATTTTTACTATTTCCCAGAAAATGAAAATTCTTTGATTTCTTTAAGATCTTATTGTTGGTGTATACCTTAGAGGCCAATACATTTTCTGTATTTACATACATTCTATTATGCTATTTTATATATGAGGCATTTTATTTATTGTGTTCTTTTTTTGATAAACATAATAAAGTCCTTAGAATAGTAAGTTTGATGCCATAGGACATCAAGTGGATGACTTGATCGTGAGATCCTTTTGGTTACAATACTATTCTTAAATATCCCTAGTCAAGTATTATTGTTAATTAGGACAACAATAATATATTGAGACTAGTATGTGCATAGACTGATGACCACATCTCACGGGTCATGGATATGAGATATCAAGTCTTCACATGGGTACATATTAGAGTAATGATGTCTTGGATGACCCACCATGAGAACACTACATGGATCGTTACGTGAGTGTCATAAGTGATTCTCATAGTGACAATGGTGTCTGTGGTCCTTTGACCTGAACTCACTACGATTCCTACATGAGGAGTTGTGTGTTTTAATGCCATCAAACGTTATCTGTAACAAGATGATTATAAAGTTGGTTATTGGATATACCGCGAATCATGCAGAGGGATGTGAGTGACCTAGATGGGATTTGTCACTCCTACATAATAGGAGCGATATCTTCAGGCCCCCTGATTGAGTGAGACTGCGAAATGCATGGCCATGCTCAAATAAGTCATTATGAGATATTGATCTCATTTGTTATTACAAAGTCTACTCGAATATCAGGAAACGAAATATTGGACTATACAAGGGTGACACATTCCATGCCTTGTGTTCAATCTAGATATCTTGACAAAGGGACTAAACGACACGAAAACATTAGTCATGGAAAGGTTATGTCAAATCACTGACATTCTTATTACATAGGTAACAGCGATGTGTTGTTAGATACCGCTCATTGCTTGTAATATTAAAATAGGATTTTAATACTACTGCCAACGTAATAAGAAGCTGCAGGGTCACACACATAAAGCAGACCAAAATTGGAGCAATGGATCCAAGTTGGACTTAGATTCAAATATGGGCCAGACTCATAACAGATGGGTCTAGGGTTGCACAGCTTACCTTGTTGCTACTCACACTCACTTAAGGCAGTCACTATTATAAATAGTACTACTAAGGGGCTGCTAAGATACACAATTCAAAACCCTAGCCGCACCTACAGAAAAAGTGAGTGAGTGAGCGACAAGTTTCTTCTCTTCGCTTCGCAGCTAGCACTGTGTGAGAGACGTGAGGCTCCTCTTTGCGGACATTGGACGTTCATGAGTCTGTTCGTGTGGATACCACAGAGACATCGTTTCTATTATGGTGTTGGTGATTCACGCCCTTCCTTTTGATCACACTTCAAGAGGTAAATCATTTAAAAACTCGAATTATGGCTTTTTTCGTATGGATCCTTAGTGGGAATCCCTGTTTTTCGCTGCGTGATGTATCTGCAATTCCCAACACTTACAGCTCAAATTTTCCTAATGCACTTCCAAACCCATAGGGTGAGCTATACGTTAGAAAACTTCAAGTATTGGCATCTATTTTTATTTCATAACCTAATTATTTAATTACATCATTTTATCTTCTAAAAAGTATTTTGCTTGCTACTACATCTAGACTCTTTCAAAATGCTTTCCTTCTCAATTAAACCTTTAAATCTACACTTAATAAAATAATTTAGTTCTACATTATGAAAAATGGCATGTTGGCCAAATTTTCATTCTTGCTTCAAAACACATTGTAATTCATTTTCTAACACTCTAAATCCTTGTAAAACATCTTAATTAATTTTAGTGTCTTGGAACCTTTAATCCTCAATTTGAAATCATCATTTTAGGACTCTTGGTCCTCTTGAACCTAGTGAGGCTGTGTGCCTTTAAGCTTTTTGGAGCTCTCATGTAACCTTTCCAACATGTTGTTCACGTCCTAGATTACACATACATTTGCATGCTTCCAAAATTATACATATAAGCATATTCAAAGCTATAGTCATACCATCACACATGCAATTATAAACACCACAATCACAAACAAAGAAGCATCAAACAACAAGTGAATAAACCCTTATGGGTTTTTCACCACACAAAACCATCTCCTCACCACCAACACTTAGTTGGTGAGGTAAATCTCCCTCTTACCTCTTGAAGACAAGGATCTTCAAGTTCCCTCCTTCTTTTGATTTTCGTGTGAACCAAACAAAAACCTTAAAAACTCTTAAACAATTACCAAAGTCATAAACAAGGCTTAATAATAAAGAACCATGGAACAATCATGGTTTAGAAAATCAAAAAACTCAACTTAGAACCATAAAATCAAAAGTTTACCTTTAGGGAAGTAACCCAAAGCTTGAATTTTGAGATACTTGGAGTAAGATTTTGACAAAACCTTCTAAATGAAAAGTGTTTAGAATATGGTTTAGGTTTAGGAAATGTAGAGAAGAAAAATTATAGGAGATTGGAAGTGGTTTTGGGTGATATAGTCAAATCCCCCAAGGAAGAAAAGAAAGGGAAATATTTTCCTGTTTTTGAGAGCTTTGAGAGAAAATGAAGGCTTTAGCTTTTTGGTGAAAGAAAATGAAAATTGAGAGTAAAGAGAAAGGGTGCAGCCGTGTGAGTAGTGTAGGAAAAATTAGGAGATAAACTTGAAAGTAAAATATCACACTTTGTGTTCACATGCAAAGGCCCGGCTTGGTCATCAAAGTGTCATACAATGGTTACAAAAGACCATTCAAGAAGGCTTGAGAAGCCTCTTGGCCGTGTGGCTCTCCCTAAAAAGGTAACTTAGTTTGTTTTTAATTTTGTTCTAGTTACTTTGCAAGCAAATAACAACTAACTAAATTAGGTTTTGTAGTTACTTGATTAACTATCTAGTTACTTAGCTAACTAGTTAAATAGGTCATTGCATATGTCATGAGTAGTCATGGCTTCTAGATGGAATTAGGATATTTAGTTAGTAACTAGATCCTAACTAATTAGTAACTAGGTTAGTTCATTTAGTTCCTAAATTAGGCAATTTAGGTAACTAAATTAGGTTTATTTAGTTACTTTGTAACTAGTCAAACATTTCAACTTAGACCATTTCTTATTGGTTAGAAAAGTCCAACCATCATTTTTGACTTGTTTCTATTAGTTCATTTTAAATTCGCTTACAGAAAATATTCTAAGTACATTTTCTGTCAATTAAAATATATCGAGTCCAATAATTTATAGCAGAAGCTGCTATAAATAAAACAACAGATTATTTCACATGAAATATTTTTATTTCATAGATAAATTCTAAAAATTAAAAGATTCTTTTCTGTGACTCTCAAATTCGGGTTTAGTAGGATCCCTCGTCTCTGAATAAATCAAATAAGATTTTCCCGGGCCCGAAAATTATTATTTTCTTAACTTAGAGCAAATCTCGCACAACGATCAAAAACAGTCTCGGAACAGTCAAATTAATTTATAACACACAGAAAACACAAAACAGTGAAATTCAATCATTATTGTAAAATAGCCAAAAGTTTGGGGTGTTACAGTGATTGTCTTCATCTTCTATCTTTTGTTATTCTCATCTTCATGCTTATAAGTAGCATGTATGAGTTTGAAAATAGTTTTGAATGGTTTTTCATGACTTTGTGTTTAGAAATGGGTTTAAGTTTGGATGAATGGTTTGTTGATTCATTATGTTAATGGATTTGAGATTGTTTGAGAATGTTTTTGGATAGTATAAAGATCTTTTATGATATTAGAAATCCCTTTGAATCCATGTTTGAGAGGTTGGAAGTTAGTATGGAAACCAACAAAAATAGGGGATGAATTCTAGTGCACTGGCGCCTAGGCGCCAACTGTTGGGCGCCCAAGCACTCAGTGCCTAGAAGCTTTTATACGTGCTACTACACACTGGGCACCTACGTTCCAGGACTAGAGTGCTTGAGCACCAACGATAGAAAGAAACATGGCATTTTCTAGTGCCTGGGTGCCTGAGCGCCCAGTGCCCAGCGCCCAAGCGCCCAAAGGGCAAAAACTTATATGTTATTTCATTATATGAAAGTAAGATTTTTAATGTAATGTAATGCTATTCTATGATATAATAGATGAAGATAAGCATGACTAATGTTATGCAAAGTTGAATTATACACGAAATTATGTATGAATAGTTAAGATTGTGAGATGATTATATATTGAATATAGAGGTGAAATGAAATGTATAGTATTATGATGTATGCATATGATGAAATTGATTGATAAGAAGTACCTTGAACTTATGGAGTCTAGATGATGGAAGGCATTATGTTATGATTTGAGAATGAATGAATGATTAAATAAATTACCTATGATATGAATGATTATATAAATGCATTGTATTGCATGAATAATAGTCTTGATGATCAAAATGTAAAATGAAAAGATATTGAATGAATGATAAGGGTAGCCCAATTATCTAGGGTTATCCTTGAACTTGGGGTAAAACTTGAAGAATAGTGGTTGAGGATGGACATTCCTTTACCACCAGAGTTATTGAGGTTGAGGATGGACATTTCCTCCATCTTTACCTAAGTTCTCCCTAGGTGAAAAGTAGTCGATGATGGACATTCCCTCTTCTACTAGAGGTGATCCTAGATTGATGATAGAATAAGAAAATGATCCTCATCCTAGGTTAGAATAGAAGCGTGAGGATGGACATTCCCTCCCTTTTGGAGTAGTTGAGGTTGAGGATGCACATTCCCTCCCTCTTTACTCAAGTTCTTCCTATTTGGCAAAGGCGATCCTAGGATGATGATAGTGTGAGGATGAAAATTCCTTCCCTATCATAGTATATGAGGATGGACATTCCTTCATACCCATAACTCTGAAATAAGGATGGACAGTCCCTCATAAGTTGTGGTTTGGGTTATTCTGAATATGGAGTAGTTTTGTGTGACTAATGAATGGTCATGAATAGGTTGGAGTATACTAACTTAAAAGCAGACTATTGCCAAGTGAATGATATTGTGAATATGGAGTAGTTTTGTGTGACTAGCGAATGGTCATGAATAGGTTGAAGTGCACCAACCTAAAAGCAGTCTACTACCAAGTGAATGTGAATGGTATCGCGAGGAAGGACATTCCCTCCATATCCATTGAATAATGATAGAATATAATTAAGACAAAATATGATAAAGAATGAGACTTTTGAATTTATGATGAATGTTATATATAGAGTAATGATACTTAATGATTGATTTGTTATGAAGAATGAGTACACATACAATAATAACTGAGATATAATGAATTGAGAAATAAGAGATAGGAATTATGCTATGAAGAATTAGAAAACTTGAAGGATGATATTTGTATATTAAGATATGAATAGTAATTGATGATATTTGATTTAAGACTTATGAAGAATTTGATGATTGATAAATGAGCAGATATTTGATACTTGAGATATCCTTGATAATGAAATATGTTTATATATGATGAAAGATGATATATGATATTTGGTGAGAATTATTTGATTGTACAAATGTTTTTATGAAAGATAATAATTGAACTTCTGTTTCGAGAAAAGAAAAGACTAGATTTGACAGTTTGCCACCTTTTTAGCATATAAATATAATTTGAGTTTTTAAAATGTATTGTTACTCGAAACAGATGGAAATATTGTAATGACATGCATTTTAATAAAACAACTGAGAATTCTTAGAATTATCACCCCTTGTTTCTATGTATTTCCATAATATTTCCAAGGATGAAGAAAAAACTAGCGAGCTGAATAGAAGATCAAAGTGACAAAGCAAGAGTTTAGTTGAATTTCTAGATAAAGTTTTGTATAGATTTTGTATACATAGTGCCTTGAAGGCATAAAATGTAATATTTGTATTATGATGATTGAATTTGTATAAACATCCTTTCGATATATGTATATTAATACAACCACATCATGATCAAATTTTCGTATATGTTATACTTATTTTTACAAATTTGTTTTAGTATAAAGATGACATACCTAATTCTAACTACTAATGTGTAATTCCAGATACGTCATTAGTATGAGTATTAGGATATTACAATGATGCCCTCTCTACCCTACATAAATGATAGTGTGAGAAAGGATAATTCCCTCCCTATCAAAGTACTTGAATTGTGATATATTTAATGAGGAAGGATGATTCCCTCACCATTCTTGAATTGAGATATATTTAATGAGGTATTTAATGAGGATTGATGATTCCCTCACTATTCTTGAATTGAGATATATTTAATGAGGAGTGATGATTCCCTCATTGTTTTAAAATTGTGATATATTTAATGAAGAATGATGATTCCCTCATTATTCCTGAATTAAGATATATTAAATGAGGAAAGAAGATTTCCTCATTACTATGGTAGCACGAGGAAGGATATTCCCTCATTACCCATTTGATGATGAGTAATTTGATGATAAATAATAATAGAAATGATTAATAATGATATTTGAGTATAATGAATAATGATACTTGATAAATATTGATGTGTGATGAATGATATGTATTATGCGATTATATAAATAATTATTTTTATTAAATGATAAATTGGATTTCTGCCTCGGGAAGAGGAAAGACTGAATTTTTCTTTTGCCACCTTCGTACGTTATAAATGAGTTTTTAAAATGATTTTTCCCTAAAGCAGTTAGAGGTATTGTGATGACACGTGTTTTTAAATAGTACTACTAAGAATTCTTAGAATTCTCACTCATTTCTATTTGTATTTCCATAATATTTCCAAGATAAGTACAAGAGCCAGCATGTGAAGCGTGAAGACAAAGAATTGTACAAAATGTTTTAGCTTTAGTATCTTAGTAACTTGAAATGTATTTACAATAATCTAGAGACATAATTATGTAATTTGTACACTAATATGTATATTTATACAAGGATATGTGCATTATGTGTATAAATTCAACCACAAAAGGCTCATATTTTGAAAATCTCTTATATTTATTTTCAAAACTATTATATTAATTAATATGTGACATGCTTAATTAAAATTGCTATTGCATACTTCCGAATACGTTATTAGTAATTATATTAAGGATGTTACTTTATAGTATCAGAGCAATTCATCATGTTAAGCCATAGAATGAACTAGTTATGCTTTGTTATGCATTTGTCTTGTCTTGATGATGGGATGCATAAGTAGAATTGCATAACAGCCTTGGGTGTGAATGTTTATGGTTACTGTTGCACTGTTGCATAATATTGGGCTTGATCAACCCAATATGTAATGTTCTGTGCTTACAAGAGACTATAACATCTACCAGGCATGCCTCTGCTAATAATGAATTAGAAAAACTCATAGGAACCCTTAGGGAAGTGACTAAAATCCGTAGGTATGGAGGAGTAATGGATAAGAAAGTTAGAGAAGATTTTTGCAAAAATGAGATGCATGGATGATCAAAGGGTATCATATGTTGTTTATATGTTAAAAGGAGAAGCTGAATATTGGTAGTATTGTGCCAAAAGGTTAAAGGAAGTTGCTAAAACTCAAATAACATGGAAGATGTTCAAAATAACCTTTTTGGACAAGAATTTTTCGAAGAAGTTGCAAGAAGAGAAAAAGTTAGAGTTCTTGGACTTCAAGCAAGGAAACATGATTGTAGGGCAATATGAAGCAAATAGAAGAGTTGTTAGATAAGAAATTCATTAAGCCCAATGTGTCACTTAGGAAGCCTCTGTGCTTCTGGTGAAAAAGAAGAATGTGCAGTATGAGCCCCTGCACTTATTGTCTAGGATTGTTGATTAGATACATCAGTTGAGAAGTGTAGTTTCTAGGACAAGTGATATATAAAGAAGAGATATCTGTAGAATCTAGTAAAGTAAAGGCAATATTGTAGTAAAAGATTTCAACAGGAAACAAATTTCTATGGTAAAGGTATTATGGAATGGAGATGACTTGAATCCAATATGATGCAAAACTATCCAGAGCTCTTTGAATAAGGCAAGCAAATTTTGAGAACAAAATTTATAAAAGAGGGAAGAATTGTAACATTCTCCTTAACCTAATAGTCCTAATCAGGGTTATAGAAGTTCAATAATATTGGTAAAAGTTATTTGTTAATTTGGATAATCTTCTGAACCAGTTTGAGCATAATTGTAATATCCCGAATTTAATAACCATAATATAGCCAATGTATACTATAGTGATTAGATTCAGAACTGCTACTTACAACTAGATATTTTCAAATATAACAAAGTCATGTATATATAGAAAATATATGAGCCACGAATGAATATATATCTATTACATAATAATAGTATTTCTCATAAATACAAAATGTACATTACTTCAAAAGAAACTACTCAGCTACACTAAGCTAAGTACTCCAAGCTCCTACTTGACTTCATTTTCCATAAGACCTTCCTTGGAATCATCATGGAAACACACACAAGGGGTGAGAAACACACACAAGGGGTGAGAATCACACATTCTCAGTAGATAAAAACCATAAACCATGACATCACAATCATTCCATCTATTTCGGGGAAAAACACATTTACAAACTCAAATCTCATACATAGCAAGCTAGAAAGGTGGCAAAAGCCAAAACCAAGTTCTTTCTCTTCTCGAAATAGATTCCTACTTTATAAGTTTATATAAAAAAAACTCATTTACTACAAACAATCTTCTAGAAATTGCCACGCTCACAAAAACATCATCTCTATCTTAGAGACACTAAAGCATCGTCTCCGTCGCAGAGACACAACAACAATACCTCCATCCCAGAGATATAAACTCAACATCTCCACTCAGAGATACAAACACAACATCTCCATCTCAGAGACACGCAATTGCCCATACAACCACAATGCATGAATATGTCATAATAGCAACCACTTATACAATCGTCATGCTATGCCAATTTATATTTAGTGTTCATGCCTATGCAATAACCTAAATATGAAATGTATAATGTATGTTACCATTTCTAAGAACCCAATTCCATGGTAATGTCATGAGATGCATGAGCCTTGAACAAAACAAAGGAACCTGGTTCCATAAGCTTTGAACAAGCACTGGAAACCCAGTTCCAGCTAAACCACGGGGTGTGAGAGAAAGACTATCCTTAACTCATCACTATGATCGGGAAGGTATGTTACCTCTTCACTTACAATCATATATGATCACCCTCTTCGGTAGTGAAGTCTCATCAACTATACGGTCTTCAACAATGATCATTATGATAGGAAGGATTGGTTACCTACTCATTCAAAATCATATTTGATCACAACAATGACCTTTGTGATAGGAAGGATTGATTACCTACTCATTCAAAATCACATTAGATCATCCACAACAATCATTATGATAGGAAGGATTAGTTACCTTCTCATTCAAAACCACATTATGATCATCAACAATGTGGACTCAACCTCATCAACATAGCTTTGGAACAACAATAATGCCAATTACTACAATAACTAGCATGTCAATTGATTTACGTTCCTAACTACAAACATGAAATAAAATAAATTTAAATACCACAATAATTAATATACCAATTGATTTACATTCACCACATAACCACTTTATTAAATACTCTTATTAGAGTCTCTATACTCAAAAAGAAGCATAAACGAAGAAACTACACCATTGGAAGACTCCAAGGTAATACAACACAACATCTAGTTATTTTCTGGCCTTCACGCCGTGGCATGCCCTTTGCCACACTGCGACATCCAAGCCTCGGGTTCAAGTATTGGCAGGAAAATGCTGCCAATGTCGCGACATACTTGTGCCACGCCGAGGTGCGCACTCTTGTTCTTCAACACGTCGTGACATTTCAAATGTTACGTCGCGGTGCCCAACCCTCGGATCCCAAATTCTAGATATACACCACTCACACGTTGTGGTGCTCAACGCCTTGTGTCGCGGTGCCCACTGCAGAACTTAGAATCTACAGAATTCTGCAAATACGAGTACTATTCCATTTGAATTAAACCTTCTTCAAATCACTCAAAACTCGATTTCAAGTGATTTTCAACCTCTAACAAGGTCCAACTACACATAGCAACTCTTAAACCACTTCAATTTCACTCAAAATCAAAGATCATGGAAAATCATCTTATACTAAACCTAAAACCCCAAACTCAACTCAAGTGGGATTTAAGGCATACAAAGGCTAGAAATCCATTTCTATACACCCAGCAACTCATAAATAAGCCATCCTCAAGATCTACAACAAGATTCAAGCCAAAAACACCAAAATCACACTCAAAAACCTAACTTTCCTATCATGCCAACACTCATGAACAAGATAAAGAAATAGGAAGAAGAGTCAAAAATAAGGTTGTTCCCCTTACCTCAAGATCTTGAAGATAGCAAATGATGGATCCAAGCTCTCCAATCCTTGCTTTCCTCTTAATTTCTCCTCTTTCTTCTTCTTTTTCTTTCTCCTTTCTTCACGTTTCCTCTTTTTTCTTCTCTGTTTCTATTTTCCTTCATTTCCTAACCATAGGCCACTTATAAAAATGAGCCAATTTTGGCTTATCATAGATAAGTACTAAAATCCTGATCTACTAAGAACACAGATTTTACCAAATTCGGTTTCCTAGCTTCCAACAAATTCAAAATAAAATCCTAAGATTCATTAAAAATGCGGTTTCACCATTTCTCTATTTTCCCATATCAGCTGGGGGTTAATCTAGCACTAAAACACACAACCAGTATGCTTAAAAATGTCAAACTAACTCCGATTAACCTCAAACATTAACTGTAACACAGTTCACACATTTATGACCTGGAAACAAACTCTGCACATTTATTTCTACTAACTAAGCAATTTAAGCCACTTTTGGAATGAATAACAGCTATATTTCTCACACAATGTTACAGTAAAGTACCTAAATATGCTCAGAAAGTCATAAAACTACACAGACATGTTAAGTAAGTATTAGGCTACCTCCGTAGCCATATACAAGCTTAACATGTTTTTCAGGGTGTTACAGTAATCCTATAGCACTAAATACAAAGAAATAATTAAATTTTCTCCATAAACAGTTGATATGATTTAAATACATATGAAAAATTTATTTCCTGGCTATAAACAAATGATAAGAGTTGTAGTGAATTTTGGAGAATCAACTGAGCAAGTATGGTATTTTTAAGGACACCGAAGAGGAATAGTTGGAACAGTTAAGTAGTTTAGAAAATTAAGAAATTATATGCAGATGACAAGTAAGATATGTTACTAAGTGGCTTCCAGTACTCAAGAGAGAGGGTGAATTGAGTAGAAAAACTTTTCCCAAACACTTTTAAAATAAATACAAATATAGAAGCTATTAAATAATAAGAGAAAATGCGAGATAAAGAAGAAGAAAAATTGAGAAATGTAAATAAATAAATGTGAAAAAAAAATAAATTTGCGTTAAATAAAGAGATAAAGAGAAGAAGAGCAGGCACAATATTTATCCTGGTTCGACCACCATCCACTTGTGGTCTACGTCCAGTCCCCGAAACACAATTCAAAATTTTTCACTATGTATACAAGCTTCAATAGGTGCTTGCTACTATTACAAAATAGAGCACTTTTCACACATAGGGAAACTCTACCCTTGTGCTAAAGCCTCAGCCTGCAGGAATACCTCACCCTTATACAAACCTTGAGGGATACCTCATCCTCGATACAGAAGAGCAAAAATAGATGAAGAGAAACTCTCACTCAGAGTAAATAATATAAATTGAAGTGCTAAAGGAGCTCACATAGAATATCTCACAGTTTTTGATCGAAAAGGAGCATAGAAAATATAATTCACGAGTTAGAGCAAGTAGAAAATTATTCAGAAAGTTAGGCAATTTTAGAAATGACCCGAAGCCTCTATTTATAGAGCAAATCAAGAAAATGGCCGTTGGGTGTAATTAAAACTCATAAATTCAAACAAATATGGCTGTTTATTTCCATATCAGAGTTCGTATATGTTCGTGTTTATTCGAATAGACAATATGTTATTCGAATGACACATTTTATAAAGCCTTTGTAAAAAGCAGACTGATATGGGTTATTCAAATAACCTATATGTTATTCGAATAACACTATAAAAAATAATGTTTTAAGAAAAGCTGGTGTATTCGAATAACTACTGAGTTATTCGAATAACTCATTTAGCAAGACAGTTCTGGAAAAACCTTTTATTCGAATAGCTAATGTGTTATTCGAATAACTATTTGAAAACAAAAAGCTCGCAGCAAGATTTGAAATGCTTTATTCGAATAATATAGATGCTATTCGAATAACAATTTAAAAACCAGAATCTGCTGGATGGGTTTATTCGAATAAAAGGGACATTATCCGAATAAGACAATTAAAACAGTTTTAAGATAGTTCCATATTCATTTCAAAAACACTTAAGTTCCTTTTTAAAGCCAATTTTTCTTATCTTTCAAAACAGTGAGATATTAAAGTGAGCTCTGTATAGAAAGACTCTAAGTCCTAAAGCTATCCTTAAAAGATCGTGGACTCGGTCTTCATCTTCATTTTTGTCTTCATGTTTGTTATTATCAAAACCATTCTTCAAAGACATATGTTCAATCACATTCTCCCCCTTTTTGATGATGACAAACTATCAATGAGAAAAGAGTTAGTGCATATAATTGGAATTCACAAAGAGGTATTAAAAGCTTACTCCCCTTCTTTAATTATAAGAGGTAACGTATATCAGAGATGTGCGCAGCTCCCCTTTTCTTTTGGAATCCAATTTCTCTTGTTAATTTTACCTGTCTTTTCTCAAATAAATTCACAAAATTTTCTCCCCCTTTTGTCATGAGCAAAAAGGAGGGGTTAATCCTATAAAATCATGTAATTTATAAGGCAAGGAAATCACATTGAATAGGCACAAAAACATCATTTATTCATTTATCAATGGTGGTGCAAGTACACAGGTAAATAAAAAAGACAGTAAAAGAAAAGATCCTAAAAAATAAGTATCTGGTGGTGGAGGTGGAGAAGCAGGTGCAGGACTGGTGATGCAGCGCGCAAGGCAGTAACCTCACGTTCAAAACCTTCTTTTCTGTCAAAAAGAATAGAGAAGGTGTGTTCCATATAAGCACGGTTATCGTGCAAAGTAGCCATGATATGCTCCAAAGTGACAGGGGCAATAGCCGGTGCATCAGCAATGGCAGCAGGGTCTGCTAGGTCAAACTCATCATCAACCTCATCTGGGTACATCCAGCCTTCATCAGTCTTGATCATCTTCATATTTCACAAAGTGTGGGCTCCGAAGACATTGTGATGAGTCAAGGCGATAGCACGCTCAGTCTCCAACACCTGAGGATACTTGCTGAGTAAGGTAGTGATGAGAATACCATAAGGCAGTTCTGATTTTTCCTTGCCCTTGGCCTTCATCATATGCTTCATGATGAATGCAGGCCAGTTGATTTTATAACCACTCTTCAGGATCCAGAGCATGAAGATGTCATCTTCACCAATATAGGCATAATTCCTACCACGTGGAGCCAGGATATGTGCATAAGCATAATGCAAGAGCCTATCTTAGCTTTTCAGCATTCCTCCCTTAAGGCCCTTGTCTGGCAAGGCAAGACCAGGCTTTAGCAAGTCTTCAATTGTTCGATTTCTATTAAACTCAAGGAGGAGAGGGTTGTCATCTTCTTCAATAGGTGTGCCAGCAAACTACAACCCATACATTGTCTTCCAGTCCTGCGGAGTGATGACGATGTTATGGCCAACAATTTCCAGATTACAGTAAAACATCTTGAGCAGAGCAGGGTAGAGAATAGCCCTGTGAGAACAGAGCTGCAGAACTCCCTGTTTTGTACAACAGGGTCAGAAAGTTGAAACCCCTATTTTGCTGAAAGAAAGAGAGATCAAGGTATTTGAGTTAGATAAGATTGTGCTCCCAGAAGTGGGTAATGAAGTGGCCACGATGTTCTTCATTGGTGGAGAGCCTTCGCAAGTCAAGTGGGTTATTACATGGGGCAGTCTTCGTGCGAGGACGCTTTCTAGAAGAAGAGGCCATGGTGTTTGGAGGGTTGGTGGAGAGAGAGGGAGAAAAAAAAGGAAATGGTAGAGGTGACAAGAGAAATGGTGGAGGCGTGGGTAGGGAAGGGAAACAGAGAGAGCAGTGAAGCATTTTTCAGTGCGAGGGTGGCCTTTTAAATAAGAGGCCCGAGTTTATTCGAATAACCCTTCTTAGAAACTCAAGGGTCAAGGGGTGCCTGCTAGGGTTTATTCGAATGGATGAATATCTATTCGAATAGAGGAGCAGGGAAAGCCAAGCGTTGTGGCCATTTAATAGATTTTATTCGAATAACCTATAGGTTATTCGAATAGTTAGAGAGCAACATAAAAGACTAATAAAACAAGTCTCATGTTATTTGAATAAACTGAACTTTATTCGAATAGAGATGAGGCTACAGCAAAAGGAGAACTGACATGGAAGTCAGTTTATTCGAATAAGCTTAGATTTATTCAAATAAGCAGGGATTAAAAGAAGAAACTGTAGTTGCTGAGGGTTAGTTTATTCGAATAAATGTAGTGCTATTCGAATAACACTGATACGCAACACATTTTTTGAGCAGCTGATTTATTTTCATTCGAATAAACTTAGATTTATTCGAATAAATCTATCAGAAACACAGTAAAGTATACTTCCAGAATTGAAATTTAAGAAAGAAAAACTTACCCAAATATAAAATACCTGCAAAAATAAGATTTGGGATATCTCCAACGCTCAAGTTAGTAATAATTTGAGAGAGATAAAAACCATAAATGAGTAATAATTACAAACATTTATATATTGAAATGATCAATTATACCCAATTCTCCTCTAATATAAAAGAATGCTTCTTTTGCTAGGGGTTTAGTGAAAATATCTGTAAGTTGCTTAGATGTTTCAATAATTTCAAGAATGCAATCCCGTTTTTGGACATGATCTCTGATAAAGTGATGTCTTATCTCTATATGCTATGTTCTAGAATGCAGAATGAGATTCTTAGAGAGATTTATTGCACTAATGTTATCACATTTTATCAGAATGTGATCAAGTCGAAGACCATAGTCTAGAAGTTGTTGCTTCATCTATAGGATTTGAGCACAACAGCTCCCGACTGCAACATATTCAGTCTTAGCAGTAGATGAAGCCACACTATTTTGTTTCTTGCTATGCCAAGAAACTAAAGAACTACCAAGCAAGTGGCATGTCCCACTAGTACTCTTCCTATCCAATTTGCAACCAGCAAAATCAGAGTCGGAATAGCCTATTAGATTATATGAGGCACCCTTAGGGTACCACAAGCTTATTTGTGAAGTGCCTACTAGGTACTTCATTATTCGTTTAACAGCACTTAGATGAGATTCCTTAGGATTTACCTGATATCTAGCACACATGCATACACTAAACATAATATCTGGCCTACTAGTAGTAAGATAGAGGAGATATCCAATCATACCTCTGTATTTCGTTATTTCTACTAATTTACCTCCTTCATCTTTGTCCAAATAGCAAGAAGTGCCCATTGGAGTGGCCATGTGTTTAGCGTTGTCTATTTCAAACCTTTTGAGCAATTCCTTGTAGTATTTGGTTTGACTTATGAAGGTCCTTTCCTTTGTTTGTTTGATTTGAAGTCCGAGGAAGAAATTAAGCTCTCCCATCATCAACATTTCAAATTCATTCTGCATTGTCTTAGCAAATTCCTTGCAAATGGATTCATTAGTAGCACTAAAAATAATATCATCCACGTATATTTGCACAAGGAGAATGTCATGCCTTTTATTTTTAATAAAAAGGGTAGTATCAACTTTTTCTCTTGAAAAATCATTTTCTAAAAGAAACTTACTCAACCTTTCATACCAAGCTCTGGGAGCTTATTTTAAACCATACAAGGCCTTTTTGAGTTTAAAAACATGGTTGGGTAGATCATGATTTTCAAAACCTAGAGGTTGTTCAACGTATACCTCCTCTTGAATAAAACCATTTAGAAAAGCATTTTTAACATCCATTTGATATAATTTAAAATCCATGATGCAAGCATATGTAAGTAACATTCTAATAGCTTCTAATTTAGCTATAGGTGCATAGGTTTCTTCATAATCTATTCATTCTTCTTAATTATAACCTTTAGCGACCAACCTAGCTTTGTTTCTAGTTATTAATCCATTTTCATCAAGTTTGTTTCTAAAAACCTATTTAGTGCCAATTATAGGATGATTGAAAGGCCTAGGTGTAACACCCCAAATTCTGACTATGTTAATAGTAATAGCAGAATTACACTGTTTTGTATTTTCTGTGTGTTATAAAAATAGTTTGACTGTTCTGACATCATTTTTGATCATTTTGTGTGATTTGCTTCGAGTCAAGAAAATAATAATTTTCTGACCTGAAAAAATATTAATTTAATTAATTAGAATTAGGGGATCTTACTAAACCCAATTCTGATTGATATATATATTAATCTTATAATTTTTAGGATTTAACTGTGCAATAAAATAATTTTATATTATTATAATATTATTTTATTCAACAGTACCTACTGTCTCAAAAACAGTAGAAAATTTGTTAATGGACCCGAAAAAGTTTGTGGGGGGCCATGTTTAGTGTAGCAGTCAACGATTCTGACTGAATAGAATTCTGAGCCAATTAGAAGAAGTCAAAATAGGTGGCTTGACTTTTTAAACCAATAGGAAGGAGTCAAACAAAGGAGCATAGACTTCAATATGGACCCTTGGATAAAAAGCATAATTTAGATGCTTTTGATCCTAACCGTTGATTCGATCAATGGTGTAAAATGAATCTTGATAAAACCACTAAGTAATATCCACCGTAGATGAGATCAATGGATAGGAAACCAAGTTGATTTTCAATGGCTAAGATGAAGTCAACAATAGTGGCTTGAATTTGATTAGTAACTAATTAAAACTAATTTGGTTAATCTAATGGCCTAATTAACAAGCTAAGTAAACTAATTTAATTGTTAATTGGTTATAATTTAATTCTTAATTAAATATCCTAATATTAATTCTTAATTAAATATCCTAATATTAATTAGAGGTTATAATATATGTAATTATATGTCTAATTAATTAGTTACGTAATTGGATAATTAGTTAAGATTGATTAGGAAACTTAACTTAATGAATTAACTAATCAATTAGCAAGTAATTAGACTTGAATTAAAACAAATTAATATCCCTAAAACCCCAAAGTGTCCCACAGTTTTCAGCAACCTTGGGGAGGCATCTACATGGTTCTTGAACCATCCATAATAGCCATGCAAGTCAAATTGATGACCTATGCCATGTGCTACTCCATGTGCACTCAAAATAGGATATTTTCTTCATGCAAATCTCTTAATTTTCACTACTCATTCACGACAGCAGCAGCCCACCCATATTCACTCTCATAATTTCATTTTCTCTTTCATCAAAAAGCTTACAACACTTTCTCTCAAAAATCCCAAGAATGTAAGCACCATTTTTCCTTCCTTTTCTCTCCATTGGTTCGGCCAAGCACCCTACAAACACCATCCATCACCTATAATTTTCACTCTCACCATTTCCTAAAGCTAAACAATATTCTAAACACTTTTCATTTAGAAAGTTTTCCCAAAATCACATCCTAAGTGCTTCAAAATTCCACTTTTACCTTACTTCCCTAGAGGTAAACTTGGATTTCTATTGTTTAAATTCATGTTTATGATTTTCTAAGCCATGATTGTTTCATGATTTGTTATTATTAAGCTTTGTTTGTGATTTTACTAATTATTTTAGAATTATTAGAAATTGTTGTGAGCCACACGAAAATTAAGGAGAAGGAGGAGAGCTTGAAAAACTTGTCTTCAAGAGGTAAGAGGGAGATTTAACCTCACCAACCAAGTTTTGGTGGTGTGAGGATGGTTTTGTACGGTGAAAAATCCATAAGGGTTCTTCACCGATTATTTGATTATGTTTGTGTTGTGTTTGATTGTGTTTCTATGCTTGCATGTGTGATAAAATGCTTAAAGCTTTGATATTATGTGTGTATGTGTAATTATGAAAGTATGAGAATGTATGTGTAATTTTAGGATGTGAACAATATGATGAATCGATTGTATGAGTACTCCAAAGAATACTGAGGTTTAAGGCCATACCATGGAAAAAGGGCCAAAGTCCTTACACTGATGAATTAAAATGAGAACTGAGCGATTTAAATGAATTTAGAAAAAAATTGAGTATGGAAAAGTAAAATAATTTTTGTAAGAATTAAAGAAAAGAAATAACCATTTTTGAGAAAGAATACAATTATTGACTTTTTAAAGGGGTTATACCGCAAATTTTTATAAAGGAGAGACTAAATTATAAATATTATGTAAATAAAGGGCCATTGTATTAATACTTATTTTTAGAGGGGTCATATTGCAAATATTATTTTTCAAGGGGTCAAATTATAAATATTTTATAAAAGAGAGACGATTTTGTAAATATGAATTTTATGAGGGACTATTTCATAAATATTAATTTTTGAGGGACTATTTTATAAATATGAATTTTATGAGGGGCTATTTTGTAAATATGAATTTTTGAGGGACTAAGGTGCAAATATGGAAAATAAAGCTAATTTTAGTATTAAAATGAGAAAAATAGTATTTTTTATTTAAAACGTAAGAAAAATATTTACGCAATTTGAAAACATTGGAAAATCGCTACGCGATTTGACAAGGCGACAGAATTGAGTTGCGATTGAGAAAACGCGAAAATATGACTACGTGATTGAAATACAGTAATTATACTGTTAGATTATTGTGTGGGAACTGAATATGTGATATGAAATAGAATTATGAATAGTGCATAGTACATGCATTGGAAAGGTCCGATGGACTGTATGAGGCTAGTTGCCTAGGAGAGACTACACCTCTTGAGTGGGTGCGATATGTGTAGTGTAAGTCACTCGTTGACTTGGGGGCATTGGGGTGTGGGTTGCCTACAATGGGCAGTTGGTAGCTCTTCTGTGTCGTAGGTTAGACCGACGTAACACACCAATGATCCTAACCGAGACACTATCCTTAATCAAGATCTGATAAAGATTGTCGTATATATGCGGGATGTGCAAGGCTGAGCACGTGGTCCGAGGCATATTAGTACCGACAAATCTTTTCGAACACTCTTCAACCTGAGTTGTAGCTCCTTGGAGTAGGAATATGAGTCTGTGTACATAGAGGGTATTATCATAATTTTTGTTTATGATAATTGATTTATTAGTTATTTGATTATTGATAATGGCATGATTGTAATTATTATGTATTACATGTTTTGTGATGATAATGATGTTAGTGGCATAACTATAATTATGGTATGATAGCTGTATGAAATATTGTATGTATTTATCTTCATTGCTACCATACTGGTATTGGTGTAGGTGATCTCACCTCTTTGTATGCATGTTTTGTATTATATTTATAATTGTTAAGACGTCGAGCAAGAGATAGAGCGAGAAGTTGAGGAGGAGCAGATTCCTGCTGAGGACGTCGAGTTTTGAAGAGATGGAGATACCTAGTTTCCTTGGCTACCTGAAGCTGACATTCATTGGTGGAGATGAGGCGTGGACTGTAGACTTAGAGAGAGAGAGTATATATTATATGGGAGACCTAAATATTAGATTGAGCAGGCAACATTTAGGACACCCTTACTTTTTTGTCAATATTTATGTACAACTAGAGTTCCCAATATCCATTAGGCAGTATTGGGGAGCTTAGTATCGTACTCCCAGTATGATTAGTATTGTGTCTTCTGCTCAGACACCTGTCCGTAGGACTGCACATTATGACGGATTCCTATATGCTGAGGAATCTGAGGAGGACCCGTCTGAGGGTTCTGCTGTCTAGTAGGACTTGGGCAGTATAATAGTTTAAGTTAAAGTTTAAAGTTTAAATATTTTGAAAGTCTAGTTTGTACTTATTTAAGTTTGACAATACTAAAGGCTTGTATGTATATATGATGTAAATTATGTGTGACAATGTTATTATGTTTTTATTTTCTGCTAAGTTTATCTTATTATCATCAAGAAATTTTATAACTCGTATTTATAATACAAGCACGATTTTTAATTGAAGGGTAATTTGGTAATTAAGTAACATCAAATGTGGCGCCCTAAGGAGGGTGTTACACTAGGAACTAATTCCCAAACTTGATTTCTTTCAAATTGATTTAATTCTTCTTGCATAGCTAACAACCAATGTTTATCATCAAATACTTCAATTATATCTTTAGGTTCAATTTGAGAAACAAAGGCTAAGTGATTACATACATTTCTAAGTGAATTGCGAGTACTTACACCTTTAGACACATCACCTATAATTTGATCAAGAGAATGATATTTTAAAGTCCGTCATTCTTTGGGAAGGTCCAAGACTTGTGATTCATCTTGTCTTTGCTTATCTTCTTGAGTTTCTTCTTGCTCCTTGACTTCTCTTTCTTTGCTGTCCAAATGTGTTTCTGCTAAGATTTCTGCAACATCATCAACAAAGTCCTTTCTTGGCTCATTTTGATTAGATTCGTCAAAGGCAACATGAATAGACTCTTCAATAGTCATAGTTCTTTTATTATAAATACGAAAAGTCTTACTATGATTGGAATAACCAAGAAATATACCCTCATCAGACTTAGCATTAAACTTTCTCAAGTTATCATTTCCATTATTTAAAACAAAACATTTACATCAAAAATGTGAAAATATGAAATATTTGGCTTTCTTCCCTTGTATAATTCATATAGAGTTTTCTTTAAAATTGGCCTTATCAGGGCCTTATTCATTACATAACATGCGGTATTAGCCGCATCAGCCCAGAAATACTTAGGAAGAGAAGCTTCATTGAGCATAGTTCTCTTCATTTCTTCTAAAGATCGATTTTTCCTTTCTACAATTTTATTTTGTTGTGGAGTTCTAGGGACAGAAAAATTATGCTCAATTCCATGTGTATCACAAAAATTTTCAAAAATATTATTTTCAAACTCACCACCATGGTCACTTCTTATAGATGTAATTGAAAAACCTTTTTCATTTTAGATAGCCTTGGCAAGTTTCTTAAAGGCTAGAAATGCATCACTTTTATGAGAAAGAAATAAAGTCCATATGAACCTAGAAAAATCGTCCACAATCACCAAAGCATAGTAATTGCCACCAAAGCTCATAGTTTTAGAGGGTCCAAAGAGATCCATGTGCAAAAGTTGTAAGGGTCTAGAAGTTGAAATAACATTTTTAGCTTTAAAAGAGACCTTTACTTGTTTTCTCTTTTGACATGCATCACATAATTTATTTTTTATAAAATTGAGTTTGGGTAGTCCAATTACTAACTCTCTAGAGACCAACATTTTTAGATGATCCATGTGAATGTGTGCAATTCTCCTATGCTATAACCATGATTCATCTTCTTTACTTAAAAGGTATTTCGCATCATTTGAGGATATATCATCAAGATTAATCATATAAATGTTGTTTACTCTATGACCAATGAACTTAACATGCTTATCATTTTTATCTTCAATTATGCAATAGTTTGAATAAAAAATTACTCCATTTCCTTTATCATATAATTGGCTAATACTAAGCAAGTTATGTTTCAAGCCTTCAACAAGCAACACATTATCAATAGAGGAATTAGGATTCTTACCGACTTTGCTGATTCCAAGAATTTTTCCTTTGTTGTTATCACCATATGTAACGTGTCCATGATTCTTAGGAACAAGCGAAGTGAATTTTGAGTCATCCCCGGTCATGTGCTTGGAGCAGCCACTATTAAGATACTAATTTGAGCTCCTGGCTTTCAAGCACACCTACAACACAAGTTCAATTTTTAACTTTTGGTACCCAAATTTTATTGGGTCCTTGTGTGTCAGTTTTGGGTATAGTACCCTTGGGAACCCAAACCATCTTCGTTCTGAATTTTGTATTAATGTTTTTCCTTGCATTGCATGTTGATGCACTATGTCCTTTCTTTCCACAGTAAAAACATTTAATAAAATGACTACTTGAGGTACTTGAATACACAAAGAAATTTTTATATAATTTTTGTTGATTTTTCGGGTTGTAACCTATCCCGACCTTTTGAAAAATTACTCTTTATTTACTTAATAAAATATTTAAATTGTCCCTTCCACAGGTGAATTTAGAAAGAGTATTCTTTAGATCTTCAATTTCTTTTTCAAGCAAATGGCCTGAAGAGCAAGATGAAGATGTAAAAGCATGTGAAGAATAATTTGTGCATGCATCAATAATTCCCAAAGTTTCATTCTCAATTTTCAATTCTTCTATTTCTTTGTTTAGAACAAGAATTTGATTTTCTAGAGAAGAGATTGTTTTCTTAGAAGAAGAAATTAATTTTGTGAGTTTTAAAGATTTGTCATACAATTCTTCAAAGACATCTTGTAACTCATCGTAAGAAGGCAACAAAGTAGTATTAGAACTTACCTCATTTTTGCTTTCTTCTTCTTCTCCTTTAGCCATGAGACATAAATGGGCTTCCTCACTATCTGAGCTGTCAGTTGAATCCATGTCGTTTTCATCCCATGCGATGTAGGCTTTTCTTCATTTTCTTTCTTTGAAGGGTTTTTTTTTCAAATTTCTCCTTCTTCTTTTGGTAGACTGGGTACTCCATTTTTATATGACCCGGTTTGCTGCATTCATAGCAAGTTGGAATTGACGATGTTCCTTCCCCTTTGTAATGGGTTTTATTTGGAGGAAAATGAGGTCTTCTTTATGTTCCTTTCTTCCTGAGAAATTTTCCAAATTTTCAAACTAAAAGACTGAGATTCTCTTCATTTACCTCGATGTTTTCTGAGCCTTATTCATCTTCTTCATCATCATTGTCAATTGTTGAGGAAGTGGCTTTGAGTGCTATCCCCTTTTTATTTTTGTCGCTCTCTTCACTTTGACTTAATCTGCTTAGTTCCAGTTCGTGCTCATGAAGTTTTCCAAAGAGGGTAGCTAGTGTCATTTTTGACAAATCCCTTGATTCTGATATGGCTATTACCTTGGGTTGCCAAATCCTGCTAAGACATCTCAACACTTTGTTAATCAAATCTTCATTAGAAAAGTTCTTACCTAATGATGCAAGATGATTTACGATGTGAGTGAACCTCTTTTGTATTTCCTGAATGCTTTCTCCTTAGTTCATTATGAATAAATCATATTCACGAGTTAGAGAATTAATTCTCGACCTCTTCACTTCACTAGTACCCTCATGGGTAACTTGTAAAGTGTCCCACATCTCTTTAGCAGTTTCGCAATTTGAAATTCTAAAAAACTAATCATATCCTAAAGCAGTGGTAATAATATTTCTGGCTTTTAAATTATATTGAACTTTTCTTTTGTCCTCATCGGACCATTTATTCCTTAGTGTTTCGGTCCTTACACCATTGACCTCATGCATAGGTATAAATGCGCCGTTTTGACAGCATCCCACACATCTAGATCAATAGCTTCGATGAAGATTTTCATTCTTTCCTTCCAATATGCATAACCATCCCCATTGAAAAAGGGTGGTTGGTTTATGGAAGATCCTTCTAAAAAACTATTTGAATAAGCCATGTTCTCTTGAAGCTACTAAGCTCTTTATACAAGAGTCTAGCTCTGATATCACTTGTTACCAAGTAGCTTCCAGTACTCAAGAGGGGGTGAATTGAGTAGAAAAACTTTTCCCAAACACTTTTAAAATAAATATAAATATAGAAGCTATTAAATAATAAGAGAAAATACAAGATGAAGAAGAAGAAAAATTGAGAAATGCACATAAATAAATGTGGAATAAAATTAAATTTGCTTTAAATAAAGAGATAAAGAGAAGAAGAGCAGGCACAATATTTATCCTGGTTCGACCACCATCCACTTGTGGTCTACGTCCAGTCCCCGAAACAAAATTCGAGATTTTTCACTATGTATACAGGCTTCAATAGGTGCTTGCTACTGTTACAAAATAGAGCACTTTTCACACATAGGGAAACTCTACCCTTATGCTAAAGCCTCAGCCTGCAGGGATACCTCACCCTTATACAAACCTTGAGGGATACCTCACCCTCGATACAGAAGAGCAAAAATAGATGAAGAGAAACTCTCACTCAGAGCAAATAATATAAATTGAAGTGCTAAAGGAGCTCACATAGAATATCTTACAGTTGTTGATCGAAAAGGAGCATAGAAAATATAGTTCACGAGTTAGAGCAAGTAGAAAATTATTCAGAAAGTTAGGCAATTTTAGAAATGACCCGAAGGCTCTATTTATAGAGCAAATAAGAAAATAGTCGTTGGGTGTAA
The DNA here is from genome assembly GCA_029884595.1 of Ormosia semicastrata. Taxonomy (NCBI): domain Eukaryota; kingdom Viridiplantae; phylum Streptophyta; class Magnoliopsida; order Fabales; family Fabaceae; genus Ormosia; species Ormosia semicastrata. The sequence goes on from JAQQTO010000063.1 coordinate 34,567,916, forward strand.
TTAAAACTCGTAAATTCAAATAAATATGGCCATTTATTTCCATATCAGAGTTCGTATATGTTCGTGTTTATTCAAATAGACAATGTGTTATTCGAATAACACGTTTTATAAAGCCTTCGTAAAAAGCAGACTGATATGGGTTATTCGAATAACCTATATGTTATTCGAATAACACTGTTAAAAATAATGTTTTGAGAAAAGCTGGTTTATTCGAATAACTACTGAGTTATTCGAATAACTCATTTAGCAAGACAGTTCTGGAAAAACCTTTTATTTGAATAGCTAATGTGCTATTCGAATAACTATTTAAAAACAAAAAGCTCGCAGCAAGATTTGAAAGGCTTTATTCGAATAATATAGATGCTATTCGAATAACAATTTAAAAACCAGAATCTATTGGATGGGTTTATTCGAATAAAATGGACATTATCCGAATAAAACAATTAAAAACAATTTTAAGATAATTCCATATTCATTTCAAAAACATTTAAGTTCCTTTTTAAAGTCAAATTTTCTTATCTTTCAAAACAATGAGATATTAAAGTGAGTTCCGTACAAAAAGACTCTAAGTCCTAAAGCTATCCTGAAAAGATCGTGGACTCGGTCTTCATCTTCATTTTTGTCTTCATGTTTGTTATCATCAAAACCATTCTTCAAAGACATATGTTCAATCACAAGATATGGAGAATAATTTGGTATAAAATATCAACTAAGATAAGTATCAATAAGTGTAAAATCCCAATATTTACTATCCAGATATATCGTCATATGAAAGAATAATCAATATTGACCATGCAGCTTCTAACATACAATAACAAACTAAACTCATATCATTTATACACTACGAGAAAATATGGAGAGCCACGATAACAAAAGTTGTATATATACATCAAAACCTCAAAATGGCTTACTGTTATACATAACTCAAAACAACTAAGTAAATAATATATATATATATATATATCTATATATATATATATATATATATATATATATATATATATATATATATATATATATATATATATATATATATATATATATACATACATATATATATATATATATAAGCTTAGTCCAAAACAACATCTATAATATGCTAGTCCTCATACATCTTCTTCTTCCCTTTCGAAGAACTTGTACCTGGATTTATATGGCAACATAATCGGGGTGAGAAGTCATATGTCTCGATAGAAATATTCCAATACCAGCACTTTACACAATCATACAAATTATTCAACCATAAAGTTAACACTTTAATGACAAAAGTACACAATTGTCTATACAATTGCAATGTCATGTTATTATGTTATGGTGGCAACCGCCCAGACAATTGTCATGCTATGCTTAATTATATCTAATATGTATGTTTATGCAAGTCCTAAGAATGAATGCAGCTTCTAGATGTCATGATCTCTCAGACGTATTGAGGATATTACCCACCTCAACTACTCTAGGATGTGTTATGATATGTCATGATTTATCAGGCATAATGAGGATATGACTCACCAACACTAACCATCAAATCAAACAGAGGATATTACTCACCTCCACTAGTCAACAATTGATAGAAAGGATATTACTCACCATCATTATCCAATAATCATACTGAGGAATTACTTACCTCAACACAAAGAGGAATTACTTACCTCACTGTACAGTCAATTTAAAGAAGATATTACTCACCTATTTACTCAACAACGTAAGAAGGATATTACTCACCTTATTATACACAACATAGAGAGGATATTACTCACCTCAATATGAGTCAAACAACAAAAAAAGGATATTACACACTTCAATATGTTTCTTAAACATCTCATGCAAAACAATCACTAATGACTTACAATAATTAGTATCACAATTGATTTATACGCATCTCAAACTCATTTCACTCACACACTTCATCAAATACTCCTAAAAAAGTCTTATTACTTATTAAGAAGCATAAAAGCATCACACAAGTGAGCCCCTTCAATTTTCCCAAATAAGGGCTCTATTCTGTCCAGTGAAGGGCGCTCAGATGCTCAAAGCCTGTGTGCTCAAGCGCGCAACGCGCATCACAATTTTTGCCTAGGCATTGGGCGCTTGAACGCCTAGCTCTTCAGTGCTTAAGCGCTCACACACAGAATCAATTTTTGCAGAATTTTGCAGAAATGTTCACTGTTGTATTGGGAGCAAGTGATCCTCCAATCATTCAAACTCACTTCCAAGTGATTTTCTAACCTCAAACAAGGTTCAACTACACATAGCAACTCTTATACCACATTAATTTCATTTAATTCAACCACTTTGTGAATCAAAATCTAACATTCAACCTAAACCCCCAAAACTGACCTAAAAGGAATTAAGGCATTCAAATGATTAAATATTCATACTAACACATGCACAAATCAGTTTCTAACTCAACTAAACTAATCACATCAAGATTCAACTCAAGAATCACAAAATCACTCTCAAACCTCCATTTCTTCATCAAGTACCTCAAGAATCAAACATGAAAGAAATGAATACAAGCTATCAAACTAAGCTTCCCCCTACCTCAAAGGCCAGAAAAGAAGTCTGAAAGTAGCTCTTCTCCTCTACTAAACTCTCCCTCCTCTTTGCTTAATGATAGATCTCCCAAAACTCCTTTGTTGGATTTCCTTTGGTGCACCCTAACTGCAGCCGTGAGTGAGAAGAGAGAAATGAGAGAAAAATCTCACTTTGGTGACTTAAAAAGGCCAAGGCAGAAACTAGCCTAGCCGTGCAACCATTTAGTCGCTTAAGTGACTACACAGATGAACCTTGATCTGCTAAGAATGCTAGGATTTCACCAAACTAAGATTCTTAACTTCCAACAAGATTAAAATAAATCTTAAGATTCATTAAAAATCTTGTTTCACAATTTTCATAATTTTTTATATCTACTGGGCGTCAATCCGGTACTAAAACACACAACCAGTATGCTTAAAAATGTCAAACTAACTCCGATAAATCTCAAACTTTAACCACATCTACTTCCACTTATTTGTGACCTAGAAACAAGTTCTCTACACTTATTTCCATTAACTAAGCATTTTAAGTCAAAACCAGGGCTAAAACAGTTATATTCCACATATAGTGCTACAGCAAAGTGACTAAACGTGCTCAGACGATCACAAAAATTTACAGGCATGACAAACTAGTACTAGGCTACCTTCGTAACCATTTACAAGCCTATCATGATTATCTAGGGTGTTACATTCTCCCTTCTTTTTTATAATTTTGTCCTCAAAATTTGGTTTACCTTATGTATAAAGTACTAACAACTGGCATATAACCACAGATACAACCAAATTTCAAGAAAATAAAGTTACTAAACATGTATAACCATGTATTCACCTTTTCCCAAACTAGGAGATGGTGATGCCTCCTCGCCTTATAGATTGTAGACTCTTCCTCGAGCGATAGGTCTAGCATCCATCTCGTTTTCTTGCTTCTTAGGACAATTCTTAGCATAGTGTCCCAACTTGCCACACTGAAAACATTTGATCTGGTCAACTTTACAAACTTTGTCCTCGTGGTACTTGCCACACTTGGTACACTTCTCTTGTCGGTCATCCCTCTGAACATATTGGCCTTTCCCTTGTGGGTGACTGGATTTAGGACTACCTTTCCTATATCCACCATTCACCATCTTCTTTTTCTGAAGACTTTACAAATTTCACTCTGCCTGAAGATGGAGATTATCAGACTCCATAATTCTGTACTTGTTCACCAAGGATGGAAAATTCCTGATTTCTAAAGGTCTCACAGCCCTTCTTACATTCCCTCTCAGTCCGGACTCAAACTTGATACACTTCCAGTTCTCATTTGGATTACGCCTAAACTGAGAAGAAAACTTGGACAACTTATGAAATTTTGCCTTATACTGCCCAATTGTCATATCACCTTAATGAAGACTAAGAATTCCCATTCTTTATCATCTTGCAAGTTTTTTAAAAGTATTTCTCCAAAAAGATATCCTTAAACACTTCCCATGTGATCAAAGTTCCAGCTGTCTCCAATAGTCTCCTGGTACTTTGCCACCATTGCTCCGCTTCCCCTCCCAACATGAAGGAAGCAAAGGAAACTCTATGCTCTTCAGAGCAAACCATGACCTCATAAATCTTCTTTAACTCGATCAACCACTCTTCCGCTTTAACTGGATCTTAGTCGCCTTTGAACATCAGAGGATTCATCTTTTTGAACTCTGAAATGTCGAAGAAAATTCTGATTTCTCCTAACTAGTACCTCCTGTACTAGTGGCATTTCTAGTTGCTGAGGTACCAACCATTCTAGCACTCTAGCAGTTGTCATTGCTTGCTCTATTGTTACCTCATGGCATTGGTCATTACTATCATAGTTGTGGCCATCTCCATACCTTCATCACTAGAGTCCCTATTCCGACTCCCACGCGGTCACCCTCGTGTTGTCGGTCGCCTTCATACTGCCATAGTTTCCTGTAAATACAAAACATTACATATTGAGTTAGCTAGGCTCAATATCATGTAACCATGCAATAGTAGCTAAAACAGACATACCAAAGGCAAAACATGCAATTCCACTCAAACAATCACATTTAAGAGACAAGAAATGCATATCCATCACTACACATGCATAAGCATAGTCAGTCCATATCCCAGCTTAATAAGATGAACTGCTCTGATACCATAATGTAACATCCCAATATTTACTATCCAGATATATTGTCACATAAAAGAATAATCAACATTGACTATACTACTTCTAACATACAATAACAAACTAAACCTATATCATTCATACACAATGAGTAAATATGGAGAGCCACGGTAACAAAAGTTATATATATACATCATAGCCTCAAAAGGGCATACTGTTATATATAACTCAAAAACTAAGCAAATATAAACTATATATATAACTTCAGTCCAAAACAGCATCTATACTATACTAGTCATTATACATCTTCTTCTTCCCTTTCAAAGAACTAGTACCTGGATTTACATGGCAACACAATTGGGGTGAGAAAGCACATGTGTCAGTAGTAATATTCCAATACCATCACTTTACACAATCATACAGATTATTCAACCATAACGTTAACATTTCAATCACAAAAGTACACAATTGCCTTTATAATTGCAATGTCATGTTATTATGTTATGGTGGCAACCGCCCATACAATTGCCAAGCTATGCTTAATTTTGTCTAATATGTATGTCTATGCAAGTTGTAACACCCCCTCCGAAGGGCATTACATTTTAGATCGACTTCCTTTAAAACTTTTCCCAAACTATAAAATACTAGATATTATGAAATATGAGTTTCAGAATTTCTTTTACTGAAATGACATAAACTTACCAAATTATAGAAACACAAGACATAAGAAATGAATAATATACTTTACATAAGAATAAAGTTTATTACAACCAAAAGTACATTATACTTACATACCCAAAAGCATAAAACATCCAGCATAACTAACTTCGACTGACCCAAGTTCACAACACCTAATAAGAAGTGTCCTTCTCAGAAGGCAAATTCCCTTGCCGGGAATGTCTTGATGGATAGAAATCCGAGTAGAATATATCTCAAAGTCCTCCCTAGGAGTACAGTGAAGATCATTTCACAACTCCCTGATAGGCATGACAAACTCTACATACGCATCAACAAAAGAAAAAGTAGTGACCCCATGACGAGTCCTACTTACGGATAGAGTAATGTCACCACAATACTCTATATGCCTTGTGTCCCAATGGACACGCTAAGCCTCAGCACCTTCGAGAAATTGTAGTCTAACAAAACCTAGCAGGTCCTTCCTTGTCGCCATCGCAGTCTTCACAGACATAAGTATAAAACAGGAAAAGACAAAACAATAATACAAAGAGGTGAGATCCCCTACATCAATACCAGTATGGCAGTAAGAAACAATAATGATAATAATGCCATTCATATACAACAATATCTTAGAACAACAGATATAATCATATTAATACGAGAATATCACAGAATAATAGGCATAATTATGTTATCAACTAATAGATAATTCAATAATATATATCACAATATATGAATACTGACTATACCACAACAATAAGTATACTAACTATGCACATGCACAATGTGTATGCTAACCATTCTTGTGTACAATGCACCAATTTCCTACTCCATGGAGAGAAACACAATTTTAGAGAGAATGATCCAGAAGATATGTCAGTATATTGGCCACCTCAGACTAAGTGCTATAATTTCTCAATGTGCACTATGGCATTATATAAGATATTCTACACTGGATCGTGAATAGGGATAGTGTCTCGTTGAGATCATCAGTGCGTTTGCATTGGTTGCCACGGCACAGTAGCGCTATTCAACTGGCCACATGTGGAATTCTGTGCCCCGATGTCTCCAGGATCATTCATAGATCTTCACTACACAATTCGCACCCGCACTAAGGTGTAATTCAATCTCCTAGGCAACAATAGCCTTTCCAGACACCTGTTTGTAAAACAATGCATGATCAGTGACTCATTGAATGTGCACATATTAACATCATGATTTTCCATAAACAAGAGCTACTCATAAGCTAAGCCAGTCATTAATATCTCTCGGTCTCGTTCGAGAGCCCGACAACACAATGCTGTTATTTTTAAACGCAAGCATCTCAATCGCATAATTCAAAAATCATCATTCTCAATTTACATAAAACATGATCACAAATTTTTCTAATAGGTAAAACTCTTATTTCACTTTTAAGCTTAATTTTTGAAACTTTCCATATTAATATAAAATTTAACCTTGATTCCAATGTTTTTCTTATCAAATCTCCTTCAAGTAATATTTTCAAACATTTTTCACAAAAACTACGTTTATTTTGATTTAATCAAACCTTTCAAAAATATTTTCAGTTACCTTTACCAAAATTCCTCTTAAATAAAGTACTTTGAATTTCAAAATCGTCTTTTAAAAAAAATCAATTCTTTTCAATGGTAAAAACTTTGATTATTTCTGTTTTCAACTTATAAACTCATAAATCATATTCTTGCTTCCTAATCATCTAAGTTCTTAATCAATGAAATATTTTTGCCTTGAAAACTCTATTTTCCCACATCATGGCCAAAAGTTATTTTTCTTTGAATAATAAAATTTGTTTCATCTTCTTTTTAATTTATAAATCCCAAAAACATATTTAAATCTCCAAACCATTTAAATTCTTAATTAACAAAATAATTTTCTCATGGATACCTCCTCCTAGGTCAAAAGACCGTGAGCCTCAAGAGATCATTGGGACAAAAAAAAAATCATTCCTTTGCAACATAATCATAGTATACAACATATTTTAATTATCACAATTCTACTATATCAAGTTCATGTATACTATCAAAATCATATCATCACATATAACCATTAAGCTACCATAGCTATTTCGTGTATACAATCAATATCATATAATTATACATAATCAAACAAGCATAAATCAATAATCACACAATCGAGTGGATAAATCCTCACATGAATTTTTCACTCACAAACACAAATATTTTGTTCCTCATCACCACAACATGGTTGATGAGGTTAATCTCTCTCTTACCTTAGATTGATGCTTCCTAAGCTTCTTGTATGCCCTTGTGTAGCAAACTTTCACCACCAAGAGATTCTTAAAATCAAAGTAAACACACAAAAATTAACATCTAAGGCTTGCATAAGATGACCATAGATCAAAGTATGGTCTTACATCTTTAAAAGTGAAACAAGAAAGAAGATTCAAGAACTTTACCTTAAAACTCTTAAACTTGAGATTTGAAGAAAACTTGAAGAAATACTTGAAGATGGATGAACTAAATATTGATCTCCTAACAAAAGTGTCTTAGAATAATGTATAGATTCAAGATTTAAGATTATCTTGATTTATAGAAGATTGAGTGATGGTTTGGGTGTTTTGGCCGTGAGCTAAGAGAGAAAAAGTGAGAGAGAGTTTTGTGTTCATGTTTCATGAAAAAATGGTAGGTGAATAATAAAGAAGCAAAACTAATTCTTGGCTCTCCAAAAGTGTATGGCCATGGGACTCAAAGGGAGAGAGAGAGAGTTTTGTGTTCTTAGCTTTTTGTGGAAGATGATAAGTGAATAATGAAAGAAAAATGAAGATTGGATGATTTTAGATAAACTCTCAACAACAAAGTGTCTCAAAAGGGTGCTTAGATTCAAGAAATAAGGTTGGTTGGAATTGATCAAAATTGATGGGTGGGGAAGAGGTGTTGGCCGTGAGGAACAAGATAAGAGAAAAGAGAGAGTTTGATAGATGATTGCTCAAAAACAAGATAAGAAAAGATTAAGAGAGAGAAGAACTAATTTTTTGTCACTAAGCTTCTCCAAGAAGCTTCTTGGTCGTGGGCCATCAAGGGCAAAAAGGGAAAGGCAAGGCTTCTCCAACAAGCTTCCTTAAGGCTTCTCCATCAAGCTTCCTCAAAGCTTCTCCAATAAGCTTCCTCAAAGCTTCTCCAACAAGCTTCCCCAACAAGCTTCCTCAAAGCTTCCTTCCTATTTGTCCAAAAAGTCAAAGGTGATGTCATGTGGGTGATGTCACATGGATAATGTCATAAAGGTGACTAGATATAAACAATCGACTAGATTTTTACTAAAAGCTATTATCCAATGGACAAAAGTTATAGTTAACAAAATCAGTATTTATCGTCCAGTGGATAATAGAACATGCCTTGATTTTATTTGCCAGATAAAATCTTAGACAAAGAAAACTTCAAAAACTGTCTCCGGTTTCGAGTTTAGTAAGATCCCCCAACCCCGTTCCAATAGTTCAAAAATTTTCAAAAATAATATTAAAATAATCAAGATAAGTCAAATAATTCATAAAAATTCAAAAAAATCACCAAAAATTCACAACATCACGGAAATCACATATAAACCAAAAACAAATGAAAATTAGGGCGTTACAACTCTCCCATTCTAAAAAAAATTTCATCCTCAAAATTTATCATACCTTAGAACAAATGCAGATATTACTCTTTCATCTTGTCCTCTAGCTCCCACGTTGCATCTCTAGTTACGTCATTCCCGATTACCTTCACTAAGGCAATTTCTTTCCCTTTGAGCTGCTCCACTCTCTTATCCTCGATCTTTATAAGAAGTATTTCATAAGTCAAGTTTTCTTTCAATTGTACTGTATCTAGTATTATAACATGGTTTGGATCAGGAGTATATTCCTCAATTGGGATACATGGAAGACATCATGAAGGTTAGAAAGAAAAGTGATAAAACTATTTGGTATGTTACCGGACTTATCCAGCAAAGAATTTGATATGACCTGATAAATTTAGAAGTGAACTTTCTGGATTCAAATCCAAAAATTTTAGTCTCAGGGAACACTAAAGTTTTATTGAAACAATATAGCAAGATATGGTTAGAAAATAACTAATCCATTCTTGAGATCATATCTATTTGTGAAATTAATAGACAAATCAAACTCACAGAAAAGTTTTGATTTCTAATAGCAATAGGACAATTTAAACAGGCTTGAGTACTAATAGCAAGTTTAGCAATGGGAATAACAATACTCAAGTCAAAAGGAAATGAAAACACAAACAAATCCAAATGGTTCACAAAGTCATAAGCAACAAAAGAATGGGTCACCCCGGAGTCAAACAATACAATTTAAGGCTTACTTCCTATGGTACAATCTCACTTAGTTAGATCATCAAATTGGGAGGCTTCTGCTCCACTTAGTGTATAGACTTCTCCTCCTTCTTGAGGCCTCGAAACACATACATTACTATCTGAACGCTTCGTCTTTGATTGAGTACAGTCTCTGGAAGTGTGTCCGGGCTTCCTGCACTTAAAACAAATTATTCCTTTGAACGTACACTACTTTGTTAAATGATCTTTACCATACTCCATACATTTTGGTATAGATGTCATAATTTGACTGAATCTACTACCGCTAGTACCTCCTCCATTTGCTTGTTGCTATTATTGATTCCCCGATGGTCATAAGTACGATTTTCGCTGGGATCGATTGACCTTACATTTCCTCCCTCTTTGGAATCGAGATGGTCCAAAGTTACGGGATCTCGTATCCTGAGATCGATCCAACTTTTCAATTTGGTGACACTTATCCAACAAAGCTGGGAATTGTTCAATTCCTAAAGGTAGAACTGCTCGCTTCACGTCGTGCCTCAACCCTTCTTCAAATTTTTGGCACTTCCACTCCTCATCAGGCTGGAGTTGAAAGTATCGCGAGAATTTTGATAGGTTTTTAACCCTGGCAGCATACGCACTGACCCTCATTTCCCCTTGCTTCAACCTAAGGAATTCCATCTCTTTGGCGGGCCTCGTACTAGCTGGAAAATACTTCTCCAAAAATTTGCTCCGAAAAACTTCCCACGTGATAAATCTTCCCTCAGCTTCTAACAATCGTTGCTTTCCTGCCCACCAATCCTCAGCGTCTCCAACAAGCATAAGGGTAGCATAAGTCACCTTCCTTTCGTCTGTGCATCTCATTCCTCTAAAGATTTTCTCCAACTCTTCGATCCAAAGATCTGCCTTCTCTGGATCAAATTCACCCTTGAACTATGGTGGATTGTTGTAGCGAAACTCTGACAAGTTCTGTACCTCAGCTGTCGCTTCCTGCTGTTGAGTAGCCCTTTGATTCTACTGTACTATTATATCAGCCATTCCTTGCATTGCTATTGCAGCTATAGCTATACTTTCATTATCTCGTCCTGCATACACCTTCGTTTGTTTACCACGAGCCACATGCGTATGTCTACCATGAACCATTGCTTTCCTTCAACGTTTAGACAAGGCAAAATACAATAAAAATTAAACATAACCAAGTCAAGCAATACTATCTCCTTCTGGAAACCAAATATAGAGAAACACACAACACAAACAAGACAAACCTACCTACAAACTCAAAAGACTCGAACTTGGGCTCTACTCACACTAGAGGTACCACTCCAAAGGGTGTAGATACTAACAATTCTACATGAGTTCAGTCATCCAACTGGACCCTTACTAGAAGAACTCCAATTCTCTTAGTTCATCTAGTTGAAATCATAGCTTCCTGTCCACACAGAACATTACATATTGAGTGGGCCAATCCTCAATATCATGTAATTGTGTAACAGTAACTACGAACATCCAACCTAGAGCAACTTATGCAATCCTCTTTCAACATCTCAAACAAGAGACAAGGAAATGCACAGCACACATAAAAATTTCTACATGTCTAAGCATAGTTAGTCTATACCCCGACTCAATAGGATGAACTGCTCTGATACCACCTAATGTAACACCCCCTCCGAAGGGTATTACATTTCATACCGACTTCCTTTAAAACTTTTCCCAAACTATAAAATACTAGATATTATGAAATATGAGTTTCAGAATTTCTTTTACTGAAATGACATAAACTTACCAAATTATAGAAACACAAGACATAAGAAATGAATAATATACTTTACATAAGAACAAAGTTTATTACAACCAAAATTACATTATACTTATACCCAGAAGCATAAAACATCTAGCATAACCAACCTCGACTGGCCCAAGTTCACAACACCTAATGAGAAGAGTCCTCCTCAGAAGGCAAATTCCCAAGCCGAAATGTCTCGACAGATAAAAATTTGAGCAGAATATATCTCGAAGTCCTCCCTAGGAGTACAGTGAAGATCATTCCACAACTCCCTGATAGGCTTGACAAACTCTACATACGTAGCAACAAAAGAAAAACTAGTGACCCCATGGCGAGTCCTACTTTCGGATAGAGTAATGTCACCACAATACTCTATATGCCTTGTGTCCCAATGAACACGCCAAGCATCAGCACCTTCGAGAAACTGTAGTCTAACAAAACCTAGCAGATCCCTCCTTACCACCATCGCAGTCTTCACAGACATAAGTATAAAACAGGAACAGACAAAACAATAATACAAAGAGGTGAGATCCCCTACGTCAATACCAGTATGGCAGCAAGAAACAATAATGATAATAATGCCATTCATGTACAACAATATCTTAGAACAACAGATATAATCATATTAATACGAGAATATCACAGAATAACAGGCGTAATTATGTTATCAACTAATAGATAATTCAATAATATATATCACAATATATGAATACTGACCATACCATAACAATAAGTATACTAACTATGCACATGCACAATGTGTATGCTAACCATTCATGTGCACAATGCACCAATTTCCTACTCTATGGAGTGAAACACAATTTCGGAGAGAATGATCCAGAAGATATGTCTGTATATTGGCCACCTCAGACTAAGTGCTATAATTTCTCAATGTGCACCATGGCATTATACAAGATATTCTACACTGGATCGTGAATAGGGATAGTGTCTCGTTGAGATCGTCAGTGCGTTTGCATCGGTTGCCATGGCACAGTAGCGCTATTCAGCTAGCCACATGTGGAATTCTGTGCCCCGACATCTCCAAGATCATTTATAGATCTTCACTACACAATTCACACTCGCACTAAGGTATAATTCGATCTCCTAGGCAACAATGGCCTTTCCAGACACCCGTCTGTAAAACAATGCATGATCAATAACTCAATGCATGCGCACATATTAACATCACGATTTTTCATAAACATGAGGTACTCATGAGCTAAGCCAGTCATTAATATCTCCGAGTCTCGTTCGAGAGCCCGACAACACAATGCTATTATTTTCAAACGCAAGCATCTTAATCGCATAATTCAAAAATCATCGTTCTCAATTTATATAAAACATTTTCACAAATTTTTCTATCAGGTAAAACTCTTATTTCACTTTTAAGCTTAATTTTTGAAACTTTCCATATTAATATAAAATTTAACATTGATTTCAATGTTTTTCTTATCAGATCTCCTTCAAGTAATATTTTCAAACATTTTTCACAAAAACTACGTTTATTTTGATTTAATCAAACCTTTCAAAAATATTTTCAGTTACCTTTACCAAAATTCCTCTTAAATAAAGTACTTTGAATTTCAAAATCATCTTTTAAAAAAATTAATTCTTTTCAATGGTAAAAACTTTGTTTATTTCCTTTTTCAACTTATAAACTCATAAATCATATTTTTGCTTCCTAATCATCTAAGTTCTTAATCAATGAAATAGTTTTGCCTTGAAAACTCTATTTTCCCACATCATGGCCGAAAGTTATTTTTCTTTGAATAATAAAATTTGTTTCATCTTCTTTTTAATTTATAAATCGCAAAAACTTATTTAAATCTCCAAACCATCTAAGTTCTTAATTAACAAAATATTTTTCTCATGGATACCTCCTCCTAGGTCAAAAGACCTTGAGCCTCAAGAGATCATTGGGAAAAAAAAAATCATTCTTTTACAACATAATCATAGTATGCAACATACTTTAATCATCACAATTCTACTATATCAAGTTCATGTATACTATCAAAATCATATCATCACATATAACCATTAAGCTACCATAGCTATTTCATGCACACAATCAACATCATATAATTATACGTAATCAAACAAGCATAAATCAATAATCACACAATCGAGTGGATAAATCCTCACATGGATTTTTCACTTACTAACACGAATATTTCATTCCTCACCACCGCAACATGGTTGATGAGGTTAATCTCCCTCTTACCTTAGATTGATGCTTCCTAAGCTTCTTGTATGCCCTTGTGTATCAAACTTTCACTGCCAAGAGGTTTTTAAAATAAAAGCAAACACACAAAAATTAACATCTAAGGCTTACAAAAGATGACCATACATCAAAGTATGGTCTTACATCTTTAAAAGTGAAACAAAAAAGAAGATTCAAGAACTTTACCTTAAAACTCTTGAACTTGATTGAACTTGAGATTTGAAGAAAACTTGAAGAAATACTTGAAGATGGATGAACTAAAGATTGATCTCCACACAAAAGTGTCTTAGAATGATGTATAGATTCAAGATCTAAGATTATCTTGATTTATAGAAGATTGGGTGATGGTTTGGGTGTTTTGGCCATGAGCTAAGAGAGAAAAAGTGAGAGAAGGTTTTGTGTTCTTGTTTCATGAAAAGATGGTAGGCGGATAATGAAGAAGAAAAACCAATTCTTGGCTCTCCAAAAGTGTATGGCCGTGGGACTCAAAGAGAGAGAGAGAGTTTTGTATTCTTAGCTTTTTGTGGAAGATAATAAGTGAATAATGAAATAAAAATGAAGATTGGATGATTTTGGATAAACTCTCAACAACAAAGTGTCTCAAAAGGGTGCTTAGATTCAAGAAATGAGGTTAGTTGGAATTAATCAAGATTGATGGGTGGAGAAGAGGTGTTGGCCGTGAGGAACAAGAGGAGAGAAAAGAGAGAGTTTGATAGATAGTTGCTAAAAAACAAGACAAGAAAAGTTTAAGAGAGAGAAGAACTAATTTTTGATCACCAAGCTTCTCCAAGAAGCTTCTTGGCCGTGGGCCATCAAGGGCAAAAAAGGAAAGGCAAGGCTTCTCCAACAAGCTTCCTCAAGGCTTCCCTAACAAGCTTCCTCAAAGCTTCCCCAACAAGCTTCCTTAAAGCTTCCCCAACAAGTTTCCTCAAAGCTTCTTTAGGAAGCTTCGTTCCTATTAGTGTAAAAAGTCAAAGGTGATGTCATGTAGGTGATGTCACATGGATGATGTCATAAAGGTGACTAGATATAAACAATCTACTAGATCTTTAGTAAAAGCTATTATCCAATGGATAAATGGTACAGTGAACAAAATCAGTATTTATCGTCCAATGGATAATAGAACGTACCTAGATTTTATTTGCCAGACAAAATCTTAGACAAAGAAAACTTTGAAAACTATCTCCGGTTTCAGGTGTAGTAAGATCCCCCAACCCTGTTTCAACAGTCCAAATTTTTTTGAAAGTAATATTAAAATAATCAAGATAAGTCAAATAATTCATAAAAATTCACAAAAATCACCAAAAATTTACAACATCACAGAAATCACATATAAACCAAAAATAAATGAAAATCGAGGCATAACACAAGTCCTAAGAATGAATGCAGTTTCAAGATGTCATGAACCCTCAGACATATTGAGGATATTTCCCACCTCAACTACCCTAGAATGTGTTATGATATGTCATGATTTATCAGGCATAGTGAGGATATGACTCACCAATATCACCCATCAAAACAAACAGAGGATATTACTCACCTCCACTGGTCAATAATTGATGGAGAGGATATTACTGACTTTCACTATCCAATAATCATTCTGAGGAATTACTTACCTCAATGCAAAGAGGAATTACTTACCTCACTATACAATCAATTTAAAGAGGATATTACTCACCTTTTTACTCAACAGCGTAATAAGGATATCACTCACCTTATTACACATAACATAGGGAGGATATTACTCACCTCAATATGAGTCAAACAACATAAAAAGGATATTACACACCTAAGTATGTTTCTCAAACATCTTATGTAAAACAATCACTGATTACTTAAATAATTAGCATCACAATTGATTTATATGCATCTCTAACTCATTTCACTCATACACTTCATCAAATACTCCTAAAATAGTCTTACAACTCATTAAGAAGCATAAAAGAAAGCATCACACAAGTGAGCCCCTTCAATTTCCCTATATAAGGGCTCTATTTTGTTTTATTCTGTCTAGCGAAAGGTACTCAGGTGCTCAAAGCCTGTGCACTCAAGCGCGCAACACGCATCATAATTTTTGCCTAGGCACTGGGCGCTTGAATGCCCAACTTTTCAGTGCTTAAGTGCTCACACACAGAATCAATTTTTGCAGAATTTTACAGAAATGATCACTGTTCGATTGGGAGCAAGTGATCCTCCAATCATTCAAACTCACTGCCAAGTGATTTTTTAACCTCAAACAAGGTTCAACTACTCATAGCAACTCTTATACCACTTCAATTTCATTTAATTCAACCACTTTGTGAATCAAAATCTAACACTTAAACTAAACCCCTATAATTGACCTAAAGGGAATTAAGGCATTCAAATGATGAAAAATTCATCTTAACACATTCACAAATCAGTTTCTAACTTAACCAAACTAACCACATCAAGATTCAACTCAAGAATCACAAAATCACTCTCAAACCTCTATTTCTTCATCAAGTCCCTCAAGAATCAAACATGAAAGAAATGAATACAAGCTATCAAGCTAAGCTTCCCCCTACCACAAAGGCCAGAAAAGAAGTCTGAAAGCAGCTCCTCTCCTCCATTAAACTTTTCCTCCTCTTTGCTTGAAGATGGTTCTCCCAATGCTCCTTTGTTGGATTTCCTTTGGTGCACCCTAACTGTAGCTGTGAGTGAGAAGAGAGAAATGAGAGAAAAGTCTCATTTTGGTGACTTAAAAAGGTCAAGGCAGAAACTAGCCTAGTTGTCCAACCACTTAGTCACTTAAGTGTCTACACAGATAAACCTCGATCTACTAAGAATACTTAGATTTCACCAAACCAAGATTCTTAACTTCCAACAAGATTAAAATAAATCCTAAGATTCATTAAAAATCTTATTTCACCATTTTCATAATTTTTCTTATCTGCTGGGGGTCAATCCAGCACTAAAACACACAACTAGTATGCTTAAAAATATCAAACTAACTCTGATAACTCTCAAACTTTAATCACATCTACTTATACATATTTGTAACCTAGAAACAAGTTTTTCACACTTATTTCCATTAACTAAGCATTTTAAGTCAAAACTAGGGCTAAAAACAGTTATATTTCATATATAGTGCTACAACAAAGTGACTAAACGTGCTCGGATGATCATAAAAATTTACAGGCATGACAAACTAGTACTAGCCTACCTCCATAATCATTTACAATTCTATCATGATTATCTAGGGTGTTACAGTAAGCATATTTACTTAATCCCTCAGTTTAATTTAACTTGGGACTGAGTAATAAAGTCTAATTGATAAATAGCAGTATATGAAAAGTTATGGAAAAATGGATCCAAGGACTAAGTTGAGTTCTAAAATTTTTCATAACACTTATGGTAACTTAAAAAATCAATTTTGGGAGATTAAAATATACATAATAGATACAAAAGTTCCAGGACAACAATTTTCACCATTTCTTTAGTCACCTGTAACATCCTCTTCAACATGTTAGACTTATAAGTAGTTGCAGAGATAGCTTAATACTTGTTTAACATGCCTGTTTAATTTTGTCACAATCTGAGTTAGTTTAGGTACTTGACTGTAGCCCAAAAGGTGAAAAATAGATTAAAATGACATAGATATTAGCATAAATGGCTTAGCAAATAGAAATAGATGTGGATAATTTATTTCTAAGTCACAAATGTGTATTCAGTGTTGTGGTTAAAGTTTGAGAATAATTGGAATCAGTTTGATATTTTTAGGCATACTAGTTGTGTGTTTTAATGCTGGAATGACAAGTCACAGATATGAAAAATTATAATACTAGTGAAACGACTTTTTTTAATGAATCTTAATATTTATTTTAAATTTATTGGAACTTGGAAATTTTGATTTAACTAAATCTAAGTATTTTTAGTAGATTAGGAATTATCAGTGTGGTAACTTAAGGTCATAAGCCTTCCACGGTTACCAACCTCTTTACTTGACCTTTTGTACTGATATTTCAAGCCTTTTTTCTTATTTCTCATTCACTCTCTCACAATTGGTTTTGGCAAGTAGCAGCAGAAAGAGAAAAAGGGAAAAAGGAAGAAAGAAAGAACGGGAAAACAATGAGAAAAAGAATATCCAAGTTCTAGGATTGAAGCTTGAATATCCATCATCATAGCAGGTTGAGGTAGGGGTTCTAGAGCTCAAAATACCATTTTCTTCTCATTTTTCATGTTTAGCTTGTTTGAGATTTAATATGCCAAAATGAGATTTTGTGGTGTTTTAAGTGACTTTTTTACTTGGATAAGTTTTAAATGTAGTTTATGACTTGTTCATGTTAAGAGTTTGGATTAGAAATTAAAAACTCTCCATTTGGACTAAAATGCTCAAAGTGTAGATTTTAGGATTTGGATGAGTGATTTGATGCAATGATCCATTTTTGATGAAATGAATTAATGTTTTATGTTTCCTTCATGTTAGTGAACTTGTTACGAACATAAAATCACCTAAAAACTAATTTGAAGTGATCAAATTTCGTGTTTGGCACTAATGGAATAGTGCTCAAACCTACAAATTTATGCAAATTTTGTTGCTTGGCACTCAGCGCTCGACGCTCTGTCCATGCGTGCTCAAGCGCCCATCGCCCAGATGAACGCCCCTAATACCAGTTGCACGCTCAAGCGCTCGGGCTTTAAATGCTCATACGCTGAGACAGGGTAGGGGCTATTTTTAAGCATTGTGATGCTAATTAAATTCCCTACTTGATGGGATCATTTTTGTAAGTCTTTTAGGATGTAATGAGGCACTTTTGGGGATATTTCTTGGAGAGAATCATCAACTTGCATATGTGAAAGTGTTAGGAATTTTAGATGTCTGAAGTGTGGGATATGCTTTAGGACAGAGTTGGAGGACTCTAGACACCCAAAATGTGATGGTGTGTTGAGGGCTGGTGTGTTGGGACACCTTAGGCTTCCCTAGTATGATGGTATGCCTCTCTATATGCAAAGATTACTCCTTTAGAGTTAAAGTTGAGTTTGAGATGCATAGTTAAAGCATGTTTTCTTGAATGTCCAGGCTAAGCTTCGTGAATGGTTAGAGACATAGGTTGTTCCTTTATATGTTAGAGTTGAGCCAAGAGTATATGTTTTCTAGCTATACCCTTTTCACTAGGTTATGGTAAACCTTGTGATGGGAGTTAGTAAATCCTTGGGCATCTAAGAGTTATGGAATGCTATAAAGAAGTGTCTAGAACCTTGAGCAACTTGAGGTTGCCTTGAAATCACTTATGAAGTGATGGTGTGAGGTGCTAGATATGAGGACACTAGTGACATGAGTTTTACTACTTATATGTTAAGTTGAAGTACAGGCTTGAGTCACTAGTCTTTGCTTTTCAATTGGTTATTGTAAACCTCGTGATAAGAATGTATGTTTTGATAGCAAATCTGCACATTTAGTTTTCAAACTTATTATTTGCTATTTCCTATGTGTTGTAACCTTATATGGTGTGTACAACCATTTGGCCAGAGAACAAGGTGTAAATCTAGATTCTCATAGCGGGTAATGCTATTATGGTCAGGATTACTGGTATGAGGGTGATAATAGTACTCTTACATTAGTAAGGGGAAAGTACTCACCTATTACCAAGTAAAGTAAAGGCTTTTAGGCCTAACCTGCTCAGTATATACAAGGGAACGGAGGTTCCTAGAAATAAGTAAGTGGCATGTGTTTTTAAAACCAAAACTTGCATTAGCATTGCATAGTCATTCTGTTAGGATATTGTTTGAGCATAATCATACATCGTAACATAAAGCATTGCATTGTTAACAATTGTATGGGCAGTTATCTCGCTTAGTTGCTTGACCGGTTGATTGTTTGGTTACTTGTTCGATAGTATCTTAGGATTTTATGGGCGATTCTTTGATATTGTTGATTATCGGATACTTTATTACATAGAGTGTATTTTATGTGTCTAGTTGATTTATTTGTTGTAAATTATTAACTACTGGTCTTGGTATGCTTATAATGAGAAATTGTGATTTCTCACCCTTGTGTGTTCGATGTAAATCAAGGTGAAGACCTTCCAAAATGAAAGGGCAAGAAAAAGAAGAAGCAGAAGGCTTAGTCTAGTGTTTTGTTTCCTTTTTGCATCAACTTATATTTATTTACCTTGCTGAATGGTGTGTAAAAGTTTATGTATTACAATGTGACTTGCTAGTCATGTATGTATATATATTCTTTTTATCATTCGTGGCTCTCTATAATGACTATACAGGTTATTATAGATTTATATTTTATGCATTTTAGAAGTGATATGCTTAATGCAATTTATCTTGAAATAATCCGTTTATTTTATGATAATTGTATTAGGGTGTTAGATCACCTGCTGCCTTAACTTTGTGAGAGTTTATTTGACCATACTTTCATCTTTTTGCTTCCATTCTTCATGTCTGGTAGCCGGCCAAAAGAGAGAAAAAACAAGGGAGAAAAGGCTAAGGAAGAAAGAAGAAGAAAGTGAAGGAAAAAGGAAGAAAAATCAAGGAACAGAAGCTAGGAGTTGAGGTAGGGTGCTTGTCTTTTATTTTACTCTTCTTTTTCTATTGTTTGTGAATGAGAATAATAGCTTTAAAACCCATTAGGGTCATGGCTAGGCCAACATAAAAAAGAGGGAAATTCTTGTTATTTTGAGCTTAATTTCTTGCTATCTTTAACATCCTCTTCAATATGTTAAACTTGTAAAGAGTTATAAAGATAGCTTAATACTTGTTTAACATGTCTGTTTAATTTTGTAACAATCTAAGTTAGTTTAGGCACTTTGCTGAAATTCAAAGGTGAAAAGTTGCTTAAAATGATCAGATATTAGCTTAAATGGCTTAGCTAATAGAAATAGATATGGATAGTTTGTTTCTAAGTCACAAATATGTTTTCTGTGATGTGATTAAAGTTTGAGAATAATCGGAGTTTGTTTGGTATTTTTAGGCATACTGGTTGTATGTTTTAATGTTGGATTGACTAGTCACAGATATGAAAAAATATGATACTAGTGAAACAACTTTTTTAATGAATCTTAGTATTTAGTTTAAAGTTGTTAGAAATTGAAAAACTTAATTTATATAAATTTGAGTGTTTTTAGTAGATCAAAAAGTATCAGTGTTATAACCAATGGCCCTTAACTCTCCACGCTATATGTTGGATTTTTCTTTCATGATATTTGTAGTTTTTCACTTGTTTCTCATTCATTCTTCACGGCTGGAAAAACAGAACTAGTGGAAGTAAGAGAGAAAGGAGAAAATGAGGAAGAACAAGAAAGAACGAAGAGGAGATCAAAGGGGAAATCCAAGGCTCTGGATTGAGACACAATCTGCAGCAGCTTTGCTTCACAAGATAGGGGTTCTTGAGCTTGAAACTTCATTATTTCTTATTTTTTCTTGTTTAGGCTATTTGAGGTTTGATATGTCAAAATGAGTTCTTATGATGGTACCATAAGGCTCTGTGTGGATTATAGACAGCTGATCAAGGTGACCATTAACAGTAAGTATTCGTTGCCTAGGATAGAGGAGCTAATGGATCAGCTGAGAAGAGCTGCGATTTTCTCAAAGATTGATCTTAGGTCTAGTTATCATCAGATAAGGGTTAAGGAAGAGGATATCCCTAAGACAACTTTTAGAACTAGGTATGGGCATTATGAGTATCTCGTGATGTCCTTTGGGTTAACGAATGCACCGACAATATTCATGGATTACATGAACCAGATCTTTAGACCCTACCCGAATCAGTTTGTTGTGGTGTTTATCGATGATATCTTGATCTATTCCAAGAAAATGGAGGAGCGTGAACAACATCTAAGGATAGTGTTAGAGACCCTTGAGGAGAATAGGTTGTTTGTCAAGCTATCTAAGTGTAAGTTCTTGCTTTCGCAAGTGCAGTTTTTGGGACATGTGATATCTCAGGGTGGGATTTTTGTGGACTTAAGCAAAGTTGATGTAGTGTTGCAGTGGGAGAGACCCACAACTATGACTGAGATCAAAAGCTTCATAGGCCTAGTAGTGTACTATAGAAGATTCATAAATGATTTTTCTCAATTAGCGCTACCCTTGACTAGATTGACTAGGAAAGGTAGTTCTTTTGAATGGACTCAAGTTTGTGAGGACAGTTTCTAAGAGCTAAAAGTGAGGTTGACTACTACACTGATTTTGGTAATTCCGAATCCTTTGGAGAACTTTGAGGCATACTGTGATGTTTCAAAGATGGGTTTTGGTTATGTTTTTATGCAACATAGGAGAGTTGTTGCCTATACATCAAGGCGGTTGAGGCCTCATGAAGAGAACTACCCTACTCATGATCTGGAGTTAGCTGCAGTAGTGTTCGCCCTAAAGGTTTGGAGACATTACTTGTATGGAGTCCAATTTGAGGTGTTCAGTGATCACAAGAGTTTAAAGTACTTATTTGATCAGAATGAGCTGAACATGAGACAATAAAGATGGATGGAGTTTTTGAAAGACTACGACTTTGAGTTAAAGTACCATCCAAGTAAAGTCAATATAGTGGTTGATGCACTAATGTAGGGTACCATCCAGGTAAAGCCAATATGGTGGTTGATGCACTAAGTAGGAAATCCCTACATGTGTCCAAGATGATGATCTAAGAGAGTGAACTTCTTGAGAATTTTAGGGACATTAGTCTTTTAGTAACTGTGTTGCCACATAGTCTTAGTGTGAGTCGAGTAGATATAGCGAGTGACTTTAGGACTCAGATCTTGGAAACTCAAAAGGAAGATAAGAATCCTAGAGATATAAGTGAACAGATCTTTTTAGGTGATCTTGGAGAGTTTGGTTTGTCAGATGATGGGATGATCAAGTTTAGAGGTAGACTTTGCATTCCTCGTGAATCTGGAATCAAGGAAAAGACCCTTAAAGAAGCTCATTGTAGTCAGTACACTATCCATCCCGGGGCCACTAAGATGTATCAAGACTTGAAGAAGTTATTTTGGTGGTCTGGTATGAAGAGGGACATAGTTGAGTTTGTGCGTAGATGCCTAACTTGTCAGAAGGTCAAGATAGAACACTAGAAATCCCCTGGACCTCTTTAATGTTTGGGAATCCCTGAGTGGAAATGGGATCACATTGTAACATCCCAAATTTAATAATCATAATATAACCAAAGTATACTACAGTGATTAGACTCAAGCATGCTACTTACTACAGCCACGCAATTTCCAATATAACATATTAACATTATATAGAAAATATAAGCCTCGAATGTATAAATAATATACAACATCTGTATTTATCACTAATACAATATGTATATCATTTCAAAAGAAATTACTCAACTACACTAAGCTAAGCACTCCAAGCTCTTGCTTGTCTTCACTTTTCATAAGACTTCCTCCCCAAAATCATCATGGAAACACACAACGGGTGAGAATCACACATTTTGGTAGTTAAATCCATAAAATATGTCATCACAATCATTCCAATTATTTCAGGAAAAAACACATTCCTAAACTCAAGTCTCATACATTTCAAGCTAGAAAGGTGGCAAAAGCCAAAACCATATCCTTTTTCTTCCCAAAATAGATTCCCATTTATAAGTTTGTATAAAAACTCAGTTATCACAAACAGTTTTCAAACAATCACCATGCTCACAAAAACACAGCATCTCCATCCCAAAGATACAAAGACAACATCTCTATCTCAAAGATACACACAGCTATGGCTACAACCATTATCACACTAATGGCTACGACCACTATCTCATCTTAACAACTATCAATGATATTATACAATTGCCCATACAATCATATTTATCATTGATTAAAGTAACTGCCCATACAATTACCATACAAATGCAATGCTTGTTATGTTGTATGTTTATGCCTAACATGTCCTAAGACAATGATTATGCAATGAGATTAAAATAGTGTTAGTGCAATGTCATGAAACTCGACTATTCTCAAGAACTCCGTTCCTTGTACTTTCCCTGAGTAGTATGGTTCCAACCATTTAACACTACTTGGCAATGAATGGTCAGTCTACTCTACCTCTTAACAAAGGGTGTTCACCATCTCATATACTATTCGTAGATACATGGAAATAACAAGTGTGTGAGAAAACATGCAAAGTGGTTTATAAAGCACACACAGCACCACACTAAGTATCCTCCTACACAAGATTGTACCCAATGCTTCCAGCTGTAAGAAAATCCTTCTCCACAAGGTTTCTACACATTCTTTTAAGAACACTCACATACTCACTCTATGTGTCATTCCCATCACATTTAAATGTAACATTGGATATCCTCCTACATAAGGCTTTCCAACTATTAAGTTAGGAAAACTCATATACTCACATTATGTGTCATTCCTATCACATATAGCATCACAAAAGATACTAAATCAATCTCCTATGGATCAAAAACTTAAGTGTTACCTTATAGCATTTCCAATCCATTGGTTGCCTAAGGACTCACTTTTCTCACATGAACTAAGTAGTCATTTCCTCCTTGAAATACTCCCATAGGTGTCTCAATACACATTAGGAAACATATACTAATGATTCCATCTAGCCAAGAACTTGGAAACATCAAAAAAGAAATTTTTGAAGATTCTGAGCTCAAACACAGGTCATGTCTGATGACACGCCCCCCCATGTCTTCGGACACGACCTGTGTCTCTTAACCAAACACACTATAATAAATTTTGTAGAACCGTGGAACTGTTCTATTGGTTCTTTCCCCTCCTCCAATCACTTAAACTTCACATCCAAGTGATTTCTAACCTTCTGCGAGGTTCAACTACACATAGTAACTCTTATTACACTTTGATTTCCCTCAAAACCAAAGAACTTAGATAATCATCCAATTCAAAACCTAAAACCCCAAAATTCAACATAAATGGAATTAAAGGTATACAAGGGCTGGAAATCCATTTCCATGCACCCCACAATTCATAAACAAGCCATCCTCAAGTTCTCCAACATGATTTAAGCCAAAACAACCAAAAATAACTCAAAACCTAAAATCACACATCAAGCCATAACTCAAGAACAAGATGAAGAGAGTAGGAAAATGAGTTAAAAAAAAGGTTTCCCCTTACCTCTTGGATTAAGAAGATGAAGATGAAGCCTAGGATGGATCCAAGCTCCAGTTAATTCCTCCTTCTCCTTCCTCTTCTTCTCTTTTCCTTCGGTTTCCCTTTCTTTCTTTTTTCTTCTCTTTCTCTGTTGTCGTGAGACAAATGAGGAAGAAAAGCCCAAATTGGCTTCTTATAGCCAAGCACTAAAACTCCCAATCTGCTAAGAACACTTAGATTTCACCAAATCTAGATTTCTAGCTTCTAACAAGTTTAAAATAAATCCTAAAATTCATCAAAAATCCTGTTTCACCATTTCTCTATTTTTCCATATCAGCTACTAGTCAAACTAGTATTAAAACACACAATATGCTTAAAAATACCAAACTAACTATGATAAATCTCAAACTTTAATTGTAGCATAGTTCACATATTTTTTTACCTAGAAATAAACTCTCCACATTTATTCCCATTAACTGAGCAGTTTAAGCCACTTTCGAAGCAAATAACAGCTATATTTCACATATAGTGTCACAGCAATGTGACTAAACATGCTCAGACAGTCACAAAACTTAACAGGTATGATAAACATGTATTAACCTACCTCTGTAACTATACGTAAGTCTATCATATTTTCTAGGGTGTTACACACATCACAATAGATTTTGTGATGGGCTTGCCCATGACTTAGTTAGGATTTGATGCAATATAGGTTATAGTGGATATACTAACCAAGTTTGCCCATTTTATACCAATTAGAGCTAGCCACTCCATGGATAGACTTGCCCAGTTATACCTTCAGGAGATAGTTAGGATGCACGATATACCCTTAAGTATAGTTTTTGATAGATACCCTAGATTTATATCTAGATTTTGGGGAGCCTTGCAGAAAGCTTTTGGGATAAAGCTTAGTTTGAGTACAACATATCATCCACAGAATCATAGTCAATCGAAAAGGACTTTTCAAACCCTTGAGGATATGCTAAGAACATGTGAGCTAGAGTAGAAAGAGAATTAGGATAAGTTCTTACCCCTAGTGGAGTTTGCCTACAACAACAGTTTTCATACTAGCACAGGCATGACACCGTATGAAGCACTTTATAGTAGAAAGTGTAGGTTCCTATTGTGTTGGTATGAGGTTAGAAAGAAAACCATCATAGGACCTGAGTTAGTACAGCAGACCACTAATCAAATTAAGATAATACAGGAAAGGTTGGTTATGGCTCAGAGTAGGCAGAAGAGCTATGCTGGTAAAAGGAGAAAACCTCTAGAGTTCAGTGAGGGAGATCATGTATTCTTGAGAGTCACTCCTACAACAGGGATTGATAGAGCATTGAGAACACAGAAGTTGAACCATTGTTTTATTGGTCCCTACCAGATCCTAAAGAGAATTGGACTCGTAGCCTACCAAATTGCCCTTCTGCCCAGTTTGTAAAACCTTCATGATGTCTTCTATGTGTCATAACTTAGGAAGTATAATCCAGATCCTTTACATGTCATAAGAAATGAATCTGTGTAGTTAAGAGAAGATTTGTCTTATGCTATGCGGTCGATAAGGACTGTGGATAGAGGGGTCAAAGAGCTTAGAGGTAAGTGGATTCCTTTGGTGAAGGTGCTTTAGGATGGTACTGGTTTCGAAGAGGCGACTTGGGAGTTGGAGTCTCATATGCAGCAAGACTACCCACAATTGTTTATATGAGGTAAGTAAATTTGGGGACAA
This sequence comes from Ormosia semicastrata, assembly GCA_029884595.1. Lineage (NCBI taxonomy): Eukaryota > Viridiplantae > Streptophyta > Magnoliopsida > Fabales > Fabaceae > Ormosia > Ormosia semicastrata. The sequence continues at coordinate 34,594,306 of JAQQTO010000063.1, forward strand.
AATCTTAAAAGAGGGGAGAAATATAACATCCTCTTCAACATGTTAGACTTATAAAGAGTTACAGAGGTAGCTTAATACTTACTTAATATGCCTGTTTAATTTTGTGACAATCTGAGTTAGTTTAGGCATTTTGCTATTTCCCGAAAGGTGAAAAGTTACTTAAAATGACCTAGATATTAGCTTAAATGGCTTAGCTAATAGAAATAGCTGTGAATAATTTGTTTCTAAGTCACAAATATGTTTTCTGTGATGTGATTAAAGTTTAAGAATAATCAGAGTCTATTTGGTATTTTTAGGCATACTGGTTGTGTATTTTAATGTCGGATTGACTAGTCATAGATATTGAAAAATATGATACTGGTGAAACAATTTTTTTAATGAATCTTAATATTTATTTTAAAGTTGTTGGAACTTGAAAAACTTGATTTAGCTAAATCTGAGTGTTTTTAGCAAATCGGGAAGTATCAGTGTTATAACCAATGACCCTTAACTCTCCACGGTTTTCAGCCTATATGTTGGACTTTTCTTTCATGATATTTGTAGTTTTTTACTTGTTTCTCATTCACTCTTCACAGCTAGAAAAACAAAACCAGTGGAAGAAAGAGAGAAAGGAGAAAAAGAGGAAGAACAAGAGAGAAAGAAAAAGAGATCAAAAGGGAAATCCAAGGTTGCACAATCTACAGCAGGTTTGCTTCACAAGGTAGGGGTTCTTGAGCTTGAAACTTCATTATTTCTCATTTTTTCATATTTATGCTATTTGAGGTTTGATATGTCAAAATGATTTCTTGTGGTTTTTTGAGTGATTTTATTGCTTGGATAAGTTTTAAATGTAGTTTATGACTTATTCATGCTAAGAGTTTGGATTACAAACTAAAAATTCTCCATTTGGACCTAAAATGGTCAAAGTGTTTATTTTTCAGATTTGGATGAATGATTTGGTTTTTGGATCCATTTTTTATGAAATCAATTGGTGTTTAATGTTTTCTTCATGTTTATGAACTTGTTTGGGACTTAAAATAACCAAGAAACCAATTTGAAGTGATCAAATTTCGTGTATGGCACTAATGGAATAGTGCCATACATCTTCAAAATTCTATAGATTTGCCTCTGGTCATTCAGCTCTCTAGCACTAGTGTTTATGGGCTCAAGCGCCAGTGGTCTAGAGAGCTGCGTGTTTTTGCTACTTGTGAGCTCAAGCACCCTTGGTTCCGCGCTTAGGCGCCGAGACAGGGCAGAAACGTGTTATTAGCATTGTGATGCTAATTTCATTTCCTACTTGTTGGGATCATTTGTGCAAGCCTTTTAGGCTATAAAGAGACACTTTTGGAGATGTTTCTTAGAGAGAATTATTAACTTGCATATATGAAAAGTTTGGGAAATTCTTAGACATTCAAAGTGTGACAGAATGCCTAGGTTAATGTTAAGAACTTTGGTCAACATGAGGTTGATTTCTAAATTACTTGTGAGTGATTCTGTGATGTTTTAGATACTATTTATCTAGAGATATCAATCTTGCTACCTTGTTGGATAGGTGAAGCTAAGATTCCTATGTGCTAGTGGTTAAAACATGACTTGGATATTTGGTTTTCAAACTTAGTATTTACTATTTTCCTATGTATTGTGACCTTAGATGGTGTGCACAATCATATGGTCTGAGAATGAGGTGTTGGATCTAAATTCTCTTTGCATTTATGCTTGCATAGTCAAGGTTATTAGTATGGGGGTCATATTAGTACTCTTACGTGGTGAGAGAAAAGTGTCTACCTATTATCAAGCGGGTTTATGCTTTTAGGCTTATCCTGCTCTGTATATACAAGAAACAGAGGTTTCTGGGAAATAAGTAAGTAGCTTGTGTTTTAAAACTTTAAAACCTGCATTGGCATTATATATTCATAATATTAGGACTTTTTTTGAGCATAATCATACCTCATAATATAAAGCATTACATTATTGACAATTGTATGGGCAGTTGTCTTGCTTGATGGATTAATTGCTTGGTTGCTTGTTTGAAAGTATCTTAGAATTGTATGAGCGATTCTTTGATGTTATTGATTTTTTGGATATTCTATTACATAGTGTATTTATGTGTTTAGTTCATTTATTTGTTGTAAATGATTAACTGCTAGTCTTGGTATACGAATACTGAGAAATTGTGATTTCTCACACCATGTGTGTTTTATGTAAATCCAGGTGAAGTCTTGCAAAGGGAAAAGGTAAGAAAAAGAAGAAGCAAAAGGCTTAGTTTAGTAGCTTTATTTCTTTTTGAATTAGATTGTGTATTTGTACTCTTCTGGTTGTATGTAAAAGTTTATGTATACAGTATGGCTTGTTAGCCAGTGATGTATGTATGTATGACCTTTTTATCATTTGTGGCTCTCTATAATGACTATACAAGTTATTATGGATTTTTGTTTTATAAATTTTTAGAAGTGACATGCTTAATGCGATTTATCTTAAAATATTCTGTTTATTTTATGATAATTGTATTAGGGTGTTAGACTATCAACTAGTTCTTTTTCTTTGATGAATTCTTGGATGGAAATTCATGATTTTTGGTTATGTTTTGTGATGGTGTAATACACGGTCAAGATAGGATTTTGAAGAGATTTTATGGCTTTTAATTGTTCTTTTTCTTTCATTAATGTTTGAGTTGAATTTATGATGTTAAAAATGATGTACTTTCATTGTTTTTGGGGCTGAATGGTCACAGAAGCTTGCTTCTTGTAAGTGACCAGAATTTTGATCGTTTATGTGCATGAAATGGTGGCTTGGATGGTTGAATTGGTCATGGTAGTTTGCTACCCAGTTGTGACCAGAAACTTGAAGTTTTCATACTTGAAATGGTGACTTGTATGGCTAAATTGGCCATGGCAGAATGCTACCCTATTTTGACTATAAATTTGATTGCTTTTATGCATAAAATTATGAATTAAATAATGATTGAAGGCCTTGGAATATTGCAGCCTTGTGTGACCAAAATTTTGGTGCATTTGTGCATGTAAATTGTGCTTGAATTATTGAATTGGCCATATAGACCAAATTGCATCTTGAAGCGATATATATGACATCTAATACTTAAATGTTTGGATTATGATACTTGAATCGTTGCTTGTATGGAAATTTCATTGAAAGATGACCGAGTAGCTAAATGAACTTGATTATGCTTACTTTGATGTTCAATTGATGAACTAATATGGTTGGAAATTATTCACTTGTTAAAAATTCATAGAATATGATGAATGGAATGGATAGTGTGAGGAAAGATAATTCCCTCCCTATCTTAAAAAAAGGGTAATATGAGGAAGGATGATTACCTTATTGTTCTTGAATTGTGATATATTGAATGAGGAAGGATGATTCTCTCATTATTCTTGAATTGTGATATATTTAATGAGGAATGATGATTCCCTCATTATTCTTGAATTGAGATATATTTAATGAAGAAGGATGATTCCCTCATTGTTCTTAAATTGAGATATATTAAATGAGGAAAGAAGATTCTCTCATTACTATGGTAGCATGATGAAGGATATTCCCTCACTACCCATTTGATGATGAATAAGTTGATGATAAATAATAATAAGAAATGATTAATAATGATATTTGAGTATGATGAATAATGATATTTGGTAAATATTGATATGTGATGAATGATATGTATTATGTGCTTATATAAATGATTATTTTTATTAAATGATAAATTGGATTTCTATCTCGGGAAGAGGAAAGACTGAATTTGGCTTTTGCCACCTTCCTACGTTATAAATGAGTTTTTAAAATGATTTCTCCCTGAAGCAGCTTAAGGTTTTATGATGACACGTGTTTTTAAATAGTACAACTAAGAATTCTTAGAATTCTCACCCCTTTTTGTTTGTATTTTCATAATATTTTTAGGATAAATACAAGAGCCAGCAAGTGAAGTGTGAAGACAAATAATTGTACGAGATGTTTTAGCTTTAGTATCTTAGTAACTTAAAATGTATTTACAATAATCTAGAGATATAATTAAGTAATCTATACACTAATATGTTTATTTATACAAGGATAGTGCATTATGTGTATAAATTCAACCACAAAAGGCTCATATATTTTTTATATCTCTTATATTTATTTTCAAAACTATTATATTAATTAATACATGACATGCTTTATTAAATTTGCTAATGTGTACTTCCAAATACGTTATTAGTAATTATATTAAGGATGTTACATTATAAGCTCATGGTAATCGATTACAAGCTTTCTTAAATCCTTGTAATTCATTACTAAGCTCTTGTAGGAGATTACAATCATCCTAGAACTAATTTTTCAGCCCAAACTAGCTTGGTAAACATTTTCAACAAAGAACACTTGGATTTTTTAGATATTCAAACATGATTTTCATAATCCAAGATTAAAACATGATTTGTGTAAAATCACCCAGATTTATCAAACATAACGACCACCAACTAAAATGGATTCCATGATGGACTTTTTAAAAACATTTTAAAACATTTTGAGATATCTTAGATTACTTCTTACACAAAGATCCTAAATCCTATAAAACTATATCATTTGAGCTTCCTTTGGACTTGGTATTTGTCATAGCTTTGTTATCATTAAAACCTTCATCAAATAAGTATTCACAAAACAAAGTCACTTTATATACGAGAATTTTAGTTTTATCAAAAACAAATTATAATACAAATATTCCTAGTAGAAAATTATTTTATAATTCCTTGAGTAAAATTTACTGGTGTTCCTAAGGTTTGCAAAAAGACCATTTTTTGTTGTAAATAGAGAAGAGAAATATAGAGAGATCAAGATAAGAAAATATGGACTCAAAATCTAATTCTTCAGGAACTAGTTGTATTCGATCACTCTGATTATTTTTTCATGGAAATCATGTGCTTCTATAGGACTGCAAATATAAAAAAGGAGAAAGTGGTTACACTTCTCAATACAATGCACCATTATGTGCAAATGTTACAAAGTAAGTGCAATGGTTACAAAGTAATTAGGCATACCAAAGGTTATAACCACTAACCCTTACTAATGGCACCCTTAAAATCAAATTAAGGTAGTGATCCACCACATGCAAAATATACATGTTTTACAATACTTTCCTTTAAATGACTATACACAATGAATATGTCTCGTAAAACCTTACTAAGAAAAATCTAGTGGGATAAAAAATTTGCGAAGGAAAAATAGTATAGTATTCATAGGAAACTTCCCCTTAAAACACAACCGATTATGAAAGGTTCTTAAGTTGACGTATTCCAATGTTATGCTTGTGCTTCTTGAAAATTGAAGTTGGTAATGCCTTTGTGAATAGATCAATTGGGTTGTCACTAAAGCAAATATTACAAATATCAACATCACCTTTCTTCAGGAGTTTTTGAGTGTAAAAGAACTTTGGTGAAATATATTTAGTTCTATCACATTTTATGTAACCACTTTTGATTTGTGCAACACACGCTGCATTATACTCATAAAATATTATTGGTTGGTCATTTTTCTTCAATAATCCACATGCTCCTTTAATGTGTTAGATCATAGTTCTCATCCATATACACTCACGACTTGCTTCATGAATGACCAATATTTTTGAATAGTTTGATGAGGTAGCATTGATTATTTGCTTTATAGACTACCATGAGATAGCAGTATTTTCACATGTGAACACATAACTTGTTTATGACCAAGTTTTATAAGGATCAAGAAAATAACCAGCATTAGCATATCCTACCAATTTTGACTTTTCTCCCTTTGAGTAAAATAAACACATATCCTATGTGCCACAGAGAAAACGAAGAATATGTTTTACTCCATTCCAATGTCTTCAATTTGGTGTAAAACTAGACATTGCTAGCAGATTAACTGTAAATTTATATATGGTCTAATGATGTTTGCAAGATACAAAAGTGCTCCTATTACACCAAGATATGGTACTTCAAGACTAAGAATTTCTTCATCATCTTCCCATGGACGAAAAGGATCTCCTTTTACACAAGTGAACGAACAACCATTGGAGAACTTTATGGATAACATTTATCTATATAAAAATGTTTCAAGATTTTTTCTATATAAGATGATTGATGCATAAAAACTCCACTTGCCAAATGTCCAACTTGAAACCCAAGATGTAACATCCCAATTCTAATATCCCGATAGACTTGACCTATGCGAAAATATTCAGTATTGACAATGTTACCACTAACAACCAAACCTATAATATTCACATAAATAAATAATTATGGAGAGCCACGTACCAACAGTTATATATATATATCACAGCCTCAAAAGGCATACTGTTATACATAACTCAAAACAAATTAAGCATATATAAAATATATACAAGCTCAGTCCAAAACAACATCTATACTATGCTAGTCCTCATACATCTTCTTCTTCTCTTTTGAAGAACTTGCACTTGGATTTACATGACAACACAATCGGGGTGAGAAATCACAATTCTCAATAGAAGTATTCCAATACTAGCACTTGATACAATCATACAGATTACACAACCATAAAGTTAACACTTCAATCACAGAAGTACGCAATTGCCCATACAATTGCGATGTCATGATTTCATGTCATGGCAGCAACCGCCCATACAATTGCCATGCTATGCCTAATTATGTCTAATGTCTATGTCTATGCAAGTCCTAAGAGTGAATGCAGTTTAAGGATGTCATGAGCCCTCAGACGTATTGAGGATATTACCCACCTCAACTACTCTAGGATATGTTATGGTATGTCATGGATTATCAGGTGTAGTATATAACTCACCTCCACTACTCATCAATATATACATAGGATATTACTCATCTCACTGTTCAACTATCATGATGAGGAATTACTTACCTCAGCATAACGAGGAATTACTTAACTCACTCTGTTCAATCAATATAAAGAGGATATTACTCACTTCTTTACTCAACAACATAGAAAGGATATTTTTCACCTCAATATGGTTCAATCAACATAAAGAGGATATTACTCACCTCAATATGTTTTACAATAAACTCATGCAAAACAATCACTAATTACCTACAATAATTAGCATCACAATTGATTTATATGCATCTCAAATTCATTTCACAAACACTTTATCAAATAGTTCTAAAAGTACTTTAACACTATTAAAAGAGTATACATGAGTGATTCCAATACTTAGGGAAGCTCATTTCCTTAATTCATCATAATACAAATTAACATTACAAATCAACTTAATTCAACACATTCACTCTTCATTAAATACTCCTATTAGAGTTTCATCACTCACCAAGAAGCATAAAAGAAGTAACTACACCTTTCACAGGTTCCATTGCATCACATAGCAAATTCTGTCCAAAATTGGAGCTCACGGCACGGCACGGCACGGCACGGCACACCACGGCCACGCCGCGGTGTCGGGCACTCTGTCTCCTCACACCGCAGCATACACATGCCACACTGCGGCACCCAGTATTCAGGTTCCATTACTGGACATGCATCACTCTCACGCCATGACGTACAACACCTTGCGCCGCTGCACCAACAATAGAACATAGATTCTGTAGAATTTTACAAATTCAGGTACTTTTCCATTGGAACTTACCGCTCTTCCAATCACTCAAACCTCTCATTCAAGTGATTTCCAACCTTCTACAAGGTTCATCTACACATAGCAACTCTTATTCCACTTTGATTTCACTCAATCAAACCACTTTATGAATCAAAATCCAACCTTAACATAAACTCCCAAATTTGGCCTAAATGGGAATTAAGGCTTCCAAGTGACGAAAAATTCATCCTAACACATCCACAAATCAGTTTCTTACTCAACCAAACTATCCTCATCAAGATTCAACTCAAGAATCACAAAATCACATTTCAAAACCTCATTCCCTCATCTAGCCCCTCATGAACTAAATGAAGAAAATGAAACCAAGAAGTCAAAACAAGGTTTCCCCCTACCTCAATGGCCAGAAATGAAGTCTGAAAGCAGCTCCTCTCCACTACTAAGCTTCTTCTCCTCTTTGCTTGAAAATGGAACTCCTATAGCTTTTTTGTTGGTTCTCCTTTGGTGCTCCCTTGCTGCATCTGCGAGAGAGATGTGAGAAATGAGAAAATATCTCACTTTGGTGACTTATAAAAGGCCAAGGCAAAAATAAGCCCAGTCGTGTGATCACTTGGTCACTTAAATGACTACACTGCTATACCCTGATTTGTTAAGAACACTTGGATTTCACCAAATCTAGTTTTTTAACTTCCAACAAGTTTCAAATAAATCTTAAGATTCAACAAAAATCTTGTTTCACCATTTTTATAATTTTCCATATATGTTGGGGGTCAATCCGGCATTAAAACACACAACCAGTATGCTTATAAATGTCAAATTAACTTTGATTAACCTCAAACTTTAACTGATGATCACATATTTGATACATTAATAAGCCTTCATTTTTAGTCATTTACAATCTCCATGTACTTAATTGATTGAGTTTGATTATGTTTTGTAAGTTTGGACTCAAATTGGACTTAATTAAATTTTTCAGCATAATTTACGTCATACGTTGTTTCTATATTTGAGCTATATCTTGGGATGTAGGTAGTCATTTGAGGTGAATCTAATGTAATTTTAAAGATAAGAGAGAGCTCTATAACTTTTATGAAGACCTCAAAGGCCCAAACACAAGAGTAGATAACTCAAATTAGAGTTGAAGCAAGAACTAGAGTGTTGTTCCTGATAGCTTGATCTATGTGTACTGTTCATGCCATATTTCGAGCTAAATGTTGTCAAATGGGCTGAAATTTTGATGTTGAATAGTTGAGACCTATATCTACAACTTTTATGTTGAACACTTTTCCAGAATCTGAGGCCTAATGGGTGATATTGGGTTTGTCAGTCATAATAGAGGAGCTATGACTGGGCCTAAATAGTGTACAGTAATTTGAACGTATATGGAGTTATAGAAATGATATTGGACTCAAACTAAAGCCATTTGAAAGTCACGATCAAGCCCTACAACTTTGATGAAGATCACATTTGCTCATTCTGACGCATTCAATGACTTCAGAGCTAAATGATTTCAGAGACAAGGAATCTCCATAATTTTTCACTCACCAAAAGTCATTTGGCATTTTCTAATCATTTTCCACTCATCCACTCACTAATGACTCAGCCCCTTGTCATTTTGTATCTCTAATCCTCTATAAAAGGGGGCATTGGTAGATCATTGAAGGTGTTAGGTGTTAGGTACCAAAATAATGTTAGTTTGTTACTAGATTTTCTTGTAGTAATTTTTCTTTGTTCTAAATTAAAGTCATGTTCTTCTTCTTCTTCTTCTTCTCTCTTTCTTTCTTCTTATCTATGAGTAACTAAGTTTCATTTTACTTGGGTGAAGGGGTGAAGTTCTTGGTAATGAAATAAGGTTAGATTAATTTCTCTCTTGTGCTTAAATGATATATTTTCAAGTGGTCATTATACGTATTGTATTTTGTTTCCAATTAATTTAGATACCCTCCTTGTAAAGTGGAGTTCTTGATTTGTTGTAGATAAGAGATTGGCACAATGAATGCTTTAACCCATTTACAAGTGGTGGTGTTAGAAACTCTCTTTATAAAGTGGAGTTCTTGATTTGTTGTAAACAAAATATTGACACAATGAATGCTTTAACCCATTTATAAGTGGTGGTAATATTTTTTGGAAACATAATATAAATACGTATATTATTTTAAATGGACTTTTAACATTATATTTTTCGATTGAAACCTCCATGTTGCGAGGATTCTAATTGAGTTATAAAAGGAATTAATCTTACCTTTACTTTATTTACCAAGAGTAGATCTTTTTACCTAAGTAAATAATTTTTACCGTAGTAACAAAATATTTACTTCACCTAAAATAATATTCAACAATTCCCTGTGGATCGACCTCGGACTCCTGAGAAATTTATTACTTGAGACAACTTGCACTTGGGTTCGTAATGCAACAATTAATCCCGCATCAAGTTTGTAGACTTGTTTGAAACTTTTAATTTGCATCATGTTTTTGGCCCCGTTGTCGGGGACTTGATTTGAAGAACAAATTTCTGGTGTAAATATTTTGTATATATTTTCTACTCTTTTAATTTTTTTTTCTTTTGTACATACTAACTTACTAACTTAGTGGGAGAACCTCCCCCTTTTATTTTCTTTGTACATATTAACTTAGTTGGGGTAATTCTCCCTTTTAATTTCTGTACAGTGGGGGTAATTCTCCCTTTTATTTTCTTGTATATATTAATTTAGTGGGGAAAATTCTCCCTTTTATTTTTTGTATATACTAACTTAGTGGGGGGAAACTCTCCCTTTTATTTTACGCACTAACTTAGTAGGGGTAATTCTCTCTTTTATTTTCTTGTATATATTAATTTAGTGGGGGAAATTCTCCTTTTTATTTTTTGTATATACTAACTTAGTGGGGGGAAACTCTCCCTTTTATTTTACGCACTAACTTAGTGGGGGAACCTCTCCCTTTTATTTTTTTTCTGTACTTTACTAACTTAGTGGGAGTAATTCTCCCTTTTATTTTTTTTGTACATACTAATAGTGGGGGAAACTCTCCCTTTTAATTTTCTGTAATTTACTTTTCGCATTTTATTTTATGTATGTTATTTTTTTTTATTTGGTGGTTGGTTTATTACCACACCTTTATATATATATATATTTGGTGGTTGGTTCATACCACATCTTTGTTAATATTTAATGAACGGTTTATACTGCTAGCTTGTACATTTTCTTTTCTATTTTAAGTTACTTATTTATGCTTAATTGGTATCGTGATTTAAATTATGGTCGTTTGGTTAAAGTTAATCCTAGTACTTTACATATTAATTTATTTGAATCACAATCACACACATTAAACACAATGGCTAAAAATGAAAGTGTGCATGATGAACATGAAAATCAACCGTTGCGAACCATGTGTGAGTATTTGCAACCATCTCAAAATTCTAGTCCATCATGTTTTATCTTTCCACTCAATGCTAACAATTTTAGATTCAAGCCAGGCATGATTTCTTTACTTTCTAATTTCCATGGTTTAGAATCTAAAAGCCCATATTTACATCTAAAATAATTTGAGAAAGTATGTACCGCTTTTCATGATCAAACTTGCATTGAAGAGGTTATTAAGTTTAAATTATTTCCTTTTTCTTTAAAAGATAAAGCAAAAGCTTGGCTTAACACTTTGAAACCAAGATCAATTGGCACATGGCAAGAAATGCAAGGTGAGTTTTTGAAGAAATTTTTTCCAACACATAAAACCAATGCTTTGAAAAGACAAATCTAAAATTTTTCCCAAAATTCAAATGAAGCATATTCTCAAAGTTGGGAACGTTTTAAAGATTTGTTGAATTCTTACCCACATCATGATTTTGAAAAATGGCACACTATAAGCTTCTTTTATGAAGGGTTAACACCCGAAACTAAATAATTTGTGGAAACAATGTGCAATGGTGAGTTTCTTGATAAAGAACCTGAAGAAGCTTTAGACTATTTAGACCATTTGGCTGAAAATTCTCAATATTGGCATTGTACTAATCCTTCTGAAAATTCAATTAGATCTAACCTTGCAAATGCTAGTAAAGGAAAATATCACCTTAGTCAAGAAGAAGATCTAAATGCAAGGTTTGCTAGTTTGACTAGAAAGATTGAAGCCATGGAATCAGGGAAAGTAAAAGAAATCAAATCTGTGCAAAATGAAGAAATTTGTAGCATTTGTGATGAATTGGGACACTCAACAAATGAATGTCCAAAAATTTCTATTTTTAAAGAAGTTGTGCATGAGCAAGTAAATGCAATGAATAATTTTAAAAAGTCATTCACTTCTTCTTTTTCAGATACATACAATATGGGATGGAGAAATCACCCAAACTTCAGTTGGAGGACCAACAATCAGGCACAATTCATGCAACCTCCACCTCCTCAGACACAGCAGGATTCACAAAATTCTCAAGGATATGCACCTTATGTCCCACCATACAGGAATAACATTGAAGAAACATTGCATGCATTCATGAAAAAGTAAGATGTCGTTATTAACCAAAACACTCAAGCCATGATTGACATAAAAGACACTCTTGCTAAACTTTCTTCTGCACTCACCATTCATGAGAAAGGAAAATTTCTTTCTCAACCTCAACTAAATCCCAAAGATCAGTACAGTTTAAATGAGGTTAGTCTAGAAAATCAACAAATAGATCAAGTCAAGTCAGTGATAACCCTTAGGAATTGAAAGGTTGTTGAAGAAAGCAAGGAGATAAAGAACCAAATGTCCAAAGTGATGAACTCCTTGAGTGTGAATGAGTTAGAGGATGTGGAAAATAATCAAGATAGTAGTGATGGTAAGCTACCCAAGGAACCTGAGGTGACAAAAAGTCTTGTTAAGCCAAAAAATGATAACGAGGGCCACCAGACATACATGATTGACTCAATCATGGATAGGGGAGTTTCTACAACCTATGATTTTGATCCCCTTGAGAATTTTCTTGTCAATTCTGAGTTTGATTCTATCAGTAATCCCTCTGATATAGTTGATATTTCTACTATTTTTGATAAAACTCAGGATCATGACACTCAGGCATGGCAACCAAAGTTTAAGGAGTTTCCTAAGAAATATTGGAACATTGCTGATAAAAAAAGTGTTTGTCACTTGGTTTGTTCTTATAAAATTAATTTGGAAGAAGGTAAATGGTCAGCGGTTGAAGCTATAACTTGAGTTGAAGGACCCAGATGTAGCAGAGACTTTGGTAGACGATCCTGTCTACCAAAGCTGAGGTAAGTTTTTAGTATTTCATGTTTTTATTGAGTCGGCTTAAGTGCCTCCTAAATTTCGGAGCCTTTGTATGGGGATGTAAATAGTGTCAGCAAACAAAAAAAATTATAAAACAAAAAGAACCAAAAAAAAAATGTTTGCATGCTTGTTTATTTCATTTTATTTCATTTTTTTTTTGTCATTGCTAACCATTGTCAAGATGTAGTTATTCTCTTCTCGTCTAAGCATTTCGGGTATGTGACTTCTCCCCATTACTTTGTTTAATTTTGTCCCAATAAATTTTTTTTTTATGTATATTGATGATTATTTCTTCAGTCTGGATTTAATTGTTAACATTGAGGACAATGTTGTGATCTGGTTGGGGGAAGGATAGTTGTGTAAAAAAAAAACCAAAAAAAAAATTTTTAGGAAGTGTGTGTATTAATATGTTTGTTGTGTTTATATATTTATCAGTAATTTACTAAACCAATTAAGGATGGCAGAGTAAGGAGTAAATTTTACTCTTGAGACGTATCTTAGTTGGGGTAGACAACTAGTTTGTGTGGAAGTAGCAATTCAAATTCATGGAATTTTGCATGATTGAGTTAATTGCCTTCTTTCTTAAAAATCACATGCTTGGTTATGGATGTTGAATTGGTGGACTGAGAATGATAGAATTATGCCTTGTGAGATTTTGAGCCTATTGATGAATGGATTGAACAATTGTACCATTCTCTTCTTTCTTGTGTGAATTTCACTCATGGAATTGTTACTTTAGAACTTGCTTTGATTCTTTTTTAGACTACATTTTCATATGCATACATAAATATGATTGAGGCATTTTTCTTGAAATAGCTACTTTAATCAAATAGTCAGCCTTGCTTAGCAGCATATTGTCTCAATATGATATCAAACACTTTTATGACTTCTTGTAAATTCTCTGATTCCTGCTAACGTAAAGCATTAGAAATGGCCTATTTCCTCTTGCTTAACCCATTTGAGCTTATTTGACTATTCTTTGTTTCGAACTCATTTTGTGCCTTAAATGAAAAAAATCATGTTCTTCCTTGGCCTTAGGGAATAAGAGAACATTAGCTTTGTCATTTGATGAGTTCTTGAATAAGTGTGGGGGTGTGTGTGCAGAATGGTTAAAAAAATGTATATTTGATGTTTTTTTTATAATAAAAAATAAAAAAATCAAAAAAATCAAAAATCAAAAATCAAAAAATTCAAAAATAAAAAAAAATATAAAAAGAAAAAGAGGGTCAACAAGGCAATAAAGGAAAGGAAAAGAATATGTAAAGGGAATTTGTATCAGGTAGAGTTGGGATGAACTTTCATGCTTGTTAATTGAACTCAGCTTTCATACTCTTTTATTCTCTTTGGTATTTAACTTGTCAAATCTATATTACCTTCTCCTTTACCTTGACCCCATTACAACCTTGAATAAAGTCCTCATGATTTGTGTGTGCATGTGTTCTGAGTAGTGGAGAAGTAGAAGATAAGCAAGCTTATGGTAGTGCAATTTTCATGGGTTGAGTTGAGATAAATACCTACCTTTTAAACACTTGAGGGATTGAGAGTGAATCTTGTAAAGATCTATCATTCTTGACTCATACTTTTTAATTGAAGTTTCCTTGCTTGTTGATCTGAGATGTGAAGATATGTTACCTCATGAATGTTTTGATTACTTGAATGATTGGTTGCTCTTCATTTTTAAATATTATTAGAAATTAAGTCTTTTAGAGTGTTTAACTTTTAAGTCTATTTCGTTTTTAGTTTTGGTCTTCTGTATTTTGCCCAAGAGTGCAAAAAGCTAAGTGTGGGAGAATTTGATGATCACATATTTGATACATTAATAAGCCTTCATTTTTAGTCATTTACAATCTCCATGTACTTAATTGATTGAGTTTGATTATGTTTTGTAAGTTTGGACTCAAATTGGACTTAATTGAATTTTTTAGCATAATTTACATCTTACGTTGTTTCTGTATTTGGGTTATATCTTGGGATGTAGGTGTCATTTGAGGTGAATCTGATGGCATTTTAAAGATAAGAGAGAGCTCTATAACTTTTATGAAGACCTCAAAAGCCTAAACATAAGAGTAGATAACTCAAATTGGGGTTGAAGCAAGAACTAGAGTGTTGTTCCTGATAGCTTGATCTATGTGTACTGTTCATGCCATATTTCGAGCTAGAGGTTGTCAAATGGGCTGAAATTTTGATGTTAATAGCTGAGACCTATATCTACAACTTTCATGTTGAACACTTTTCCAGAATCTGAGGCCTAATGGGTGATATTGGGCTTGCAAGTCAGAACAGAGGAGCTATAACTAGGCCTGAATAGTGTACAGTAATTTGAACGTATCTGGAGTTATAGAAATGATATTGGACTCAAACCAAAGTCATTTGAAATTCAAGATCAAGCCCTACAACTTTGATGAAGATCACATTTGCTCATTCTGACGCATTCAATGACTTCAGAGCTAAATGATTTCGGAGACAAGAAATCTCCATAATTTTTCACTCACCAAAAGTCATTTGGCATTTTCTATTCATTTTCTACTCATCCACTCACTAATGACTCAACCCCCTTATCATTTTGTATCTCTAATCCTCTATAAAATGGGGCCTTGGCAGATCATTGAAGGTGTTAGGTACCAAAATGATGTTAGTTTGTTACTAGATTTTTTTGTAGTAATTTTTCTTTGTTCTAAATTAAAATCATGTTCTTCGTCTTCTTCTTCTCTCTTTCTTTCTTCTTATTTATGAGTAACTAAGTTTCATTTTACTTAGGTGAAGGGGTGAAGCTCTTGGTAATGAAATAAGGTTAGATTAATTTCTCTCTTGTACTTAAATAATATATTTTCAAGTGGTCATTATACGTATTGTATTTTGTTTCCAATTAATTTAGAAACCCTCCTTGTAAAGTAGAGTTCTTGATTTATTGTAGACAAGAGATTGGCACAATGAATGCTTTAACCCATTTACAAGTGGTGGTGTTAGAAACTCTCCTTATAAAATGAAGTTCTTGAGTTGTTGTAGACAAAATATTGGCACAATGAATGCTTTAACCCATTTATAAGTGGTGGTAATATTTTTCGGAAACATAATATAAATACGTATATTATTTTAAATGGACTTTTAATGTTGTATTTTCCAATTGGAACCTCCATGTTGCGAGGATTCTAATTGAGTTATAAAAGGAATTAATCTTACCTTTACTTTATTTACCAAGAGTGGATCTTTTTACCCAAGTAAATAATTTTTACCGTAGTAACAAAATATTTACTTCACCTTAAATAATCTTCAACAATTCCCTGTGGATCGACCTCGGACTCCTGAGAAATTTATTACTTGAGACAACCTGCACTTAGGTTCGTAATGCAACAATTAATCCTGCATCAAGTTTGTAGACTTGTTTGAAACTTTTAATTTGCATCATTAACCACATCTACTTCCACACATTTATGACCTAGAAACAAGTTCTCCCCACTTATTTCCATTAACTAAGCAGTTTAAGTCAAATCTGAGACTAAAAATAACTATATTTCACATATAGTGCTACAACAAAGTGACTAAATGTGCTTAGACGGTCACAAAAATTTATAGGCAAGACAAACTAGTATTAGGCTACCTCCGCAATCATTTACAAGTTTATCATGATTATCTAGGGTGTTACACAAGATAAAATTTTGTTTTTCCAATACTTTATGTCAAGTTCCTTCTTTAGGTAGTCTACAGTCTCAGAGATCTATTCTAGAGTCCCTACTATGTTTAAATCATCAACATAAAATGCAATTATAGCAAATCTAGAACTTATTTTCTTAATGAAGACACAAGGACAAACAAGATTATTTTTATATCTACTTTTCAATAAATATTCACTTAAACGATTATACCACATGTGTCTAGATTGCTTTAACCCATACAAGGATCTTTGAAGTTTAACAAAGTACATTTGTTGATGTTTTGAATTATAGGCTTCAAGCACCTTAAATCCTTTAGAGATTTTCATATGTATGTCATTTATCCAATGATCCACGTAAGTAACCTGTCACTACGTCCATTAGACATATATCAAGTTCTTCAGAGATTGTCAAAATAATAAAAAATCTAAAAGTAATTGCATCCATAACAGGAGAATAAGTTTCTTCTTAATCTATACTAGGTCTTTGTGAGAAACTTTGTGCTACAAGTTGTGCCTTGTATCTCACAATTTTATATAACTCATTTCTTTTCCATACAAAGACATATTTTCAACCAATGGGTTTGACATCTTCTGGTGATTATCCAAATACATTACGTTTGGCTAATGAATCTAATTCAACCTATATTGCTTCTTTCCATTTTGGCCAATTACGTCAATGTCGACATTCTTCTACACTTTGAGGTTCATACTCATTATCATTGATAATTTCATAAGCAGATGCATATACAAAAACATTAACAACAATAACTTCATCTTTTCTTCTTATATTTCTAGATTTTAATGAGATTTCATAATTTGTCGATACAGGAACCACTTCTGAGGTTACTTCCCTAAAAATATGAGGTTGTTGATTTATATTGCTTTTGACCTCTTCTTGAGTGTCAATTTGAAGTTTTTCCATTTCCTTCTTTTTTCGAGGAACAATAGCCATAAACTAATAGGTCTAGCACGCTTCTGCTGTACTTTAGCTTCATTGGTTACTATAACCATAGGATGCCCAGCAGGGACAACTAACCGTGCAGGAGTATTTTGCAGCTGGTACATGTGATTTAGAAACCTTTTAGGTGTTTACAAAAATATCTAGCAATTGATTTGCGACATTCTGCAAATAAATTGCTCTTTGAACTTCAAGTTCACATTGATTTGTTTGTGTATCAAAATTAGACAATGTTGGTGTGTTCTAACAAATTTCTTATGCTTTGGACCTTTTACCTTTTCCTTCCCCTAATGGCGAGAAAGTCAATTCATCAAATTGACAATTTAAGAATCTTGTTCTAAAAAGATCGCCAGTTAAAGGTTCAAGATATCTAATGATATATGGGGAGTCAAAACTAACATAAATACCAAGGTGATGTTAGGGGCCCATCTTAGTTAATTGAGGGGGTGTAATAGGAACATAAACAACATAACTAAAAATTCTAAGATGAAATATATTAGGTTGTTGATCAAACACAATTTGTAAAGGTGAAAACTTGTGATATGTTGATGGTCAGATGGAACTAAAGATGTAGTCTGAACTATAGCATGTCCTTAAGCAGATGCAGGAAGTTTTGATCTCATAAGCATATGTCTAGCAATAAATTGCAAACACTTAATAAAAGATTCAGCTAAACCATTTTGAGTATAAACATCTGTAATGGAATATTCAACACTAATTCCTATTGACATGCAATAATCTCAAAATGCTTTTGAAGTAAACTCACATGCATTACCTAAATGAACTGACTTGATAACATAGTTAGAAAAACTTAATCTTAACATTATAATTTGAGCAAGAAATTTAGCAAAAATAATATTACAAGTTGAAAGCAAACAAACATATGACTATCGAGTGGAAGCATCAATTAAAACCATGAAATACCAGAATGGTCCACAAGATGGATGAATTGGGCAATAAATGTCACCTTGTATTTTTTGTAGAAAATCAGGAGATTCCAAAAATAATTTAGATGGAGAAGGTCTAACAATTAATTTACCTTGAATACATGAAGTACAAAAATAATTATTAGGCAGAAGAATTTTCTGATCCTTTAAAGGTATTACTAAGTCGCTTCAAACTCAAGAGGGGGTGAATTGAGTTTGTAAAAGATTTTTGTAAACTTTTCCAAAAACACTTATTTATCAATTTTGGTTGAAGCTATTAATTGTTAGAGATAAGTAAATAGATGAGGATGAACACTTTTCACACCAAGAAACCAGCTAAGATGTAAAGTATTCTAGAAAGCATATAACAAAGAAAGCTCAAATGTAAAGGAGATAGAGTAAAGAGAAGCAAACTCAATATTTTTACTGGTTCAACTACTCCTTGTGACCTGCGTCTAGTTCTCAAGTGATTCACCCAAGATTTACTCACTAAACTTCAAGTTTCAACAGGTGCTTGCAACCTTTACATTCAAGAGCACTCACAACACCTTTGGGATACCTCACCCTTTGTGTTTGAGCCTCACTACAAGGGATACCTCACCCTCTTACAAAGGATCAGATGAATAAAAGAATGGAAACTCTCACAAGAGTGGATTATACAAATTGAAGTTTAGGAGGTAGAAAGATGATCACACTTTAAGCTTAAAAATAGAGTAATATGAATGAGGACTATAAAAGTTTGTAATAAATGCTCAAGAGGCTTTTTCAGATTGATATCTAACTCCACTTGAGTCCCCAAAAGTTTGTATTTAAAGCCCAAGTCATTAAAGAGTCATTGAGAGTAAGTTGGTAGCATTTAATGCGAACTACTAGCTATTATTACTGCTTTTAAAAACCCAGATAATCAATTATTAGAACCCCATAATAAATTATTTGTGAGATAGCACAAAAAAACATGTTTCTAAAATTCCAATAATTGATTATTGGCAAGTCATAATTGATTATTGCCTTTTGATAAAAGAGGCGCAGAATGATATTTTTAACTCAATAATTGATTATTGTCGTGCAATAATCGATTATTGCCTAAAAGATTAAAAATCATGACATTTTGGCTTTTGCTAATCAATTATGGTAATCCCATAATTGATTATTTGACTTAAAACCCAAAATAAGGCATTCTGTTGAGTCCAGATAATCGATTATGGCAAACTCATAATTGATTATTTGGCTTCAAATAGCTTTAAGAAACTTAGCCATTTTAAGCCAAATACCTCCAATTGTTCCAACATACTTTCAAGCACTTAAAAGCCATTTCACTTGATTTTAAAAATATTTTTAACAACTTGAAAATATATTGATTCATTGAGTGCTATCTTGGGATTTTGAAAACAAATTTAGAGCTAAGTGTGAAAACTTATTACCTTTACATGAGATCCAAGTCCTATAATTTGTCTTGAAGGTTCTTGGACTTGATCTTGCAAATATATTATTTTTATGATCATCAAAACCATTGCTAATTTTCAATTACAAAAAGGGTGTCCATGTATATTTTCAATAATTTATCACATCATAGTTGAACCTGGATGGCTAAAAAAAACTATGCCAAAGCATAAAAGTTTTAGGATCTGAGCATTTTCGGTGCATATAATTTAACTCAACCAACTTTATTTTTGTAAAATATAATCTATACGAGAAACTTGGAAGTTTCTCTAATATAAACTTATGGTTCAAAATTGTAGAGGTAATATATAGATATTTCACTTCTCCCTCATTTTTGGTTTTAACATGATACCCAATGCGACGTATATCTTTGAAACTTAGTAGATTTCTTTGAGAACTACTAGAATACAATGTATCATCAATATATAATTTTATCCCATTTGGGAATATAATATGAACTCTTTCAGAGCCTTTATTTATATTTGTAGAACTAGATATGGATTTAACATTAATTTCTACTAATATCAATTGTACGAAATATTTTTTATCATGAAGAATTGTGCAAGTTTTGACATTATCCATTAAACATATGTCATCCTCCATTATATCAAATTTATTTTGCATTATGTAGAAAAAAATATTTTTTTAAGAATTAAAAAGAGATAATAAACAAGAAATATGCAAGTCATTGTTATTTATGTTATAAATAAAACTTTAATGAAAAATTACAAATGATAACTTCAAAATAACATAAATATAAATATATTTTAATAGTAAACATTTTCAACCCCAGTCAAATGATCAATCTTGCCACTATGCTCTTTAAAAAATCAAAAACATCAAAATCAAAATTCATAGGAGGCTCATTACCATAAGTAGGATCAATAGGTTTAGAGAAATTCATTTCAATATTTTTTCCCTTTTCTTTTAGTGATGCTGATAAACACAACTTTCATACATTAGTTAACCCTTATCTTTAGTCTCTTGGATCTCTTATATGCTTAATTGATTAGTTTTGGTCACAATTTATAAGTTTAGTCTCAAATTGGGCTTTACTGATTTTTTCAGCATTATTAGGATTTTATACTATTTTTGTATCTAGGCCATATATTGAGTTCTAGATATCTAATAATTATGAATTTTACCTTATAGAAAAGATAAGAGAGAGCTCTACAACTTTCATTAAGAGCCCAAAAGCTGAATCGGATATCTAGTGGACCGAATTGGGCTTGGAAGTCAGAACTCAGGTTCTATTGTGTAACCTGAGCAGTGTGTACTAATTGGTCCATAATTTAGAATGGTGTGATATGGACCTTAAACAGGTGGCATTCGAAAGCTAAGACATAAATATTCAATTCTGATGAGACCACGAATTGAAACAACAACGTTTTGATGGCGTTTCACCCTTGTGAAGTCGGCTAACGGGATCAGAGACCTGTTAAGAGTGATTTAGACATAACTCTCTCACACCTTAAGCCCAATTGAAGTGATTTTGGTGGCCAAGAAAAGCTAAGAGGTAAAGGATTAACTTTAACCTAAGGGCAAATTAGGATTCTTAATTTTTAGTTAGTTATTTTTTTATAAATATGGAATTTAAGATAGATAGAAACCAAAGTCGTTTTTACTTGATTCTTCTGCCAAGAGTTTCTTTTTTTCTTTCGCAAATCATATGTGGTAGCCATGGAGAGCTAATTATCTGAAATCTATCCAATGATCTTGAGGAAATTCTGGTTTGGTTATGAGATTTTGTTCTTAATTTCAATTTTGAATTGAATTAATTACCTTCTTATCTTGATTTGGATTTCGAATTACATGATTAGAGATTTATACTTTTTGATATGATCCAATTGGATCCTTAATCCTATTTAAGAGTTATGATTAAATTATGATTGATTAATTATGGTTTATTCACATGAATTGAAGAAGGTTACAAATTTGTTAATCTAGGTTAATTGAATTCTTGTTGTTAAACTAACATAGGTTGCATGATTCTAGCGATTGTGGATTTATGAATTGTTTATTAGTTAAATTTTAGATGATTATCTAGTGTTGAATTCTATGTGTTTAATGTAGAGATTTTGGTCAATCATAGATTAACCAATTAATTCAATCAAGATGCATGTTTAGTGATCGATGACAAGCCAACTAGATTTTTTACATTTTCTTAGATTAGTTGCTTTGTGATCAATCAATTTTGAGACATTCGTTATTGCTTTATATTTGGCCTAATTGATGATAATTGTATCCAATATTATGTTTGTGGGTGAGTTTTAGATGATTGGGCCTCATTGAGTTTAGTTGTAAAACCTTCATTAATTTTCGGAATTTAACTCATTTTGACCTTTCTGTATTGTACAGGCCATATCTTCGACTACAAATGTCACATTTGGATGATCTTGGTGTCCCCTGAAAGATGAGACAAAGATACACAATTTTTTATCTAATGCAGTTTTTCTAATTCAGCTAGATTTAAGGCGAAATTGAGCCTCAAAGTTAGGATGTTGTCATTGTCATAAAGCTTGGACCTTCCCTCACTGATTTGGGCTTAACTCTCTCAATTTAAGCCCAAATAAGGCAAATTATATGTCTCTGAAAAGCTTATTCAAAGGGCTATAGTTTGGACCATGGGTAGATTAGGAATTACAGAAGAATTTTTAGTTACAAATAGGTTAAGGCAGAATACGAAAAGTACCTCTTTTTGAATCCTTATTTTTGAGTTTTACGATTTGAATTAAGAAACCTTTTCTCTCTTTTTGTTTTCTCTATTTTCATTTTCTCTCTTCTCTGAAGGTTCAATGGTGATGGTCATGGAAGGCTAAAGATCTAATCAATCCAAGGAATTCAATGATTGTGGTTAGAGTTTTGAGTTCTTTTGTTTATTTGTGATTTCTAATTGTGTTCTTCCCTCTTCTCCTTCTTCAATTGATTTATGATTATGTTTTCAAAATTAAAGATAGATTTGGATTGATTAATCCGAATTTAATGGAGAATAGATCATTGATTGGTAATCTATGTTAATTCAAAATTGTGTTTAATTCAATCTTAATCAAGAATTGCAATTGTGATTTTGTTTTAGCTGATCAAATTCTAGGTGATTATCTAGTTGAATTCGAATTAACAGAGGTAATTGTATAAATAATTCTAATCTCTTTGAACTATGATTAACTCTGCCACTTGAATTGAAGACCTTGGATTGGTGTTTCCAGTTTTGAATTTATTCCTAATTACTATTGAATTTGCACTCTGTTAGTTGATGAACAAAACCCCTACTTATTGATAACTTCTAATATACTTAAGAAATCCGAATTGATCCTTGGGAGATGACCTAGGTTATGCACTATGCTGTATTCCATTTAAATCCTAGTATATTTTGAGGCGAGTACGACATCACTCATCAAAATTTGGCGCCGTTGCCAGGGATTCTATTTTCAGTTTCTTAGGTTTGTTAGGAGTTCCTAATAGTTGTTAATTTCTCTGTACTCGTGATCAACTTTGCTGGAAGTTCTTAAGTGTATTTTGCTATTTTTTTCTGCTATAGATTCTGCATTCTGCTGCACTGTTACATTAGATTTACTGTTGCATTGGATTTGTGTGAATTCATTGCATAATTCACATTTTGCTGCCTTGCATAATTCACATTTGCTGCTTTGTCCTACCTGCTGATACCTTACACTTTGCTGCACTAGTCACTGTTCCATTGGCTTAGCTTCACTTGCTACAAATTTTGTGCCACTGTTACATTGGATTTTGCTGCATTGCATTCTGTTATTGTGCATTGCATGATTGCTTCATACTCGTATTGCATTACTTAGCATACCACACTGCTCATTCTGCTACAATTAACACAAAAAATTACTCATATACTTGCAATTCTGCTGCATAATTACTGTTCTATTGACTTTTGCTGCTGTTGACCATCCTTTTGTTGATCTTATTGCCAATTGCATTGCAATACCTCATTGTGAGTGTTATGCATTCATTTTGGGCGTGTTCCTAGCTTCCTACCATTGTTTCATACACTGCTAGCACTTCTTTCCTAGTTTCTGGTGCAGGGAAGAACAAAGTGCAATCTAGCTAACTCTGATTGAGCTGAAATTTAGTCTCCAAGGGTAAAACATCATTTGGAGCAAAGTGATCCCTTATCAAGTACTCAGATTTTAGCCAATTTTCATCATTTGGTAAGGTTTTTGGGCAGTTTTGTAATTTCTGGAAAAATGGCCTAATTTTAGATTGAGCTGAAACTTGTTCCCTTGAAGGAAAATGGCATTTTAAGTAAGGCTTAGTGTCATGTGTACTAAGGTCACTCATTTTTAAGCCAAATTCCATCATTTAGACCACTTTTTCAATTTTTGAAGATTTTTTATTACATTTTTAAGTTCCATTTTTGTGTAGTTTTTAGTTTGTGGTGTTCCCATAATTTTTAAAAATCATTTGATAGGTCAATTAGATTTATTTTAGTGCATTTTTACTGTTTGATAGTCAATTTTGCTTAATTTTGTGTTTTTAAGTTTTCCATGTTACATGACTATGTCTAACCTTGGTATACTGCATCCTTTTGATCCTGAGATAGATAGGACTTTTCATTCTTTGCATAGGTCTCATAGGATTGATTCTACACTTGATAAGCATATAGGAAGTAATTTACATCTTGCTGTTTCTAGTGATTCTACACATAGTCATCATAATAGTGATTCTGCATCTGAATTTTCTGATTCTGTGCATTCTATCATTGATCAATCTTTCCATTTTGATTCTACTGAGAACACTGATATTATGGATGAAAGAACCTTGAAAGAGCTTGCTGCACCTGATGTTAAATATCAGTCTTTATGCATTCAGTATCCTGATGTTGATGCTCCTTTTGAACTTAAATCTAGATTGATTCATTTGTTGCCTAAGTTCAGTGGTCATGCAGGTGAGGACCCTCATAAGCATCTTAAGGAGTTCCACAGTATGTGTTCGACCATGAAGCCTCAAGGCATTCCAGAAGATCATATTAAACTTCGAGCATTTCCTTTCTCTTTATAGGATGCTGCTAAGGACTGGCTGTACTATTTGCATCCAAGTTCTGTCACTTGCTAGAATGATCTTAAGAGGCTATTTTTGGAGAAATTCTTTCCTGCATCAAGAGCTGCCTTAATCAGAAAAGAAATATGTGGCATCAGGCAATTTGACAGAGAAACATTATATGAATACTGGGATAGGTTTAAGAAGATGTGTACAAGTTGTCCTCACCATCAGATCAGTGACCAGTTACTCATCCAGTATTTTTATGAAGGTCTACTTCCTATGGATAGAAGTATGGTTAATGCTGCTAGTGGAGGAGCATTGGTAGACAAGACTCCTATGGCTGCAAGGAATCTGATTGAGAATATGGCTACTAATTCCTAACAGTTTGGCGCTAGAAGTAACTCCGTGGTATTGACTAGAGGTGTCCACGAAATTAAGGCTTCCTATGCTGCAGATCATAGGAAATTGGAAAGCAAAATTAATGATCCCGCATCCTTGGTGAGACAATTAGCTGTAAATAAACACCAGCAGCCTGCTGCAGTAGTCCCTGTCAGAGTATGTGGCATCTGCACCTCTACTGATCATCCCACAGATTCCTGTCCTGCATTACAAGAGGGTGACATTGATGGTATCCCACAGGCCTATGCAGCAAATATCTATAACAACAGGCCTCAACAGCAGCAGCAGCCAAGTTATGATCTGTCCTCCAACAGATATAATTCAGGTTGGAGGAATCATCCAAATCTGAGGTGGGGGAATAACTCTACATCATCTGCCCCTACTCAATTTAGGCAGCAACAACAGCTGCAGATTCCTTTCCAATCCACTACAGGTTCCAGTAGACCATATCAGCCACCTTTCCTGCAGCAGCAGCAGAATATGCAGTAGCTTACTACAGTACCTCCTAAATCTGAGCCAACCTTGGAGGAATTGATGAAGCAAATAGCATTGAACAACTTGCAGTTCCAGCAAAGAACAGAAGCTACCATTCAAAATTTAGAGAACCAGATTAGATAGCTTGCTAGTTCAATGAACCAATTATAGACACAAGATTCTGACAAGTTGCCTGCACAAACTGTGGTGAATCCAAGAAATGTGAGTGCCATCACTCTCAGATCTGGTAAAACTGTTGATGCACCAGATTGTCAGTTGCAACATGGATTAGATAAGGAGAGTAAGGAGCAGCAAGGCATACCAGAAATCCTATGTAGCAGCAAAATAAAAAAAATAGATTTTGTCCCCACTCCTAGTGTAGTTACTGATAAGCAGGAGCAATCCGTCCCACTACCATTCCCTCAGAGGGTCGTGCAGCTTAAGAAGACTTTTGAGACTGACACAAATAGGGAGATCTTGGAGACTTTTAGGAAGGTTGAGGTGAACATTCCTCTCAATGAAGCAATCAAACAAATTCCAAGATATGTCAAGTTTCTTAAGGACTTGTGTACTCACAGAAAGAGGTTAAAGGGAAATGAGAAGATCAGTATGGGGAGAAATGTGTCTGCACTTATTCAGCCTACAATGCCCCCAAAAATGGAAGGATCCAGGGATTTTTACTATTCCATGCACCATAAGCAATAGCAAATCCGAAAATGCCATGTTAGATTTAGGTGCTTCAATTAATGTTATGCTTATGTCCGTGTTTAACTTTCTTGCTCTTGGACCCTTACAGAATACAGGAGTTATCATTCAGTTGGCAAATAGGAGTAATGCATACCCTGGTGGACTTATTGAAGATGTCCTTGTTAGAGTTAATGATTTGATCTTTCCAGTAGACTTCTATATTTTGGATATGAATGGAGAATCTGAATCCAGCAAGGCTCCCATCATTCTTGGCAGAACTTTCCTCAAAACTGCCAGAACCAAGATTGATGTCCATGCAGGCACTCTTTCCATGGAGTTTGGAGATAGTGTGGTCAGATTTAACATTTTGGATGCCATAAAGCACCCCATAGAGGAGCATTCTGTTTTTCATATAGATTTGCTAGCTGATATAGTTGATGATAACCTGTCTGAGTTCCTTGCTGTTGATTTCCCAGATTTTGATGATATTTACACTTGTTCTACTTGTATTGAGTTTGAAATGTTCAGTGTTTGTATTGAGATTGCATCCTATTTACATGATGATTTTGATGCAGATTTTGATGCAGATTTTACAGGTTTTGAACAGTTTGATGGTGGTGTAGCTGCGAATTCCATGGAGTCAGAATACAGCAGTTTGGATTGTGTAGGGTTACAGGTTGTAGACACAGTTCCTACCACCAGGATACTTCCATCTATAGTTCAGCCACCTACACTGGAGCTTAAGCAACTTCCACAGCACCTTAAGTATGCATACTTAGAGGATGATAAGAAGCTGCCAGTGATCATTTCTACTAACCTCCATGCTGAGCAGGAGGAGAGGTTGTTGTAAATCCTAAAGAAGCATAAGAGAGCTATCGGATGGACTTTGGCTGATATTCCTGGCATTAGTCCTTCCATGTGCATGCACAGGATACTTCTTGAGGATGGTGCTAAGCCAGTAAGACAACCACAGAGGTGACTCAACCCTTTGATCCTGGATGTGGTAAAGAAGGAGGTGACTAAGCTTTTGCAAGCTGGCATCATCTATCCTATATCAGATAGTGCTTGGGTGAGTCCAGTTCAAGTGGTTCCAAAGAATTTAGGAATCACAGTAGTGAAAAATGATCGCGATGAGCTGATTCCTACTAGAGTGCAGAGTAGCTGGGGAGTTTGTATTGATTACAGGTGGCTCAACTAAGTGACCAGAAAGGATTATTTTCCTTTGCCCTTTATTGATCAGATGCTTGAGCGCTTGGTTGGAAAATCTTACTACTGTTTTCTTGATGGCTTTTCAGGTTATTTCCAGATCTACATAGCAGGATGCCTTTTGGCCTATGCAATGCCCCTGAAACTTTCCAGCGATGCATGGTAAGTATCTTTTCAGACTTTTTAGAGGATAGCATTGAAGTGTTTATGGGTGATTTTACTGTTTATGGTTCCTCCTTTGATGCCTGTTTGGACAGTCTGGATAGAGTTTTGCATCGATGCATTGAGACTAACCTTGTTCTTAATTATGAGAAATGTCATTTTATGGTAGAGTAGGGCATAGTCTTAGGCCATGTGATCTCTCGGAAGGGTATAGAGGTCGATCCTGCTAAAATTGATGTTATTTCCCAATTGCCTTACCCTTCTTGCGTGCGAGAGGTTCATTCTTTTCTTGGCCATGCAGGTTTCTATAGGAGGTTCATTAAAGATTTCAGCCAAAAGGCCCTTCCACTATCCCACTTGTTGCAAAAAGATGTTGTCTTTGATTTTGATGACAGGTGTAGAGAGGCTTATGATTGCCTCAAAATAGCTTTGACCACCACTCCCATCATTCAGCCACCAGAGTGGACACTCCCTTTTGAACTCATGTGTGATGCATCTAACTATACAGTGGGAGCTGTCCTTACCCAGAGAGTTGGAAGGCTGCCTCATGTCATCTCCTACGCTTCCAGGACTTTAGATGCTGCCCAGGCTAACTATACCACCATTGAGAAAGATTTGCTTGCTATTGTATTTGCACTTGATAAGTTTAGATCATATTTGCTTGGCTCTAAAGTGGTTATTTTTACTGATCATGCAGCCTTAAAGTTCCTGTTGAAGAAGACAGATTCAAAGCCTCAATTGATTAGGTGGATGTTGCTTCTCCAGGAGTTTGATGTGGAGATTAGAGATAGGAGTGGAGCAGAGAATTTGGTGGCAGATCATTTGAGCAGGATCGAAAGAGTTGTTAACCCTTCTCCTATCAGAGATGATTTTCTAGATGAGCAGCTTATGCAGCTGCATGACACCTCACTTTCCCCTTGGTTTACTGATTTAGTTAATTACTTGGTTGCATCTATTTTTCCCCCTCATGCATCTAGATCACAAAGAGCTAAGCTTAAGAGTGATGTGATGCTAAATATTATGTTTGGGATGATCTATATTTGTAGAAATTTTGTAGTGACCAGGTGATTCGCAGATGCATACCTGACCATGAGATCCAGTCAGTTCTTCATTTTTGTCATGCCTCTCCAGTCGGAGGACACTTTGGACCACAGCGGACAGCTAGGAAGGTGCTGGATTCTGGATTCTACTGGCCTACCATCTTTAGAGATGCGCATCAGGTTTTCACTACTTGTGAGCAGTGCCAGAGAGCAGGAGTGGCCATTACTCGCAGGCAGGAGATGCCCCAGCAGCCCATTCTTTTCTGCGAGGTCTTTGATGTTTGGGGTATCAATTTTATGGGCCCTTTCCCTCTTTCTTTTGGTTTTGCTTATATTGTGCTTACGGTTGATTATGTTTCTAAATGGGTGGAAGCCAAGGCCACCAGAACTAATGATGCTCGAGTTGTTGTGGATTTTGTCAGGTCTAACATATTTTGCAGGTTTGGAGTGCCTCGCGCTATCATTAGTGACCAAGGGACTCATTTTTGTAACCAGACTATGGAGCCCTTATTTCAGAAGTATGGGGTCGTGCATAGAGTGCCTACAGCATATCATCCCCAAACTAAAGGGCAGGCCGAGGTTTCTAACCGAGAGATAAAGCAGATTTTGGAGAAGATGGTTCAGCTGAATAGGAAGGATTAGAGCCGCCGGTTAGAGGATGCTCTTTGGGTTCATCGTACTGCTTACAAGATGCCTATAGGGATGTCTTCCTTTAGGGTTGTCTTTGGTAAAAGTTGCCACCTTCCAGTGGAGATAGCGCATCGTGCATACTGGGCAGTGAAGAGTTGCAATTTAGCTTTTGACCAAGCGAGTTCAGAGAGGAAGCTTCAATTGCAACAACTTGAGGAACTTCGTTTGGAGGCTTATGAGAATTCCAAGATCTATAAGGAAAAGACTAAGCATTTCCATGATAATATGATTTCCCGAAATGAGTTCTCCATTGGCCAAAAAATGCTTTGTTCAACTCTCGCCTTAAACTCATGCCCGGTAAGCTCCGTTCTAGGTGGGATGGTCCTTTTGTTGTCACTAACATCTTTTCATATGGTGCAGTGGAGATTTCAAATGAAGCTACCAACAAGAGTTTCAAGGTTAATGGGCACCGCCTTAAGCCCTTTCTTGAGAGCCCCGTGCACTCCGCACTTGTGGAGGAGCTCTCCTTGGACAAGCCCACCTTTCCCCAAGTGTAAATCTTTCCACCTTGATGAGGGTGTTCTCTTCCCTTGCTCTTTTATTTCACTTGTCTACTTGTCTTTTGATTTGTGTTGCCATTGAGGACAATATGTGATTGAAGTGTGGGAGAGGGAATTTTGTTTGTTTTTGTTTTCTTGTTTCTATTTTTTTGTTTTTCAATTTTTCTGTTTTGCTATTTTACATTCTGTTTTTGTTTTCATTTTGTTTTTTGTTTCTATTTGTTCTACTATTTCTATTTTTCTTTGTTTTCTATTTATAACTTTGTCATACAAATTCTGCTATTTTTGTTTTGCTATTTTACATTCTGTTTTTGTTTTCATTTTCATTTTTTGTTTCTATTTTTTATTTTTGTATTTTGTGTTATTTTTTGTTTTTGTTTTCTTCTTTTAATTCTATTTTCTGTTAAAAAAAAGGGGCACACAAGTGTGTTTTGAGTTGCTTTCCAATGATGTTTTGAGGCTTGTAAAGTTGAAAAGTTTGAGACAATTGGAATTCAAGGTTCATAACATGATTGAATTTGATATGCTTGGTGGTGAATGTTTGAATTGGTGGATCAAGTTTGATAGATGCATACCTTGTGAGATTTTGAGCCTATTGGTGGATTTAACATTTGTACCATTTTCTTCTTTCTTGTATGATTTTCACTCATGTCATTTGATCACTCTAGAACTTGCTTAGATTCTTTTTGAGGCTACATTTTTTCACTTGCATGCATGAACATGATTGAGGCATTCTTTCTTGATTAACTACTTTGGGCAAATAGCTAACTTTGCATCATTTCCCCTTGTTTAACCCCCTTGAGCCTACTTGCCTATTCTTTGTTTTAGCTCATTTTGTACCTTGTGTGAAAAACCATGTTTTTACCTTTACCTTACGGAATAGGAGAGCATTGGTTCATTTTCATTGGAGGAGCTCTTTTGATGTTCAAGTGTGGGGGAAGTGTGTACTTTGATGAGCAATTTGCAAGATGTCTGGTTGTGAAATTAAAAAAAATTGAAAAAAAATGGAAAAGAAAAAGAATAAATTCAAGAAAAGTTGAGAAAGAAAAATAAGAGAAGGAAATTTGTAAAGGAGAATGTGCATTATTTGGAGTTGGGGGATAAAATTTCATGTTTGTTACTTGTCATTTGAGTTCCTTCACAATACTCTTTCATTCTCTTTGGTAACCTTGTCATATCCATATTGTTTCCTTCCCTTACCTTGACCCCATTACAACCTTGAATAAAGTCCTCTTGATTTTTGTGTGCATGTGTTTTGAGTAGTAGAGAAGTAGAAGATAAGCAAGCTTATGGTAGTGTAATTGTTCATGAGTTGAATTGAGTGAAATACTTACCTTGTAAACACTTGAGGGATTGAGAGTGTATCTTGTGAGGATCTTTCATTCTTGATTCATGCTTTTCAAGTTGAAGCTATCTTGCTTGTTGGTTTGAGATGTGAAGAAATTTTAATTCATGGGTGTTTTGTTCTCTTGAATCTTCTATTGCTCCTCTTGCTTATAAGCTTTTGCATTCTTGAATGTCATTGGAATTTGAGTCTTTTAGAGTTTTTAGTTTTTGAGTTTTTACTTTTCTTGCATTCTTGCATTTTGGTCTCTTGTATTTTGCCCGGGAGTGCAAAAGTTCAAGTGTGGGGGAATTTGATCAATCAATTTTGAGGCATTCGTTATTGCTTTATATTTGGCCTAATTGATGATAATTGTATCCAATATTATGTTTGTGGGTGAGTTTTAGATGATTGGGCCTCATTGAGCTTAGTTGTGAAAGCTTCATTAATTTTCAGAATTTAACTCATTTTGACCTTTCTGTATTGTACAAGCCATATCTTCGACTACAAATGTCACATTTGGATGATCTTGGTGTCTCCTGAAAGCTGAGACAAAGATACACAATTTTTTATCTAATGCAGTTTTTCTAATTCAGCTAGATTCAAGGCAAAATTGAGCCTCAAAATTAGGATGTTGTTGCTGTCATAAAGCTTGGACCTTCCCTCACTGATTTGGGCTTAACTCTCTCAATTTAAGCCCAAATAAGGCAAATTATATGTCTCTGAAAAGCTTATTCAAAGGGCTATAGTTTGGACCATGGGTAGATTAGGAATTACAGAAGAATTTTTAGTTACAAATAGGTTAAGGTAGAATACAAAAAGTACCTCTTTTTGAATCCTTATTTTTGAGTTTTACGATTTGAATTAAGAAACCTTTTCTTTCTTTTCATTTTCTCTATTTTCATTTTCTCTCTTCTCTGAAGGTTCTGTATCTTTTCAATGGTGATGGCCATGGAAGGCTAAAGATCCAATCAATCCAAAGAATTCAATGATTGTGATTAGAGTTTTGAGTTCTTTGTTTATTTGTAATTTTTTATTGTGTTCTTCCTTCTTCTCCTTCTTCAATTAATTTATGATTATGTTTTCAAAATTGAAGATGGATTTGGATTGATTAATCTGAATTTAATAAAGAATAGATCATCGATTGGTAATCTATGTTAATTCGAAATTGTGTTTAATTCAATCTTAATCAAGAATTGCGATTGTGATTCTATTTTAGTTTATCAAATTCTAGGTTATTATCTAGTTGAATTCGAATTAACAGAGGTAATTGCATAAAGAATTCTACTCTCTTTGAACTATGATTAACTCTGCCACTTGAATTGAAGACCTTGGATTGGTGTTTCCAGTTTTGAATTTATTCTTAATTACTGTTGAATTTGCACTCTGTTACTTGATGAACAAAACCCCCTACTTATTAATAACTTCTAATATACTTGAGAAATCCGAATTGATCCTTGGGAGATGACCTAAGTTATGCACTATGCTGTATTCCATTTAAATCCTAGTATATTTTGAGGTGAGTACGACATCGCTCATCACTTTACAATTTGATTTTATTTCTTATATTTAATTATTAGATTTACATTCTGCATACACAATCCCCCACGT
The DNA here is from genome assembly GCA_029884595.1 of Ormosia semicastrata. Classification (NCBI taxonomy): domain Eukaryota; kingdom Viridiplantae; phylum Streptophyta; class Magnoliopsida; order Fabales; family Fabaceae; genus Ormosia; species Ormosia semicastrata. The sequence goes on from JAQQTO010000063.1 coordinate 34,627,193, forward strand.
GTGATCTTGATTTAGTATGATTGGTATCTTGATCCTCAAGAGATGACTCGGTTCACTTCCTTGTACTACAAGTTATCGGTAGAACTGGAATTTTATTATTTGATTGAGCTCGACACTCAAATCAAATTTGGCATTATTTTCGAGGATCATTAGGTGCTAATTAATCATTCTAAGACTTTAACTTACCCCCTAACCCTTTTTATTCTTTGTTTTTGTGGTTTTTAGGTGAAGACAGGTGATTTCGGGTCAATTTTCAGAATTCTGTATGGAATTTTGTGCTCATAATGACCTATAACTTAGTCAATTGAAGGAAAATAGAATTTTAAGCAAGGCTTGTTATTAATAACAAGGTCACTCGGATTTTGACCAAATTCCATCGTTTATACCAATTTTTCAATATTTTAAGATTTTTTATTATATTTTTTAGTTTCATTTTTGTGTAGTTTTCATACTGTGGTGGTCCCATAATTTTTAAAAATCTTTAGATATATTTTTTGTTGAGTTTTTGTGTGATTTTTGCCATTGCTTTATGTTTTGAGTTGGTTTTGAGTCCGTATAGTGCTATCTGATACATGACTAAGTCTTCTGATAGTCATATACTTGACATTGATCTTGAAATTGAAAGAACCTTGCATGTATTGAATAGGACTCGTAGGATTAGTGAAAGCATAACATCTGAGGTTGAGACTAACATTGATTTTGAAACTGAAGGTGAGCATATAGATCACACTACACCTATGGCTGATAACACTACACCTATAGTTGATAACATGCAAAATAGAACCTTAAAGGAACTAGTTGCACCTGATGTGAACTATCAACCATTGTGCATTCAATATCCTGATTTGGATGCCAATTTTGAACTTAAATCTAGTTTAATTCACTTACAATCTAAGTTTCATGGCCTTATAGGAGAGGACCCTCACAAGCACTTAAAGGAGTTTTATGTGGTCTATTCCACCATGAAACCACAAGGAATTGCAAAGGAACACATCAAGCTAAGAGCCTTTCCCTTTTCATTAGATGATGTAACCAAGAACTGGTTATACTACTTGCAACCAAGAGCTATCACTAGATGGAATGACATGAAGAGACTTTTTCTGGAGAAGTTTTTCCCTACCTCAAGAGCTGCTACAATCAGAAAGGATATATATGGGATCAGACAGATGAGTGGTGAGATCTTGTATGAATACTGGGAAAGATTTAAGAAATTGTGCTTAAGCTGTCCCCACCACCAGATCAGTGATTAGCTATTAATTTAGTGCTTTTATGAAGGCTTGTTGCCTATGGATAGGAGCATGATTGATGCTGCCAGCAAAGGTGCATTAGTTAGTAAAACTCCAATTGTTGCCAAAGACTTGATTGCAAACATGGTTGCCAATTACCAACAATTTGGTACTAGAATGATAACTCAAACCAGAGGAGTTAATGAAGTCCAGGTTTCTAATGTTGATCAACAGAGAATGGAGCATAGACTTGATGAGCTAACTTCCTTGGTGAGACAGTTGGCACTGGGACAATAATTACCTATGTAGGGGCTTGCAAAAGTGTATGGCATTTGTTCTTGTCCTTCATATCCCATAGATGCATGCTGTAACACCCTCCATAGGGCATCACATTTTCGACTACAAGCTCATAATCTGAAAATAATTTCATAAAAGGTTTGGGTTATAAAACATGGATTTTAAAATTTCTTTTCGCGGAAACATAAACTTACTAAAATTTATAGGTAATACTGAAAAATAGATTTAAACTGATTAATATACATTATCGACACCACATTATATTTACCAATTATTTAGGAAACATAAAACTTACAAACTCAATTCTAAATAGTAGCAAACCCCATTATGGGTCTTACTCAATAGCACGATAAAATACTAACGAGAAAAACTCAACATACTTATTCTGTCTTGTATCCCTCTTAATGCGTCATATATCTGTTCATCCTCAAAACTCCACTCCAACCAATCTGGGTTAGTCACTCCTCGATGTTATCACCAACCTCAAAATATTTGCCTCCAGTCATGTCTAAGAAACTTGTTCCATCTACTATATATAATTTTAACAACACAAGCACAACAAAACAATATAACAAAGAGGTGAGATCCCCTTTCATTAATACCAAAGTAGTAACAAGGAATGATATGAATGATAAAGTCATTCCATACACACAGATATCACAGTTTCATTCATGTTATCAATTCATCACAATTTCCTATCAATTTATCATACTTCGTTATTAATTCATCATACTTCATTATCATTTTATCACAATTCCAATAAACATATATCTCAGTTAAATCACCAGTACCAATTTTATCATAACAGATATCCTCAGTATATAAAATGATGATGTCACATTATATGAACATTTCTCATGCCACAACAATATGTGTTCTGACTCATATGTATGCATACTAAACCAATTTTCCCACTTCATGAAGGTTTTCATAATTTCGAGAAGAATGCTCTGATTAATTGTCCAGCCTTAGCCTACAGACAATCTCCAGTATTTCTGGTTAATTGTCCAGCCTTAGCCCACGGACAATCTCCAGTCTTCGAAAAGAATCATGTTCTTGTCGGGTATCGTCAGTGCATTGCAATGGATTGCGTCACCACGTGGCACAAGGAACTTTCCTCTACCCACTGGATCCACTGCCGCGCCTTGACGCCCCCAAGATCCATCATAGATCTTACTTTTCAATTCTCATTCCCTCTTCAACCACAAGGGCCATAATAGCTATCAGCTATATTCCGTTCAATGCACAAATATCTCAATGCAAGTTCTGTTTAATGCACAAATAACTCAATGCATATCTCAATTTCATTATATGCCTCAATGCATATCTTTCAATTTCATCATTAAAAAGGTTCCCTTTCAGTACATCCGTTCTTTACCGTATCTTTTCTGTATTTTCAATCGCGTATCATTTTTAACGCATTTTCATAATCGCGTAACACTTTTGTTACATTTTCAAATCTCATAACCATTTTCCATCGTTTTTCAACTTCGTAAAATACTTCTCAATATTCCAAACATTGTTTTGGATTTTCAAAACTCAATACCATTTCTAACTTCATTTTCCACATATTCTTCACTTAAAAATCTTCTACGTAATATTTTTCATCATTTCCACTCAAAATCAATATTCTTTCAAAATCAATTATTCCAACTTAAAATTTCCTAATGCACCTCAAACCCAACGGGTAAGCTATACGTTAGTGAATTTCAAGTCACCGACGTATTCTCCATAATTCTAAATCAATTCTAAAATCAGTTCTCTCCAAAATAAGTGGAGGATCAAACACTTCCAACCTCTCTTTTTCTTTCATCAACGAAATCTTCATCTCTTAAATGACAAAATAATTCTCTTTCTTTTCTTAAATTCTTTTATAAATTTCTTGTACTAAATCAATTAACTTTTCATTTCTAAATTAAAGTTTTACATAAAGTAAAACCATTTCAAACTCACAAAACCGTAACTACATGGTCATTGAAATCATCATATCTTTTCTTTTCCTTTTTCCTTCTAATCATCCAATTTTACCATTCATGAAACTCTTAATTTACCAATCCTTGGCATATTAGCCGAAAATCATAAATACCTTCATCACAAAAATCTTTGTTCATTTCCTTGTCTACTTTCTTTGCAAATCCTCAAAATCATCAACTTATTACCCTTTTATCTAAAACTCATAATTAGTAAAATACTTAGAATCTTTTGCTCCCAAAAATTAATTTGAGGCCGTGTGCCTCTATGGTTCTTTGGAACTATCATATTTTCCTTTGTCATGTAATTCACATCTTAAAACATACACAATTCATCATGCATCATAAACACATACTAAAGCATGTTATCAAAGCAATAAACATCTCAATCACCAAACAACTATAAATATGAAAAGCTCTTAAACATACAAGTGAAATAATCCTTATGAATTTTTCACCACACACACATTCATTCCTCATCACCAACACATGGTTGATGAGGGTAATCTCCCTCTTACCTGGTTGATGCTTCCTAACTCTTTGTAAAACTCTCTTTGTATCAATCTTTCACCACCAAATAGATCTTAGAATCACAACAAACACATACAAATTAGTATCTAAAACTTGATTAAGATGGCCATAGATCAAACATGGTCTTAGGATTCTAAAAATCAATAAAAAAAATCAAGTTTCAAGATTTTTACCTTGAAACCCTAAAACTTAAATCCAAGATTCAAGCATGAATTTGATGGATTTAGACCAAAGTCTCAATATCAAAAAGTCTTAGAATGATGTAAGGAATTAAGAAATATGGTTAGATAAAATAAAACAAACTTAGAGGGTGGTTATGCGTGAAATCCGCAAGTGTACGATTTCGTCGTCAAGTAATAAAAAGATCGAATCCACAGGGACTGTGTCTATGAATACCAATTAATTAATTAATTCAATTAAATTAAACAAAAGGGAATATGATTGTTTATTAAGAAGAATATAGTAACAAGCAATTAAATAAAAATCAAAGTGCAGAATTTAGAACAAAAATAGCAAGTTATCAAGAAAGGGTTTTTCAAATTCAAGAAAGCTTCCAAGATTGGGGTACCACAATGATACAAGACAAATCCTAATTGACAACCCTTTTATTAAATCTGAAATTCAATTGAAGGTGAATTACCCTAAATTAGTTAATGTTCTTTCTCAAGATATAAGATTTGTGCCCAATTAAACCAATTCTTACTCTCGTGGTAATTGAATTTAAATTGAACCCATTACGTTTTGTGGTAATTCATTGAATCCTCAAAAGACTAAAACTACTCTCGTGATTTAGACCTTAAGTTCAATTCTTATAGTTCCAACACTTAGGTTCACCTCTCAGTACGTCCCTAAATGCCTATGAGATGCAAATAAGTGGCCAGCAAATTCACATGAATAAGAGCAATAAGAATTGAATCAAAGAACATTCAAGATCAATAAAAGGGGAAACAACGTCAATTAATCATTATCAATGTATCAAAGGGCATTGCCCAATTCTAGAAAAAAAAGAATCTACTCAGACATAGAGAAGAAGGAACAAGAAAACATGTTCATAAACATCCAAACCCGTAATTCAAGAGAGAAAAGGGAAGAAAAATCAAGAACCCAAAGCCTCCAATGTGCCTCTCCAAAACCAAATTAGAACCCCCTAATTCTATTCAGAACATCTATTTATAACTTAGGGTTTTAATTGGCTAAAAAGCCCCCAAAAGAAATAAAAATAAAAACTTAAAAATTGATGCGTACTGCGATCCACGGCCGTGGATCTTGCTGTCAGAATTCTATGGCCATGGATCATTCCACGGCCAGGCCGTGGAACTCCCTGGAATCTCTCTTTTCTTCCTTCAAGTTGCTGCTCGATCCATGGCCGTGGTTTAATCCACGTGCAGGCCATGGATCCCTCTGGAGTGGTCTTTTTGCACTTTTTTGCTATCCATAAAGCTCCAACTTCAATCATGCAAGCTTTCCATTCATTCCAAAGCCAATTCAGTATTAATCCTGCACAACAACACCAAAAACACCGCAGTTATCCGAACTAAGGGAAAAACAAACTAAAAGGAAAACTAAAATGCCTAAGAATGCATGCAAAACAAGAACAAAACATGATGTTGTTTCACACACATCAAATCCCCCCAAGCTTAAGATTTTGCTTGTCCCCAAGCAATAACTAATGTCAAACCAAGAAGTGGGATCAAAAGACAATAATGAATAAGGAACCCGAGAAAATAATATCTAAGCAATAGGCTAAGGCAAACAAAGAATCTGAGAGGTAATCAAAATCAAGTCCAATGAGAGGCTAAATTCTCAGAAATCATGCCTCCTCACTGATTGAATTAAGTTCACTCCACTAACCACACTCAAAGTGTTTAAAGGTGAAAACATTACGCTCAAAAATCCTTTAAAGAAAATGCACTTCCATATGCTTGATAAGAAACCAAATTTTCACTGGTAATCAGCATGCATGCAAGAATCAAAAGGTCTTTCAAGGGTTGTAATGGGGCCATGGGAATGATGTTAGGTAAGGTAGAGAAAGGAAGGTTTGCACAAAGGGCTCATCAAGATTTTCAATAAGCACAAGAAATCCAATAGAATATAAATGGAGCAAATATATATATATATATATATATATATATATATATTCAAACAAGATCATAACTCCACATTTCCAAGTATTTTCTTCCTTTCTTTTCCTTCTTCTCTTTTTTTTTTCAAGCTTCTATCTTATGATTTTCTTTTATTTGCTCTTTTTTTCATTTGAGAAAGAGAAGGGTCATTCACATATAATTCCCAACACACTTTTCACAATTTTCAAGCCCAATTCGCTCCATTTAATATTCTAAATGATTACCAACAATGTTTCAGCTAGGTATCAAGAAAAATAATTATGCAATAGGCTCAAAATAGGCAACTAGAGGATGAAAGTGTAATAATTTCAAAAGGCCAAAAAAATACCTAAAATACCTTAATCACATTCAAGCATGCAACCAAAAATTTTGCCTCAAAATGGTTTCAAATCAAGTTCTAGAGCACAACATCAATGAGGAATATCACTCAACATAAAGAATGGGAGCAAAAATCATACAGTGCATAAGTCTCATACAGGCTCAAAACTCACATTTAGAGGTTTAAAAATTAATGAAAAGCACAAATTCAGAGAGCATATGCTAATTATCAACTATCAAAAGATCACCTCTACTATCAATTAAAACAATGCCTATTGCCTACCACAAGAATCAACAAATTGGGTTCCAAATCAATACCATCTCAAAATCCTTAAAAGAGAGGGGCACAAGTTCAACCAAAAACCCAAGAGATATGATGGTGTGAAAATGCAACATGAAGATGCAATGCAAAATGAGACATGAAAATGCATGAGACTCTAAATGACAATATCAATTATCTAAAATAAAAATGAAAATATGAAAATATTCCCCCCAAGCTTAGAACCTACATTGTCCCCAATGTAAAAATCTAAAACAAGAAAAGTGATAAAAGAAAAGAAAACAACTCACTGCGGTGGTGGAAAATGCTTTTTTCACAAAAAATGCCAACTATGAATGGCCCGGATCATGCTCTCCATACTCTGAACTGTCCCCTCCAAGGCCTGCAAGCGGCCATCAGTAGCCTGACCCTGCCAACGAAGCTCCTCTAGTATGTGGCGCTGCTGCGCCTGCTTAGCATAAAGTTCCTCCAAAGAAGCATAAATCCGTGTGAGACCATCCTCCGAAGGACCTGCAAAAGAAGAAGAAGAAGGACGAGAGGTGCCTGCCCTTGGTGGAGGGCGAAGGGGGCGCTGAACATCAATGGGTTCATCTGTTGCACTCCCAGGTGTGCGCCAATTTTCACGGTTGCGCACAGTGATAGCAGGTGGGTTAGGAAGGGGTAAGGGTTGAGCACTATTAGGCAAACGGAGGCAGAAAATTCCATCCTCTTTGACAATCATCTTAATTGCTAAACAAGACTCGAGATCAATCCTAGAGTTTCCTCGAACTGCCTCCAGACTATCCAAATCATATTCAAAGAAATTGGCTATCGCCGTGATAAGCCCACCAATAACAATGGTCCCAGATTGGGCTCTAGCTACCTTAAGCAGATGCCTAGCAAGAAAAGATCCAGTGTACATTTTGACATCATTAAGAATGGCCCACATAAAAGTAAGTTCATCAGCACGAACATTGCCATCACTATCCCCACACCCAAATAGAGTATGAGCCATGATTCGGTGGAGATAGCGAAGGCAAGGATTCGGCAGAAAAGATGCCTTACAATTAGAGGAATCATATGTACCTGACCCACGAGAGATATGAGCCCAAAATGAAATTACGAAAAAACCACATGGGTGCTTCCTTTCCCCCTCAGCAGGCAATCCAAAAATCTCATTAAACTCCTCTAAATTTAAGCAATGCTCATTATTGAACAGCCGGAAAGTGATCCGGCCTTCAGAGCAACCTTCCTCTTAAAGGATATGAGCCTCAATAGAGCTAAGAAATTCCAATGTACGCTCAGTGTAAGTGGGATACTTTAAATTCAAAAAATAAGTCCATCCTGCCCTATCAAGCATCCAATCAAAGTCATCTCGCAAGCCTAAGGTATCAAGAATAACATCATCCATATACCTAGTGCTAACTATTCTTCGATTCACTCGCACATTGTAACGATCTCTCTACTCATTATTCCTAAAATTAAAACCATGGGGATTAGGGGGATTACCTCTTGGAGCAGCATTACCTCTTCCCCGTGTCCTTGAACTTGAACCAGCTTCGCCTCTCTGACACTTGTTCGTCATTCTGCCTAACCACACCTAAACAACAAACACAACAAAAACCCCTCTGTGCAGCACTATTCACGTATGGAGGCAAATTTGTCAAATTTGGGGTTTTCCAAATTGGAAGGAGGGAATGGTTAGGTAGAGGTGATGAAGGTGAGAAATGGTAGGAAAATGAAAGAAAATGGGTGATTTGTGGAGTAAAAGAGTGGTTTTGAAGGTTTGGGTATGGTGGGTTATGGTGGAGAAGGAAGGGGGAGAAGAAGGGAGAAAGGAGGTGAAGGGTTGGCTTTGAGAGAGAGAAAGCGAGATGGTTAAGGTGGAATTGTGAGGGAAATAAGGATTAATGGGGGTTTAGGAGGATGGGTATAGGGGTTGAGGGAGAGAAGAAGGAGAAGAAGTAAAGAAGAAGTGGGGAAATGAAGAAAGGAAGGGGGGCCATGTTTTTTGAAAGCTGGCAGTAGCGATCCACGGCTATGGATTGATCCACGACCAGGCCGTGGACGCTGTTGACTTCTGGCCTCTTTTTTTTTTTTTTTTTGAATAGAGAGTTACACGGCCGTGGTTTCATCAACAACTAGGCCGTGGAATTCTCTGACTTTTCTCTTTTTTTTTTTAAAAAAAAAGAACTGAGATCCATGACCATGTATTGATCCATGGCCTGGCCATGGAGCTTACTGACTTATACCTTCTCCTCTGGTTTGCATTCCATGGCCATGGAATTTTCCAGGGGCAGGGTGTGGAACCTTCTGAATTCTCTCTTCTTCCAAATTTATCTTCAAAGAGGGTCAAACCTAGACAAAATCCATAAAACAAACATTAAACCAACAATCTAACACACAAAATTAAAAGAAAAAGATGAAATAAAATAGAAAAATAAGAAAACTTGGGTTACCTCCCAAGAAGCGCTTGTTTAAAGTCATAAGCTTGACTCCTATGCTTTCATCCCTCTGCAGTTGGGTCTCGGAGGGCAATGTTCATCCTCTTCTCAAGTTGCTCCTCCGCTAGATAGTGCTTCAACCACTGACCATCAACCTTGAAAATCCCTCGCTCTTCATTCCAAACCTCCACAGCACCATAGGGAAACACTTTCTTCACCAAAAATGGCCCTGACCATCTTGACTTAAGTTTTCTGGGAAAGAGTTTCAATCTAGAATTGAAAAGAAGCACCAGTTCTCCTTCACGAAACTCTCTATGAAGAATATGCTTGTCATGCCACCTCTTGGTTCTTTCCTTGTATGACTTGGCAGTCTCATAAGCATCCAATCTCAGCTCATCAAGCTCATGAAGTTGAAGCTTTCTCTTTTCTCCTGCCGCTTTTAAGTCAAAATTCAGAAGCTTAATAGCCCAAAAGGTTTTATGTTCAAGCTCAATGGGTAGATGGCAGGGCTTCCCATAAATCAGTCGAAAGGGTGTCATCCCAATGGGAGTCTTATAAGTAGTACGGTAAGCCCAAAGAGCGTCATCAAGCTTTAAAGACCAATCCTTTCTTGAGCTAGACACAGTCTTTTCCAGAATACTCTTTGTCTCTCGATTAGATACCTCCACTTGGCCAGAAGTCTGAGGATAGTAAGGTGTAGCAACCTTATGAGTGACTCCATATTTCTTCAAGAAGTTCTCAAACTGTTTCTCTATGAAATGTGAACCTCCATCACTTATCACAGCCCTAGGAACTCTAAACCTTAGGAAAATGATCTTCTTGAATAGCTTGATCATGGTCTTTGCATTACTTATTGGAGATAGAATGGCTTCCACCCACTTAGATACGTAATCAACAGCTACAAGAATGAATTTGTTGTTGCAGGAGGATGGAAAAGGGCCCATGTAGTTAACTCCCCAAACATCAAATATTTCCACCTTAAGAATAGTATTCAATGGCATCTCATGCCTCTTGGAAATACTTCCAGCTCTCTGACATGGATCACATGATAACACATAATTCCGAGCATCTCTAAAAATATGAGGCCAAAAGAAACCAGACTGAAGAACTTTGGCTGCCGTCTTGGAGGCACTAGCATGTCCTCCATAGGATGCAGAATGACAACAACTCAATATACTCGGAGCCTCTTCCTCGGAGACACATCTCCTATAAATACCATCAGCACACCTCTGGTATATGTATGGGTCATCCCACACAAAATTTTTCAGATCTGAGAAGAATTTCTTCTTCTGCTGATAGTTAAGCTCAGGAGGTAGAACCTTACTAACCAAGTAGTTTGCATAGTCAGCATACCAAGGAGCACTCTCCGCAAAAACTGTAAATAATTGCTTATCAGGGAAAGAATCATCAATAGGCAATTCGCTCTCCCCAATCACCGATTGCTCAAGCCTAGATAAATGATCTACCACTTGATTCTCCGTCCCTTTTCTATCCAGAATCTCCAAATCAAACTCTTGTAGGAGAAAGATCTAATGGATAAGTCGAGGCTTTGCTTCCTTCTTGCTCATGAGATACCTAAGTGCCGAATGATCAGTGTACACGGTCACCTTTGACCCTACTAGATAGGACCTGAACTTCTCAAAAGTGAAAACTACCGCTAGCAACTCTTTCTCTGTAGTGACATAGTTTGCTTGAGCTCCATCAAGTGTCTTGCTAGCATAGTAAATTGCATGCACTTTCTTGTCCTTTCTTTGCCCCAACACAGCTCCTATGGCATAGTTACTGGCATCACACATGACCTCGAAAGGTAAATTCCAATCCAGTGTTTGCAAAATGGGAGCAGTGATCAAAACTTCTTTCAACCTGCAAAAGGCATTCAAACAGTCACTATCAAAATTAAATGGAACATCCTTCACTAAGAGATTAGACAAAGGTTTAGCAATTTTAGAAAAATCTCTAATGAATACTGGAAAAAACCGGCATATCCCAAGAAACTTCGCACTCCCTTCACATTCACCGGTGGAGGCAATTTCTCAATCACTTCAATTTTCGCCTTATCCACCTCAATTCATTTTCCGGAGACCAAATGTCCAAGCACTATCCCCTCTTGTACCATAAAATGGCACTTCTCCCAATTCAAGACAAGATTAACCTCCTCGCATCTCTGCAAAATCTTAGACAAATTAAACAAACAATCATCAAAGTTAGTACCATATACTGAAAAATCATCCATAAAAACTTCCATGATGTTTTCAATAAATTCAAAAAATATTGCAGTCATGCATCTTTGGAAAGTAGCAGGGGCATTACATAAACCAAATGGCATTCTCCTATAGGTAAAAGTGCCATAAGGGCAAGTAAATGTGGTTTTCTCCTGGTCACTAGGATGAATAGGGATTTGGTGGAATCCTGAATAACCATCTAAGTAACAAAAGTGTGTATGCCTAGCTAGCCTCTCAAGCATCTGATCAATGAAAGGAAGAGGGAAGTGATCTTTCCTAGTTGCACTATTCAACTTCCTATAATCAATGCACATCCTCCAACCTGTGACTGTCCTAGTGGGAATCAATTGATTTTTCTCATTTTCAATTACAGTCATCCCCCCTTTCTTAGGAACCACATGCACAGGACTAACCCATTCACTATCAGAAATTGGGTAAATTACCCTAGCATCAAGCAACTTAAGTACCTCTTTTTTAACAACCTCTTTTATATTAGGATTCAACCTACGTTGATGCTCAACAGAGGGTTTATGGTCAGGTTCCATCAAAATTCTATGCATGCAAAAGGAAGGATTTATGCCTTTAATATCATCAAGAGTATATCCTATGACCTTTCTATGCATCCTAAGAGCCCTAAATAATTTCTCAGTCTCTAACTCATTCAAGCTAGTACTAACAATGACAGGATAAGAAGAGTTGGGACCAAGAAACTCATACCTGAGAGTGGAAGGAAGAGTTTTAAGTTCTACCTTAGGAGCCTTTTCCTTTTCCCAGTCTTCAGACTTAGGCTTTGGCTCAAGCTTTTCCACTTTGGCTTTGCAAGGAGGAATTTTGGAGGTTGCCTCCAACAAGCGGGCATATTCAGCTACTTCTCCTCCAGAATCAATAGAGCCGCCACCAACCAAGCATCTCTCCAATGGATCTTCCAAATGAATAATGGTGGACTCTTCTTCCACCACCTGGTGCAATAAATCAATCCTGTAATAAGAGTCCTCAAAAGAAGGTTGTTTAATAGATTTAGAAATATCAAACTCAACCTTACTATCTCCAACAGTTAAAGATAATTTGTCATTTTTAACATCAATTATAGCACCAGCAGTAGCTAAGAAAGGCCTACCAAGAATAATGGGGATTTGGGAATCCTCTTCCATTTCAAGCACAACAAAATCAGCAGGTATGAAAAACTTACCAACACGGATAGGAACATCCTCCAAGATGCCTACAGGATACTTGACGGACCGATCCGCCAATTGAAGTAAGATAGTTGTGGGTTTCAGCTCACCCACCTCCAACTTCTTACACACAGAAAAGGGCATAAGACTAATACTAGCCCCCAAATCACACAGAGCTTTATCAAAGTTAGTGTTGCCAATCAAACAGGGAATAGAGAAGCTACCTGGATCCTTTAACTTAGGAGGCAATTTATTTTGAATTAAGGCACTACACTCCTCAGTTAAAGCTATTGTCTCATAGTCTTCTAGCTTTCTCTTATTAGACAAGATGTCCTTAAGAAACTTAGCATAGGTAGGCATTTATTTTAACGCCTCAGTGAAGGGTACATTAATGTACAATCTCTTTAGGACCTCTAGGAACTTCCCAAACTGCCTATCTAACTTCGCCTTAGCCAATCTTTGAGGGAAGGGAGCCGGGGGTTGGTAAGGTTCAAGGGGTACATACTTAGACACCTTCTCAGTAGTGTCTTCCTCTTCTAAGGGCTATGTCTTAGTCTCTTTTTCCTCATTCCCCTCATCTTTGTCACTCTCCCCATTACCCTTAGGATCCTCTAACTTCTTTCCACTCCTCAAACTCACAGCCTTACAATGTTCATTGTCTGGGTTAACTTCAGGTTGACCAGGAAACTTACCTTGCTGCCTAAGAGAAGTGCTGGCTTATTGGGCAATCTGCGTTTCCAACATCTTATTATGAATAGCTAAATTGTCAACTTTAGCTGACAACTCTTTAATTGCCTCAGTTACAACTTGCCCATAGTGCCTAAAATCCTCATTCTACTTAGACTGGCTCTCAATAAAATTCTCAAGAAGAGGCTCAAGTCTAGATTTTTGTACCTGTGGGACTCCAGAAGAGGGTTTAGCATTACCTTGCCCAGCTTGGTATTGATTATTCCGGTAAGAGATGTTAGGATGTGACCTCCAACCAAGGTTGTCAGTTTGAGAATACGGATCATTCCTCCCCTTTTGGTTGAAGTCATGGAAATTATGGCATGATTCCACTTGCTCCACCAGTGCACTATGTGAGGAACCCATTCCAACTTGGCATTCAACACCTATATGTCCCTGTGCTCCATAAATCTCACAAAAATTGTTAGAGGCACCTATGGCATTAACATGAGGTTTCTCAAGCATGTCAAAATGTTTATTCAAAGAATCAAACTTTGACATAATTAAAACAACACCATCTACCTCAAACTTACCTCCCGAGAGCTTTCTCGGGTTATGGCCTCTTTCATTAGCCCATTGGTGATGATTTGAAGCTACACTCTTAATTATCCCATAAGCTTATGTGAGCCTTCTATTCATCAAAGCTCCACCAGCTGCGGAGTCAAGAGACACCTTCGAAGAATATTCCAAATCATTGTAGAAAGTGTGGACTATCAACCATTTCTCTAACCCATGGTGTGGGCAGGCTTCCAGCAAAGCCTTATATCTATCCCAAGCTTCTGACAATGACTCGCCATCTTTCTAAACAAAGCGTGTGATTTGGGTCCTTAGGTGAGCAGTCTTGGAAGGTGGAAAGAATTTATCCAAAAAGGCTTGCTCCAATTGGTCCCAAGTTGTTATCGTCTCAGCCGGAACAGACTTCAACCAAGCTCTAGCTCGATCTCTCAAGGATAATTGAAACAGGCGGAGACGAATAGCATCAACAGAGGCGCCTTCGATCTTAAGGGTCTCATAGAACTCCAAGAACATATCCACATGATCATTAGGATCCTCTGACGGCAATCCTCCAAACTGGTTCTGCCTTATCATAGATAGTAAGGCAGGAGGTATGGTGAAATGCCTAGCTTCGATGTCAGGCCGAGCAATTCTAGATCGCAAACCCCGAGCATTAGGGGCTACATACTGTTTTAACGGTTTATTATCCTCAGCTGCTGCCATGACAAGCAGTGGTTCAGATATTTCTCTTACTCTTTACCTTTGTTGTCTTCTCTTTCTACGTAAAGTTCTTTCAATTTCAAGATCTACTTCAATAAGAGTCCCAGAACATCTAGTACTTTGCATAAACAAGAGAAATTACCTGCAGAGAGTCAAAGAGAAATCAAGAACGTAAGAACCAAATAAAAGAAAAAGGTTTAAAATAATTAAATTAAAAATTAAATTAATATTCAAGAAAAACACAGTCCTTAGCAACGGCGCCAAAAACTTGATGCGTGAAATCCGCAAGTGTACGGTTTCGTCATCAAGTAATAAAAAGATCGAATCCACAAGGACTGTGTCTATGAATACCAATTAATTAATTAATTCAATTAAATTAAACAAAATGGAATATGATTGTTTATTAAGAAGAACGTAGTAACAAGCAATTAAATAAAAATCAAAGTGCAGAATTTAGAACAAAAATAACAAGTTATCAAGAAGGAGTTTTTCAAATTCAAGAAAGCTTCCAAGATTGGGGTGCCACAATGATACAAGACAAATCCTAATTGACAACCCTTTTATTAAATCTGAAATTCAATTGAAGGTGAATTACCCTAAATTAGTTAATGTTCTTTCTCAAGATACAAGATCCGTGCCCAATTAAACCAATTCCTACTCTCGTGGTAATTGAATTTAAATTGAACCCATTACGCTTTGTGATAATTCATTGAATCCTCGAAAGGTTAAAACTACTCTCGTGATTTAGACTTTAAGTTCAATTCTTATGGTTCCAATACCTAGGTTCACCTCTCAATAGGTCCCTAAATTCCTATGAGATGCAAATAAGTGACCAGCAAATTCACATGAATAAGAACAATAAGAATTGAATCAAAGAACATTCAAGATCAATAAAAGGGGAAATAACATCAATTAATCATTATCAATGTATCAAAGGGCATTGCCCAATCCTAGAAATAAAATAAACTACTCAAACATAGAGAAGAAGGAACAAGAAAACATGTTCATAAACATTCAAACCCTTAATTCAAGAGAGAAGAGGGAAGAAAGATCAAGAACCCAAAGCTTCCAATGTGCCTCTCCAAAACCAAATTAGAACCCCCTAATTCTATTCAGAACATCTATTTATAACTTAGGGTTTTAATTGGCTAAAAAGCTCCCAAAAGAAATAAAAATAAAAACTTAAAAACTGATGTATACTGCGATCCACGGCCATGGATCATTCTACGGGCAGGCCGTGGATCTTGATGTCAGAATTCCACGGCCATGGATCATTCCACGGTCGTGGATCATTCCACGGCCAGGCCGTGGAACTCCTTGGAATCTCTCTTTTCCTCCTTCAAGTTGCTGCTCGATCCATGGCCGTGGTTTAATCCACATGCAGGCCATGGAACCCTTTGGAGTAGTCTTTTTGCACCTTTTTGCTATCCATAAAGCTCCAACTTCAATCATGCAAGCTTTCCATTCATTCCAAAGCCAATTCAGTATTAATCTTGCACAACAACACCAAAAACACCGCAGTTATCCGAACTAAGGGAAAAACAAACTAAAAGGGAAACTAAAATGCCTAAGAATGCATGCAAAACAAGAACAAAGCATGATGTTGTTTCACACACATCAGGTGGTCTTAGGGTGGGTGACCGAATCCTTCATAAGAGGAAAAACAAAGGCTTTTTTATCTTTAACTTGAAGAACAAGGCTGAAAATGATAGAACTAGACCAAGATCTTAACTATAAAGCATCTTAGGATTGTGTATAGGTTCAAGATCTAAGGTTGTATAAAATTATTGAAGCTTGGAAGTGTTTCCATGAGTTTTGACCGAATTCCTCATGAAGAAAGGATAAAAGCTTTTGTGTTCTTAGCTTGATATGATGATGAAGATGAATGAATTTTGAGAAGTTCTTAACATGAAAGTGTTTTAGATTGATGAGAGGATTCAAGATATGTAGCTAGATAAAATTATGGAAGATTGGAGATAGGTTTGAAGGGTGGTGACCAAATGGTTCAAGAAAGAAAGAAGATGGAGTTTATGGTGTTGGTTCTTGGTATTCTTGAATAATTGGAAGAGAGAGAAGAGAGAGAATGGTTTTTGTGTTACAAAGTGTAACGCCCCAAATTCTAACTATGTTAATAGTAATAGCATAATTACGTTGTTTTGTATTTTCTGTGTGTTATAAAAATAGTTTGACTGTTCTGAGATCATTTTTGATCATTTTGTGTGATTTGCTTCGAGTCAAGAAAATAATAATTTACTGATTTGGAAAAATCTTATTTTAATTAAGTGGGAGGGGGATCTTACTAAACCCAATTGATTGATATATATATTAATCTTTTAATTTTTAGGATTTAAGCGTGTAATAAAATAATTTTATATTATTATAATATTATTTTATGTGTGATTTACTGTCTTAAAAACAGTAGAAATCTGCTTAACATGGACCCAAAAAGTTTGTGGGACCCGCGTTTAGTGTAGCAGTCAACGATTCTGACTGGACAGAATTCTGAACCAATAAGAATCAGTCAAAATAGGTGGCTTGACAATTTTAAACTAATAGGAAGAAGTCAAATAAAGAAGCATAGACTTCAATATGGACCCTTGGATGAAAAGCATAATTTAGATGATTTTGATCATAACCGTTGATCCGATCAATGGTGTAAAACGAATCCTGATAAAATCACTAAGTAATATCCACCGTAGATGAGATCAATGGATAGGAAACCAAGTTGATTTTCAATGGCTAAGATGAAGTCAACAATAGTGGCTTGACTTTGATTAGTAACTAATTAAACCTAATTTGGTAAATCTAATGGCCTAATTAACAAGCTAAGTAAACTAACTTAATAATTAATTAGTTATAATTTAATTCTTAATTAGATATCCTAATTTTAATTAGGGGTCATGATATATGCTAAAATATATTAAACTAATTAGTTATATAATTGAATAATTAATTAAGAGTGGTTAGGAAACTAAACCTAATTAATTAGCTATTTGATTAGCAAGTAATTAGACTTAAATTGAACACAAATTAAACCCTTAAACACCCTTGCATTACACGGCCAGCCAGCAGCCTTGGGGAGGCTTCTCCATGGTTCTTGAACCATCCTACATGATCATAGCATGACCATTTGTGACATAAGCCATGTGAAATTGCATGTGCACTCAATTGGTGATATTTTGATTCAAGTAAATCCTAATTTCCCTATGCTTATCCCACGGCAGCAGCCCTCCTATTTTCACTCTCACAATTTCATTTTCTCTCACCAAAGACTTAGTTCCATTTTCTCTCAAAATTTCAAGAACCCCAAGCAACCATTTTCCTTCCATTTTCTCTCCATTGGTTCGGCCACTACCCCCATGAACACCATCACTCACCTATAATTTTCACTCTCAACATTTTCTAAAGCTAGACAACATTCTAAACACTTTCCATTTAGGAAGTTTTCCCAAAATCACACTCTAAATGCTTCAAAATCCAACTTTTACCTTACTTCCCTAGAGGTAAACTTTGGTTTTTATGGTTTAAATTCATGTTTGTGATTTTCTAAACCATGTTTGTTCCATGGTTTATCATTATTAAGCTTTGTATGTGATTTTACTAATTGTTTTAGAATTGTTAGGAATTGATTGTGGTTCACACGAAAACAAGGAGAAGGAGAGGAGCTTGAAAAGCTTGTCTTCAAGAGCTAAGAGGGAGATTTACCTCACCAACCAAGTTTTGGTGGTGTGGGGATGGTTTTGTTTGGTGAAAAACCCATAAGGGTTTATTCACCTATTGTTTGATATGCTTTGATTGTGTTTGTGATGTGTATGGTATTGTTTCTATGCTTGTATGTGTCATAAAATGTTTAAAGCTGTGATACTATGTGTGTATGTATAATTATAAAAGCATGAGAATGTATGCATAATTTAGGATGTGAATAACATGATGAATCGATTGTATGTGTGCTCCAAAGAGCAATGAGGCTCACGACCACACTATAGAAAAGAGGACCAAAGTCCTCAAACTGATGAATTAAAATGAGAACTGAGAGATTTAAATGAATTTGGAAAAAAAATTGAGTATGGCAAAGTAAAAATGATTTTTATATGAAATAAAGAAAAGAAATAACAATTTTTAGGAAACAATACATTTACTGATTTTTAGAGGGGTTATACCGTAAATTTTTACAAAAGAGGGACTAAATTGTAAATATTATGTAAATGAGGGGCCATTGTATAAATACTTATTTTTAGAGTGCTCATATTGTAAATATTATTTTTAGAGGGGTCATATTGTAAATATTTTATAAAAAAGAGACTATTTCGTAAATATGAATTTTATGAGGGGCTATTTTGTAAATATTAATTTTTGAGGGACTATTTCATAAATATGAGTTTTTGAGGGACTATTATGCAATTATGAAAAATAAAGTGAATTTTAAGTGTTAAATGAGAAAAATAGTATTTTTGAATTTAAAACGTATGAAAAATATTTATGTGATTGGAAAACGTTGGAAAATTGCTACGCGATTTTGAAAATGCGACAGAATTGAGTCGCGATTAAGAAAATGCAAAAATATGACTACGCGATTAAAATACAGTAATAATACTGTTAGATTATTGTGTGGACCCCAAATATGTGATATGAATTGAAAATGTGAATAGTGTATAGTACATACATTGGAAAGGTCCAATAGACTGTATGAGGCTAGTTGCCTAGGAGAGACTACACCTCTTGAGTGGGTGCGATATGCGTAGTGTAATTCACTCATTGACCTTGGGGGCATTGGGGTGCGGGTTGCCTACAATGGACAGTTGGTAGCTCTTCTGTGTCGTAGGTTAGACCGACGCAACACACCAATGATCCTAACCGAGACACTATCCTTAATCAAGATCTAATAAAGACTGTCGTGTATATGCTGGATGTGCAAGACTGAGCACGTGGTCCAAGACATGTTGGTACCGACAAATCTTTTCGATCACTCTCTCCGACTTGAGTTATAGCTCCATGGAGTAGGAAATTGAGTCTGTGTGCATACATGTAGTTATTGAGGGTATTATCATAATTTCTGTTTATGTTAATTGATTTATTGATTATTTGATTATTGATAATGGCATAACAGTAATTATTATTTATTACATGATTTGTGATATTGGTGGTATAACTGTAATTATGGTATAATAGTTGTATGAGATATTGTATGTGTTTATCTTTGTTGCTACCA
The DNA here is from genome assembly GCA_029884595.1 of Ormosia semicastrata. Classification (NCBI taxonomy): domain Eukaryota; kingdom Viridiplantae; phylum Streptophyta; class Magnoliopsida; order Fabales; family Fabaceae; genus Ormosia; species Ormosia semicastrata. The sequence goes on from JAQQTO010000063.1 coordinate 34,646,905, forward strand.
TACTGGTATTGACGTAGGTGATCTCACCTCTTTGTATGCATGTCCTGTATTATATTTATATTTGCTAAGACGTTGAGCAAGAAGTGGAGCGAGAAGCTGAGGAGGAGCAGATTCTTGCCGAGGACGTTGAGTTTTGAAGAAATGGAGATGCCTAGTTTCCTTGGCTACCTGAAATTGACATTCATTGGAGGAGATGAGGCGTGGATTGTAGATTTAGAGAGAGAGAGTATTTACTATATGGGAGACCTAAATATTAGATTGAGTAGGCAACATTTAGGACACCCTTACTTTTCTATTAATCTTTTTGTACAATTAGAGTTCCCAATATCCATTAGGCAGTATTAGGGAGCTTACTATCGTACTCTCAGTGCGATTAGTATTGTGTCATCTGCTCGGACACCTGTCCGTAGGACTGCACCTCATGATGGATTCCTATATGCTGAGGAATCTGAGGAGGACCCGTCTGAGGGTTCTGCTATCTTGTAGGACTGGGCAGTATAATAGTTTGAATTAAAGTTTAAAGTTTAAATGTTTTGGAAAGTCTAGTTTGTAAGATATTTAAGTATGACAATACTAAAGGCTTGTATGTACAGGTCGAGAAGCAAATAAACATGGTCGACAACCATATTGTGGAGTCAAATATGAAATGGTACATAGCAACAATATTAATGTTGTTGAAGAAAAATCCTAAAATGGCTAAGTCCTATGAATCGTCTCTATAAGGTTGTATAGCGACAAAGCTGAAGTTGTCGAATGAAGGTTCAGAAAAGTCTTAGTCAAAGCTATAAACTCCAAAGCCCTTTGAGATGAGTGCTTGAATGTGTGTTTTGAAAATTAACCAACTACATTGAAAATATGTGTATGTTTGCTCATATGAACTAAGAGTGGAGTAACTTGGTTTGTGTGAGATTATGCTTGGATTACACTTGTAGATCTTAGTTAAACAACCAAGAAATCTCATATGGAAGACTTTGAGATCACCAATTTGTGAAAAATAAAGTCACATAAGACTTGAGAAGATTCAACACAAAGTTGAGCAGAGTGGTCAAGGACAAATCATAACATGAGTAGAGTCAGTTCATGCTATAAAGATGAATTCTCACAAAAAATCAAATCAAGCTATCAAATTATTGAAGAGCATGATTTCTCAGGGATATCAAAATGGAAAGACCATCTACAAGTGAGAAATCACATAAAGAAATAAAGAAATCATATGAGTAGAGTTGAAGATGAACAAGGCATAAGAGGAGCAGAGTTGTATAAAGACCCTACTCAACCTGCTATAAGACAAAACAATACTAAAAGCTCCAAAGTATTTAGAATAGCACAAATAACAACTAATTTTTGTCCTTGTGCATCATAATCCCACCAAATTGCTAACAGCTAATTTGAAACACCTATAAAAGGTTTCAAACTTCAAGTTTGATGGATTAGAGGAGTTGAATACAATCAAAAAGTGTTAAATCATCTGCTGCACTCTACTCAACTTATCTATCTTTCTACCTACCGTGTAAATCTAGTTGAATCTTAGTTTTAGGTGTTTATCTTGTGTTATATTGTGTAAATCCACCCTTTGAGTGATTTTTGAAAAACAACCAACTTACATTTGAATCCTAAACACTTGTCCTTGAGAGGTGAGTGTTAGTGAGGTAGAGGTGTGTTCTAGCCCCTATAAGACTTCAAGTCCGTAGCCAAAAGTGGTTGGGTTAATTTGCTGGGAGCAATTATGGTGTACAAAGAATACTCAAAATCAATTGAAAATCCCAGTAAAATAGCTGGGGATTGGATGTAGCCTAAGTGGTTGAGGGTGATCCAGTATAAATCTCAGTCTTAAGCTCTCCTTTCCCTTATATCTTTTATATACTTTGATTAAGAGTTGTATTTAAACCTGCTCAGACTTGTTTTTGAAAAAGAATAGAAGTTTAGGCTAAAAACTGATTTAAGAAATAAAGTCTCAAAGATTTTAAGTAAGTATTTCTCAATTTTGCTAACTATCACATACACTGAGTTGGAATCAGTTTTCTAAAACCTAAAGAACATTTCTAATTCAAATCTGTTGAAGTCGTTAACTGGTTTATCTATCTTTTAACTCTTGACCAAGTTAATCAGAATTGTGAATAACTCTACTGAACCTCATATTGTGGTTATTATGAACCTACTCAACTCCAAGTAAGCAACTTAAGATAGGTTGAGTAGACTCAGTCTGTTTTGCATGAAAGTTCAAAACTTTTGGGGTGCACAATTCAAACCCACTTCTTATGCATTTGCCAACCTTAGTTCGTATCAGAGCTCAGCCTTTAGGTTGAGCACACTTAACCGTGGAAAAAGATCTAAAAAGGAGGATGGCAAACTAATAAGGAGGTATGTTCATAACTAAAGGAGCTTCTACAAACATGCCACCTGTATTTAATGGAAAGGATGAAAATATTTTCTTTTCTCTTATCCTTTTATCTCTTGAGGGTTTGGCCTCTTTGCTAATTATAGGACATTGATGATTCTCTTAAGGGATTTGGACCCTTTTCTTTATCATTTCTTTCTTGATCATGTGCTTAAAATTTTTTTGGTGAGTTCACATCTAGGTGAAGGGCATCCCCTTATCACATTTCTATTCTCTCTTGCTATGTTACTAGAGCCATCTTTTAGAACAATGATCCTTATACTCTAAGGAATCTTTCTTTCACTAATTTTCCTCCACATGTAAAACAATAATTTCTAATATGATAAATTGAAAATTGAATTATGCATCATAAAGAGGCTATTTAATTTACTTTACTATTTTCCAAAACAGCAGCCAAAATAGAAACTTACAAGGCAAGGTATTAAATCATATTGGTCAAACATGCCATTTTAATAATTGCTCATATAAAAAATAATTAAAACATATCATTTTTTAGGATTTTGCAATACAAACTAATTCAAGATTTTCCTCATCAACAAAATCTTTAAAATAAGTAAGAGTAGACACACAAATTTGAATAATCTAGATGGCTTCATGTTTACATCCCTGTTACCAAGTGGCCTCAATACTCAAGAGGGAGGGTGAATTGAGTATGAAAACTAAGTTCGCAAATCTTTCACAAATCGTTTGATAAACAATTTTCGTTGAAGCTAATTAATGATTAGAGATGATTGGATATAAGAGATAAACACTTTCACTTATGAATGCAATAGTTAAGGTTACCAATATTCAAGCAAATCAATAAAACAGTACTCAATGTAAAGAGAAGGGTTTAGAGAAAATAAACACAATGATTTATCCTGGTTCGATCATCAATCCACTTGTGATCTACGTCCAGTCCTCAAGCAACCGCTAGAGATTTTCCATTATTTCTTCAAGCTTCAATAGGTGCTTGATAACCTTTACAACCTTGAGCACTCAACACTTTGGGATACCTCACCCTTGGAGCTTGAGTCTCTTCAACTAAGGGATACCTCACCCTTTACACTTTTAGAGGGATGTCTCACCCTCTTTACAAAGCAATATAGATTGATTGAATGAAGCTCTCACTAGAGTAGATGATTACAAACTGAAGCTCTAATATGCTCTCAAAGATTTTTCACGTTTTTACAAAAAACAGAGCAAGAAATGGATTTGAGGATTGATTCACGTTTGGAAGTATTGGTGATCAGTTTTTGGTTCAAGGTCAACCTCAAATAAAGACCTTACTTTGGTATTTATAAGTTTCTCAATTAATAGAGCCGTTGGGGTGTTTTGGGCATGCATTTAATGCATTTAATATAGCCGTTGGACGTTGTCAGGGTGCGTGTAATCGATTACACAGTATATGTAATCGATTACATTGTTGTTCCAACGTGTTCTTGGCTTTCTGGGCTCTGTGTAATCGATTATATTATTGGTGTAATCGATTACATGGCTTATGACTTTGCTTGTAATCGATTACAATATCTATGTAATCGAGTACATGACTTCTGACTTGCTGTGTAATCGATTACAATATCCATGTAATCAATTACATGACTCTTTGAACGTGTTCTTGCCTTTCTGGGCTTATTGTAATCGATTACATTTATTGTGTAATCGATTACATGGCCTCTGACTTGCTTGTAATCAATTACATTACTCATGTAATCGATTACAAGGCCTCTGTTTGCTGTATAATCGATTACAAACATCATGTAATCGATTACACTGGCCTTTGAACACACTTTTCAAGTCCAATAAAGCTTGTAAGTTATTTCTAACACCTCAAGACACTTGATTAAACATAAATCCTTTTAAGAGTGTTAGATTTAAGATTGAAACTCAAGGTTTCTTGAAAGCCATGTTTAACTTTGAAATTTCCCACTTATTTTGAAATCATATATTGAAAAATCATTTGAGAAATCTTGAGAGCATTTAACATTAATGTTCTAAGTCTTATAACTAAATAAACCTCTTCTTTCTTTAATCTTGATTTTTCCTTTTGCGCTTGATCTTCTCTTTTGCACTTGATCTTCACTTTGGCCTTTGTTATCATCAAAAACTATTTGACATGCGTTAGGGACATAAGCATTCACATTCTCCCCCTTTTTGATGATGACAAACTGATCATAGGAAAAAAAGAAAGAGTTTTTGCATTTGTATATAATAGATATTTAGGCGCAATGCTCCCCCGGAGTTTATGCATGATATTGGGTTAGATTTTGCATATGAAAAGCTTAAGAGCTCAAAAGCTCAATAACCCCCCCGTACTCATGCAACCTTTAATTAGATTTCATTTCATTTTTTCTTATTTTCTCCCCCGTTGGCATTATCAAAAAGACATAAGCATTTAAAGAAAAAAAAAATGGACAGCATAACAGCTATATTTCATTATTCCTAAATTTTGCCAGAACAAGAACGCCAAAGAGATTAATCAGTCCAATCAATATTTCAAAAGGCCAAACATTCAAAGCGGAAACAAGTTCATATATCATTAATCAGCATGTACAAAGGAACTTATCACAACCAGTAGCCAATGACCAAAAAAACACCATAAATGTATACCAATGTTATATAATCAGAGTCAAAACAAAATAAATACAAGGTAGTCATCAAAACAAACAAAAAAAAATCAAGGCAATGAGCCATGATCACTATCAGTGGCCTCGCTGTCACAAAAAAAACATCACCCTCTGGATCCGCAACAATGTCTCCTAGATCAACGTTATCATCGCCGGGCTCAAGATCGTCGTCAGAGTCTAGAAGCTCTTCATCATCAGCAGGGACGCCAGATGGACCAGCGAAGGACAGGGGAACCGGAGAGGCAGAGGATGTGGGAGGGGCAGTAGCGGCACTCGGAGGAATAGGAGGTCCACCTAGGAGGCATAGAATCGAGGCAAGCTCCTGATCTGAGTAGTCCATCCTCTGCTCAAGATGGTCTATCTTCTGCTCTAGGTGATCCATGCGTGTGTTTACATTAGCGCTCAGGTTGCGCATCTCTTGGAGCAGGAGGTCAAGAGTAGCTGGAGCGGGAGCAGGAGCAAGGGCAGGATGCTGAGCCTCCTCATCATCGTCACTATCCGGATCATGATGGATATGGCCAAACGTGCCATAAGCAATGTAATGCCACCTATCATCCACTTTGTAGAGCTAGAGCTTCTTCAGGGTATGTAAGCCAATGGATTGTAGTCCTTTCGAGCTGGTGTCCTTAGACTCTTCAGCCAGCGAAATGCGACAGTGCTCTAGGATGGTGGTTACCAACATGGCGAATGGGAGAGAAGAGTTCTTCTTTTTCTTGACATCCAATATATGCTCTATAATGTAGTAACCCCAGTTTATTGGCCGCCCTATGGTCATTGCCCATAAGGCAACCACATCAACCTTGAGAACCTGGGAGTAATTCCCTCCCCTAGGAATCAATCCACGGACCAAAAGGTAGTAGAGAAACCTGTTCTCCATAGTTAGGCCAGTGGCCATAATTCTTCGTTTAGGATCACTAGGGGGAGTAGTCAGTCCTAATTAAAGAGAGAATAGCAGCCTTGTGCTCAAACTCATATCCCTAGACATTTGCATTTCCACATAAGTTAGCTCCATCTGGAGTGAGCTTCGTTAGCCTATACCATTCAGCCATTGTTAACCTTATTTGTTGCTTTTTCACTTCAGAGATTATGCAATTATCCTCAACTTTCAAGTTCGCATAAAAGACTCGCACAAGGTTAGGGTAGATAGCTTTCTCTATGCTCAGGAAACCCAGCAAGCCTAAATTTTTTATGGTTCTAAAGCTCTCTAAAGGTTCACTCTCGCAGAATGTGATGGGAAGATACCTGGGAGAGATGATCTTGCGAAGCTAGAAGTTCTTCCGGAACAACTCAGTTCGCTTCACTGTGGAGAAGTGTCTCGTGAGGTCCAGGCCAGAGATGTTGAGGGAAGCACCACCAGAAGACCCTTCAATGGCAGCCCGTGTTCTTGGGCGCTTTGAGCGATGAGAGGATTCAGCCATTGATGAGAAGGAGTAAAGTGGGATGAGTGGTAAGTGGTTGGGGATGAGTGAGGAGAGAGAGAGGGATGAGATTAGGGTAGAGAAGTGGGGATGGGGTTCGTGAGAGGTGATGGGGAGATTTGAGTGAGGGATGTGAGGAGATTTGGAGAGATGGGCTGTGTGGAGAGGGATTTTCTGAGATTGAGAGAGGTGAAATGAGAGGTTTTGATGGAGATTTGAGTGAGAAATGAGAGATTTAGAGGTTTGGGTTGCGTGGGAGCAGAGAAGGAGGATGAAGAAGATGAGAAGGTTCTAAAAAATGAGCTCTACGCGAGTCAGAAACCTTTTAAAAAACCCTGTGTAATCGATTACATTGAGTGTGTAATCGATTACATGCATTCTAGTGGGTATGTAATCGATTATATTTTTGGCGTAATCGATTACCACGATTCTGAGGAACCTTGTAATCAATTACATAGTTGATGTAATCGATTACCTGAGTTCTGAGTTGATTGTAATCGATTATAAAAGTTGTGTAATCGATTACATGCTTGACAGAACCTGTGTAATCGATTACAAAGGCATTGTAATCAATTACCAACACTCGTTAACTCAGATTTTGCATTCCAATCAGCACATAATCAATTTTAATCCATCCAAATCAGTTCCAAAGCAACTTAGATCAATTCAAATCATCATGCAAACATATAATCCAATCATATTATGATTCAACTCACATAATTGATCAAAATTACCTTTTTTACCAAAAACTACACCATTTTTGGTGAAATTTTGAGGATGTTGAGTTGCTTGGGAGTCCTGGGCATGAGGGAGCACCTGCAAAACAACTTAGGGGAAATCTCCGATGCTCAAGTCAGTATTGGATTCAAATATAATGAAAAATTCAGAGATTATGCAGCAATGTGGCATAATTATGCAGAAAAACACAAGTTTATGCATTAGTTTTGGGATTATGCAGCAATTAGTTAATTTATGCATGATTGATTCAATATACCAAGTTCATTTTTTATATAGAAAAATGCTTCTTTTGCTAGGGGTTTAGTGAAAATGTCAGCTAGTTGCTTAGTGGTTTCTACAAACTCAAGTATACAATCACCCTTTTGAACATGGTCTCTAATGAAATGATGTCTTATTTCAATATGTTTAGTCCTAGAATGCAAAATGGGATTTTTTGACAAATTGATTGCACTAGTATTATCACATCTTATGGGGATGTGATCAAGCTCAAGACCATAGTCCAAGAGTTGTTGTTTCATCCAAAGGATTTGAGAACAACAACTCCCAGCTGCAACATACTCAGCTTCAACTGTAGACAATGCCACACTATTTTGCTTCTTGTTGTGCCAAGAAACTAGTGAGCTTCCAAATAAGTGGCATGTCCCACTAGTGCTCTTTCTATCCATTTTGTACCCAGCAAAATCAGAATCAGAATACCCAATAAGACTACATGAGGCACCTTTAGGGTACCATAAACCCATTTGTGATGTGCCTATTAGATATTTCATTATTCTTTTAACAGCACTTAGGTGTGATTCTTTAGGATTAACTTGATATCTAGTACACATGCATACACTAAACATTATATCAGGCCTACTTGCAGTGAGGTAAAGGAGTGAGCCAATCATACCTCTATATTTCGTAATTTCTACTGATTTATCTCCTTCATCTTTGTCCAAATAGCAAGAGGTGCCCATAGGAGTAGCCATATGCTTGGCATTGTCCATTCCAAACTTTTTGAGCAGCTCCTTACAATACTTGGATTGGCTTATGAACGTTCCTTCTCTTGTTTGCTTGATTTGGAGACCAAGGAAGAAGTTGAGTTCACCCATCATGGACATTTCAAACTCACTTTGCATAATATTTGAAAATTCTTTACAAAGAGAGTTGTTAGTAGCTCCAAATATAATGTCATCAACATAGATTTGAACTAGAAGTATGTCATGCATTTTATGTTTTATGAAAAGGGTAGTGTCAACTTTGCCTCTAGAAAAGCCTTTTTCTAAAAGGAATTTACTCAACTTTTCATACCAAGCTCTAGGAGCTTGTTTCAAGTCATACAAGGCCTTTTTCAGTTTGAAAACATGGTTGGACAATTCAAAATCTTCAAAACCAGGAGGTTGTTCCACATACACCTCTTCTTGTATAAAACCATTTAAAAAAGCACTTTTGACATCCATTTGATAGAGTTTGAAATCCATGATGCAAGCATATGCAAGTAACATTCTAATGGCTTCTAACCTAGCTACGGGAGTATAAGTTTCTTCATAGTCTATGCCTTCTTCTTGATTATATCCCTTAGCTACAAGCCTAACTTTATTTCTTATTATTAAGCCTGTTTCATCAAGTTTGTTTCTGAAGACCCATTTGGTACCAATTATAGGATGATCATTGGGTCTTGGAACTAATTCCCAAACTTGATTTCTCTAAAATTGGTTTAGTTCTTCTTGCATGGCCAAGATCCAATGCTCATCATTAATGGCCTCATTTATGTCTTTAGGTTCAACTTGGGAGACAAAGGCTAGGTGATTACATGTATTTCTAAGTGAGTTTCGAGTGATTACCCCTTTTGATACATTACTAATCACCTTGTCGAGAGGGTGATATCTTGAAGTCCTCCATTCCTTGGGTAGGTCCAAGATTTCTGAATCTTTTTGCCATGAGTGATCAAGGAGTCTCTCTTCTTGCTTCTTGGACTCTTTCTCTTGATTTTTCAAGTGCATTTTTGCCAAGATTTCTGCAATATTATCAACAAGATCCTTTCTCGGCTCATTTGGGTTAGTTTCATCAAATGCAACATGTATGGACTCTTCTATGGTCATAGTTCGTTTATTATAAACTCTAAAGGCCTTACTATGTATAGAATAGCCAATGAATTTTTTCCTCATCAGATTTTGCATCAAACTTCCCCAAGTTATCCTTTCCATTATTCAAAACAAAGCATTTACATCCACAGACATGAAAATGTGACACATTTGGTTTCCTTCCTTTGTACAATTCATATGGGGTTTTCTTTAAAATTGACCTTATTAGGGCTCTATTCATAACATAACAAGCGGTGTTAACCGCATCCGCCCAAAAGTACTTAGGAAGGTTAGCTTCATTGAGCATAGTTCTTGTTATTTCCTCTAAAGATCGACTTTTCCTTTCTACAACACCATTTTGTTGTGGTGTTCTAGGGGCAGAAAAATTATGCTCAATGTTATGTTCATCACAAAAAGTTTCAAATTCATGATTTTCAAATTCGCCACCATGGTCACTTCTTCTGGATGCAATACAAAAACCTTTTTCGTTTTGGATAACTTTGGCAAGCTTTCTAGATGATTGAAAAACATCATTTTTGTGGGCCAAGAATAATGTCCATGTAAACCTAGAAAAATCATTCACAATCACTAATGCATAGTAATTCCCACCAAAGCTCATAGTTCTAGAGGGACCAAAAAGATCCATGTGCAAAAGTTGTAGAGGTCTAGAAGTTGAAACCATGTTTTTAACTTTAAAAGAGACCTTTACTTGTTTCCCCTTTTGACATGCATCACAAAGTTTGTCTTTTTCAAATTTGAGCTTTGGAAGAGCAATTACTAGTTCTTTATAAACCAATTTGTTTAAGTGATCCATGTGAATGTGAGCAATTCTTCAATGCCATAACCATGAATCATTTTCTTTACTCATAAAGCATTTTGCATCATTTGAGGAGATATCATCGAGACTAATCATATATATATTATTGACTCTATAACCAACAAACTTAACTTACTTATCATCCTTTCCCTCAATTATGCAACAAGAAGAGTCAAATATAACTCTATTGCCTTTATCACATAATTGACTAATACTAAGCAAATTATGTTTAAGTCCTTCAACAAGCAAAACATTATCAATAGATGATGAAGGGACCTTACCAACTTTGCCAATTCCAAGAATCTTCCCTTTGTTATTATCACCGTATGTGACTTGACCATGTTTCTTGTGTGTAAGGGAGGAGAACTTGGAGCTATCACCGGTCATGTGCTTGGAGCAACCACTATCAAGATACCAACTTGAGCTCTTGGTCTTCAAGCACACCTCGGTGTTGCTCTCTTCACTCTCTTCTCATTGAACCATGAGACAAAGATGAGCTTCTTCATCCTCTGAATTGTCGGAGGAGCTTAAGTCATTGTCCTCCCAAGCTATGTATGCTCTCCTTCTTTTCTTTTCTTTTGAGGGCCTTTTCTCAAACTTTTCCGTCTTCTTGAGATACATAGGGCACTCCATTTTCATGTGCCCCAGTTTTTCACATTCATAGCATTTTGGAGGAGTAGAGGATCCTTCTCCTTTGTGATACACTTTCTTTTGAGGAAAAGGTGGTCTTCTTTGAAATCCTTTTTTTCTTTAGGAATCTTCCAAATTTTCTCACAAGGAGACTAAGATTCTCCTCACTTAACTTAACACTTTCAGCATCCTCTTCACCATCTTCGTCATCATCTTCAATTGTAGAGGAAGTGACTTTGAGTGCGATTCCCTTCTTCTTTTTGTCATGCTCTTCATTTTGATTGAGCCTATTTAGTTTCAGCTCATGTTCTTGAAGCTTTCCAAATAAGGTGGCTAGAGACATTGTTGATAAATCTCTTGATTCCGCAATCGCCGTCACTTTGGGTTGCCAATTCCTGCTTAGACATATCAAGACTTTGTTAATAAGATCCTTATTAAGAAATATCTTTCCCAATGAGATAAAATGATTAACAATATGAGTAAACCTCTTTTGCATATCTTGAATACTCTCACCTTGGTTCATTCTAAACAATTCATATTCATGAGTAAGAGTGTTTATTCGAGATCATTTAACCTCACTAGTACCTTCATGAGTTACTTGTAGAGTATCCCACATTTCTTTTGCGGTTTTGCAATTTGACACCCTAAAAAATTCATCATACCCCAAGGATGTGGTGATGATGTTCTTGGCTCTCAAATTGTATTGAACCTTCTTTTTATCATCATCAGTCCATTCATTTCTAGGTGTATTGATTTTCTCACCATCTTTAGTTTGTGTAGGAACAAAAGCACCATTTTTAACGGCGTCCCTCACATCTAAATTAATAGCTTCAATAAAAAATTTCATCCTTTCTTTCCAATAGGGATAACCATCCCCATTGAAATAAGGAGGTCTGTTTATAGAAGAATCTTCATTTGAAAAACCATTTGAAGCCATCACTTCTCTTGAAGCTACTAAGCTCTTTATACAAGAGTCTAGCTCTGATACCACTTGTTACCAAGTGGCCTCAATACTCAAGAGGGGGGTGAATTGAGTATGAAAACTAAGTTCGCAAATCTTTCGCAAATCGTTTAATAAACAATTTTCGTTGAAACTAATTAATGATTAAAGATGATTGGATATAAGAGATAAACACTTTCACTTATGAATGCAATAGTTAAGGGTGCCAATATTCAAGCAAATCAATAAAACAGTACTCAATGTAAAGAGAAGGGTTTAGAGAAAATAAACACAATGATTTATCCTGGTTCGATCACCAATCCACTTGTGATCTACGTCCAATCCTCAAGCAACCGCTAGAGATTTTCCACTATTTCTTCAAGTTTCAATAGGTGCTTGATAACCTTTACAACCTTGAGCACTCAACACTTTGGGATACCTCACCCTTGGAGCTTGAGTCTCTTCAACTAAGGGATACCTCACCCTTTACACTTTTGGAAGGATACCTCACCCTCTTTACAAAACAATATAAATTGATTGAATGAAGCTCTCACTAGAGTAGATGATTACAAATTGAAGCTCTAATATGCTCTCAAAGATTTTTCACTTTTTTACAAAAAACAGAGCAAGAAATGAATTTGAGGATTGATTCACGTTTGGAAGTATTGGTGATCAGTTTTTGGTTCAAGGTCAACCTCAAATAAAGACCCAACTTTGGTATTTATAAGTTTCTCAATTAATAGAGCCGTTGGGGTGTTTTGGGCGTGCATTTAATGCATTTAATATAGCCATTGGACATTGTCAGGGTGCGTGTAATCGATTACACAGTATATGTAATCGATTACATTGTTATTCCAACGTGTTCTTGGTTTTCTGGGCTCTGTGTAATCGATTACATTATTGGTGTAATTGATTACATGGCTTATGACTTTGCTTGTAATCGATTATAATATCCATGTAATCGATTACATGACTTCTGACTTGCTGTGTAATCGATTATAATATCCATGTAATCGATTACATGACTCTTTGAACGTGTTCTTGCCTTTCTAAGCTTATTGTAATCGATTACATTTATTGTGTAATCGATTACATGGCCTCTGATTTGCTTGTAATCGATTACATTACTCACGTAATCGATTACAAGGCCTCTGTTTGCTGTGTAATCGATTACAAACATCATGTAATCGATTACATTGGCCTTTGAACACATTTTTCAAGTCCAATAAAGCTTGTAAGTCATTTCTAACACCTCAAGACACTTGATTAAACATAAATCCTTTTAAGAGTGTTAGATTTAAGATTGAAACTCAAGTTTTCTTGAAAGTCATGTTTAACTTTGAAATTTCCCACTTATTTTGAAATCATATATTGAAAAACCATTTGAGAAATCTTGAGAACATTTAACATTAATGTTCTAAGTCTTATAACTAAATAAACCTCTTCTTTCTTTGATCTTGATTTTTCCTTTTGCGCTTGATCTTTTCTTTTGCACTTGATCTTCACTTTAGCCTTTGTTATCATCAAAAACTATTTGACATGCTTTAGGGACATAAGCATTCACAATCCCTTCATTTCGTAGCTTCTGGAGGAATTCCTCGAAATGAATGTGGAACTTTCTTGGTAGGTTTTATAGCAAATTTGGGTAGTTGCGCCATTACTTTTGGCTAAGCTTTAGGCTATCTTCTTGGTCTCAAGACTGCCTATGACTTGGGGTTTAGAAGAGTTATTACTGAAGCTGATTCTTTGTGTGCTGTTCACTTGGCCACTTTGGGTGTTGATTCTTGGCATCCCTGTGTCACTCTTTGTTGACGCTTTTGCTTATCGTAAATGCACGAATCGAACAAGTAATATAGTAAAGAGTAGGATATCGCTTCCACAAGGAATACGTAAATCTCTAAAGCCAAATATTAATCAATAGCTTACTTAATACTATTCAAGAACATTCAAATTTAGAAAAGGTTATGTACGTTAACTGTAAAGATGTAAATACAGTAAATCAAACTTAAAGATATTGATTAGAAAATAGGGAATCTTTCTTCACCCTCTACTTCAATTGATGATATGCAATCCTCTTAAGCAACATAAATGAGACGGGATTTGTTAGCTTGAGAAACTAACTTAGTTAAAAGTCTATGTCTAGGTTATTTAACCATGCTTCATTTACCTAGTTCACTATATTTCCATGAGATCTAGTGCAAACACCACTCATTAAGAACAATTCTTAATAATAGTTATGCATGACCAATAGGTATATAGCTATCTCATTAGCTAATTAAATTATTCCAACATTAGAATAAAATTAAACATGCATTAACCATATTCATGATCTCAAACCTAAATCCCTATGTTTAAGTCAATAGATTTAATCAAAACACATTAAACGTTGGCCAAACGCTCAAGAGCATTAAGAGAAATATGATTAAACAAAACCCAAATCATCTATATTAACTCAAAGGATTACAAAATTATTAATATTCATAGAAAGATCCAAAGAAACCCCTATACACAGCTTAGCCAGCCATAAAACATGAAAATACATCACAATACATCATGTTCATGATAATGGAAAATAGAAAGTAAAAGAAATGGAAGAGAGAAGCTCAATGATGATGATCCTTGATGCTTTAATCTTTCTCCAAGATGAAGATGACCTCCAACCTTGACTACTTCTGCTTCCTTTCAGTCCCATAATGAAAACCTAGCAGCTGCTCTCTGAAAAATGTAAAAACCTCCTTTTGAAATATGATGAAATAGTATTTATAAGGCCCAAAATTCTGCTTCACGCCGCAGCATACACCATGTTATGCCGTGGCGCGCATTCAAATTAAGTCACCACGCCGTGGCATCCACTCTTTTGCACTGCGACGCTTTAGCCTTGGGTTTCTGTTCTGAAGCAGGGGAATGCACCATGCCACGACATTAACATGTCTGCGCCGTGACGTGAGATGCTGAATTTCACACTTGGCTTTCTCTTCCAATGCTAGCCCAATTCTTCCACAAATAAGCTTTTTTAGGACTCTTCCTGCAATAGAGAAATCACCAAGTTACTAACAGTTACAAACCCACTTAATCACTTAAAAAATATGTAAGATTTACACAAGTTTATATAGGAAGATATCAAAATGGAATTTGACAAATATAAGCCTCAAATCTTCCATATATGCATCATAACAAGGACTAAGCTATTAATATAGCACATATATAGGGCATAAATAATTACATATCATGGAGTTATCACACCCTCTCAAACCTAGGTTTTTGCTAGTCCTCGAACAAAACAAAGTATGATTAAGTACCTGCTTAACAACACATGCTTCAACGTACATTCATCATTTAACATGAATTCCAATTCACTAAAATTACAACTAGTATACAATGATTGTTTAAGCCCTCAAAGAATGCTAATGCCTCACAATCAGCTTTACACATGCACAATCCTTATCATGTTAATCAATCAAAGCCTCTTTTTTTGCAAATCACATTTCCCATAACCATGCAAGCTAAACTTCTCCTATTCAACTCACACTCATCCAGATAAGTTTATGAACATACATGCATAGAAATCAAATAATCCACAAGATTGTCTTTAAACTCTCTCTCGACTAATATAAATCACACATAATTGAGGATCAAAAGGGACTTCAACAGCTTATAATGTAAGGCCAATGGGTATAGGTAAAAGAAAAACTGGGAAAGGATTTAATACAAACATTGAGAAACATAAACATACGATTTCAAGATTTGAGTCACCAAGTAAAACTATTAGGGTATTCCAAAGTGAAAGATTAGAACTCTCTAGAGCCATTCAATGCTTTTTGTATTTGACTTTTCTTATTTCATTCATTTGCTTTGCTTGTCTCTTTTCTTATTTTTCATTTTTTTTCATTTTTTTAAGAGAAGGCAATGCTTTTTCTTTTATAGCAGATGATTCCTTCAAGCTCATTTTATATTGACATGTATTATACCCCTAATCACTGGACTCACTTTAAGAAATAATATATTATGTACTCAACAAACAATGATGGTAAGAAGAAAATGCAATGCTTTTACATGCATAAGAATGGTTAACAGGGTAGGGAATATGAAAGTAATGAAAAACATATAAGGCCAAACATTTATAAAGCTTCAAAAGGGGACCTATGGATATAATTACATCAGGTAAGCTTGAAAGGCACAATCGGTCCAAACAATGCCCTAATCATTTCCTCAATCATGCACAATCTAGGATTTTGCTTCAAGAGAGTTTACATACAATTTCTAGGATACTCGAAATCTCTATACGTACATCCCATAAACCTTCTCTAGACATGCACTCATATCATTTTCAAAGTTACACTAACATACTAGTGGGATCAAAATCATGCATTGATAAGCGACTAGATTGTTCAGCATGCTTCAAAGATCGCATATGAATTCATAGAAATATTTAGGTCAAATTGCTTTCATATCTATCATTGGGCAACCATTTCACACTAGCTATTGGCAACATGATATAAATTAAAAAGTTTCAAGATTTAAAATCACGCTTATAAAACATTTTAACCCATGATGTGAAAGGGAATGATAATTGTATCTTGAATGGGATTTCCATGGAATTTTCTCATAATTAACTAACAATAACAGCCAATATCAATATGCATAAAAATAATTACAAAAACATATATAGTCGTAAATAACAGATACATATGATACCAATATAACAGTACCAAAATACCATAACAATACTACTGCATACATGAAATCAAAATACATAGTCAAAGACACCCCCCCAAACCTGAGGGAAACAATGTCCTCACTGTACAAAAATAACTAACAATAATATAATAATGAAATATAATGAAAGAGAAATGCCCTGAATGTAGTAGGGCTAGTCATCATCAGTATCCTCATCATCCTCTTGATATGCCACAACATCAGCAGTTGCGTCCTCATCATCCTCTCCATCTGCAGCCTCAGCAGCCTATGGGGGCTGAGAAGGGACAGCCACAGCCTCTGGTGGAAACTTAGGGACCAAGAAATCATCCATAGTTAGGCCCAGTCGCTCTGCCGTCCAACGTTGTGTATCTATGATGTACTAGTATTGGCAGGTCTGCAAGGCCATCAATCGTGTTATTTGGGCCTCTATCTGGGCGAGCCAGTCTGTGTCAGGTGGTTGTGGTGGTGCCTTAGGCTCTTCGCGAGCCTGCCTCATCCTAGCTAGTGCGAGGGCTGAGCTACACCCACCCTCTCAATGAAATGATCATTAAGAGGCTGTCTAACATCAATGAGCTCCTCATATAGCCCCCATCGTACATGATGTCTGCTATATAAGGTGTGGATGAGAAAAGGGAAAAAGATGCTTCTGTACTCTCGTACTGACCTCCTGATCTGATCGAAGATAAGCTGGGCGACATCAATGGACTGATACTCCAGGATAGCATAAATAAGAATAACTCAATCACGCGTCACCTCAAATAGGTTTGCTAATGGCAGGATCCGAGTGCAGATGAAATGGTAACAGGCCCTGGCATTTGGTGTCAAGTAGGATCAAGGGAAGAATCGTGCCCTCTGTGTCTGCACGCTCAAGGTCCAGACCACAGGTTGTAATTCAGTTGTACAGATCCTGGCAGTGACCATGTTAAGGTCAATGCCCTCCTCTGGCTCCCAACAGCAGAACTCCATGTAGTCGCAGATCTCAAGAGGCTCTGGTAAGCTCAGAGCTGCGCGAATAGCTACCATAGAGTACGAGACCACGCGCCCTTGTACTTTAACTATAGTAGCCTTCTCGCTAGAGAAGGTTGCGTTCATGTAGAACTCGCGAACTACTAGAAGAACAACTAATGACTCCGAGTGTCGGGCAAACGCATTCCAGTTGAATTGGTTTATAAGCCCCTCTATCTCCCAATGGATAGCCTTGGAAAAGGAGAAGCCACACTCTTGAATGAGCGGTCTAGTGATCAACACGGTGTACCTATGGGCAACATTCGCCAAAATGAACCTCCCCCTATTGTAATCTGGAGGAGGAGGAGAAGGCTCCCTATTGCGCTGGCTTGTGGACCCTCATTGACATTTAGGAGGCATGGTGTAAGAGATATAGTGTACCTAAACCTAGCAAGATATTTTAATTGTCATAATTGCACATTAAAAAGTATGAAAACACATAAAACAGGTCAATTATGTAATTATTAGAACAACACACTACGACATGCACACCAGCGCCACGACATTCATAAATCTATAATCACACGTCGTGGCATTCATACCAGCGCCATGGCATTCAAGTAAAATTCATCGAACACTGCGACATTCAAGCAAATTCAAACATATGTCGCGATATTCACAAGTCACGCCGCGGCGCATGGACGAACAGAGCCCAGAATTACTTGGCAGCAACAGGGCCATCATTATCATGCATTCTAAAATAGTTTATTACCCACAAAACTACAAAAAAAACATACTCAATCACTTAAAATTGTAACAAAACAAAAACATAAATAACCTAAAAGAAAATTCTCATTAAAATGAGAAAATATATAATAAATCACAATAAACTAAAATAAATTCCAACATACCTTTGAACAGAGTGCAAAAATGTAGACGAAGGGATGGGGAATTAGGAAGAAGAGAAAAAAACTCAAAGACACAGAGAAAATGAGAGTAAAGGGAGAGAAGCACGAAATGCCACGACATTTAACCCTAAATGCCACTACGCGTCGCGGTATGCATATACATGCTCCACGGCATGCATTCAATTCTCACCATTTTTTATTTATTTAAATTATTAATTATTATTATTATTATTATTATTATTATTATTATTATTATTATTATTATTATTATTATTATTATTATTATAATATAAGGGTTTTTTATAATAGATACGCTGCGGTGTGCAACATTGTTGCGCCGCGGTGCTCTACTCTCTGGATTTTAGCCTGGTGCTCTAGGAATGCTTATCACACCGTGGTGTGAGAGGTCTATCTGCATAATTCTACAACAAAATCTATTCTGCTTCTGTTTTTGCAGCATTCTGGCCTTCATCACCTACAAAACTTACCTAGAAGGTCAGATTATAGTTTGTACAATAAAAACATAATAAAACCTCAAAGTCAATATATTGACATATTAAAGATTGAAAATTGAATGATTAAAGACTTGGGTTCCCTCCTAAGAAGGGCCTACGTTATAGTCCTTGTAGGACTTCGCCTGTTGTTTTTAAGCTGGGGCTGCCAATGTAAGGGATGTCTTCCCCTTATCCATCTCTCCTCCAAGATACTGTTTCAAGCGCTGGCCATTTACTTTAAAGGTTGACTTGCCATCCAGATTTGCAACCTCTATTGCCCCATGGGGAAACACATTCACTACTTGAAATGGGCCAGACCACCAAGATTTTAGCTTTCCTAGAAATAATTTGAGCCTGGAATTGAATAGAAGAACTTTCTGGCCTGCCTCAAACCTCTTTTGCGTAATCTTCTTGTCATGCCAATTTTTCACCTTCTCCTTGTACAATTTTGCATTCTCATAGGCTTGAAGCTTAAATTCCTCAAGTTCGTTGAGCTGCAAAAGCCTTTTCTCACTGATAGCTTGCAAGTTGTGGTTCAACTGCTTTGTTGCCCAATAAGCATTATGCTCTAACTCAACTAGCAAATGATAAGCTTTACCAAAAATAAGCTTGTATGGAGACATACCAATGGGATTCTTATAAGCTGTCCCATTCACCCATAGTGCATCATCTAGTCTTCTTGACCAATCCTTATGGGATGGACACACCATTTTTTCAAGTATTTGCTTAATTTTCCTATTGGATACCTCTGCTTGCCCACTTGTATGTGGCTGCTAAGCGGTGGCAATTCGATGAGTTTGCCCCATACTTGGTGAGGAGAGCTTTAAAGTATCTATTGCAAAAATGGGACCCTCTGTCACTGATAATGGCCCTTGGTGTACCAAAACGGGTGAAGATATATTTTTTTTTTATGAAATTAACCACTACCTTAGAATCATTGGTAGGGAATGCACATGCTTCCACCCACTTGGACACGTAGTCCACTGCTACAAGGAAATACAGATTTCCATAGGAAGGAATAAAAGGGCCCATGAAATCTATCCCCCCAAACATAAAAAATCTCAACTTCTAGAATGGAATTGAGGGGCATCTCATTCCTCCTTGAGATATTTCCTGACTTTTGACACCGATCACATCTTTTAACATGGAAATGTGCATCCTTAAAGAGAGATGACCAATAAAATCCAGATTGAAGCACTTTTATTATCGTATTATCACCACTATAATGTCCACCATACAGAGAAGCATGACATTGGTTCAAAATCTGGTCAACTTCTTCCATAGGCACACATCTCCTCAACATATGACCCGAACACTGTTTGGACAAGAA
The DNA here is from genome assembly GCA_029884595.1 of Ormosia semicastrata. Taxonomy (NCBI): domain Eukaryota; kingdom Viridiplantae; phylum Streptophyta; class Magnoliopsida; order Fabales; family Fabaceae; genus Ormosia; species Ormosia semicastrata. The sequence continues at coordinate 34,666,890 of JAQQTO010000063.1, forward strand.
TGGCTCGTCCAAAAGATAGTGTTTCACATCATATAAGAATTTCTTCTTTTGGTGAGAGGTGATATCAGGGGGCAACACACCACCCACTATGTAGTTCACTATATTTGTGTACCATGGATAAGAATGAGTTAAGGTAGCAAAGAGTTGCTCATCAGGGAATGTCTCTCTAATTGTGATTAATTCATCTTGACATTCTTTATTTTCTAATCTAGAAAGGTGGTCTGCAACTTGGTTCTCTGCCTTTTTCTTATCACGAATTTCCAGATCAAATTCTTACAACAATAAGACCCACCGAATTAATCACAATTTTGCATCCTTCTTGCTCACCAAATATGCCTGAAACTTATCAAATGCAAATACAACAGCCAGAAGCTCTTTTTCTGTTGTGGTGTAGTTTAGTTACGCATCATTAAGTGTTTTGATAGCATAATAAATGGAGTGAAACACATTATCCTTTCTTTGCCCTAAAACTGCACCCATAGCATAGTCACTAGCATCACACATCAGTTCAAAAAGTAATTCCCAATCTGGAGTGGTATTCACTAAAGCAGATACAAATCTCTTCTTTTGTTCTTCAAATGCAGCCTGGAATGATTAATCAAAAGTAAACTTAACATCATTTTCCAATAGGTTGCACAAAGACTTAGTAATCTTAGAGAAGTCTTTTATTAATCTCCAGTAGAAACTGGAATGACCGAGAAAGCTTCGAATTCCTTTTACTGAATTTGGCGGAGGAAGTTTGTCAATCTCCTCAACTTTTGCCTTGTCGACCTCCATCCCTTTGATAGAAACTTTGTGGCCAAAAATAATGCCTTATTGGACCATGAAGTGGCATTTCTCCTAATTTAGGACAAGGTTGGTCTCGTCATATCTTTTCAGCACAGATGTGAGAAACTACAAACAACAGTTATAAGAGTCTCCAAACATAGAAAAGTCATCCATGAAGACTTCAAGGTCGTGCTCTATCGTATCCGCAAAGATGGCCATCATGCAACGTTGAAAGGTTGCTGGTGCATTGCATAACCCAAATGGCATTCTTCGGAAAGCAAAAGTACCATAGGGACAAGTGAATGTCATCTTTTCTTGATCTTCAGGTGCTATGGCAATTTGATTGTATCCAGATTAACCATCAATGAAGCAGTAATAAGCCTTTCCAGCCAATCTATCCAACATTTGATCAATGAAAGGGAGTGAAAAATGATCTTTTCGGGTAGCTTTGTTCAATTTCAGGTAGTCCATGCATACCCTCCAGTTAGTAACCTTGTGAGAAGGGATGAGCTCATTATTCTCATTGGTAACTAATGTCATACCACCCTTTTTTGGAATACATTGGATTAGTGAAACCCATGGACTGTCAGAAATAGGATAAACTATGCCTGCATCAAGCCATTTGATTATCTTTTTCCTCACTACTTCCTTTATTATTGGATTAAGCTACCTTTGGTGCTCCACCACTCCACTTTGATTATATTTTAACAGAATTTTGTGCATACAGATGGAGGGGCTAGTGCCATGGATATCAACAATAGTCCACCCAATGACATATTTATATTTTTGGAGCACACGAAGAAGTTTCTCCTCTTGATCATCTATGAGGGATGATGATATGGTCACCAGCATAGTAGATGTTACTCCCAAATAAGTATATTGTAAATGATTAGGCAAGGGCTTCATCTCAAGCTTTGGAGGTTCTTCAATGGAAGGCTTCGACAACTCCTTAGATGCATTGAACTGCAAAGGCTCAAACTTGGATGACCTGAAATACTTAGGGAATGCATCAAGCTGTTTGATAAAATCAAGAACATCATCCCTAGTATTTTTATTCTAGTCAGTTAAGGTAATCAATGATAAAGCAAGAGGATCGTTTGTATAGTTATCATGAAATGCATCAACAATGATATTATCCAACATACCTATGTATGAACACTCTTCATAATTGTGAGGAAACTTAATTGCTTTAAAAATGTTAAATGTTACCTCTTGATCATGAACTCTCATAGTTAATTCACATTTCTGTACATCTATGAGTATTCTGCTAGTAGCCAGGAACGGTTGGCCAAGAATTAGAGGCACGTTACGATCCTCCTCCATATCCAAAATGACAAAGTCAACGGGGAATATGAACTTATTCACTTTGACTAAGACATCCTCAACAATTCACTTTGGGTAAGTATAGGAACGATCAGATACTTGGAGGGTCACTGATATGGGCTTGCATTCCCCCAAACCTAGCCTCTAGAAAATGGATAAGGACATGAGATTAATGCTTGCCCCTATGTCACATAAAACTTGTCCAAAGAATTGATCTTCGATGGCACACGGAATTGTGAAGCTTCCCAGATCCTTCAATTTTGGATGAAACTTCTATTGCAGAATGGTACTACATTCATTTAACAATGCCACTGTTTCAAACTCACCCAATTTACACTTTTTGGATAAAATATTCTTCATGAATTTTACGTAACTGGGTATTTGTTCCAGTGCCTCAACGAAAGGAATATCAATGTGCAGCTTCTTGAGGACTTCCAAGAATTTCTTGAACTATGCATCCATTTTGTGCTTGATTTGTCTCTTAGGGAAAGGTAGAGGTTGTGTATAAGGCTTGTCCTCTACCTTCTTGTGTACAACTTTTTCTTCCTTCTCAATCTCTTCGTTTACAATCTCCTGGTCCTTTCTCACTTTGATCGCTTCCTCAAGCAGTTTTGTCTTAGAATTCCCTTCTATATCCTTCCCACTTCTCAGTGAGATGGCTTTGCAATGCTCATTGGAGGCACCATTTGACTTGTTGACAGTGTCACTTGGGAAGATGCCTAGAGGCCTGTTATTAATGGTATTTGCCAACTGCCCTACCTGCATCTCCAATGCTCTTATAGAAGTCGTTTGGCTCTGAATCATTGAATCAGTCTTTGCCAAATGAGCATCAGTCTTTGTCATATAAGAATCAATCTTAACCATTAACTGCATGAACATGTCTTCTAGAGATGGTTTCTTATCTTGCAGAGGCTGCCTGGTTTAAGATGAGTAACCTGGAGGATAATTAACTCTCTTATTTCTAGGTGTTAAGGATGAAGCTCCTTGGTTATCCCTCTAAGAGAAGTTAGGATGGTTCCTCCATCCTAGGTTTTACTAGTTCAAGTATAAGTTATTCTGTTGTGGGTGATAGTTCCCAACATATCATGCACTTTTAGAAATGGAAGGGCACATATCGCTTGAATGGTTATCTCAACACTTATCACAGAGAACAAATGGGATCTGATGAGGGCTCTATCCAGTTTATTTGAAATTGCTGCCACTTGAGCTAACAATGATGTTATAGCATCAATTTCATGCACTCTATCCAGTTTCATTGGAGTGTTTCTTGCAGAGGGCCATTGGTAGCTATTGGCTGCCAATTTCTCCAACAATTGAAAGGCTTCATCAAAAGATTTGCTCAATAAAGAGCCTCCAGCTACTACATCCACTGTGGGATGATGCTGTGATAGCAAGCCTTTGTAAAATGCAGAGACTTGATGTCACGGTGGTATAGCATGATGTGAACACCTACGGAGCAGATCCTTGTACCTCTTAGGCTTCATACAAGGATTCAGATTCAGTTTGAGTGAATGATGAAATATCATTCACCATCTCAGTAGTCTTGGCTGGTGAAAAATATTTATTTAGAAATTTGTTGCAGACATCGGACCAAGTTGCTATTGATCCCGTAAGCAGAGATTGCAACCAACTCTTGGCTTTATCTCTGAGAGAGAAAGGAAAAAGCCTTAGGCGAATGGCATCTTCAGAAACTCCATTATACCTAAAGGTGTCACAAATCTCCAGGAAGTTAGATAGATGAGCATTGAGATCTTCATTGGACAAACCGTCAAATTGCACTGAAGTTTATATCATTTGGATTATGGCCGGTTTGATCTCAAAATTGTTTGCACAGATGGCCGGCTATCTAATGCTAGACTGCAAGTTATCCATTTGAGGAGTTGAAAACTCCCTCAAAGGTCGCGTGTGATTATGCTCATTCACCATCTTACCAGTACCTATATAAAAAAATGGAACTTAAATTAATATGAACAAAAAGAAACTTAAACTAGAACTAATTAAGCTCGTTGTCAATATTAGCAAAACAGAAATATGTCGTATTCCTTGGTAATAGCGCCAAAAACTTATTGACGCTTTTACTTACCGGAAGTGCACAGATCGAACAAGTAATATAGTAAAGAGTAGGATATTACTCCCACGAGGAATACATAAATCTCTAAAGCCAAATATTAACTAATAGCTTACTTAGTACTATTTAAGAACATTCAAATTTAGAAAAGGTTGTGTACGTTAACTGTACAGATGTAAATATAGTAAATTGAACTTAAAGATATTGATTAGAAAATAGGGAATCCTTCTTCACCCTCTACTTCAATTAATGATATACAATTCTCTTAAGCAACATAAATGAGACGAGATTTGTTAGCTTGAGAAACTAACTTAGTTAAAAGCCTATGTCTAGGTCATTTAACCATGCATCATTTACCTAGTTCACTATGTCCATAAGATCTAGTGCAAACTCCACTCATTAAGAACAATTCTCAATAATAGCTATGCATGACCAATGGGTATATGTCTATCCTGTTAGCTAATTAACTTATTCTAACATTAGAATGAAATTAAACATGCATTAACCATATCCATGATCTCAAACCTAAATCCCTATGTCTAGGTCAATAGATTTAATCAAAACACATTAAATGTTGGCTAAACACTTAAGAACATTAAGAGAAATATGATTAAACAAAACCCAAATCATCTATATTAACTCAAAGGATTACAAAATCATCAATATTCATAGAAAGATCCAAAGAAACCCCTATAAATAGCTTAGCTAGCCATGAAACACAAAAATAGATCATAATACATCATGTTCATGGTAATGGAAAAGAGAAAGTAAAAGAAATAGAAGAGAGAAGCTCAATGATGAGGATCCTTGATGCTTTAATCTTCCTCCAAGATAAAGATGGCCTCCAACCTTGGCTACTTCTGCTTCCTTTCAGTCCCATAATAAAAACCTAGAAGCTGCTCTCTGAAAAATGTAAAAATCTCCTTTTGAAATTTGATGAAACAATATTTATAGGCCCCAAAACTCTGCTTCACGCCATGACATTCACCATGTTACGCCACAGCGCGCATTCAAATTAGGTCACCACACCATGGCATCCACTCCTTTGCGCCGCGACGCTCTAGCCTCGGGTTTCTATTCTGAAGCAAGAGAATGCACCACGCTGCAACATTAACATGTCTGCACCACGACGTGAGATGCTAAATTTCACATTTGGCTTTCTATTCCAATGCTAGCCCAATTCTTCCACAAATCAACTTATTTAGGACTTTTTTTGCAATAGAGAAATCACCAAGTTACTAACAGTTGCAAATCCACTTAATCACTTAAAGAATATGCAAGATTTACACGAGTTTATATAGAAAGATATCAAAATGGAATTTGACAAATATAAGCCTCAAATCTTCTATATATGTATCATAACAAGGACTAAGCTGTCAATATAGCATAGATATAGGGTACAAATAATTATATATCATGGAGTTATCACTTTTCTTACTAGGATTAGAGATCTTCTGAGTAAAGAGTGGCAAGTTTTTTATTCGAAACATTTATAGGGAAGGTAAAAATTGCACTGATATCTTGGCGAAACGTGGTCATCACATGCCTCATGGTGTTCACCTCATTCAGGAACTTCATGTGTATCTCTCGCTAGTTGTGTTGGTTGATAATAGCCATGTTAGTTTTGAGAGATTTGTAGCTTCTTAATCTTCTTTTTTTTAGCTCTTGCCCAGTTGTTTATAATAATAAAAAAGATCACAAAAATCTAAAAAATCAAGGTTTAATCCTTAACCAACAATTTCAAACAAGATTCTTTCCTCATTTGCCTCATCAAGACAGAATCCTTGGCTGATTCTTTTCAACCAAAAATCATGCATTTAGATTTTCATCTTTTTAGACCAAAACCGTAGGTCTTCTCTACCATGTGAACTTGGTTTTCATGAGAGCAAAAAGAACAACTACAATTTTGTCATTATGCTTAATTAACAAAGAATAATATGATGAAGGTCACGTTTTTATAATTATATTAAATGGTCCCATTTTAATCCATTACTATTAGGCATTAAAATAAGAGATTTAGTCCTCTACTCATGTTCACATCTCAGATTCAAGGTGTAGCCAAACAAAACAAAAATATTTTTAAAGAAACTAAGTCATAAGTATCCAATATTAAGTCCTAAAAATTAAATTACAAGAGGAGTCTTCCCCTATATCACAAATCAAAGCAAAGAAAAGAAGATAAAAGTCCATAGTCTATTGTTACAAACTTTAGGGTTAAGCATACTAACCCTTTGAATTCCAATTTCTGGTAACTTAAAGAAAACAAAAAATAAAATGAAACAAAGATTGCATGCAAAGATAAAAAAAATCATCTTGAGGTCTTCAGCAAGTCTGCTCTCCCTTGAAAATGAAAAATCAGAAAGAAATAAGAAGAAAATATCAAGGTGAAAGCTTTATGAAATAGAAAGTAAAAAGGATCTCCTTCTCAAAATCATGAAAAGGTCTCATTTTTTAGCCTTGTTCCAGTAGTTTATTCGCAAAATAAAAGGATTTTTCACCTGTATGTACCAAAAGATAGAGTTCTTCCCAAAACAAAAATAAAGAAAGGATTTTTAACATGTAAAAGAAGATCACATTTGAACTCTAAGACTAAAGAACAATGAACATGAAGGAAAAAAGATTGGTTTTACTCTTCTACCTCTTGTTGATCTCGATTTGATGAAGAGAAGGGCGAAAATCCGAAGTTAGAGAGGAGATGAGGAAGAACTCGGTCTTGGTTGGAGAGGAAAGAGCAAGATTACTTCTTTGCAGAACCTCACAACTCTCTATCTCTTAGCCTCTACATCTATCTCTTTCCTCTAGTGTGTGATACATTTTATGATGAGAGAGAGTGTGTGAGATGAGTTTTATAATTATGGTTAGAGGAAGCAACTGGTTATTTGCTCAAATGGTTGCTTTCCCTCTCTTATGATTTCCTATTGCAAGTTGACACCAGGTTAATAGGTGTCATGGGAAGGGTTTCAATGTGTCCCTTCCCTATTTTTTTCTCTAAGTTTAAATTTTTAATTAGTTAGGTAGCTTAATTGTTAATTAATAGGTTTTAGGTCCTCCTATTGCTAATTTTTAATTTTTCGGAAGTCCCATTCCTAGTTGGTAAAAAAAACTGTTCTATTTAATCTTTATCCAATAATTTAATTTTTTTTAAATATTTTCTTCTATGAATATTCTTATCTTTGTTTTATTTATTTATTCTTGTCATTTATTATTATTATTAATGAAATACATGTAGTTATATATATTTTTAATTTTACTATCTTATTTTAATTATGGGGATGTTATATATAGCATGTTTATTAATGAAAATGGGTGAACATTATCATCTGCATGTTAACAAATATCATGTTGGGGATCATAACACCCCTAATCTGCAACCGTTACATATACAATAAATCAAATTCCAAAGCTTTATAATTCTTGCCACATTGCTATTACTTTTGTATACCAAACTTCATCATACTGACATTAAAACTAACCATCCAAAAGCAATAGAACTAATATAATTCTACAACCAAGAAACAAGAAATGGAATTATTTTTATAAAGTTTCTATCACCACAATTCTTCGGATTTTAGGAAAACCATACATGCAAGCATAGAAACTTATTTTTGGTCCTATTCCACCATAATTTCACATTCAAACTCAGGACATATGGAAACCATACACATGCACTATTTTCTATCACACATTCAACTAGTATTTCTCAACCAAATTCACATATTCTAATGCAATAGGTTTAAAATAAGAGTTGAGAATGAAGAAGAAAATAGGATTATGTAAGGAATAATAGGCAAGGATTAGGCTCTTGCTCGCCTACCACTTTCCGATTTGAGGCTAAGTTTTAGGGTGGAAATTGGTGGTGATGAAGATAGTGATGTCATTGGATGGCTTAGAGAATGCCGATCAATCTGGCTTCTAACAATTAGTCCCAAAACCTTCTCCTTCTTGGACAAGCACAACTCCCAGCTGCTATCTTCTTCTCTCTCATGCTAGCTCACTCTCTATTCTCTCAAGTTGAGTGTTTATGAACTTAGAAATAAATAGTGATGGTATCTTTAGATGAGGGTGTTGTCATAACTTTTAAGGAGTTGGAGTATAGGTTTTAGCTGGTGTTGGTTAGGTCCTAACAAGTATTTAGGTAGCATATTAAAATTCTATTGGATAGGAAACAGTAAGTCTCTAATGTATACATTCTTTGTATATGAATTTATTCATATAAGATTTAACTCGATAATGTCTGTATTATAAGAAATTAATTGTAAAATTATTAATAATAGGATTCCCATTCATGGAGTAACTAAATAAATTTTAATTTTGCTTAAATTTAAAATTAAAACTAATTAGTCACATTATATATATATATATATATATATATATATATATATATATATATATATATATATAAAGGTAATATTATTAAGTAGGGGATGCTACAGTTCTCCATTTCTTTTTAAAAATCGTCCTCAAAATTTAGCTTACCTAATGAGAATAATTCAGGGTATTCTTGCCTGAGCTCATCCTCCATTTCTCAGGTAGTCTCCTCTACTGTTAATCATTCCTATATTACCTTAGCTATGGGAATTGTCTTTTTCCCCAATTGTTTCAGAGTTGAGTCAATGATCTGTACTAGTTTTACTTTATATGTTAAATTATCTTTCAGCTACACTGACTCACTATTTATGATGTGTGAGTAATCTGGACAATATTTTCTGAGTCGAAAAACATGAAAGACATTGTAAAGATTTGAAAGTTTTGGTGGAAGTACAATCTGATAAGATACTAGTCCACCCTATTTGAGAATTTGTAAAGGGCCAAGAAATTTAGGACTCAACTTTTTGGATCTGAGGGCTTTGCCAATCTCAATCATAGAAGTGACCCTAAAGAAAACATGTTCTCCTTCCCGGAATTCTAAAGGTCTTCGCCATTTATCAGCATAGCTCTGTTGTGTGCATTGAGCCACTAACAACTTGTCCCTAATGAACCTTATTTGTTAAAGGTATTTTGTGCCAAATTAGGTCCTAACAATTATTTTTCTCCTACCTTATACTAGCTTAGAGGAAACCTACATTTCCTTCCATAAAGTGCTTCACAAGGTGCTAGCTATTATTGTAAGCAAACTCAATCAAGGGTAGGTATTCATTCTAATTTCCTTTTTATTCCAGGACACATACTTTAAGTATATCCTCTAAGGTTTGTATAGTTCTCCAAGTCTTCCCATCTGTTTGGGGATGATAGGAGGTACTAAAGAATAATTTGTCAAGCTCCTTGCAAAGCTCTCCAAAACCTATAGGTGAATCTAGGATCATTGTCAGAAATTATACTAGAAGGTACCCCATGAAGTCTCACTATCTCCTAAACATACAAAAAGGCTAACATATTGATCTGTTGATTATTCCTATATTTTAATCGTCTTGTAATTGATTCATTAAACTCCATTTGTGCTTAATTGTCATCATTTAGCTTAGTTTCTGATATCAAACCCTAATTGGAACATTACTGTGAAACTTTGCTTAAATGTGTTCATTTGCACTCATAATTGAATTGTGATTTTCAGTCACTAGGCTTCTTAAGGTTCAATTAGATTTAATTAAGTTGGTTTTGACACATTTTATGATATTGAGCCTAATTGGATCATTGAAGGAATTATTGCATGACTTAGCCCTAATTTATCTCTTTGACAATGTTCAGTGAACTAGCTATAATTTGAGTTTCAAATATCTAATTGATGTGATTTTGGTCTTGTAGGAAAGTTAAGACAATTCTCTACTACTTCCATGAAGACCTCAAAGGCCCAATCACACGTTTGGATAACTCAAATTGGAGTTGAAGCAAGAACTAGGGTGCTGATCCTGATAGCTTGACCTTTGCATACTATTCATGGCATATCTCGAGTTACAAGTTATCAAATGAGCTAAAATTTTGTTGGTTGATAGTTAAGATCCAAATCTACAACTTTCATGTTGAACACTTTTCCAGATTTGGAGGTCTAATGGGTCATATTAAGCTTGGAAGTCAGATTACAAAACCTGCGTCAGAATACAGGGCCTGCGTCAGAATACAGGGCCTAAACATACACGGCCGTGTGAGAATACACGGCCTAGGCCATGTATGCTTCTGACTTTGCGCTTGAAATAGTGAAATTTTGGACTCCCAACTCAGTGTCATACACGGCCGTGTATGACCTCCAGACTTCAATTATTGCAACTTCTGCGCGAAGTTTATGTGGAGGGCCTATATATTGACATCTTTAGCACGTTTTGAGGGGAGTTTTTGACCTAGGAGAGCAGCTACAACTCCTTGGAGAAGGAGAAGGGAGTCTTGGATCAAAGATTAGAGTCTCGGGTTCGAGCAATCGGAGATCCATCATCCCCAATCCTCAGAAACTCGTTTGCTTTAGTTTTTCTTCTGCACTTTGTTTCTCATGTTGTTCTTTCTCAGTTTTTCTTGTGATTTCCTTCTAGCTATGTGTAACTAAATCTCCCTTGGTTAAGGGGGTGATGAAACCACTAGTATTGATGTTGTGAATCTTGCTTATTTGATTATTTCAACACAGTTATGTCTTTATTCATATATTTCTGAATCTATTGTTGGTATGAAGGTTTTTGTACTTGTTCCCACTTTCAAAGTGGTAGATCTGGGTTTATTATGCACGGTTACGGTAGTAGATCTAGTGGAATATATGATGTTCATGTGGGTATAATTATCTTTGTGCTATTTGCCAGTTATAAAAGTGGTAGATCTAGGTTTATTATGTGCGGTTACGGTAATAGATCTAGAGAAATATATGTTCTAAGTAATTTAATCCCGATGTGTGATTAGATCTTAGTGTGATTGGTTTTCTAAATCTTAATGCAATTGTTGGATAGTTGTAAGAGCGGTTGCTTTATGACTAATCAGTGATTAGGAGTTGATTTGAGCGGTTGCTAAATTGGCCAACACGTAAGGAAAACAGAGATTTACTCTCACAATTGCATAAAAACATAATTGAGCATATTGGAATAAAAGGATATGTGAATTTACATCATCATATAAATCTAGTGGTGGATTCAATCTCTTAACCAATTTTCTTATATTGTTGATTTCAATTTATTTATTATTATTGTCTTTGAAACTGTTCATTGTTCATCAAAACTCCAAAACCCCCTATTTACTGTTCATTGTGAATCAGAGTTTAAATTGGGAATTATTTGATAGTGTTAATTGAATTAGTTCTCTGTGGATCGACCCTTACTAACTACAACTAGTTGTAAGGTTTTTATTTTCTGGTGGGCCTGACAACTGATTTTTATCTGAAATTTTAATCACTATATCCTCACGTATCAGAATTTTAGTGCCGTTGCCGGGGAGCCAATTTTTCAATTACACTATTAATTTATTTCTTATTTTTACTCTATTTTTATTTTTGTTTTTATTTTATTTTTAGTTTTTGAATCTTTCTTTCTGAGTGTTTTGTAGGTGTTGATGTCCATTGAAGGGGTAGACGAAGGATTGTTAAATTTGAGGAACTATATTGATCAACTCACTTCACATCCTCAATTTCCCTTCCATCCAGCTAACTTCCAACTCACACCTGCTGATATTGAAGCTGCTCGTTACATTGATCTATCAAGTTCAGAGACATTTGAGCCATCTGAAATATCTGAAGAAGTGACAATGGCAGAAAACACTTTAAGGGCATTGGGTGCTCCAGATCTAGATCAACAGCCTCTATGCATAGACATTCTTGAAAATGAAGAGGCATTTGAATTGAAATCCGGTTTAATCCATCTCTTACCATCTTTCAATGGATTACCCGGAGAGGACCCCAACAAGCACCTGAAGGAAATCCATGTGGTATGTTCTAGCATGAAGCCTGCAGGAATTCATGTAGAGCAAGTCAAGTTGAGAGCTTTTCCATTCTCATTGAAAGACTCAGCAAAGGAGTGGCTTTACTACTTGCCACCTGGATCCATCCAATCATGGCAGGACATGGCTCGAACTTTCTTAGACAGATACTTTCCTGCCTCAAAAGCTGTAACAATCAAAAAAGAAATCTGTGGTATTCAACAAAGGCATGGGGAATCACTCCATGACTACTGGGAGAGATTTAAGAAGCTATGTTTTAGCTGCCCTCATCATCAAATAAATGAGCAGCTTTTAATTCAGTATTTCTATGAAGGCTTACAAGTGATGGATCGCAACATGATTGATGCTGCTAGTGGAGGAGCATTGGTTGATAAAACTCCTCAAGAAGCTAGAAACTTGATCTCAAGAATGGCTGCTAATACTCAACAATTTTACTCTAGAAATGACACTGGAGCGAAAGCAGTGAAAGAAGTAGAGACAACCAGTCTACAGCAGCAAATGACTCAATTGACTACTATGGTTCAGCAGTTAATGGATACAGGCAAAGCACCAGTTCATGCTTGTGGGATCTGTTGTTCATCTGGACATCCCATTGATATGTGTCCCACTATCCAAGAGGACACAAATGAGGAGGTAAGAACAGTAGGGGGATATGCTAGACTTTCAAAAAATTACAACCCCTACTCAAACACATATAATCAGGGTTGGAGGGATCATCCTAATTTCAGCTATGCAAAGCAACCTCAAAATCAACCTCCAGCTTATGGACCTCCAGGATTCCAACAAAGGCAAGCACCTTTCCCTCAGACACAGCAGCAAGTTCAAGCTCCTAAGCAATCTGAACCTTCACTAGATGAGCTAGTAAAACAAATAGCCACTGATAATTTGCAGTTCAAACAAGAAACAAGGACTGCAATCAATAACTTGCAGAATCATATAGGGCAGCTGTCCACAGAATTCAACAAGTTTCAAAGCCAAGCTTCAGGGAAACTACCCTCACAGCCAGAAGTGAATCCGAGAGAAAATGCTAGTGCTGTCATATTGAGAAGCGGAAAGACGATGGATGAGCCTACATCTCTTCCACCAATCACTCAAGAGAAAGATGAACCACCCAAAGAAGCAAATGATAAGGGGCAAAATTCCAAAGGCCCTAAGGTAAGTATTTCTGAACCCCTTCCTAAATATGTCACTAAAGCTCCTTTTCCCAGTAGGTTAGTTAAAACCAAGAAAGAAGAAGCAGAAAAAGAAATACTTGAGACTTTTAGGAAGGTAGAGGTTAATATCCCTTTGTTAGATGCCATTAAGCAAGTACCTAGATATGCAAAATTTCTAAAAGAATTATGCACTAACAAGAGGAAGCTAAAAGGAAATGAAAAAGTCCAAGTGGGAGAAAATGTTTCAGCTGTAATTAAAAAGAAACTCCCAACCAAATGTAAAGACTCTGGCACATTCACCATTCCATACACTATAGGTAACACAAGGTTTGAAAGGGTAATGCTTGATTTAGGTGCATCTATAAATGTCATGTCATATTCTATTTATGCATCTTTATACTTGGGTCCTTTGGAACCTACTGGTGTTGTTATTCAATTGGCTGATAGATCTAATGCATACCCTAAGGGTGTGGTTGAAGATGTTTTGGTGCAGGTGAATGAATTAATGTTTCTGGCAGACTTCTATGTTTTGGACATGGAAGAGGATGAGTCTCCCAAATCTGCTCCTATCTTGTTAGGGAGACCATTTTTGAAAACTGCATGGACAAAAATTGATGTGCACTCAGGAACTCTAACAATGGAATTTGATGGGGAATTAATTAGATTCAATATTTTTGAAGCTATGAGATACCTAAGTGATGTGCACTCTGCTTGTTTAATTGATTCTTTTGATCCTTTTGATTCTTTAATTTCTGCAGCTTTTGATACTGACCATTTTGATGCTCTTGATACAATTCTAACTCATAACTTAGATGTACAAGAGGAAAAGAAGAAGAATGAAGAAGAGTCATAGAGTGAAGATATTGATGAAATTGTTGTTGCCTTACAAGAGCTCTCTTCCACTCCAGAAGAGCATGAGGTAACTTTTGTTGATTTACCTGTTACTACTGATATACCTCAACCTTCCGTTGTGCAAGCACCTGAATTGGAACTTAAAGCACTGCCTGATCATCTAAAATACATCTTCTTGGGGGAGAAGGACACCCTTCCAGTAATAATTACAAAGTCACTCACCCAAGAGCAAGAAGAGAAACTAGTAGCTGTTTTGCAAGAACATAAGACAGCCATTGGTTGGTCAATAGCTGATATCAAGGGTATTAGTCCCTCCATTTGTATGCACGGGATATTAATGGAGGAGGATACTAAACCTGTGAGAGACCCTCAGCGGAGGTTGAATCCTCCCATGATGGAGGTAGTGAAAAAGGAGATACTGAAGCTCCTAAGTGTGGGGGTGATCTACCCCATTTCTGACAGCAAGTGGGTAAGCCCAGTCCAGGTAGTACCAAAGAAATCTAGAATTACTGTGGTAAGAAATGCTGAAAATGAGCTTATTCCCACTAGGTTGCAGACAGGGTGGTGTGTTTGTATTGATTACAGGAAATTGAATGCCGCCACGAGAAAAAATCACTTTCCTTTACCTTTCATTGATCAAATGTTAGAGAGATTAGTTGGTTATTCTCATTATTATTTTCTGGATGATTTTTTAAGTTACAATCAGATTGCCATAGCTCCAGAAGACCAAGACAAGACTACATTCACTTGTCCATTTGGTACCTTTGCATATAGGCGAATACCTTTTGGACTCTGTAATGCACCAGGAACTTTCCAGAGATGCATGATGAGTTTATTTTCTAATTACATTGAAAATATTATTGAGGTTTTTATGGATGACTTTAGTGTCTTTGGAAATGGTTTTGAAAATTGTCTGGAACATTTAACATTGGTGCTTAAAAGATGCATTGACACCAACCTGGTACTGAATTGGGAAAAATGTCATTTCATGGTTAAGGAAGGTATTGTGTTAGGTCATGTAATTTCTGCTAGGGGAATTGAAGTAGATAAAGCTAAGGTAAAACACATGCATTCTTTGCCCCCACCCACTTGTGTGCGGGAAATTCGTTCTTTTATTGGTCATGCAAGTTTCTACCGGAGATTTATTAAAGACTTCTCTAAAGTCTCATTACCCCTTTGTAAACTTCTTCAAAAAGATGTCAATTTTAACTTTGATGAGAAATGTATGGAAACTTTCAATAAACTTAAGAAGTTGTTAACTGTTGCACCTATCATCAGGCCACCGAACTAGAAGTTACCGTTTGAACTAATGTGTGATGCAAGTGACTTCGCAGTAGGGGCTGTCTTAGGACAGCGAGTTGATAGGGTTCCTTATGCTATTTACTATGCATCAAGGACTCTAAATGATACTCAACTTAATTACTCAACCACAGAAAAAGAACTTTTAGCTGTTGTATTTGCTTTGGAAAAATTTAGATCATATCTAATTGGTTCTAAGGTAATTATGTTTTCAGATCATGCAGCTTTAAAGTATCTACTAACAAAGAAAGAAGCAAAGCCTAGATTGCTCCGATGGATTTTATTACTCCAAGAATTTGACTTGGAGATTAAAGACAAGAAAGGGAGCGAGAACTTGGTGGCTGATCACTTGAGTAGGTTAGTAACTGAAGAGGAAGAAATGCCTATCATGGAGACTTTTCCAGATGAATATTTGATGGTTGTCAACGCTATAATCCCTTGGTATGCTGACATTGTTAACTACCTAGTTACTAAGGAATTTTCGGAGGGTTTGAACAAGGCACAAAAAGATAAATTAAGGAGTGACTGTAAATACTATATTTGGGATGACTCGTGCCTATGGAAGCATTGTGCAGATCAAGTCATTAGGAGGTGCATTCTTGATTCTGAGACACACTCCATCCTCTCCTTTTGTCACACCTATGCATGTGGAGGACACTTTGGCAGTAAAAGGACAGCCAACAAAGTGCTTGACAGTGGTTTCTATTGGCCTTTAATTTTCAAAGACGCTTACAATTTCTGTAAGTCTTGTGACCGCTGTCAGAGAACAGGTAACATTGGTCCTCGTAATCAAATGCCTCAGACTCCAATCATTTTTGTGGAAGTCTTTGATGTGTTGGGTATTGATTTCATGGGACCATTCCCTCCCTCATTTGGTTTCACATACATTCTTTTATCTGTTGATTATGTGTCTAAATGGGTGGAAGCAAAAGCCACCCGATCTGATGATTCTAAAACTGTTGCAGATTTTGTTAA
The DNA here is from genome assembly GCA_029884595.1 of Ormosia semicastrata. Taxonomy (NCBI): domain Eukaryota; kingdom Viridiplantae; phylum Streptophyta; class Magnoliopsida; order Fabales; family Fabaceae; genus Ormosia; species Ormosia semicastrata. The sequence goes on from JAQQTO010000063.1 coordinate 34,683,171, forward strand.
AACACATATTTTCTCCAGGTTCGGGACCCCAAGGGCTATCATCAGTGACCAAGGGACCTATTTTTGCAACAGAACCTTTGATGCTCTATTGAAGAGATATGGAGTAATGCACAAAATTTCCACTCCTTACCATCCACAGACAAATGGGCAAACTGAAGTGTCCAACCGGGAGATTAAGTCAATCCTTGAAAAGACAGTGAATCCCTCAAGAAAGGATTGGAGCACTTGACTTGAAGATGCTTTATGGGCTTATAGGACTGCCTATAAGACTCCCATCGGCATGTCACCATTTCGGTTGGTGTATGGAAAGCCCTGTCATTTGCCAGTTGAGCTGCAGCATCGCTCTTACTGGGTCATTAAACAAGTAAATATGGAATTGGAAAGTCTTTGGAAAACAAAGGAAGTTCGATTCTGAAGGCGGAAGAACTAAGAAATGAGGCCTTCGAGAATGCCCTGATTTATAAGACTAAAGCTAAGGCATTCCATGACCAATTGATTTCCAGAAAGAAATTTCACAGAGGACAAAAAGTTCTGCTATTCCAATCAAGACTCAAATTGTTTCCAAGTAAACTGCATTCTAAGTGGATTGGGCCATTTGTGGTAACTAATGTCTTTCCTTTTGGTGCAGTTGAGATCAGGAGTGAAATTTCAGGCAAAGCATTTAAGGTCAATGGTCATCGTCTCAAACCTTATCATGAACCTCCTGACAGTGCAGAGATGGAAGTGATGACCCTCATCCTTCCACAATATGAGGAGCATTGAAAGTATCATCATATCAGGCTGAGGACAATAAACTAAACGCTCATTGGGAGGCAACCCAACCAGATTTGCTCTCTTTATCTTTTTTTTAATTTTGCGTTTTTATTAGTTTCTTAGATTATGTTTTTATCTATTTAATGGTTGTAAGCATTTGAATCTTTGAAAGAATCTTGTGTTTTGTTTAATTAATTGTGTGTTTAAATGGATTGTTTATTTGATTTTTGTGTGGATTAAGTACAGTGGAAAACCAAGCGAAATTATAGGAATTAGTTCGTTTGTAAATTGTTGTTTTATTCTTCTGAATGCTGAACCATGTTCTTTGGGAATGATTTCATTCAATTGAGAAGTTAAATTTTAAGTTCGTGATGAATGGCCAAGTAAAGAGTTATACTCTTGAGACGTATTCATATGAACTTGTGCCTTATGAACTTCGTAGATTTTTTACATTCCCTCAAGAATGATGAGTAAATGTACCCCCTTAATTTCCATTGTATTTTCATTCTCTTGTATTGTATACATTTGGGAATTGATTTGCACTATTGATTTGCTTGTTTCATTCATAGTAGATTTGTTTTTGCTTTCGGTTGTGGTATAGTTGTTTTTGCTTGTTTTCCTTTTCTGGATGTGTGTAGCATTCTCTTTGTCATTATTTTTCCTTTTTTAGATGTGTGTAGCATTTCTTTTATTTTTCTTTTTTGAATATGTGTAGCATTGAGGACAATGCTTAGTTTAAGTGTGGGGGTGTGGATTTGATGTTCTATTATGAATACTGTTGACATTTTGAATTGTTCGCCTGGGGTTTGAATGACTAATTAAACTATATTGACTCTCTTGGGGTGAGTGTATTTGATCTTGATGATGTTGTTCTTCTTGTGATACTTTCTATTGGGCTTTAAGTTTCTGATAAGCTTTTCAAGTGTGATTATTGAGCAATTGACCCAAATTTTTTAAAAAATAAACCTTTGAGCTTGATTGAATGAACTTTCTGGTTATCGATTTTGTCGGGTGAGATTTTAAAAAATTAAAGGGTTTAATTGAAAATGATAAATCGAAACCTAGTGAGTTTTTGGGCTTTATTGTAAATGGCTAACTTTAGGCCATTTTGGATCCTTGATTGTGTGATTCCACTCATGATTATTGTGTTTTTCAGAACTTATCTTGGTTCTCTTTTAAGCTGCTAATGACCATTGCATGCATTTGAAATGATAAAGGCATTTTCTTTTAAATAGCTACTGGCCAAATAGTCATCCTTGCATTTTATCCATTGATTAATCCCTTTGAGCCTAATTGGCCCAATTTCCTTCTATCTAAGCTCAATGTAAACCTAAAAGTGAAAAACTATTTTACTACCCTACCTTAGGGAGTAGAAGAACTTACAGATTGCATTGGAAAGTAGCTTTTGAATAAGTGTGCGGGTGTGATTCATGATGTTTTTGCCTAGTTATGTCTGTGTATAAAATATCTCATATTGGCAAAATGTCAAGTTGAATTGAATGCAAGGTGTATATATATATATTAAGAAAAAAAAAGAAAAAGAAAAAAAGTAAGAAAAAGGAAAAGGTACATAATAGGAATTTGAATTTGAATATTATTAGGAAATTCTGTGTAATAATTGAATATCTTTCCATTTTGCTCTTCTAGTTCCTATGGTCTAGCTTTGTCTATCTTTGATGTATCCTACCTTAACCCTGACCCCATTACAACCTGAATAAAGTCCTCTTGATCTCTGTTTGCATGTGGTCTGAGTAGTGGAGAAGTAGAGACTTGACAAGCCTATGGTAAAGCATATTCTCATGAGTTGGTTGAGTGAAAACACAAGCCTGAAACACTTGAGTAAGAGAGCATATCAGTGAGGATTTATCATGCTGATTGAACCCTGAAATTTGACTGATTTTGCTTGTCAACTTGGATTGTTAAGAAAAAGAATTTTTGATTGTTTAAATTCTTTGAAAATTAAAAACATAAAGGTCTTTGCTCATTATTTTGCATTTGCTTGGCTTGTTGTGAAACTGTGTTGAACTGTATATTTTTGCCCAGGAGTGCAAAAGGCTAAGTGTGGGGGTAATTGATCTGTTGATTATTCCTATATTTTAATCGCCTTGTAATTGATTCATTGAACTCCATTAGTGCTTAATTGTCATCATTTAGCTTAGTTTCTGATATCAAAACCTAATTGGAACATTAATGTGAAACTTTGCTTAAATGTGTTCATTTGCACTCATAATTGAATTATGTTTTTCAGTCACTAGGCTTCTTAAGGTTCAATTAGGTTTAATTAAGTTAGTTTTGACACATTTTATGATATTGAGCCTAATTGGATCATTGAAGGAATTATTGCATGACTTAGCCCTAATTTATCTCTTTGACAATGTTCAGTGAACTAGCTATAATTTGAGTTTCAAATATCTAATTGATGTGATTTTGGTCTTGTAGGAAAGTTAAGACAATTCTCTACTACTTCCATGAAGACCTCAAAGGCCCAATCACACGTTTGGATAACTCAAATTGGAGTTGAAGCAAGAACTAGGGTGCTGATCCTGATAGCTTGACCTTTGCATACTATTCATGGCATATCTCAAGTTACAAGTTATCAAATGAGCTAAAATTTTGTTGGTTGATATTAAGATCCAAATCTACAACTTTCATGTTGAACACTTTTCCAGATTTGGAGGTCTAATGGGTCATATTAAGCTTGGAAGTCAGATTACAAAACCTGCATCAGAATACAGGGCCTGCGTCAGAATACAGGGCCTAAACATACACGGCCGTGTGAGAATACACGGCCTAGGCCATGTATGCTTCTGACTTTGCGCTTGAAATAGTGAAATTTTGGACTCCCAACTCAGTGTCATACACGGCCGTGTATGACCTCCAGACTTCAATTATTGCAACTTCTGCGCGAAGTTTGTGTGGAGGGCCTATATATTGACATCTTTAGCACGTTTTGAGGGGAGTTTTTGACCTAGGAGAGCAGCTACAACTCCTTGGAGAAGGAGAAGGGAGTCTTGGATCAAAGATTGGAGTCTCGGGTTCGAGCAATCGGAGATCCATCATCCCCAATCCTCAGAAACTCGTTTGCTTTAGTTTTTCTTCTGCACTTTGTTTCTCATGTTGTTCTTTCTCAGTTTTTCTTGTGATTTCCTTCTAACTATGTGTAACTAAATCTCCCTTGGTTAAGGGGGTGATGAAACCACTAGTATTGATGTTGTGAATCTTGCTTATTTGATTATTTCAACACAGTTATGTCTTTATTCATATATTTCTGAATCTATTGTTGGTATGAAGGTTTTTGTACTTGTTCCCACTTTCAAAGTGGTAGATCTGGATTTATTATGCATGGTTGCGGTAGTAGATCTAGTGGAATATATGATGTTCATGTGGGTATAATTATCTTTGTGCTATTTGCCAGTTATAAAAGTGGTAGATCTGGGTTTATTATGCGCAGTTACGGTAATAGATCTAGAGAAATATATGTTCTAATTAATTTAATCCCGGTGTGTGATTAGATCTTAGTGTGATTAGTTTTCTAAATCTTAATGCAATTGTTGGATAGTTGTAAGAGCGGTTGCTTTATGACTAATCAGTGATTAGGAGTTGATTTGAGCGGTTGTAGAATTGGCCAACACGTAAGGAAAACAGAGATTTACTCTCACAATTGCATAAAAACATAATTGAGCATGTTGGAATAAAAGGATATGTGGATTTACATCATCATATAAATCTAGTGGTGGATTCAATCTCTTAACCAATTTTCTTATATTGTTGATTTCAGTTTATTTATTGTTTTTATCTTTGAAACTGTTCATTGTTCATCAAAACTCCAAAACCCCCTATTTACTGTTCATTGTGAATCAGAGTTTAAATTGGAAATTATTTGATAGTGTTAATTGAATTGGTTCTCTGTGGATCGACCCTTACTAACAACTAGTTGTAAGGTTTTTATTTTCTGGTGGGCCTGACAACTGATTTTTATCTGAAATTTTAATCACTATATCCTCACGCATCACATATCTAGTGAGTAATTGCTCTGATGGGTAAGAAGTGAACATACCTGGTTAATCTATTCACAATTACCCAAATGGCATCATATCCTGCTAGAATCCTAGGAAATCCCATTACAAAACCCATGGATACATTGTCCCATTTCCACTCATGGATATCTAATGACTATAATAATACTGATGGTTTTTGGTGCTTTATCTTAATTTTCTGACAGGTCAAACAATAGATTACAAATTGACTAATGTCCTTCTTCATTCTTAGCCACCAAAATTACCTTTGAGATCCTAATACATTTTAGTTGTACCTGGGTGTATGACATATTTACTTTTATGGGATTCCTCTAATATCCTCTTTCTCATCTCATAATTTTTAGGAACACAAATTCTACCGTGATACAACATAGTTCCATTTTCTACTAAACTAAACTCTCTATGCTCACCCTGTTGAAGCTATCTTCTGACAGATTGTAAAAATTCATCTAACTTTTGGACTTCTTTTATCTATATCCTTAATTCACATACAACTTTAAGTTCACTAACATAAAATCTAGAGGGTGAAAGGGTTACTAAAAGATTTAAATCTCTAAAGTTCTCTATCAGCTTCAACTCTTACACCATGAGGTAAGATATATGTAAGGATTTTCAGCTTAAGGCATCAGGCACTACATTGGCTTTACTAAGGTGGTATTGCATCTCAAAATCACTGTCCTTTAGAGATTCCAACCACTTTCTCTGCCTCATGTTTAAGTCTTTCTAATCAAAAAGGTATTTCAAAATTTTATTAGTGAACACCTTGAATTTCACTCAATACAAGTATTGTCTCCAAATTTTCATAGCAAATACTATTGTAATCAATTCTAAGTCATAGATAGGGTAATTTTCTTTATGAGACCAGAGTTACTTGGAAGCATAGGCCACTACTCCTTTATTTTGCATTAAAACACAACCTAAACCCTTCTTAGATATGTCACTATAAACATTAAAGTTTCCTAAAGGGTCTGGTATTTCTAAAATTAGAATGGTAGCGAGTCTAGTCTTTATCTCTTGGAAGCTATCCTCACACTCTTTGGTCCATACAAAATGGTTTCCTTTTTGGGTGAATATGGTTAGAGGTATGACTGACTGGGAAAATCCTTTAATGAGCATATGATAATATCCTACTAAACTAAGGAAACTTATAATCTTTGTAATAGTCTTTGGTCTCTCCCAATGAACCACTGCTTCCACTTTACTAGAATCAACTACTACCCCCCTTGAGTAATCAAATGACCTAAGAACTTTACTTCTTTTAACCAAGATTCACATTTTTCCCACTTAGTGAACAATCGCTTCTTTAGTAGTTGCTCTATCTATTTCTTAAGTTCACTTAATTCCAAGGGAGACATCTTATAAGGTGCTATTAAAATGAGACCTGTTCCAGAATTAAATCTATAAAAAATTCTCTCTCTCTCTCTTAGGTGGTAAACTAGTAATTTCCTAGGAAAATACCTCTGGATATTCTCTAACTATAGAGACATTGTCTATGTTCTGTTTTACCTCTACTTGTGAAGAGAAAAGGAGAACATATCTCTGGGCCCCTTCTAATAAGCATGTATGAACCTGGGTGACAATAAGAAGTATAGAAGAATTTGGAACACGTGTCAACAAAAAATTAGAGGGAAACAATATTGATTTATTAGAGCAATCAAGAAAGACATGATTTACAGATAACTAATCCATGCCAAGAATGATACCAATATCATGCAAAGGCAAACAAATGAGATCAATAATAAATATTCTAGCATTTATTTGAAGAGGACAAGATAAACAAACATGAGAAGTCAAAACCTGTTTACTAGTAGGAGTTGACAGAAACAAACTATAAGGCAAAACAGACACAGACAAAATCAATTTTGACACACAATCTTCAAGTATAAATGAGTGAGTTGCTCCTAAGTCAAACAATGCAATTAAAGCATGTTTTAAATTGTACACTTACCTTGTATCAAATCTGGTGACTACATAGCTTCTTTTCCACTGAGCATAAAAATCCTTCCTTTAGTATGAGGTTGTGGGCCAGGAACTGTCCCTTTTCCTTGTGGGCAATCTCTAGACATATGCCCTATTTTGCCATAGATGTAGCACACATGTTATCTGTAACATCCCAGAGAATCATGTTAGGCTTGTAAAAGGTTACATAGGTAGTCAGATACTTGTTTAGCATGTCATTTAAGTTTCATGACAAACTGAGTTAATTTAGACATTTTGCTGTAACACAAAAAGTGGTAAATGGCCTAAAATGACTCAGAAAATAGCATAAACTACTATTTGGAGGGGAACATGTGTGGATAACTTGTTTCTAAGTCATAAATGAGCTAAGTAAGGTGTGGTTAAAGTTTCAAGGCAATTGGAGTTGATTTGGTATTTTTAAGCATACTAGTTGTGCTTTTAATGCCAGATTAATCCCCTAGCAGTATAGAAAAATAGAGAAAAAGTGCAATAAGATTTTTAATGAATCTTAAGATTTATTTTGAATCTATTGGAGGTTAGAAACCTTGATTTGGAGGAATCTAAGTGTTCCTAGCAGATCCAATTTCTCAGTGCCACTTTAGTGGTAACTCCTTTAAGAAGCCAAAATGAGGCTTGCTTTCCTCATTCCCACGACAGAGGCCAAAAACAAAGAAGAGAAAGTGAGAAAAGAGGGAAACCAAGGGAAGAAAGAAGGGAAAGAGGAGAGAAAGAAAAGGAGACCAAGGTAGAAGATCCAAGAGCAAGTTAAAGGCTTCAAGATCTTCAATCAAGCAAGAGGTAGGGCTGTTTTTCTATCTTTGATTCTCAATCTTTTCTAGATTTTAGACTTAGGTATTTTAAAGGGGAAAGTTGAGTTTTAAAGAAGAAAAGTTAGTTTCTTTAGTAGATTCTTGATTTTATTGATTGAAATTGGTTATTTCAACTTAATGGAAGCAAGATAGATGGATTTATCCATAATTTTTAGTTAGTTGGTTCTTGGATTAGAACCTAGAGTTTTGATGAACCAAGAGAGTGATTTTGGTGTTTGATCCAATTTTAGTGAATTAATAGGTTGTAATGATGTTACAACATGTTTAGAAGTTGTTGGTGGTGTTAGAAACTAACTAGAATCCAATTTTAAATTATTGGAAGCAGAGAAAATCTAATGGAACAGTGCAGAACCGAGGGTTTTATGCAGAATTTTGCAGAAAACTAGTTGGTGCCACAGCGTAAGAAATGTCATGCCGCAGCGTGAGGATGAACTGGCTTCGAATACTGCGGCATGTGTTTGAATGCTGCAGCGTGAGATGCATAAGCTTGGCACTCGAGAGCAGGGCGCTGCGGCGTGAGAAAGGAGTGTCGTGGTGTGAGGGGCTGAGACTCACCAAAATGCTATTTTTGATGGTCTGAGTTCCCTAGTTGCTAGAATCCTTTGTTTATCCCCTTTTAAGAGTGTTAAGGCACTAGAGAGGGTATTTCGTAGAGAGAAAGACCTGGTGGCATACAAGGGAAGTTAAAGGAAGAGTTGTGCAATTCGTTAAGTACGGATTGTCATAGTTTAAAGTTCAGTTTATAAGTGACAAGTGTTGCTTAGATATCACTTAAGAAGCGATGAGAAAGTGAGAAATCAAGTGTACAGTCAAGTTGGCAAGAGTTGAGTGCCATAGACCCTAGTTAGAAAGGGAGAATGCCATAGTGTGTGAAAGCTCTTAATGAGAGAAATAAAGTTAGTAACGCAAAGTTAGAAAGTGTACTAAGTCTAGTTGGCAATTGGATAAGTGTTGTAGTACATGAACGGCTCTTATAGAAAAGAGGTTTTCTTAGTAGTGCAAGATAGACGTAGTATAGAGTTATGTGGTAGTTATGTTAGAGTTAGGACATAACTCCGCATTGTTACACACTGCACATCACATATACTTGCTATCCCTAGAGAGCAGTGAGTGGAGGCATCCACTCAAAAGTTTGGTGGCGATATCCACCTAGTTTATGGTAGACTACTTGGTAGGCTACTTAGTAGTAGAAGGAGAATACTTGTTATAGTAACAGACTTTGCTCCTACTAGTCAGGCTATTAGAGGTCCCACGTTATTATGGCAGAGTATCTCCTTGAGCAGGGGGAATAGTTAAGTACCATGACGCTACACCTACACTGCACATACTTTTCTTTGAGCATACATCATTTCATCATTTCATAATTTAATATTGGTTTAGATTGGAATTTGTGTTCTTGTTGTGTATGTATTGTTATTGCATTGTGCCTTCGGTGACAGTTGTATGGGCGGTTATCTAGTCAATGATTTTCAAATGATTGTATGGGCAGTTGTTTGTTATCATCGTGGTTTCGGATATCAGATCAGAGGTATAGTTTTGCTAGGAATGTTACATAGAGAAATGAAGTTTTGTAATGGTTCTTATGTAATGAGTTTCAGAATATTTATCAGTTTAAGTAGGGTTTATTCATTCTCGAATGTTTAGACTGCTGGTTTTGGTTACTTATACTGAGAAATGTAGTTTCTCACTTCGTTGCCATGTAAATCCAGGTGGAAGCTCATCTAAAGGCAAGAAGAAAAAGTATGAAGCCTAGGATAGTTTTTATACTTAGTAGTTTAAAGCTTTGTATTTGTTTACTCTACTTTTAGATGTATAAAGTTTATGTATACAATGAGTCCTTTTGTGGCAATATGTATGTATAAGACTTTTAGTTTTCGCAAGGCTCTCCATTATTATTTGCTTAAATGATATGAATTAGTAAGATGTTAAGTTAGTAGTAGCATAACTAATACTGTTTATCCTAGAGTATGTTTGATATACTAGGATATCGATATTAGGATGTTACATTATCCAAATAAATAGGGTCTAGTGCCAAGGAATTTCCCTTACTTCTTGCATGTGGGTTGAGAAGCCTTTGACTAAATTTGTTTTCCTTTATTGTAGGTATGCCTGTATTGAGAACTACCACCTCTATACTTCTCACTCTTCCTCTTTCTCTTAAAAGACACTTGCCTACCCTTCTAGGCTTCATACTCCAAGAAATTTTTCTTAGTTATCCTACATTTATTCACCAAAGTGGACATATCGCTAATCTCCATAGTTCCCGCATCTCTCTTTATTTCTATCTCAATCTTTCATTGAACTTAGAAACCTTCCAACCCTCAACCTTATTATACCTTAGGTAAGAGGAGAACATAGACAACTTTTCAAACTTAGCTACATACTCTTGATAGCTGCCAATACTATCAAATTATATCAATTTATAAGCCGTTTCACCAAATTACTTGCAGTATAAGCATAACCGAGTCGAACCCTTAGATCACTCTAATTAAGCAATCAGATTAAAAAGTTAACAAAGGGGGGAAAGGTTTTAGAATTAATTAACAAAAGTAATTAAAAATCTAAACATAATTAAGTAAATAATCAATCTAAGGAAATCAACTATTCTTGAGTTTAATCCATCCTTGATCACTAAGAATCCATTCAATTGCTAAACAAGTTTTTGGCTTTAGATCACATCAAGAAGCCTTAAGATGATCAATGAATTCTATACTAGATAAGCATATAGAATTTAATTAATCAAGGTTAAACGAATTAAGCACCTATTTAATCATAAATTAACTTAAAACCCAGAATTCAACTAAGCTAAACAATCCATCTAACACCTTTGATGCATTGCTTAATCTCTATAATCCTCATTAAATATGTTGCAATTATGCAATTATCACATTAAAATCCAAATCAAATTAAGAAATTCAATTCAAATTTAAAAAAATCAAAAGAGGTAAAAGAGAATCTTGATTAACAAGTAAAGAGAAACTTGATTAACAATTAAATGTAAAACAATCAAAACAAGATCTCAAAATTACACATCAAGATTTTCGAACCCTAAGATTGATTAAAAGGTTCTTCCCTTTCATCCATGGATGAGAGGAAAGAGAAACCTAGAGAGAAAGGAGAGAAAGAGAGATGAAGAGAGAAAGTGCAAGCGCGACTCAGAGAAAAATAGGGTTTTGTTTCAGAGTTGCTACTACTACATAAATAACTACCTCTAAAATTCAAAATTCAAGTTTTTCTCTAGATTAGGGTTAAACATCTTCCTCTTAACTTTAATTGGACACTTAATTTTCATAATTTGGGCTTAGGATGAGAGAGTTATGCCCAAAATATTCTTAACAGCTCTCTAGACCTGTCATCTAACTTCAAAGGGCGAGAACACCATCAAAACGTTACAATTTGGGTAAGTGGTCTTCATAAGAGTTGAAGATCTTTATCTCAGCTTTCTAATGGCACCAGTTGCAACTCCATATGACTCCTACAATCCAAATTATGACTCAATCTTTGCATATCATCCAAGTTCTAGCGATAACATCTCTGTTCTGATTTTCAAGCCCAATCTAACCCACTAGACATTTGATTCAGTCTGACCCACTAGACATCCGATTCAACCTTTGAGCTCTGCATCGAAGTTGTATAGATTTCTCTCAGCTTTCCTACAATGTAAAATTCATAATTTTTATATATTTAGAACTCAAGTTATCCCTAAATAATAATAGGATTCTCATTCATGGAGTAATTAAATAAATTCTACTTTTTCTTAAATTATAAAGATAAAAATTTATTAATCACATTATTATTATTATTATTATTATTATTATTATTATTATTATTATTATTATTATTAAAAAACAGGAGATATTACATTCACATTCCAAGTTGCTTTTGTGGAGTTATGTTGGAAATCTTATTAGTAACGAAAGCCTTTGAGATTAAAAACCTAAAACATCATAGATAGGTCTACGTGTTTTTGTGATTTCATTCTGAACAATTTATAACTTAAACAAATGAGTATTTTAATCTTAATTGAATCTTAAATTAATTTTTTTATTAACTAATTAATTACCTGAAAATAATGCAACATTAATTATTGGAAAACAATGCAACAATATATCAATATTTTCTTAATTGACTTTATTCATTAAATTTAAATATTGACCAATATCCCATATTAATATTTTTTAAATTGACTTTATTCATTAAATTTATATATTGTCCAATATTTCATATCAATATTTAAATTAACTTTATTTCTTAAGTTTAAATGCTATATAATATATCATATCAATATTTTCTAATGTGCCTTGAATTGTGGCTAATATCTCATCTCAATATTAATATTTTATATCAATATTTAAATTAAATTTATTCATTTACTTTAAATACTACTTAAAATCTCATATTAATATTTATTAATATCCCATATCAATATTTAAATTCACTTTATTTATTAAATGTAAATGCTATCTAATATCCTATATCAATATTTCCTCATTAATATTCATAATATCATATTGATTCTTCAATCATTATTATCGGGAAACAATGCAACAATTTTAGAATATTAGATTTTCAAAAAATCAGTATCAATATCCTAAATTGAATTCATTCATTAAATGCCGCCTAATATCCTATATCAATATTTTCTAATCAATTCAATGCTATCTAATATCCCATATCAATATTTTCTCATTAATATTCATCATATCATATTGATTTTTCAATCAATATTATGGAAACAATGTATTAATATATTCTATATTAATTTTATAATATTGATTTTTCAATAATTCAGTATCATTCTTTCCTAAATTAAATTTATTCAATAAATTTAAATAATATATTAATATTTTTTGAATTGACTTTATTGATTAAATTTAAATATTGACCAATATCCCATATCAATATTTAAATTAACTTTATTCATTAAATTTAAATGCTATCAAATCTAATATCTCATATCAATATTTTTTTAAATTGATTTTATTCATTAAATTTAAATGCTATCTAATATCTCATATCAATGTTTTTCTAATGTGCCTTGAATTGTGGCTTATAGTTAGAGGTGGGGAAGTTGGTCAACCCACCCCGCCCTATCGCAAGTTAGCCAAAGACGGGTGGAATAGATTAACCCATTTTTTTTAATATGAGTTAGAAGTATCAACCCACCCCATTTTGTGGTGGGTTGACGGGTTGTCTTATTTAAAATAAAAAATAGTAGGTTAGACAAGTTAACCCATTAGAAAAATGAATTAAAAAGACAAGTTAGGCGGATCAACATGCCACAAAAAAATAGAAAAAAAGAAAATAAAAATATATTGACGGGTCAACCCGCCCTGCCTTACCTCAATCCGCGGGTTATGCGAGGCGAGTTAAAATAACCCATTTTTATAAATGAGTTGCAAAATATAACCCGACTTGCCATTTTTTGTTGGTTAAATGGGTCGACCCACTAAGTTTGACTCGTTTTGTCATCTCTACTTATATCTCATATCGATATTAATATTCCTTATCAATATTTAAGTTAATTTTATTCATTAAATTTAAATGTTATCAGATATCCCATATCAATATTTATTAATATCCCATATCAATATTTTCTCATTAATATTTATAATATATCATATCGATTTTTCAATCAATATTATTGAGAAACAATGTAATAATATATCCTAAATTAATTTTATTATATTAATTTTTAATCAATCAGTATTAATCTTTCCTGAATTGAATTTATTCACTAAATATTAATGCTGCCTAATATCCCATATTGAAATTTTCTAATCAATTTAATGCTATCTAATATTCCATATCAATTTTTTCTCATTAATATTCATCTTATCATATTGATTTTCAATCAGTATTATCGGAAAATATGTAACAATATGTCCTAAATTAATTTTATAATATTAAATTTTCAATCGATCAGTGTCAACATTTCCTAAATTGAATTTATTCATTAAATTCAAATGCGGCTTAATACCCTATATCAATATTTTCTAATAAGTTAAAATCAATATTTTAATTGAGACATTAATTCCTTAATTTTTTATTTTTTAATTAAATTATTTGCATAAATGGTGTTTTTTTGAATAAACCCTCATTTTAATCTCTAAATTTGTTAACACTAGTCATATTAATCTTTGACTTGAGGAAATTAACATATTAGTTATTAAACACGAAAAAATCAGTCATATTAATTTCTCATATCAACTGTTTTTAATCAAATTAGTTCTTTTAACCGTAGGGATTACATTTTTAGGATTTAATATTTTAATTTTTTCAAGTCAGGGATTAATGTTAGTAGTGCTAATAATTTCAAGAACTAATTTGAGAGTTGACTTAGTATTTTTTAGAATCGAATTATTAGATAACTTGCTATTTTAGAAAAGGTTTGGAGGGAAAAGAGGGTGGTTTTAAAAGTGACTTGTGTTAAAAGTTTCCTTCAAATGTGACTTGAATTGTATATATTATTATATAGATAGATTATAGATATTACTTGTCTTAAAAGGCCGATAAAATTGTAAATTATTCAATATTGTAAGTATTTTTATTAGCTGGGTTTTCTTTTGTATATTTTGGTATTTCAAATATTTTTTATAGCTTGTCTTAAAATTTATTGCAAATTATTCAAATTTCTTATTACTAACTCTTAATAATTTAATTTAATTTTGATCATGTCAATGTAATTTTAAGTGATAGCGTAAAATCTGATAAACTAATAATGCATTATCTGGGTAACAATGCTGAATGTTACGAAAATGAATTTGTGAATGTTATACGAATGGTTTTGATTGGAGCATTTGTTTCCATAACTACCTATAACATTGTTTGTTTTTTGTCTTTCTTTCATTCTTTTAGTGCCATTAGGATTTCGTATGGCATTCATGTCAAAATTTTCTAAATAGCAGTCCTCTTTGGAAGGCTGGTATAGTTCACAGTTGGAAGGGGGAGTGTCATGTCCTCTCTTACTGTCTTACATATTTCGTAAGCCCTGAAATTTGATGACGTCAACTAATTTTAGTTCCTTGATGACATTTTACTTCATTTTTCTCTGTAACTTCTTTCCTCATATATTCGTCGATTTGATTTAAAATTGCAATGCAAATCAATAAAATCAACTAAATGGGAATAATTAAGATATGGATAAGAGGAATAACGAAATATTTTAGTAGGAAGCTTTTTAGAAATTACCCTACCTATAATAAGTTAATAACCATGAAAACCATGATTTTTAAGGCATGCTTTGTTTTTTATTTTCATTTTTAATTAATTTATTTTTAGTAATAATTACAAAAATGTTACTCCTTCTATTTCTTTTTATTTGTCATTTTAGATTTTTTTTTGTTTCATATTAGATATTATTTTCAATTTCCTTCACAAAAGTATAAAAATAAGAAATAAAATAAAAAAGTAATATTTTTTTAATTATTAATAAAAACATATCATTTAAAAATAAAAACAAAAAAACAAACCAAACACTTGCAAAATTTCAATCTCTTTTCCCTCCTCTTGCTTTTATCTTTCTTACGAAGGTCACCCTGGTTAGAAAATACCGGTTAACATTAAAAAAAACACACATCTCGGCAGGTCTGTCATGGAGTCGTAATTCAATATCTTAAAACGAACTAATTTGATTCGACTTGTTGAAATCGTTTTAGCAAAACGAATTATTGATTAGAAATTTACAATTTGCAGATGCCAACCAAAAATTAATAAAAGGCTGGGCATATCAGAATATGAGCTACTGAACGTTTTCCATTCAAATATATATGTACTTTACTATTGCGAAACCATACAAATTACTATTGCGAAAAATAAGACTAAATATTGGAAAAACAAAACAT
This sequence comes from Ormosia semicastrata, assembly GCA_029884595.1. Lineage (NCBI taxonomy): Eukaryota > Viridiplantae > Streptophyta > Magnoliopsida > Fabales > Fabaceae > Ormosia > Ormosia semicastrata. The sequence goes on from JAQQTO010000063.1 coordinate 34,698,594, forward strand.
TCTGAATTGACTTTACTACTTTATTTTTCCTGTCATTAGCTCGTGAACACGCATTCTATAGCCATTGATTTCTTCATTCCCAATATCGATAAGAATGATTATTATCAGCAAGCCTCCATTGTGTAATAATCACAAATCATAAAAGGATAAATGGACAATATGCAATTCACATAGTTATTAACCTTGTTACATGTATCAATACATACAAGTATCAAATTTGACACACTTGGTGCTAAGCTTAACTCTGCAGGCATTGAATATATATTTGAAGAAAGAAATATTTATGAAATACAAAAGGCTTACCACCAGTAAGAAGGCCGTCACTTGTGTCTTTGTTTTCATTTCTCTATGTTGGGAATGACTATGCCACAAAAAATAAGAAAACCATAAGGAAAAATATTAATACAAAGAAAATCTTGATCATCAACCACCTATTAGAAGATATGCTGCTCAGATACTTTAACAAAGCCCCCTGTGCCCCCTCTACGTTTGCCAGTGTATCATCCATGTTTTCATCAATCCTGCAAATAAGTTCATCTATCAACCCGTATGTCTCAATTGCCAGATACAAAAACAACCATCAAGCAAAAGCCAATTCATCTGATCAGCAATCAAAGTATACATATGCAATTGTCTTACACTAAATTACAACAGTTTTAAATGATTGCCGGATTTTCTCACTTTCTGCTTTTCTATTCATAATTCATCAAATTTTCTTTAATAGGAATCACATATATTAAGAAATTGATAAAACGGCTGCATTCAGAATCAGAAGAATGCTGCATCAAGGTAAATCCCGGGCATTAGATGGCACCTCTAGAAACTTCCACCACTTATATCATCAAGCAATCCTCATTAAAGATTCATTAAGGCAAATAAAACCATTCATCGGCCTGCACCTAATAGCTTAAGCTTTTAATATAGTTGGTCCTTAACAGTTTACAAAACCACCAATGTATGTACTATGTCCAAAGTTCAAGATAACCAAAAGATACTCAACAAATAATTCACAAAACAAGAAACCTGAGAGAGAAGGGCATAAACAAAGAGGTAAAAGGATATAAACAAGAAAAAGAACACCTAACCCTTCATGGTATTATCAAACTTAGTCCCCCAACCAAAGATGAGAATAGTTTTAACTGTAACCACAGGCAAGGAAGCCAGGAGGAAATGGTTCTATGGCAAGACTGTTATGGTTACACATATCCAAAGAAAAGAATAGGATCAAGAAAGTAGTTAAAAAGTACAGGAAGGAAAACCAAAGAACGGGTTTCATGCAGACTGCAGTGTGTATTTTAGAGAGCAAAGTGTGCCTGAACAACCACTTATTAGAAGACATCAAAGGTTGTTCAGAACTTTTTCAAGTGCAAGCACCAAAATACTTGTCCATAAAGTCACACAAAACAATCCATTTCGCCTTTTCATCAAATGTTAACCCCATACACCTTATTCTCTAAAGTTCAGCCTGTACTTTAAAGGAACAAAATTCTTATGACAGTCAGCGTAATAAATAGTGATTTCACACCAAAGTTTAAAACAATTAAAAAAAAAAGTTCAAAGCAGAGCCTGCAAAAAATAGTGAAGTATCAGAATATAAGGCCTAAACTTTTTAGAACAGCAACAAGTAAGAATTCAAAGATGATCTTTCTGTCTTTTCAGAAGTTAAACAAGTTTTACTAAAAGGTTATCATTTCTCTGCTCAGTAAACTCAAACAGCATGGCATCCAAAATCTGATAGTCAAGATGCAGTAAACAGCCCAAGCATCTCCCTCAGCCAGCAACAAACCAAAGCAATACTTTGCTATATGTAATACAAACTTATTCAAGTTTAGCCCAAACTCATCTCACAGTTAATAAGCTTAGGCTCATTTAATATAGTAACTGTCAAATCAAGTGAGCAAGGACACCAATAATAGAATACACCGTATATCTTATTGGAATATAGCAACACAGGACAATAAGCATGTATATAGAACAAAAGTGAGACATAGAAAAACCTGATGGCAATCTCTCCTTGTTGGGAAACGAGTGTTGCCAGTTGATTAAAGATGTTGCTCAGCTCATGAATAGTGGACTCAACATTCTGAAGAGCTTCAGCTCTGCTTTGCATGTAACTGTCTTGCAATGGAACCATTTGCTGCTGCTGCTGTTGCTGTTGCTGCTGCAGCAATGGTTGACTCTCCCCATCCACCTGCTTCCTTTGAAATATAAAATTAAAAGCCAGGGAAAAAACAGAATTATATATAGCCAGAGTTCCACATATAATTCAACCCAACCTTAAACAACCTTAACAAGATATGAAAACCATAACTAGGAGTGCATTCAGAAAACGAAAGTTTTTATCATTAAAGGGAAAAAAGCTTCCAATTCATGTCAAGTAATCATAAGTAATTGAATTCACAAATTACATTTGTTAATTCAGTAAAAATTAAGGATGGAACTTCTGCTTCTGTGTAATGAGATCTCAGAAATACCATCACAATTCACAACAGAGGAAATAATAAGAAAAGAAAAAGTTCAAGATTAGAAATGAAAATTGGTTCAATGCAGCAATCTTGGGTTATATTTCAATAACAATTCTTGAAAAAACAAATAAAAGGGAATTTGACCACACTTTTACCATTTTTGGCACAAAAAAGTTTAAGGTGAGGGGAAGTTGCCCCATTCCAAAGTCAAGGCAACACAAGCCTCAGGAGGACTTACAAACTTACAGATGACATATCAATGAAGGATTATTAGCAGGAAGCGAACTCAACTTTTTTGGCTACACTGTTTGATCATACCAATTGAGCCAACCTTCCTTGGCCAATGTTAGTGAAATATAATTAGGAATTAGGATTGATCTATTGGGCTGTGCCTTGCTTTCGTATATCAGTACTTTCCTATACTAGCTCTAGTTGTTTAATATAAATATAGAGTCAGGGTGGCTAATCATAACAAGTTAGCTACTCTTTTTTTCTGTTTACCTCTCATGCTTTCTCCTTCTCCATCTCTCTTTTCTCATAACATAGTATCTAGAGCCAGATTCAACAAACCCTAGCCTCCTAATTTTTTTTTTCCAAAAACAAAAGAAAAAAAACCTTCATGCTCTGAATCTGCCGATCTACCCTTCCCTAGGGTTGGCTGATTTTTCCCAGTACTATTGAGGTCCAGATCGGCGTTTTTCATGGGTGTTTGGCCGTGAGGGTTTCACGCTAGATGCGTTGGTCAACGGCCAAGTGGGTGCTGCCGTTGCTGTTTCTGGCAACCAGGGGTGTCGCCGCCTACCAAAGGAGTCGCAACTGGGATTTTCGACAACCAGGGGTATCACCGTCGGCCAGGGGTGCTGCGTTTTGGTGTTTTCAATCTCGATTTGGTGTGTCTGTTCGAACCCAACGAGCCCAGTCTGTGATTTGGGCATTTTCAGGCGTGCTCTGAAGTTTTCTTTCGCATCCAGTCCTGCTGATGTGTTTTTGGGTGCCATTTGGGTGTTTATAGTTCGGTTGATGCGTTTTCTGGTGGTGTTTGGGTGTTTGCAGTGCAGTTTGGGTGTTTTTCTTTGAGCCCAACGATTGTCGTGCTGTTTGCAATGTACGTTGGTGTTTCTTTTTTATTCTTTAATGGCTGATTCTAATCATAAGTCTAGTTCCACTAGTTCTGATGAATCTGAGAAGTCTACGAAACCTACCGTCATGTCTGAGGTCATCTCTGCTTCTGTCTACATTATTGATGATAAGTTTGATGGGAAACACTATGCAGAATGGCGTAAAACTATCACCATGTTTCTTACTGGGGTTGAGAAAGAAGATCATCTGACTGATGACCCACCATCATCCACAACCAGGCGTGATCAGTGGTTGCGGGAAGATAACCGACTATTTGGTATGATCAACAAAACTCTTGATACTTCCATTAAGCATGTTGTTTCTCACTGTGATACTATGAAAGAGTTATGGGAGTATATACAGTTTCTTTATTCTGGGAAAGCCAACTTAACTCGTCTTTATGAGGTATCACAGGCATTTCATAGACCGACACAACAGGATAAGTCCCTTCATGGGTATTTTACTGACTTTAAGCGTACCTATGAAGAATTGATTGACCTCACAACCTATCTCTACTGATGTTAAACAGATGAGCCTACAACGGGAACAGTTGGCAGTTGTAAGTTTCTTGTCTGGATTATCCTGTGAGTTCAGTGCTGCTCGTGATCATCTCTTGACTGGTTCTGATCATATGACCCTTGCTGATGTTTATCGCCACCTCATGCGCACTCATCATGAGATGTATTCTAATTCTTCTTCTGGATCACCGGCTGCTTTGGTTGGTCAAGGTGGTGGTAGAATAGGTAGAGGTGGATGCTGTGGTAGTCGTGGTAGAGCAGGTGGCCGTGATGGTAGCTTTTCTGGTGGCCGTGATGGTGGTTCTTATCTTCGTTATTACTATGGGGAGGAAGGCCATATCAAGAAGAATTGTTGGAAGTTGAATGGGAAACCTGGCTCCTCCCAAGGTCAGCGTTATGCTCATGCAATAACTCAAAAAGGTCTCTTGCCCACACCTGTCACTGCTCCTCAAATACAGGGTCTCAAAACCATCACCATGTCTGGTGCTGAATTTGAGTCTTACACTCAGTTCTAGGCCTCACAGGGCATTAGTCCTTCTTCCACTGCTACTCTTGTCTAGTCAAGTAATCCCATTACTTGTCTCACTTCTTCTTCCTCTCGTACCTGGGTCATTGATTCTGGTGCAACAGACCATATGACAGGTAATTCTGGTATTCTATCCTCTTTTCTTCCCACTTCTTCCTTACCAAATATCACTCTTGCTAATGGTTCCTCAACCCCTATTATACGTAGTGGGGTTGCCAATCCTTCATCCTCTCTTCCCTTACATTCTGTCTTATGTTTACTGCATTTTCCTTCTAATCTTTTGTCTGTTAGTAAAATTACCAATAGTCTGAATTGTAGTGTTCACTTCTTTCCTACATATTGTTTATTTCAGGATCTTGGGATGAAGAAGGTGATTGGTAGAGGTCGTGAATCCAATGGCTTATATGTTTTGGAGTCCACCAATCTGGGACCACTGTCGGTTGCTTGTTCTGCTTCCATTTCTCCGTTTCATCTTCATTGCCGACTTGGACATCCACCCTTGCAGACATTGAAGAAGTTGTGTCCAAGTTTAGAGTCTTCTTTTGTTTTGAATTGTGACTCTTGTTAGTTTGCTAAACACCATCGAGGATCTTTTCCTCCTAGGGTCAATAAGCGTGTTGCTTCTCCTTTTACTTTAGTTCATTCTAACATTTGGGGGCCTTGTCCCGTTGAGTCTAAGGCTGGTTTTCATTATTTTGTTACTTTTGTCGATGTTAACTCTCGTGTTACTTGACTTTATTTAATGAAAAATCGTTCAGAGGTGTTTAATATCTTTTGTTCCTTTTGTGCTGAAGTTCAAACTCAATTTAATATTACTATTCACACTCTTCGTAGTGATAATGCTAAAGAATACTCGTCTACTCCTTTTCTATCTTTCTTACAAGAACATGACATTATTCATGAAACCTCACGCATTGTCACTGTTAGGATCCTCTTTCTCCAAAGGAGCTTTCTCCTTTTACACTGGAAATTGCCCAGTAAACAATGTATTTCGAAAAATTGTCCCCTTCTACTAAATAGAGGACCTATTTATAGGAAGTACAATTATCCTAATATCAGAACTAACTAACTCTTCTATCCATCTAATAGTTTGTTACAAGTTTGACCCGTTCCTTTTACAACTTTGACCCTTTCCTTTTCCTATAATAAACCTGCAGAACCTTTCCCCCTGTAGGTTGTTGCTCTGACTCAGTCCTAACAATACCTACTCTCTCAAAAACAACCTTGTCCTCAAGGTTGAAATCTGGAAACTGATTTCTGATGAGAGAAGTGTCTTCCCAGGTAGCTTCTTCTGGTAGTTTTCCTTGCCAATGCACCAAAACTTGAGGAATTTCTGTGCCATACTGAGTAACTATGCGGCTGCCCAGAATTTTGTGAGGTTTGTAACTCTCTGTGGTGCCTTGTAACTCTGCTGGAAGGTCTGTTTCTACTGGGTGTTGGCCTGCAGCCTTTTTGAGCTGAGAAACGTGGAAGACTGGATGTATGCGTGCTTGTTCAGGAAGCTGCAATTTAAAAGCTACGGCTCCAATTTGTTGAAGAACCAAATAAGGACCATAGTATCTTGCGGAGAGCTTAGGGTGTAGTTTGGTAGGCATAGAGGTCTGTCGGTGAGGTCGGATCTTTAGATATACCCAATCTCCTGGCTGAATCGGAGATGCTTTCCTATGCATATTAGCATAATGAGCCATCTGGTTCTGTGCTTTTTGCAGATGGAATTTTAATTGTTTCAATGCTTCATCTCTGTCCATCAAATCCTGAGCAACAGCTTCCACAAGAGTTTCCCCGGGTATAAATCTAGCCAAGGAAGGTGGGAGTCTACCATATACCACCTCAAAGGGTGTGCAATGTGCAGCACTCTGGTAGCTGGTATTATACCACTATTCTGCCCAAGGAATGAAGTCTGCCCAGGACTTTGGCTATTCTGAACTGAAACATCTGAGGTAGGTTTCTAAGGTTCTGTTGAGTACTTCTGTCTGCCCATCTGATTCCGGGTGATAGGCTGTGCTCATCTTTAATGTAGTACCCAGCAATTTGAATAGTTCCTGCCAGAAATAACTCATAAAAGTAGGGTCTCTATCACTGACAATAAAAACAGGCACCCCATGCAATCGAATTATTTCTTTAACAAAAATTTCAGCAATGGACCTGGCAGAGTATGGGTGTTTAATCACAATAAAATGCCCATACTTGCTTAACCTATCCACCACTACTAGTATAGCATCAAACCCTTTTGATTTTGGCAATCCTACAATAAAATCCATGCTAATTTCTTCCCAAATAGCATTTGGGATTGGCAAAGGCTGCAGTAAACCTGCTGGAGAGGATGCTTGATATTTGCTTCGTTGGCAAACATGACAAGCTGCCACAAATTTACTGATTTCTCCTTTCATACCAATCCAAAAAAGAGATTGAGCTATTCTTCTATAAGTCCTGTAAATACCCGAGTGTCCTCCCATGGGAGAAGTACGGAATTCCTGTAGTAGTTGTGGAATCCACACTGAAGAAGCTGACAAGACCAGCCTCCCTTTGTAGTATAGCCTGTCTTGTTCCAGAGTATATTGAGGGTGTGAATCTGGATTCTCCTTTAACTCTTCCCGGATTTTAGTCAAAACTGGATCCTTCTGAACTTCTTCATCAATTGCTGCTATGTCCTGCCAGAAAGGTCTAGAAATGCCCTGTAAATCCTTGTCTTCATCTCTTCTAGATAGAGCATCAGCAACCCTGTTTGAAGCCCCCACCTTATACACAATGTCAAACTCATACCCCAACAATTTGGCCAACCAATTTTGTTGGTTCTGAGTTGTAATTCGCTGTTCAAGTAAATGTCTCAAACTTTTTTGGTCAGTGTATACAGTAAATTTCTGACCCACAAGATAAGGCCTCCAATTTTGTATGGCTAAAACAAGAGCCATCAGCTCCTTTTCATACACCAATTTAGAAAGAGATGAATCTGCCAATGCTTTACTGAAATAAGCAATTGGCTTTTTGTCTTGTGTTAAAACAGCTCCAACTCCCTTCCCTGAGGCATCACATTCTATGGAAAATGGTTTTGAAAAATCAGGCATAGACAGTACGGGAGTTGTGGTAACAGCCTGCTGCAACTGTATGAAAGCCTTAGTACTATCCTCATTCCACTTAAAATTTCCTTTCTTTAATAAATCAGTCAATGGGCCGGCCATCTTTCCATTATTGCAAATCAATCTTCTGTAATAACCCGTTAAGTCCTAAAAATCCTCTTAGAGCCTTAACGGTCTTAGGCATTGGCCACTGCAAAATGGCCTCAATCTTTTGGGGATCCATCGAAACCCCTTCTTTAGAAATAATGTGCCCTAGGTATCCCACCTTAGTTCTTCCTTCATTTATTCTTAATGGTCAAATCCCTCATTCATTGCTCTTCCCCTCTCAATCTCTATTTGCTCTCCCTCTTAGAATTTTTTGTTGCACTTGTTTTGTGCAGGATGTTCGTTCTCAAGTCTCCAAGTTGGATCCTCACTCCCTCAAATGTATCTTTCTTGGTTACTCTCGAAGTCAAAAAGGGTACCGGTGTTCCTTTCCTTATTTACATCAGTATCTTGTTTTTTCAGATGTGACATTCTTTGAAACAACTGCTTTCTCTTATGAGTCTACCCCTCCCTCTCCCCCGGTAATGATGAGGACTTTTTGGTATATTATTTTCCTACTCCAGGTACCTCCTCTTCTCCTTCTTCTTGGCCTCGTCCCTTCCCTCATCCTCCTGTGCTCCATCATTATGTTTGGCTGAACCAGCAACCTACTGTGGTCGGTCCTACTACTCCAGACCCTACAGATTCATTGCCTGCTCCAGTTCCTACTTCCTCTTCGGATCCTGCTCCTCCTGATTCGAGTCTTGATCTCCCAATTGCTATTCGAAAAGGTAAACGTACTTGTACTTATCCCATTTCTTCCTTTGTTTCTTATGCTGGTTTATCTAGTTCTGGTCAGTCTTTTGTTGCTTCTCTTGATTCTCTTACCCTTCCTAATACTGTTGCTGAGGCCTTGTCTAATGAGGGGTGGCGTTAGGCTATGTTGGATGAGATGCATGCTCTTGAACACAATGACACATAGGAGTTAGTTTCTCTTCTTGCTGGTAAACAGGCAATTGGTTGTAAGTGGGTGTATGCTGTGAAGATTAATCTTGATGGCTCTATGACTCGTTTATAAGCTCGTCTTGTTGCTAAGGGTTATGCTCAAGTGTATGGCACTGATTATTCTGACACCTTCTCTCCTGTTGCTAAACTTGCCTCTGTTCGTATCTTTATCTCTCTTGCAGCTAGTCATCATTGGTCCTTGCATCAACTTGATGTCAAAAATGTCTTTCTCCATGGCGACCTACAGGAGGAGGTATATATGGAGCAACCTCCTGGATTTGTTGCTCAAGGGCAGCATGGTAAAGTTTGCAGACTAAAGAAGTCATTATATGGTCTCAAATAAGCTCCACAGGCATGGTTTGGGCGCTTTAGTCAAGTTGTTCTTCAGTATTGACTATAGAGAAGTACTTTTGATCATTCAGTATTCTTTCGATACTCTCAGGGTGGCTATATTTTCTTGGTGGTTTATGTGGATGATATTATCATTACTAGGAGCAATGAGATTGGGATCAGAAAGCTTAAGGACTTTCTTCAAACACAATTTCAGACTAAGGACTTGGGTGCTTTGAAATACTTCTTAGGCATTGAAGTGATGCGGAGTTCGAAGGATATTTTTCTTACTCAAAGGAAGTATGTGCTTGATTTACTCAGAGAAACAAGTATGCTTGGAGCCAAACCTGTTGAAGCACCTATGGTCCCTGTTAGAATATCTGAAAAATATCTTAAAATATATTTATTGTATCTTAAAATATTTTAGGATATCTCATAGGATCTCTTAGGATTTATTTCCTATTTATTATATTTTCTGATTTGTTTCCTTATTAATTAAGATTAATATCCTAGTATTAGTATAAATAAGACTATTGAGTTTGTCTTTTGTATCACAACATCGTCACAGCAATATCAATATAGTCTTCTTATTTTGAATATTCATTTTCTCTCTTTTCTTCTTTCCTACCTAAAACCTTCCAATTCAACATGGTATCAGAGCGGTACCATCCTCCATGACCTGTCCCGTCACTTTCGCTGCTGAGTTCCCAAAGATCTGGAACTCCGATTAGCCGCCTCTGGTTGCCAAGTTTTCCTTTTGAGACCTTCTTTCTATATCTTTTTCGGCCAACCGTGTTTCCATTTCGGTTTGTCGGCCTTTCTCCTTTACCGCGACATCTTTCCGACATCTCATCTCCCATCTCCGCTACCTCTGCTGTCCAGCCGCCTCTTCGGCCACCGCTATTCTTGCCTGACTCATCTCCGCCTCCTTTACACAGATCTGCCCTCAGATCCTTCATTTGACATCTCTATCCCCTTGTTCACTTGCGTTGAGACTTTCAGGTACCTTGTACTTTCTGTTTTTGGTCATTATACACTGATCCATGGTTGTTTCACCCTCTTTCCGGGCTCCTCAGCTGTTCGTTTGCCTCACCACATCATCTCAACATATACTTTAATGCTGATGTTTGTCATGCCGTTCTTTTCTCACTAATGAATCATACTAGTGGTGACTTCTCTTCCCATCGACGATTATTCCGGTGGTGACTTCTCTCCCACAGATGAATCATGCTAGTGGTGATTTTTCTTCCCATCGACGATCATTCAGATGGTGACTCTTATTGGTTTTGACTCACACCAGCCCCCAGCTTTGCCCCAGATGCATTGGCCTTGTCTCCATCCCAGATTTAGTTGCCTGCCACTGTCACACTGTTTGGTGCATTATGTTTTTAGTTTGTTTTCTTTAAGATGTAATTGTAACAAGCTTAAAGCTTAGTAAGTTTTAGCTTGAGGGGGAGCGTTAGAATATCTGAAAAATATCTTAAAATATATTTATTGTATCTTAAAATATTTTAGGATATCTCATAGGATCTCTTAGGATTTATTTCCTATTTATTATATTTTCTAATTTGTTTCCTTATTAAGATTAATATCCTAGTATTAGTATAAATAAGACTATTGAGTTTGTCTTTTGTATCACAACATCGTCACAGCAATATCAATATAGTCTTCTTATTTTGAATATTCATTTTCTCTCTTTTCTTCTTTCCTACCTAAAACCTGCCAATTCAACAGTCCCTAATGTCAAACTCTTACCAAATGATGGAGATGTTATGCCTGACCCTAAATGGTATAGAAAGTTAGTTGGCAAGCTTAACTACCTCACGGTTACTTGTCTTGATATTGTCTTCTCTGTCAGTGTGGTTAGTCAATTCATGTCATCTCCTTGAACCACTCATTGGGAAGTTGGTCTTCATATATTGAGGTATCTAAAAGAGGCTCCAAGTTGTGGTGTCTTGTATAGAGATCATGGACATAATATGATAGAGGGGTTCTCCGATGCTGATTAGACTGGTTCTCCCATAGATAAGAGACCTACTTCAGGTTACTGTGTTCTTGTTGGAGGTAACCTTGTTTCTTGGAGGAGTAAGAAACAAGAATTGTTGCTCGTTCTAATGCCGAGTCAAAATATAGGGCCATGGACCAAGCTACATGTGAATTGGTGTGGATTCATCATCTTCTGAATGAGATTGGAGTTAAGAGTGTAATGCCTATGAAGTTGTGGTGTGACAATCAAGTTGCTATCCATATTGCCTCTAATCCCCTTTTTCATGAACAGACAAAGCACATTGAAGCTGACTGTCACTTTGTGCGAGAAAAGGTTCAACAGGGTCTTGTTGTTACTAGACATGTACGGACAATAGAACAACTTATAGATATCTTTACCAAAGCACTCAATCGAAGTAGAGTTGACTATATTTGTAACAAGCTGAGCATGATCAATATCTATGCTCCAGCTTAAGGGGGAGTGTTAGTGAAATATAATTAGGAATTAGGATTAATCTATTAGGCTGGGCCTTGCTTTTATATATCAGTACTTTCCCGTACTAGCTCTAGTTGTTTAATATAAATAGAGTCAGGGTGGCTAATCATAACAAGTTAGCTACTCCTTTTTTCTGTTTACCTCTCATGCTTTTCTCCTTCTCCATCTCTCTTTTATCATAACAACCACTTTCATTTTATTCTCCTAAATAGATCAGGCTTACATAGAATAACCACTTTTTATGAAATAACTATGCACCTAATACATCAATCATGCATACTACTACCAACTACCTTAATATATGATGAAAAAACATAGTCATTCAAGTTATCTCACAAATTAAGTTACCTGCATTGCATAATACTAACAAGAAAAAATGTATCCTTGACTATAACCAACAACAACAACAATAAAGTCTTTTCCCACTAAGTGGGGTCGACTACATGGATCAAATGATGCCATTATGTTCTGTCATAAACCATGTCCTCAGAAAGGTCATTTAAATCTGTCTTTTTTAATGGTTTCACCTATAATTTTTCCTGGTCTCCTTCTACCTCTAATTATTAGACTATCCTCCACCCAGTGTTATCAAAAGACGGTTATGGCGGCGCCATGGGGGGGGGGCAGAAATAGGGCAAAATGCCATAGAAAGCAAATGGCATTTGCGGGTTGCACATGGCGACCGCCATGGAGATGGCGGTGTGGCGGAATGGCAGACACCACAGTTAAATGGCGGATTCTAGGGTACTTTGGGTTTTTCCGTTTTAAAATTAAGGGTATTTTAGGCGGTTTGAGTGGTTTTCATTTCTGATTTCTCACCAATCACCATCAATCGAGCCCTAATTCCCAAACCATTTGCTGCTACCCACTCCATCGAGCCTCTGTTCTTCCATCGCACTCCAACAGCGCCGATCGTCTTCACCGGCCAGTCACCGCCGGTGCACCTGTCTTTGCCAGCCAGTCACCGCCGCGTCTCTATCTTCTCCGGCGGCGTGTCTCTGTTTCGCACGCCACGTCTCCATCTCTGTTTCTTTCTTCTCCAAATCTCCAAGTAATTAAGGTTTTTGTGTCTGTTTATTTTTTTGTTTTCTCTGTTTCTTTCCATCTGTTTCGCACCCACCCATTAACAGTCATCACTCAAAGGATGTTGTTTTTCTCCCCCCCCCCACCGTGCGTGTTGTTTTTCTTACCCATCATTCACTCCGTTCTTTTCCTTACCCAGTAGGCTCTGTTTGTGCATGCTTTGTAATTTTCCTACTGATTTTAATTTCTATTCTACATCTTTACCTGATTTAGGGTGATGGCAACTACTAATAGGACTGATTCAGGCTGGAAGTATTGTCATCCATTAGTGGAGAATGAGACTAATGATTTGGTTTGCAATTTTTTGCGACAAAATTACCAAGGGAGGCATCACTAGATTAAAACATCATCTCATGGGAAAGAAAGGCAACGTCAAAGCTTGTCCAAAGTGTCCCAAAGAAATTAGAGAAGAGTTGTGGGCATATTTTAGTGGTAAAAAGAAGTCTGATAGTGCTGAAATGGGAATTGATGTTGTGAGGGCTCTTGAGCTTGAAAATTTGACTTTTGGTGAGAGTGAAGAAGAAGAAGGGCTAAGAGATGAAGATGATATACCATCTACTACCAATGAGAGGAAAAAGAAGACTACCATGAAAGGGCCATTGGATTTGTATTGCCAAAAACCTAAAACTCCCATTGAACGAAGGAAAAAGGAAAAGCTGAGGCAAGCTAGCATAAGGGAATCTTATGACAAAGAAACATGAGCTAGAGTCATTCATTATATAGCTCGATGGATGTACCAAGTTCGAATTTCATTCAATGCTGTCAACTACAAAAGCTTTAACCATATGATTAAAGCTATTGGAGCCTATGGTCTGGGTTTGAAGCCGATGACTTTTCATGAGGCTAGAGTGGTGTGCCTCAACAAAGAACTGGCGTACACAGAAAATTTGTTGAAGGGTCATTATGTTCAAAGGGCAAAATTTGGTTGCTCCATTATGTCAGACGCATGGACTGATAGGAAACAAAGAAGCTTGATTAATTTCTTGGTGAACTCTTTGGCCGAGACAAAGTTTGTGAGATCTATTGATAGTTCTGAATTAGTGAAGACAGGTGAAAAGTTGTTTCAGTTATTGGATAGTCTTGTGAATGAGATTGGAGAGGAGAACATGGTTCAAATCATAACTGATAATGGAAGCAATTATGTTTTAGCCGGCAAGATGTTGGAAGAAAAGAGAAAACATCTTTTTTGGACTCCTTGTGCTGCTCATTGCATAGATTTAATGTTAGAAGACATTGGGAAGCTTCCTCTAGTAAAGAAGACAATCCAAAGGGCAATCACACTTGTTGGCTTCATCTATAGCCATTCAAGTACCTTGAGCATGTTGAGAAACTTCACAAATAAGAGAGAATTAGTAAGACACGCAGTTACACGCTTTGCTACATCCTTTCTTTCTTTGGAAAGGGTTCATAAAGAAAAAATCAACCTTAGAAAAATGTTCACCTCAGATGAATGGATGACTAACAAGTTGTCTAAGGATGCCAAAGAAAAGAAGGCAACTGAATGTATTGAGGCCTTCGTTTTGGAACCATGTGGTTTATACCCTCAAAATTATGGCTCCACTTGTTCGAGTTCTTAGGCTGGTTGGCAGTGAAAGAAAACCATGCATGGGCTATATTTACGAAGCAATGGACAAAGCTAAGGAAGTTATCATGAAGTTATTGAAAAATAATGAAAGCAAATACAAAGATGTATTTGCCATCATTGATAATAGATGGACATGCCAACTTCACCGCCCACTACATGCAGCTGCTCACTTCTTGAACCCGGCGTTCTTCTATGACAATCCTTCAATTGAGTTTGATTTGGAGGTCACAAATGGCTTGTATGACTGCATTAGGAGGTTGGTACCAAGCCTAGAGGTGCAACAAAAAATCTTACTTGAGCTACCAAGCTACAAGCAAGCCACCGGCCTCTTTAGAGATCCTTTTGCAATATTACATAAGAAGACCCTTGCACCAAGTGAGAAACTAAGAATAAGCACTAGACTTGTAGTCATATAAATTCTTCTAACTCCTACAATTTTAAGCCCTAAGTTATAATTTATGTCTTTGTACTTTGTAGCTCAATGGTGGCGTATGTATGGACAATTAGCTCCACATATACAGCAACTGATCATTAAGATTTTGAGTTTGACATGTAGTGCATCTGGCTGCGAGCATAACTGGAGTGTCTTTGAGCATGTAACTGTCATTCTTTCACTTTTGTCTAGCATTCTAGCCTAGTACTCTATTGTGTAATTAGTAGTTACAATTAAATTTTTTTTTTCATTATGTTAATGTGCAGATTCATACAAAGAAAAGAAATAGGCTTGAGCATCAAAGATTGCATAACTTAGTGCATGTGAAATATAATCAGGCACTCCATCAACGTTACAATCTTAGGGATGAGATTGACCCAATCTCACTCAATGACATTGATGAGTGTAATGAGTGGCTGATTGGAGAGATAGATGATGAAAATGATGCTAGGAATGAGTTGGTATTTGGAGGTGATGACACTTTAGATTGGAAAACTGTTTATAAGGCCTCAGGGGTTAGAGAGTCTACAACAAATACTAGGCTGCAAACAAGAAAAAGAAAGCAAAGCTCAAGTGGTGCAGCAACTGCAAGAGCTTCAAAGAAAGGTTCAGTAGCTGCAACTTCAACCTCAAAAGGGAAAGGGGTGGTAGTTGAAGATGAATAAATAGAATTTGAAGACAATCTTGAGGAATCAGAAGAAGAGTTGGAAGAAATTGATTTTGAGGAATCGGAAGGAGAAGAAAAGGGATATGTCACACTAGAAGACAATGAGAGCGATGACTACATTGAGGAGGAGGAGGAATAGATTCTAGATTTGTGTCAATTTGTCATTTTGTTGTTACTTGCTGCTAATACTTGACTACTTTCTACTTTTTAGTTTTTAGTGAATCTAAACCTTATGTTATGTGTTTTTTGACTTATGACTTGGATAGTTTGATTATGCTTTGAATTTGACTTTGATTATTACAAGTAACATAATGTCATAGTCAAAGTCAAATTCAAGAAAACATAGCATAACAATTAACACATATGACAATACCCCAAGTAAATGTAAATCCTATATTGTTCAAATTATATATAACAGTTATACTTTTGGTGATTTTTATTTCTTAGAATATATTTTTAATTTTATTGTACTTGATATATGTTATAAGTTTTTTTTTTAGTATTTTTTGTATATTTTTTTATTTTTTTTAATATAGCCACCATGGCTTCCGCCATTGGCCACAACGCCATCCGCCACATTTGTATGGCGGATTTTTAGCTTTCCGCCATGAACCGCCATCTGCCATTAATAACACTGTCTCCACCTGATCTACTCTTCTTAATGTGACATCTAATGGTCTTTGTTAGAATAAAGTCCATGTTTCACATGTTAAACACGTGAAACATGTGTCATAGCTGACTCATAATGGTGATTACAAGATATTGTAATCACCACTTCATAGGACTTAGTGTTTGTATTTAATTCTTTCATGTATCATTCATGTACCACCATGTATATGAATAATAGTTTATTTGTGTGTGAAAATACACACAATTCCTCAAATCATCTCTAATTCTATAGTCTTCTCCTCACGTGATCAAATCACCTAAGGCAAGATTGTATCATCTTTTCTTCAGTAGGTGTTACCCCTACTTTCTCTCTAATGCATTCATTCCTAATCTTATTTTGTCTTATATGTCCACTCATCCAACACAACATACTCATATCTGCAACACTGAGCTTATGCTCTTGCTGGCCTTTTACCGCCCATCATTCAGTACCATAAAGCATCATGGGTCTTATAGTTGTGCGGTTAAATTTTCCTTTAAGCTTAATAGGCACTTTTCTATCACAAATAACACACAAAGCAATCCTCCATTTCATCCACCCAGCTTGAATCCTATGATTTATATCTCTCTCTATTTCTCCGTTATTTTGTATGATAGTACCAAGATACCTAAGCCATGTGACTTGTGATATAGTATGATCTCAAATTTTCACCTCTAAGCTATTGTTAGTGCGCTTCTTGCTAAACTTACATTATATATACTCTATTTTATTTCTACTTAAACGGAAGCCATGTGTTTTCAAAGCCTGTCTACATAGCTCTAACTTCCCATTTATTCCCTCTCTCTTGACTCTTCCACTAGGAATATTTCATCTGCAAAAAACATGCACTGAAGCACTGTGTTAGAGACCAGGGCCAGCCCAAACCCCTGCTATATTACACCCGCAGGCCCAAGAACCCAAAAACCACTTGCTTAGTCCAGATAAACCCTGAGGGGTTTATTCCTTGTTCTAGAAGGATGATTCAGCAAGGCAATCCCGTAGAATAAGGAGGTAGTTATAGAGAGAGAAAATCGGTTACGCATTATAAGTGGGGAGGGGTGAATGAGAGAGGTATGGAAAGTTTAATCTTGGAATTGGGGTCTGGAAAAGAAATTCAGACTTGGGGGGAGCTGAAGCTCTTAATATTCTGTAACTTCCTTCTTTTACCTTTCAATAATATCAAAGGCGAATCATTCTTCTTCTTTCTCTATTCTTTGTTTCTGTTTTTGGTTTACTGATAGGGAAAAATCCTATCAATTGGTGCTTTCGTTGAGAGATTTGAGAGTGTATGCTAACGAGAATGTCGACAACGACCCAACGTTTGGACGCCATTGAAATGCGGGTTGCCGCCGTCGAGTCGAGTCTCAGAAACCAAGAGGGACTGCTTAGGGGGCAGGATCAAATGGTGAGGTCTCATGGATCGACACTGAAGGAGCATTCAGTTCAGCTGAGCTCCTTGAGGACTAGTGTCGACGAGATCACCAGCTCCTTTCAAGCCTTAATCCTCAAGGTGCGAGATGGGTTCCAGCGGCAACAACAGCAATCACCGTCCTCGGGGTCGTCGCCGGAGACCGGAGTACCCCGCTTGTTAGCCAAACACGTGGAGATGCCTTCCTTCCAGGGTAGCGACCCTGTGGGTTGGGTCGCTAAGGCGGAGGCATATTTTGCAGTCCAGGGAACACCGCCAGAGATGAGGGTGCAGCTAGCTCAGATATGTATGGAAGGAATGACTTGGCATTGGTTTAAGGTCCTCCGCGATGCTGAACCTGAGATGACCTGGGAAAAGTTCAAGAGGTCACTCATGGAACGCTACGGCGATCATCAATCAGGTAATCCGTTTTCCCAGCTCAAGCTGTTGCAACAAACTGGTTCTGTGGATGAATATGTGGAAGAGTTTGAAATCCTCATGGCACAAATTCCTTCACTACCGGAGGACCAATATATGGGGTTCTTGTTAGGAGGGATGAAGGAGGAGATTCGGATGGAGGTCTTAGCCTTCGACCCACCGAATCGACATAGAATGATTTCGGTGGCAAGATCGATAGGAAGGAAACTGGACAGGGCGGCCCAGTCGAACGGATGGAGAAATTCTTCCCAGTATCGTAAGCCTCTTTCTTCAGCCATTTCACCTCAGAGTGGGAATCGGCCCAACGGGTCCAACTCGGTATCAAGAAGTGTAAATGGGCCCATTGATAGAGGGCCAAAATCTGTCCAGACGGCATCAACCCAAATCCATGGAGGGACTAGAAATCTATCCTATCAGGAACTCATGGATAGGAGGAAATTGGGCCTTTGTTTCTAGTGTGGCCAACACTGGAGCGCAACCCACACTTGTCCTGATAAGCATTTGCGCCTCCTCATTTTTGATGGAGAAGAACCCACCGACGAGAACACCCTGGCTGAGGAAGAAAAGGTAGAAGAGGAGATCGGGGAGAAGCTCTGCCAAGTTCTCGACTACAGAGCTCTTGATTCCAAGGAACTGGCCGGTTC
Source organism: Ormosia semicastrata (assembly GCA_029884595.1). Taxonomy (NCBI): domain Eukaryota; kingdom Viridiplantae; phylum Streptophyta; class Magnoliopsida; order Fabales; family Fabaceae; genus Ormosia; species Ormosia semicastrata. Next base: position 34,717,047 of record JAQQTO010000063.1, read on the forward strand.
TAAGACAATCAAACTGGAAGGAACCTTGGTCGGATACCCAATCGTCCTCCTGATTGATAGCGGCGCCAGCCACAACTTCGTGGCCACGGAGTTGGTAGCGTCTCTGGGTCTCGCCGTCACGAGTACAACGGAGTTTTGTGTCGGACTAGGAAACGGCAGTAAATGCTAATCCCGGGGAGTTTGTAGAGCACTCGAGATCAAGGTCGGGAGGTACACGATGACGGTTGATGCTTATGTGTTAGATCTTGGAGGGGTCGACATTGTTTTGGGAGTGTCATGGTTGGAAGCTTGTGGAACAACAACCATGGATTGGAAGAGGAAGACCATCAGCTTTGAGGAAGGGGGCCGATCGATCACACTCAGAGGCTACCATATCCAAGATACGGGACAACCCTCAGCTCTACAAGGGGTTTTACATGAAGCAGCGACTGAGTGCTTTGAGTCTTGCAGTATTGAAGGCCCAGGAATTCCAAGTGATTCATCCATGGGTCACGAGCTAGGCAAGATTCTGGAACAGTTTAGTGAAGTGTTCAGCGGAATGAAGGGGTTGCCACCACACAGAGCCCATGATCATGCCATAACCTTGCTAGCAGATGCCAAGCCAGTGAATGTTCGTCCTTACCGTTATGCCTTCCATCACAAAGATGAGATGGAAAAGCAGGTGGAAGAATTGCTTTCAGAAGGGTTGATCAGACACAGTACTAGTCCCTTTTCAAGCCCTGTCATCCTAGTTAAGAAAAAAGATAGCTCCTGGCGAATGTGCGTGGACTATAGAGCCCTGAACAAGGCAACAGTACTAGATAAATATCCAATCCCAACCATTAACGAGCTGCTAGATGAGCTACATGATTCCATGTTTTTCTCCAAAATAGACCTCAAATCCGGATTTCATCAAATTCGAGTCAAGGAAGCGGATATACATAAGACAGCATTCAGAACCCATGAGGGCCACTATGAGTACCTTGTCATGCCTTTTGGCCTTATAAATGCTCCTTCAACCTTCCAGTCAACAATGAACTCCGTTTTTCGGCCTTTACTGCGTAAGTGTGTTCTGGTTTTTTTTTATGATATACTAATATATAGCCCCTCTTGGCAGGCTCACCTAACTCATCTGAGCACCACTCTGGCCCTTCTCAACCAGCATCGGTTTGTGCCCAACAGGAAGAAATGCGTATTTGGCTTATCCTCGATTGAGTACCTCGGCCACTTAATTTCTGCTCAGGGTGTGGCCATGGATCCCACCAAGGTTCGGTCGGTCTTAGAATGGCCGGTACCCGTTAATGTGAAGGGAGTTCGCGGATTTCTGGGGCTCACAGGCTATTACCGTAGATTCATTCGAGATTACGGGAAGATAGCTCAGCCGCTTACTGCACTTACCAAGAAGGAGGGGTTCAGTTGGGGTCCGGAGCAAGCCCAGGCCTTCGATCATCTTAAGCAATGCCTAACTTCTTTTCCAGTTCTGGCTCTTCCAGACTTTTCCAAGGAATTTGTCATTGAGTGTGATGCCTCGGGAAGAGGGATCGGGGCTGTTTTGATGCAGGAACGCCGGCCCATCGCTTACTACAGCAAGGCTCTAGCAACTGCCACCTTGTCTAAGTCTGTCTATGAGAAGGAAATCATGGCTTTGGCCCTTTCTGTTCAACATTGGAGGCACTATCTGTTGGGCAGAAGTTTCAAGGTCTATACCGATCACCGCAGCCTAAAACATCTATTACAACAGAGGATTACCACCACGGATCAGCAGTGCTGGCTGTCCAAATTGATGGGCTTCCAATTTGAAGTGATCTATAAACTCGGGCCCGAAAACAAGGCGGCGGATGCACTCTCCCGACAGTTTCTCCCTTCATCCGAATTGTCCACTATCTCCATTAGTCCGTATTGGGTGGATTTTCCCAAAATCAGAAGAGAAGTTAGCACTGATGTGGAGTTGGAGCCCTTGCAAGAGTCTCTGCGGTCTGACCCTAATTCCTTGCCTCACTATTCTCTCCGAGATGGTCTCATTTTCTTCAAGGATAGGTTGATGTTATCCAAGAACTCTAGTTTGATTCCCACACTCTTGGCCGAGTTTCATGATTCACCAATGGGGGGTCACTCTGGGTTCACCAAGACATACAAAAGGTTGGCTGGTAGTTTCTTTTGGAGGGGTATGAAACAACACATCATGGATTATATTCGTCGCTGTGATACTTGTCAGAGGAACAAGTACCAAGCCATGTCCCCAGCTGGTTTGTTGCAACCTATCCCCATTCCGAAGTTGGTTTGGGAGGACTTATCTATGGACTTCATTTCGGGATTACCTAAATCTCATGGTTTAAAAGTCATCATGGTAATCGTGGATAGATTGTCCAAGTACGCTCATTTTCTACCTTTACGTCATCCATTCACCTCTAAATCAGTGGCAGAAACATTCGTGAAAGAGGTAGTCAAACTGCACGGTTTTCCCAAATCCATAATTAGTGACCGTGATCCTCTTTTTCTTAGCAAATTCTGGAAAGAGATGTTTCGGCTCCAGGGCACTTCATTATGGATGAGCACCTCGTATCATCCACAAACCGACGGTCAAACCGAGGTTGTGAACCGTTGTCTGGAAACTTTTCTTCGCTGCTTTGCATCGGAGCAGCCTCGGCAATGGTTCTCGTGGCTGTCATGGGCGGAATTCTGGTACAACACTTCTTCCCATTCCGCCACAGGAAAGTCTCCGTTCGAAATAGTCTATGGGCGGCCTCCTCCCTCTGTTATTCGCTATTTGAAGGGCGAGACCGCTGTGGAATCTGTTGCTGCAGTACTTTCAGACCGTGATGAGGCATTGCGTCAATTGAAATACCATCTTCATCGTGCCCAGCAGCGCATGAAAAAATATGCAGATGCCCACCGCCGGAATGTCGTTTTTTCAGTAGGAGATTGGGTTTATGTCAAGCTACGCCCACATAAACAACAAACCTTGGCTAGGAGGATCAATCCTAAACTCTCCCCTCGGTATTTTGGGCATTTCCAGATCGAATCTCGTGTGGGAGAGGTGGCCTACAAGCTCATGCTGCCCTCTGTCAACGGAATTAATGGCACAGCAAATTGTATGGGATTGCACATTTATTTGTAACAATTACTCTCTTAATTAGGATAATTAGCTGTAAATGTATATATGGCAGTCTAGCTATTTTATTGGGCTGAAAATCATCTTGACAGATTGTAATTAAAGTGTATTTATATGAGAAATCTCCAAACGGAGAACACACAGTTTTGGCCTAACCTTTTCAGAGTTTGACATGGTATCACACTAGGTTTCGATCCAAGAACCTAGTCTGCATTTCTTTCCTTGATTTTTCAGCCTCGTCCAAGTTTCAAGATCCGGTTTCACTTCTCTCCAAGTCCTCGTTTTTTTTCTGTTTCTTGGTCATTTCTTTCACAGTCCAGATTACCATCCCTTTCGGTTTCACCTCCTATTTCCCTTGTTCCATGTCTACCGAAAAGTATAATGTCCTCTTGGTTCGCCTTAATGGCAAAAACTACTCAGCTTGGGCATTCCAATTCTAGATTTTTGTCACAGGAAAAGACTTGTGGGGTCATGTAGATGGCAGCACTCCCGTCCCTGAGAAAGAAAAAGATAAGGTTGAACACGCCAAATGGACAGTCAAAGATGCTCAAGTCATGGCCTGGATCCTAGGCTCTGTTGACCCCAACATTGTCCTGAATCTTCAGGCTTACAAGACAATGACCAAAATGTGGAATTACTTGAAGAAGGTCTACAGTAACAACGAAGCTCGAAGGTTCCAGCTTGAGCACGACATCGCTACCTTTAAACAGGATAGTCTCTCCATCTCTGATTTTTATTCTCAATTCATGAATCTTTGGGCTGAATACACTGATATAATTTATGCGGACTTGACTTCTGAAGGCCTCAGTTCTGTCTAAACAGTTCATGAAACTACTAAACGAGATCAATTTCTTATGAAATTGAGATCTGATTTTGAAGGTATTCGGTCCAATCTCATGCATAGAAACCCTGTACCATCACTGGATGCATGTTTCAATGATCTGTTACGTGAAGAACAGCGCCTCCTTACACAGTCCATCATTGAAGATCAAAAATCAACTACTGTTCCAGTGGCATATGTGGCCCGAGGAAAGTCAAGAAGCCATGACCTGACTGCTGTTCAGTGTTTCTGTTGCAAGCAATTTGGACATTATGCTTCTAACTGTCCAAAAAAATTCTGCAACTACTGCAAAAAGGATGGCCATATCATTAAGGAATGCCCCATACGGCCACCACAGCGAAATGTCACAGCTTTTACAGCCTCAGTTGATTCATCTATTCCTAATAATCCAACACCTGTTCAACCATATGCTCCTCATCCTACTCCAACTGTGACCCCTGAAATGGTTCAACAAATGATCATTTCAGCATTCTCTGCTTTAGGATTCTCAGGTAAATCCTCTTCCCCTTGGTACTTTGATTCGGGGGCTTCCAACCACATGACCAACAATGCTCAATTTCTTACTAATATCAAAAATTATCTTGGAGACCTCAAGATACATACCGCTGCTGGAAATCCTTTGCCTATCACAGCCACTGGTGATATTTCTCCATCTCTGACCAATGTTTTTGTCTCTCCTGGTCTCACTAGTAATCTCATTTCAGTTGGTCAATTAGTTGAAAACGATTGTCAAGTACAATTCTCACAGTCTGGTTGTCTTGTGCAGGATCAACACTGAGGGAAGATAATCGCGAAGGGGCCTAAAGTTGGACGTCTTTTCCCAATCCATTTCTCATTGCCTCCAAGTCTTTCCTTGCCTTTAGTTTCTTCTAATTCTGCTATTGTTGATTACCAAGTGTGGCATAAGCGTCTTGGCCATCCAAACGCAAATGTACTTCATGACTTGCTAAAATCTACTGTTCTTGGAAATAAACACAATCCATCTCTTAATGCTGTTCACTTTGATTGTATTCCTTGTAAACTTGGTAAAAGTAAAATACTACCTTTTCCAACACATCAGTCTAATGTAACACAACCTTTTGAAATCATCCACAGTGATGTTTGGGGCGTGGCACCGGTCATATCTCATGCTAATTACAAATATTTTGTGACTTTTATTGATGATTATAGTCGTTTCACTTGGGTCTATTTTCTGCGATCAAAAGATGAAGTCTTTCCCACTTTCAAATTTTTTCATGCTTTTGTTCAGACCCAATTTTCATCAAAAATAAAAATATTTCGCTCTGATAATGGGGGGGAATACATGTCACACTCATTTCAGGAATTCTTGCAATCCAATGGCATTATATCTCAAAGGCCATGCCCCTCAACTCCACAACAAAATGGGGTAGCGGAAAGAAAAAATCGCCATTTGCTTGATGTTGTCCGCACCCTTTTGCTGGAGTCTCATGTGCCATCACGATTTTGGTGTGAAGCCCTTTCCACTGCAGTTCATCTTATCAACCGATTGCCATCTCCATCAATAGGTAATGAATCCCCTTTCACTCGGTTATATGGTCACCCACCCAATTACTCCACTCTTCGTATCTTTGGTTGTGTGTGTTATGTCCATCTTCCTCCAAGAGAACGCACCAAGCTCACTGCACAATCTGTTCAATGTGCCTTTCTTGGATATTCTTCTCATCAAAAAGGCTTTCTATGTTATGATCCTAACATCCGTAGGATTCGAGTATCTAGAAATGTCATCTTTCAAGAAAATATATACTTTTTTGCATCACATCATGACCTTACCTCTCCTCCGATTTCTGTTTTGCCATTGTTTTCTAACTCTCATACAGGAGAACCATCTTCTAAACCTCTCTTGACCTACAAAAGACGTAGCACTGCCACTCAAAATCAGCCAACAGAACCTCAAGGGCCCCCTCAAGATAATTCCTTGGCTGCTGATCCAGTAGAAGAACCAGAACCAGCTCCTCTAAGACGCAGCTCACGCGTTATTAAGCCCCCAGAAAGGTATATACATTCCATGACAGCATCATTATCCTCTATTCCTATTCCTTCCTCTTATAAACAGGCCATGGAGAATGCATGTTGGCAGAAAGCTATTGAAACTGAACTTCTAGCCTTGGAAGAAAATCAAACATGGGATATAGTCCAGTGTCCCTCATCTGTTAAGCCCTTAAGCAGCAAGTTTGTGTTCTCTATAAAGCTGCATTCGGATGGATCCATAGATCGTTACAAAGCTCGTTTGGTTGTGCTTGGAAATAAGCAACAATATGGACTAGACTATGATGAGACTTTTGCACCGGTCGCCAAGATGACAACCGTGCGCACTATTCTTGCTATTGCTGCCTCACAATCTTGGCAACTACATCAAATGGATGTCAAAAACGCATTCCTCCACGGTGACCTTCAGGAGGAAGTTTACATCAAGCTTCCTAATGGTATGCCTACACCTTCACCTAATACTGTTTGCAAACTAAAACGCTCTTTATATGGATTGAAACAGGCACCACGAGTATGGTTTGAAAAGTTTCGATCCACACTACTTGGTTTTCAATTCACTCAAAGTCAGTATGATCCCTCTCTTTTCCTACAAAGGACTCCTCAAGGCATCGTGGTGCTTCTTGTTTATGTGGATGACATTGTGGTCACTGGTTCAGATCAAGATGCTGTTTCTAGAATCAAAAATCTATTGCATTCAACTTTTCAGATGAAAGACTTAGGCCATCTCACTTATTTCTTGGGTTTAGAGGTGCATTATCATCACGAAGGCATTTCTCTATGTCAACAAAAGTATATTACCGACTTGGTCCAGCTAGCTGGACTCACAACTGCAACCTCTGTTGACACTCCCATGGAAGTTAATGTTAAATATAGAAGAGATGAAGGTGACCTTCTTGATGATCCCACTCACTATCGCAAGCTCGTGGGAAGTCTCATCTATCTAACTATCACTCGCCCAGATATTTCTTTTGCTGTACACACCGTGAGTAAGTTCATGCAATCTCCAAGGCATTTGCATCTTTCAGCAGTACAACGAATCATTAGATACCTCCTCGGCACCCCAAACCGTGGTCTGTTTTTTCCTGCTGATTCATCCATCCAACTCCAAGCATATAGTGATGCAGATTGGGCTGGATGTCCAGACACAAGAAAATCTACTACCAGCTGGTGTATGTTCCTAGGGAATGCTCCTATTTCATGGAAATGTAAGAAACAAGATTCAGTCTCAAAGTCCTCCACTGAAGCCGAATATCGCGCAATGTCTGCCGCTTGTTCTGAAATAATATGGCTACGTGGTCTCCTCACAGAACTTGGATTTTCTCAAGCACAACCAACTCCGCTGCATGCTGACAACACCAGTGCCATACAGATTGCAGCCAATCCAGTTTACCACGAACGGACTAAACACATCGAGGTTGACTGTCACTCTATTCGAGAAGCCTATGATCGAAGAGTCATCAGTCTACCGCATGTCTCAACATCCGTTCAAATAGCTGACATTTTCACTAAAACATTGACACGTCAACGACACAATTTTCTACTTGGCAAATTGATGCTAGTAGATTTCCGGGCATCAATTTGAGGGGGGATGTCAACGGAATTAATGGCACAGCAAATTGTATGGGATTGCACATTTATTTGTAACAATTACTCTCTTAATTAGGATAATTAGCTGTAAATGTATATATGGCAGTCTAGCTATTTTATTGGGCTGAAAATCAACTTGACAGATTGTAATTAAAGTGTATTTATATGAGAAATCTCCAAACGGAGAACACACAGTTTTGGCCTAACCTTTTCAGAGTTTGACACCCTCCACTTCTCGCATTCATCCAGTGTTTCACGTCTCCCAACTTAAACGCTCGGTTCCTGGCAGTTCTAATGCAGTCTCCCTCCCACCGGACATGGCAATTGAGGCAACCGAGACTCCTATCCCTGAAGCAGTTTTGGCCACTAGAGAAGGGAAGCGTAATGGACGCTTCATCACGGAATGGCTCATCCTTTGGAGCTCACTACCTGTGGATGAAGCTACTTGGGAGGACGCGGAATCCATCCAAACTCGATTTCCTTCTTTCTGTCTTGAGGACAAGACCTGTTTTATAGAGGGTGGTATTGTTAGAGACCAGGGCCAGCCCAAACCCCTGCTATATTACACCCGCAGGCCCAAGAACCCAAAAACCACTTGCATCAGTCCAGATAAACCCTGAGGGGTTTATTCCTTATTCTAGAAGGATGATTCAGCAAGGCAATCCCGTAGAATAAGGAGGTAGTTATAGAGAGAGAAAATCGGTTACGCATTATAAGTGGGGAGGGGTGAATGAGAGAGGTATGGAAAGTTTAATCTTGGAATTGGGGTCTGGAAAAGAAATTCAGACTTGGGGGGAGTGAAGCTCTTAATATTCTGTAACTTCCTTCTTTTACCTTTCAATAATATCAAAGGCGAATCATTCTTCTTCTTTCTCTATTCTTTGTTTCTGTTTTTGGTTTACTGATAGGGAAAAATCCTACCACACTGGCTCTTGGATATGCTCAATAAGCACATCCAAGAACAAGACCAAGGTAAAAAGATAAGGACTCAAAGTTGAACCTTAGTGCAATCCTATAGTTATAGGGAAATCTTTTGTTACCTCACTATGTGTTCGTACACTAGTTTTAACCGCATCATACATATCTATGTTTGCTCGAATATAAGTGATATGAACTCCTTTCTTCTCTAGAACCTTCCACAAGACCTTTCTTGACACCCTATTATAGACCTTTTTCAAATCAATGAAAACCATGTTTAGATCTTTTTGCTTCCTCTGATACCTCTCCATCAATCTTCGTAAAAGGTATATAGCTTCTATGATTGACCTCCTAGGCATAAAACCAAATTAGTTCTCTAAAATGTGAGTCACTTGTCTTAATCTTCGTTCAATTACTCTTTCTCATAACTTCATAATATGGCACATGATTTTAATCCCTCTATAATTAGAACAGTTCTGTATATCTCCTTTGTTCTTATAAATAGGGATCAAAGTGCTTCTACTCCATTCATCTGACATTTTCTTAGACCTCATCATCTCATTAAACAACTTTATGAGTCAGCTTATACCTTTCTCTCCTAGGCACTTCCATACCTCAATAAGTATATTATCTGATCCAACCGCTTTTCTATTGTCCATTCTCTTTAGTGCTTATTTTACCAACTCCCGAATTTTATGATAAAAGGTATAATTTTGGTCCTCCTTTCTAGTATTTAGAATATCTGACCTTGACGGTAACCAACCAAAAAAACAAAAAAAAAAAGAAAGAAAGAAAGCAGAACTTACTTAGGAAACAACTGAGATGAAGATGCTGAGCCACTAGCCCATGGCACAGCAGGGGCATTAGGAGAACCAGCAGTCGCCCTTGCAGCTAATGGACGTTGACGAACAAAAGGATTTGCGGAATCCTTAGATGCAGTGGAAGAAAACAATTGCCTTCTGTTCTCATGTACTTTCAAGTTCTTCATAAAAACAACAAGATAACATCAGTCTTCACTCTTGACAATACAATGATGGAAATTCATGCCAAAAAAATAAATAAATAGAAGACAACTGGGTGAATTTGCAACAAACATTCACTGAGCACACAAACAAAGCGCGTCAACAAGGCTACCTCCGTTCGCTTGGTGAGGACTTCTTTAAACTCTTTTGTGGCGCTCATCAATCGATTCTTTAGGTCATCCACAACCGTGGTCGAATGACTAGTTGTGTCAGCAGAAACATTTCCACTCTCGTTTCTAGAGTTGGAAAGTAGCTGAAGATCTACAACAGCAGAGTTCAATGCAGTAATATCCTGCTTAATAACAGCCGTAAGCTCTTGGATTTCCATGGTGGGGTCATCAAAAACCGAAGTCCTTTTCGCCACTACAAACCAAAACCAACACAAAGCAATCCATCACATTCAGCACACTATCATCATAAAAATTACAGAAATAAAGCATTGTCACCGACACACTCCACCTAAACCTAGAAAACCACATAAATCCCCCATTTTCTTCTTCTCACTCTAGAAAATTATAAATCATCAAGTGCAAACGCAAATCAAAGCTGGAAATTACACTATGAATTTCAACTTTACTTTTCTTCGCTTCCCAAGTATCCCCACAGCGATACAGTTAGTCTATCCTCACAAGTGACATCTTTGGGGCTCGAACCAACTTGATTTTTATTGTGACAACTGAATCCAATTACTTACACTTGGCAAGCTTTGCGAGCTTCTGAGATGTTTGGTGAATCCCATAACCAATCTTGGAAGCCCTTCTATTGAACTCAGATTGGATTGCAACCGTGGATCGCTGTTCCTCCGATCTTGAACTGCTGCTTGGGCCGTTCGGGCCCGATCCTGAAGGCACGGACTTCTTTAACCTCTCCGCTATGCTATGGAATTCCTGCGTCCGATCCCGGAATGAGGACTGCGCCGATTTCGCGTGCATTTTTCACTGTCCTCACCGTTTGGATCCACAAACTCACAGAAACGGATTCGGGGTACTGGTGATTTGCCTGGAAAATGCGAGATCCGGAAAAACGAAAGGGAAACCCTAAATCTGAAATGAATGTGACGGTGACTTTCGAATTGGGTTGCGATTTTCGATGGCGAAATTGAAATCGTGCGTTGCTATGAGAGGGGAAAGAAGAAGAAGCTATGTGGTAACGATATTGGGAAGAAGTCTAACAATAACATAGTTTTGTAGTTTGATTCTGGGAAAAAATAAAATAAAATTGTAGTACATATACTTCATATATTTTTCTGTCCATTACTGTCTTTACCTTTTAATTTTAGGATAAAACTTAGGTAAATTTCTTTAAGAGCTTGTGGTGCTTGTCTCTAATAAAAATATGATATGTGTATATTTTTTTATAACTTATTAATGAAAATTTTAAAAATAATAATTAATTAATTAAAAAATAAAACACGTACGTCATATTTTTATTAAAAATAAATACCACAAATCTGAGAACTTTACCTAAATTTTCTCCTTAATTTTATCACTTTTCTTTATTTATTAGGAAATTCATTAAGATAATGCTTACAACCTATGTAATTGGTATACTTAGGATTTAAAGTTATAAGCATGTAATATGTGTTAGTGTATATTTGGTTCAACTTTTTCATTGTTAAAATATTTTTTTTGAAAAAAAAAAATATTTTTTAAATGTTATAATATATTTGATAAAATTAACTTTAATTTCTATAAGAAATTTAATATATTATAAAAGTTTTTTTATAATATTAAAAATTGAAACTTATGATTCTATCTTATAAATTATTTTTTACACTTTAAGATATAAATATTATTTTGTCTCAATCAAATAATATTTTTAATCATTCTATACTTATTTTAGTAATTTAATGCATAAAAATAATTTTTTATACAATTCAAAAGAAATAGATTAACTTAAAATCATATTTTATTAACATATTCAAATATAAAACTGATTCAATTATAATCGATTATAACAAAAAGCTTTTATACAATAATTAATTATTGAAATAATCTAATTTTTACAATTATCTCAAACACATACTTAGTCCCACATAAATAAGACTTCAAATTGTTAAATCGATTACAAATGCTACAAATGTAAAATTTGAGATTTGTAACATATTTTGGAAAAAATATTTATGAAAAAATATTTATTTTTTAAAAATTCTATTAAAAGATTCTTGACAAAGTTATTGGTGATGTACCTAAAGGGATAACAACTTGAGACCCACTTCGAGATGCATGTAATCGCATGACCTTTGTTTCTCAAGTTGAACCTAAAGACATAGATGAAATTATTAATGATGAACATTGAATCTTGGTTATGCAAGAAAAGTTAAATCAATTTAAAAGGAACCAAGTTTGAGAACTTGTTCCAAAACCCAATGATCATCCTATAACTGACATCAAATGAGCCATTAGAAACAAACTTGATGAAACGGGAATAATAATAATAAGGAATAAAATTAGGCTTGTTGCTAAAAGTTATAACCAAGAAGAAGAAATTGATAATGAAGAAACATATGTTCTTGTTGCTAGATTAGATGTTATTAGAATGTTCCTTATTTTTGCATGCATCATGGATTTTAAACTTTATCAAATGGATGTGAAAATACGACACAGATACAGACACGAGGACACACCAAATTTAAAAAATTATAGGATACAGATACGACATATATATATATATAGTAATATCTAAGTAAATTAAAGAACTCGGTTTATGTATGTATATGGTTGCAAAATTTAAGAAAAAAGATTCATAATTCATTAATATCATTTCTATAAGCTTTAAGATTTACAATATCTTAATATATGTCATATGTGTCAATATTTGTTACCTAGTAAGCCCCTTCAAAAAAATATGGAGCATAATTTCTTGACATTTTCTAAAAAATCTCTTAAACCAACTTCTCATAATAGAACTAACTATGTACAAGTACATTCTCATAAAAAAACTAACTAGAGGGAAAAGTGGTGTGAGGCAAGCTTCGATGATGATGAAGTAGATGACTTAGTACAAGGAGATATAGAAGAAGTAGATGAAAATAATGGTGTGTTAAAAGAAAAAACTTAAATGTCTAATAGTGACGTGTGAAAAAATAAAACTTAAAATACTAGTATGTGAAAATAGTGGTTTGGGATGTCAATCATGTGATTGGGTTTGAGTGGGTTACGAGCTTACTAATTAGACGTTAGTCATGTAAACTAATATTTTGAAAAAAAAAATATTAATGGGTCGTATTCAAGCCATGTCCTAGACGTGTCTAAGCGTGTCTGAGCCGTGTCTAAGATGTGTCCAAAGGTGTTCGAGCCAAAAAATGATAATCTTTTTTATCGGAGACATTCAGACACACAGAACATGTGTGTCGTACGCGCGTTCCCATATGTTGGACACGGACACGCCTCAAAAATGGCGTGTCCGTGCTTCATAGTTCTTTTATTAGGAAATTCATTAAGATAATGCTTGCAGCCTATCATAAGTAATTGGTATACTTAGGATTTAAAGTTATGAGCATGTAACATGTGTTAATCCCACATAAATAAGACTTTAAATTGTTAAATCGATTACAAATGCTACAAATGTAAAATTTGAGATTTGTAACATATTTAGGAAAAATTATTTACGGAAAAATTATTTATTTTTTAAAAATTATATTAAAAGGTTCTTGACAAAGTTATTGGTGATGTACCTAAAGGGATAACAACTTGAAACTCACTTAGATATGCATATAATCACATGACCTTTGTTTCTTAAGTTGAACCTAAAGACATAGATGAGGTCATTAATGATGAACATTGGATCTTGGTTATGCAAGAAAAGTTAAATCAATTTGAAAGGAACCAAGTTTGAAAACTTGTTCTAAGACCCAATGATCATCCTATAACTGGCATCAAATGAGTCTTTAGGAACAAACTTGATGAAACGGGAATAATAATAAGAAATAAAGTTAGGCTTGTTGCTAAAAGTTATAACTAAGAAGAAGAAATTGATCATGAAGAAAATATGCACTTGTTGCTAGATTAGAGGCTATTAGAATATTCCTTATCTTTGCATGTATCATGAATTTCAAACTTTATCAAATGGATGTGAAAAGTATCTTTTTAAATATTTTAATACAAGAAGAAGTGTATGTTGATCAACCTATTAGTTTTGAAAACTTAAAACTGCCCAATCATGTTTTTAAGTTGAAGAAAGCCTTATATGGTTCGAAACAAGCTCCTAGAGCTTGGTGTGAAAAGTTAAGTAAGTTTCTTTTGGAAAAAAAAGTTTTTCTAGAGATAAGGTTGACACAACACTCTTCACTAAAAATAAAATGCTTAACATTCTCCTTGTGCAAATCTATGTTGATAATATTATATTTGGTGTTACTAATTAATCTTTGTGCAAGGAGTTTATTGATCTAATGTAAAATGAATTTGAGATGTTTATGATAGGTGATCTCAACTTCTTCCTTGGCCTACAAATCAAGCAAATGAAGAATTGAGCATTTATCTATCAAGAGAAATATTGCAAAGAGTTACTCAAGAGATTTAGAATGGAGAATGCCAAAGAAATGGCCACACCAATGAGCACCTCTTGCTATTTGGACAAGGATGAATGAGGTAAACCTGTAGAAATAACTAACTATAGAGGTATAATTGACTTTCTCATTTACCTTACAGCAAGTAGGCCTGATATAATATTTAGTGTTTAGTGTTTGTATGTGTGCAAGATATCGAGTATGTCCTAAAGAATCTCACCTAAGTGTTGTAAAGAGAATAAAGAAATATCTAGTTGGCACAATACAAATAGGCTTGTGATAGCCCAAGGGTGCCTCATGTAGTTTGGTTGGTTATTCCAATTCTGATTTTGCTGGATGTAAAATGGATATGAAGAGTGCTAGTGGGACATACCACTTGCTTAGAAACTCTTTAGTTTCTTGGCATAGCAAGAAACAAAATAATGTTACATTGTCTACAGTTGAAACTGAATATGTTGCAGCTGGAAGTAATTATGCTCAAATCCTTTGGATGAAGCAACAACTTCTGGATTATGAACTCCATCTTGATCACATCTCTATAAAGTGTGATAACACTAGTTCAATCAACCTAACCAAAAACTCAATCTTGCACTCAAGGACCAAACATATTGCAATAAGGCACCACTTCATAAGAGATTAGGTTTAAAAAGGAGATTGTGTGCTTAAGTTTGTGGAAACATCTGAGCAACTGGCTGATATATTAACTAAACCTTTGACTAAAGAAAAATTCTTTTTCATAAGAGGTGAACAAGGAATAATTGATCAATCATGCATTAAGTAATTTCTTATGTTTGTTGCATAATTTTCTTGTTGATTTTATCTCATGAGTCCTATACTGACTTTAGCATCGGGGGTTCCTCTAAATTTGCTTTGCGGGTGTCCTCATCATGATTAATTCCTCTAATTTGCTCAAGAAAAGTTTTGCTAAAGTTTAGATGCAGAAATCTCAATTTTCTGATATGGTAATGGATTATGTAATGTCTTACTCTAATTTTATTATTTTTCTTATTATAGTATTATAGTATTTTAACTCTAATTAGAATAGTATGTTACAAATAGCTTTTAACATTATCATTAGTTCATAAACACAGTAATTTACATAGTTTTGAGGGTCACATCCTTCTAGAGTTAGTTAGTACATACAAATATTTCTAAGTTAGACACCTATTTTCCAAAAATGAGTCTTAACAAAAGCCTTCTAAAGGTGCCACTATATACAAATATTAACGTAATCTCCAAGTTCTGGTCTATAAACTTGCTCTACACAAAAATCTATTAGAAACTCTTTCAGTCGGTCTTATCCAAAATATAACACCATAAAGGGGTGTGATATAATCTAAATAGGAAAGAGCAAAAACTAATATACATCTTCCACGTTTTCCAATTCTCTATTTCTAAAATCATATATGAAAGCCCACAAAATTTAAATAAACAAATTCAATATTTGATAAATAAATTTGAAGAGAAATAACTAACACAATAAGTATGAGTTAATAGTTCAAGATAAAGATAAATAAGAAAGAGGGAGTATCTCAATAGAATAATTATCTGAATAAGGGAATAAGAATCTCTGTAAAGATTAACAGGGTATAGCAAATTCCGTATTAAAAAAATATAAGTAACCTTTCATCATATTTTTGAAAAATCCTCATCTCTGTTTAAATCATCATCTCTTATCATCATCATTTCTTTTTAAATCATTATTTCTTTTAGCATTATCTCATTTCAATACTCTCAACCAAATGTACATTTCTCTCTATGACAATAAGGCATCCCCCAAAGTCCTCTGAATTATGACCACAATAATCTCTAATCAGGGCATCTCCTAACAATCTCTAATCATGGTCATAACAATCTCTGATCGAGGAATCCTTAATAATCTCTTAATCTCTTGACAAAGAGGCATCCCTCAATGTCCTATGATCATGGACACAATAATCTCTAATCAGGGCATCCCCCAATAATCTCTAATCATGACCATAATAATCTCTGATTGAGAATCTTCAATAATCTCTTGACAAAGAGGCATCCTTCAATGTTCTCTAATCATGGTCACAATAATCTCTAATCAGGGTGTTCCCAGTAATCTCTAATCATGACTATGATAATCTCTTTACATATTGATTCATTTTTATCTATAGGATGAATTTTCAAAAAAATACTTTCTTCATAAAATTACTTGTATAAAAAAATAAACATCATTATAATAAAAATAACTCTTGCTCTTCATTCAGAATAAAAACTTAAATGAAAAAGAATTTAAAAGAGTAGAGTATAATAAAAAGTTGATAAAGAAAATGATAAAGAGTAAAGTATGATAAATAGTTGAATAAGAGAATGATAAATAATTTAAAAGAGTAAAGTATGATAAAAAGTTAGTAAAGAAAATGATTCACGTTCAAAATCAACTTCCTGAAGGAGGTTTATTCGAATAAGCAAAACTCTTATTAGAATAGATTTCATAAAAAGCAGCAATTTGTACTATTCCATTAAAGGTTTAATTAGATGAAAATTTATTCGAATAAAACTATCAAAATCTCAATTTTATTTGAACAGAGAAAACTTTATTCGAATAAGTCATTTAGAAAAATAGCATTTGAAATGCTTTTAGACAAGATTAATTCAAATAAACTAATGCTTATTCGAATAAATCATTCGAAAACTAGGTTGGAGAAATTAGAAAAACCATTTCTTGCTAATATTTCTTTCAAGTTAAAATAGAGTGGATGAAAATAAATTGCAAAAAGAATGAACTAAAATATATGGGTAGAAGAAATAAAGAAGAAAGCATGGTATTTTCACTATTTCCTACCCTTGTTACCGAATTTGGAGCAAGTAAAGGAGTGGGTGAAAATGGAGGATTTGAGTTGTAAAAATAGAGCTTGAGCGTTTATGTGTTTGGGTGTGCGTTTTTCTGTTGGTGGGGAGAAAGGAACTTATGGGTTTATAAAGGGGAATGACTTCTTCAAAAAGTCTTGAGATATTTGTTCCAATGACTTCTTCAAGAAGCCTTGAGATATTTCATTCCATTGGCTTCTTCAAGAAGCCTTGAGATCTTTATTCCAATGGCTTCTTCAAGAAGCCTCCAATGACTTTTTCAAGAAGCCTTGAGATATTTCTTTCCTAATGACTTCTTCAAGAAGCCTCCAAAATTGGGCTTTCTTATGTATGGAGGATGCTTGGTGTCCTAAGGAGGTTTAGTCTTGTCAAAGTCTTCCTCTATAATCATTTTTCCTTCGTAACGTGGAGTGGCTTGTGAGTTAAGTTTTTCATCCATTTTCCTTTCATGAGTTGCCACACATTTCTACTTACCTTATAAGCTTATTTCACTTATCATTAATATTGAACACTTGTCTTTCTCTTGGACATGCTTCATCATACTTAGATCTAGATTTTTTTTATGCAACGTGCTTCCAAGATTGACACATGTATCTTATAATCATTTTTTCAAAGTCCAAGTCTTCCAATAGTCTCTCCTCTTGCCACCTGTTCCTTCTTGGAAACTTCTAATGTGTATAGCTTGATCTTTCACCCTTCATCTTCATCATTTTTGTGACACTTGTTCCATATAATTTTTTGCTTCAAATCCAAGCTTGACACATATTGTGGTTAATCATAGTTTCTTCCTTAGTCAAGATAACACTTGTCCCTTGCTCATCTCATCTTTCTACCTCATCAATCTTACTACATCAAGTTGGTTTCATTAAAACTAGTTGAATTGAATCTCCATGAGAGAAAGGAACTAGATAAAAACTAAGATTTCTACTCTATTACAACGTAATAGGTTTTTCATTTATACTTATGTTTGTTGATTTATTCGAATAACAAGAATGTTATTCGAATAACATGGATATTTCTTCTTGTATTTTCACATAGTAGAAACTTTTATTCGAATAACTATCTAGTTATTCGAATAAAGGGTCTTTTATTTGTATAATTTGGTTGCTGTATTATGCTTAGATGTAATATTATTTATTATTTATTCTAAGGATGTTACATTATTCTCCTCTATTAAAAATTTTGTCCTCAAAATTTGTACATTTACTTCCCAAGTAGCTTCTTGTCCTTGCCAAAACTTTGATCATAGGAATATTTCTATTTCTTGGTTGCCTGTAACTATTCCCAAAGCCTAAAGATAAATCTTGGGTCTCTATTTGAAATAATCCCTATGGATAGTAAATGAGTTGACATATCTATAATCACCCATTTAGCATCAAGACCTAGATTGACTTTCACAAAATCCATAGAAATATAATTCCATTTCCATTCTAGGATTTCTATGGGTTGCAACAAACATGAGGGTCTCTGATATTCTGTTCTAATTTATATAACTAGCTATTTTAGATCTCATTTAAGCCACCAAAATTGATGTTTAAAAACCTGATGCATCATACTAAGTCCTAGAGGAATGGTATACTTACCTTTATGAAATTCTTCTAAAATTTCTTTCCTTAGGTCACACAACCTATTCCTATACTTAATCACTTCATCATCCCTTAACTTAAAATGTAGATGTTTTCCTCTAAGTATCCCTTCCTTAAGAGCTTGCAAAAACTTATCTTGTTTTTGTGCCTTTTTTTACTTTTGTTTTCAGATCATAAGTAACTTGTAAGGCACTTAAACTAATCTTATCATTAAAAATTTAAATTCCTAGACTTATCAAATCCATTTCCTAAACCATCATATATGACATATGGAAAGATTTCCTACCTATAGCATCAGCTAAAACGTTTGTTTTTTCCTAGGTAATACTTTACCTTCAAATCATAATTCTTAAGAAATTTAATATATACTTTACCTCCAAATTATAATCCTTAAGAAATTTAATCTACCTTCTTTACCTCATATTCAATTCCTATGATCTATATATACCTCAAATTTTACCTCATACAAATAATGTCTTCAAATTTTCAAAGCAAAAACTACTGTTGCAAATTCTAAATCGTAAGTTGGATAATTTTTCTCATGAAATCTAAGTTATTTAGAGGCATAAACTACTACCTTCCCCTTCTTGCATTAACACACATCCTAATCCTTTTCAAAGGCATCACTATAAACCACAAAATGACTCAAAGGATCCTAGAAATTTGATTCCTCTTATCCAAAATTCACACTTTCTCAATTTTGAAAATAATTATTTTTCTTTCAAAATTTCTAACACTATCCTCAAATATAATGCATATTCCTCAAAATATCATAAAACTACACATATCTATTTAAATATGGCCTAAATACCCTATTCATATATTCCATGAATACAATAGGGGCATTAGTTAATCCAAATGGCATCACCAGACGTTCATAATGATTATATCTAGTCCTAAAAACTATCTTAGGCATATCTTCTACTTATCCTTAATTTGGTGGTATCCTGACCTTAGTACTTGATCTAATAAATCATCTATTCTAGGAAGTGGATATTTATTCTTAATGGTCGTCTTATTTAATGGTCTATAATCTAAGACTACTTTTTTTTTATTAAGGGTACTAACCTCGTATCAGATCTGGGGATTGTTCTGCTTTGCAATTGTTAAGGGCAAAAACCTTTCTTGGAACTTGTAGCTTTGTCTGAGAATTTTCCTTTTTGCAAATTCTGCAATCTTTAGTTATATGCCCAAGCTTTCCACAAAAATAGTATACTCGTTGTCCAAATAGACAAGGTTTGTCTCTATGTGTCTTTCCACACTTTGGGCATTTTGCTTCAGGTTGGACCCATGTTTCCTTATTTGGCCTGAACTTATTATTTTTGGCTATTTGTCCATTACCTTCCCGCTTTTGCTTGAGCTAAAACTATTTTTCCTTCTCAGCTTTATATTCCAAAATATCCATTTCCATAATTCTACACTTATCCACTAGTGTAGAATACTGTCTGATCTCTAACTTACTTATTTCCTTCTTGATTTCTGTGAATGTATCCACCATCCTGTTCACTCTATCCTTATAATTAGTATTATTCCTCCTACGAGACATCTTTTTCTTGCAACAACTTACTTATTTGGTTAGAAAGTAATAATGGTTCCTAAACCACTTTGCCTAGGATACTACTCTGATACCATAAAGTAACGTCTTACTCTAATTTTATTATTTTTCTTATCATAGTATTATAGTATTTTAACTCTAATTAGAATAACACGTTACAAATATCTTTTAACATTATCATTAGTTTGTAAACACAATAATTTACATAGTTTTGAGGGTCACATCCTTCTAGAGTTAGTTAGTACATACAAATATTTCTAAGTTAGGAACCTATTTTCCAAAAATGAGTCTTAACAAAAACCTTCTAAAGGTGCCACTATATACAAATATTATGTGATCTCCAAGCTCCAGTCTATAAACTTGTTGTACATGAAAATCTATCAGAAACTCTTTCAGTCGGCCTTATCTGAAATATAACACCATAAGAGGGTGAGATATAATCTCAGTAGGAATGAACAAAAACTAATATACATCTTCCACGCTTTCCAATTCTCTATTTCTAAAACCATATATGAGAGCCCACAAAATTTAAGTAAACAAATTCAATATTTGAGAAATAAATTTGAAGAGAAGTAAATAACACAATAAGTATGAGTTAATAGTTCAAGATAAAGATAAATAAGAAAGAGGGAGTATCTCAATAGAATAATTGTCTAAATAAAGGAATATGAATCTCTGTAAAGTTTAACAGAGTATAACAAATTCCATATTAAAAAAATATAAGTAACCTTTCATCATCTTTTTGAAAAATCCTCATCTCTGTTTAAATCATCATCTCTTATCATCATCATCATTTCTTTTTAAATCATTATTTCTTTTAGCATCATCCCATTTCAGTACTCTCAACCAAATGTGCATTTCTCTCTATGACGATGAGGCATCCCCCAAAGTCCTATGAAATAAGACCACAATAATATCTAATCAGGGTGTCCCCCAATAATCTTTAATCATGGTCATAATAATCTCTGATCGAAGAATCCTCAATAATATCTTAATCTCTTGACAAAGACGCGCCCCTCAATGTCCTCTGATCATGGCTACAATAATCTCTATTTAGGGCGCCTCCCAATAATCTCTAATCATGACTATAATAATCTTTGATTGAGGAATCCTCAATAATCTCTTAATCTCTTGACAAAGAGGCATCCCTCAATGTCCTCTAATCATGGTCACAATAATCTCTAATCAGGGTGTCCCCCAATAATCTCTAATCATGACTATGATAATCTCTTTGCACATTGATTCATTTTTATCTATGGGATGACCTCTCAAAAAATACTTTCTTCATAAAATTACTTGTATCGAAAAATAAACATCAATATAATAAAAATTAATCTTGCTCATCGTTCAGAATAAAAACTTAAATGAAAAAGAAATTAAAAGAGTAGAGTATAATAAAAAGTTGATAAAGAAAATGATAAAAGTAAAGTATGATAAATAGTTGAATAAGAGAATGATAAAGAATTTAAAAGAGTAAAGTATGATAAAAATTTAGTAAAAAAAATCATTCACGTTCAAAATTAACTTCTTGAAGGAGGTTTATTCGAATAAGCAAAACTCTTATTTGAATAGATTTCATAAAAGCAACAATTTATACTGTTCCATTAAGGTTTATTTAGATCAAAATTTATTCAAATAAAACTACAAAAATCTCAATTTTATTAGAACAGGAAAAACTTTATTAGAATAAGTCATTTAGAAAAATAGCATTTGAAGTGCTTTTAAACACGATTTATTCGAATAAGTTAATGCTTATTCGAATAAATCATTTGAAAACTAGGTTGCAGAAACCAAAAAAACCATTTCTTGCCAATCTTTCTTTTAAATAAAAACAGAGTGGTTGAAAGTAAATTGCAAAAGGAATGAACAAAAAGATATGGGTAGAAGAAATAAAGAAGAAAAAGTGGTGTTTTTACTATTTCCTACCCTTGTTACCGAATTTGGAACAAGTAAAGGAGTGGTTAAAAATGGAGGATTTGAGTTATAAAAACAGAGCTTGAGTGTTTATGTGTTTGGGTGTACATTTTTCTGTTGGTGGGGAGAAAGGAACTTATAGGTTTATAAAGGGGAATGACTTCTTCAAGAAGCCTTGAGATATTTCTTTCTAATGGCTTTTTCAAGAAGCCTCCAATGGCTTCTTCAAGAAGCCTTAAGATATTTCATTCCGTTGGCTTCTTCAAGAAACCTTGAGATTTTTATTCCAATGGCTTCTTCAAGAAGCCTTGAATGACTTTTTCAAGAAGTCTTGAGATATTTCTTTCCTAATTGCTTCTTCAAGAAGCCTCCAAAATTGGGTTGCCTTATGTATGAAGGATGCTTGGTGTCCTATGGAGGCTTAGTCTTCTCAAAGTCTTCCTCTATAATCATTTTTCCTTCCTAACGTGGAGTGGCTTATGAGTTAAGCTTTTTATTCATTTTCCATTCATGAGTTGCCACACGTTTCTGCTTACCTCATAAGCTTATTTCACCTACCATTAATATTGGACACTTGTCTTCCTCTTAGCCATGCTTCATCATACTTAGTTCTAGATTTTTCTTATGCAACATGCTTCCAAGATTGACATATGTCTCTTATAATTATTTTTTCAAAGTCCAAGTCTTCCGAGAGTCTCTCTCCTCTTGCCACTTGTTCCTTCTTAGAAACTTCCAATGTGTTTAGCTTGATCTTTCACCCTTCATCTTCATCATTTTCGTGACACTTGTTCCATATAATTTTTTGCTTCAAATCTAAGTTTGACACATGTTGTGGTTGATCATAGTTTCTTCCTTTGTCAAGATAATACTTGTCCCTTGTTGATCTCATCTTTCTACCTCATCAATCTTACTACGTCAAGTTAGTTTCATTGAAACTAGTTGAATTGAATTTCTATAAGAGAAAGGAATCATATAAAAGCTAAGATTTCTACTCTTTTACAACATAATAGGTTTTCCATTTATACTGATGTTTGTTGGTTTATTCGAATAACAAGAATGTTATTCAAATAACATGGCATATTTCCTCTTGTATTTTTGCACAATAGAAACTTGTATTCGAATAACTATCTATTTATTCGAATAAAGGGCCTTTTATTTGTATAATTTGGTTGCTGTATTATACTTAGATGTAATATTATTTATTATTTATTTTAGGGATGTTACAGATTAAAAGGATGTGTGATGGATTACAAGTATTCTGGAATAGCAAGAAATGGGTTTTTGATTCGTAGTAATCAATTACGTGGAGAATGTAATGGATTACAAGCTCTTTGGAAGTAAGCATTTTTGGTGAAATTAATCAAAGTAATTAATTGCAACATAGCGTAATCGATTACATAAGCTTTAGAATGCAAAGAATTGGAAGACAGAAGCATGGTAATCGATTACAAGAGGTTATAATTGATTAACACAAAACCCAGTCCTTGTTCAAGCAAATGAGGCATGAAGTAATCGATTACAATCATGTGTGATTATTACAACTAGAGCAGAAGCACTATAATTGATTATTGGATAGTTGTAATCGATTACGTAAGGAGTTTTTACGATTTGGATGCCCATTCTCCTCCATCTCAAGCCAAGTTCTTCATCCTTCTGTTCTTCTAACCAAACCTTAACCATCTCCCACTTCAAAATTCCACCTTATTTCTCTACCAAATCACTCCATTCCACCTCCAAATCATCACAAAAACTAAATCCTCTCTTTCAACCATCAACCCATTAATCAAAAACACCTCCATTTGATGTGTTGTTAAAATACACATATCTTATGCTTGATTTGATATGAATTGAGAAGAATATTGTAATAATGTATGCAACTTTAATTGCATATTTATGAGATCATCCTTGGTAATTTGAGTTCATCCTTTCTCTATGATTTTAGGTCCAAAAGAGGTGTTTTGACATGGTTCTATGAAGACTTGGTTGAATCAATTGCCAATAAGTTGAGATTTGAACTCAGATAGTTAGGATTCACGAAATCTTTGACCTTTGCATGGTAAAATGACTATAGCTTGAGTTATAGAGGTTGAAATTGTTAGCCATGGTAACCATTACCCAAGAGGGGGGATGAATTGGGTGATGACTAGTTTTAATACAACTTTGACAAATTATGCATTTTGAAACACTCAATTAATAAATGCAGCGGAACATACATAGCAAAGACACAACTATTAAGGATTACTCAAATACAACTTGGGTTAAAGGATAAATCAAGCAAATAAGCTAGATATCAAGATCAACCCAAGCATATATAGTTAAAGCACAAATATAAAGAGATAGAGTTGAGAAGAGCAAACACTAAGATTTATCCTGGTTCAGCCACCAACCACTTGTGGCCTACGTGCAGTCCCCAAGCTTAACTTGAGATTTTTTTCACTATCTCCTAGATTTCACAAGTGCTAGGAAAACCTTTGTACAAACAATAGCACTTCTTACACCTTGGGATACCTCACCCTTGTGCTAGAGCCTCCAACTCTTCAAGCTTCACAGGTGCTTGAGAAACATTTACATTCAAGAGCACTCACAACACCTTTGGGATACTTCACCCTTTGTGTTTGAGTCTCACTACAAAGGATACCTCACCCTTTTCTCTCTTAAGGGATATTTCACCCTCTTACAATGATTTCAAGGTAAAGAGAAAGAATAGAAACTCTTACAACAGTAGATATACAACTTGAAGAACAAAGTATGGATGATAGAAACTCTCTCAAGAGTGGAAAATACAAATTGAAGAACAAAGGAATAGAAGGATTTTGCAATAAAAAGCTCAAAATATGATTTTGGTGATTCAAGGATCAAATCAAGTATTCAAGAGGTGTATAAGCTTCATACAACACTTATATATAGAGTCCAAGTGATAAAATAGTCATTGGTAGTGTTTAGAAATGATTTTTTATGAAAACTAGCCGTTTATAGTAGTTGGGAACATTTCTGGGTACTTGGTAATCGATTACACACTTCTGGTAATTGATTACATGGCCTCTGCCAACATTGTAATCGATTACAGGACTTGTGTAATCGATTATAGCATTTTTGGTTTTGAAAATTGACTTTAAAAGGTTATAACTTCTTCATTTCTTATCTGATTAAAGCGAATGACCACTTATTGGAAAGATTTTTTAGTTTATTTTCAAATGAAATAAGTTTCAGGACAAAACTCAAAGCATTTTGAAAGATATAATCAAAATATTAATCAAAGGTTAGCTTTTCAAAACTCAAACTTGACTGTTTTTGAAAACTAACTTTAAATGGTCATAACTTCTTCATTTCTTATTCGTTTAAAGCAAATGATCACTCATCAGAAAGATCTTTGAGTCTATTTTCATATGCAATAAGTTTCACAATAAAACTCAAATTAGTTTGAAAAGTTATGATAAAAAGAGTAACCAAATGTCAGTTTTGCAAAACACAAACTTAGCTATTTTTCAAAGGTTTGAACTACCACCAAGACTAACTTTTCAAAAGATAGTTTGTTGGGCATTTAAACATGTAAGA
Source organism: Ormosia semicastrata (assembly GCA_029884595.1). Lineage (NCBI taxonomy): Eukaryota > Viridiplantae > Streptophyta > Magnoliopsida > Fabales > Fabaceae > Ormosia > Ormosia semicastrata. The sequence continues at coordinate 34,742,468 of JAQQTO010000063.1, forward strand.
ACCATTTTTAAAAAATTAAAAACATATTTGAGTTCTTTTCTTATAAAACCTCTATCTTTACATAAAAGAAAACCTAAAAGGAAAATATACCAATTTTAGTCCTTAGGCTTCTTGATGTAATCCAAACTTCCACAAATTTCTTTTCTTCAAATCTTGCAAATGCTTGGAACATCTTATCATTCTCATTCTTCTTGAATTGAGCATAATTGTGATCTTTTGCTTTCTTATTGCAATGCTCACTTTTGATACTTGGACTATCCTACAAAGTATTACTTACTTAAAACAAGTATAGTTAGTCCAAATTCATAACTCAATATCTTTATATGCATGATTCATAAATGTATAACTCTAGTTAGTCTAACATGCATATAAGACTTTCTTAGACATATCCAAATAAGATATTTATCAATTATAAATAGATATGCCTATATAGGATGTAACAAAGAATACTTTACACATTTTCATTTAGATAGAGCTATATCCAATATTAAATTAATACAACTCATATAAAGCATTATTAGATATATTATATGAAGAATATTATACATATCTCATTGCATGATTATTAAGTGAAATATAATTAGATAAAGTACATAATCATGCATTATACAATATATCTCATTAAGCACATTTATGTAACATGATCAATATTCTTTTGTGATGTATTTGTCATCTATAAAGCACATTTATCAAGCATAAGCATCATTCTTTTTATCTTGTATTTGTCATCATCAAAACTTAATATATTAAACCATTGAGGCAAACTTATTTTCATAGAAATTAGGTGGTTTATAGTGCCATTGGAAAGCTAAAAAGAAGAGCTACAACTTTCATGAAGACATCAAGAGTAAATTCCCACTCCACCGTATGAGCTCACAGGCCCCATAAGAGGTGTTAGGATCAGTACGGAGTGCCACATGGTGTACCTCGTGTGGATTCCCCAGATCAGACAAGGCGCGAGTCAAGAAACACATTTTAAGTTTTCTAATTTGAGTTTTTGATATCTTGGGTACCAATTAAGGAGATTTAATGTAAGATACACTTCGATTAGGTTAAATCTCCTATAAATAGAGTAAGGATGAAGAGATTAGGCAACTTTCACCAAGGATTAGAGGCACAGATTTGAGACGAGTTCAAGGAGAAATGAGGCAATCACGGAAGACATCTTATTTCTTGTCTAGTTCTTCTTATTCCTTTTTCTTTCTTATTTTTCTTATATAGAATCGTGATTATCTCTTTATCTATTGTTCTTATTTGTGCTATAATTATCATGAGTGGCTAATTTTCTAATTTCTAGGATTAAGATGTAACTCTTTACTCTATGTTAGATATTTGACTTGATTCTTTGTTAATGAAAATTATTATTCTTGATTCATTTTTAGTATGTTTAATGCTTGTGGTATATTGTGCATCATATGTACATGATCTTAGACATTAAGTGAAGGTTTGAGAGATTAAATCTAATTACTTAAAAATCTAAAAATTGAACTTATGGATTAAGACCTAGAGATTTGCTTGAATCCTTTAAGGAGTAAAATAATTGTCATGAAACTGTGAATGCTTATGTCTCTAAGGCATGTCAAAAGGTTTTTGATGATAACAAAAGCAAAAGAGAAGATCAAGCGCAAAAGGAAAAATCAAGATTAAAGAAAGAAGACAGAAGGTTTATTTAGTTATAAGACTTAGGATATTAATGTCAAATGCTCTCAAGATTTCTCAAATGGTTTTTCAATATATGATTTCAAAATAAATGGGAAATTTCAAAGTTAAACATGGCTTTCAATAAAACTTGAGTTTCAACTTTAAATCTAACACTCTTAAAAGGATTTATGTTTAATTAAGTATCTTGAGGTGTTGGAAATGACTTACAAGCATTATTGGACTTGAAAAATGTGTTCAAAGGCCAATGTAATCGATTACATAATGTTTGTAATCGATTACACATCAAACAGAAGGCATGTAATCGATTACATTGGAAATGTAATCGATTACAAAGAAATCGAGGCCATGTAATCGATTACACAATATATGTAATCGATTACACAAAGCCCAGAAAGGCAAAGAACACGTTCGACGAGTCATGTAATCGATTACATTGATATTGTAATCGATTACACAGCAAGTCAGAAGTCATGTAATCGATTACACCAATAATGTAATCGATTACACAAAGCCCAAAAATGCAAAGAACACGTTCGACGAGACATGTAATCGATTACATGAAGTCAAAAGTCATGTAATCGATTACATGGGTATTGTAATCGATTACAAACAAAGTCTGAAGCCATGTAATCGATTACACCAATAATGTAATCGATTACACAGAGCCCAGAAAGTTCAGAAAACATTGGAACAACAATGTAATCGATTACCTGAGCTGTGTAATCGATTACACGAACCCTGACAGCGTCCAACGGCTATATTAAATGCATTAAATGCATGCCCAACTACCTCCAACGGCTCCATTTATTGAGAATCTTATAAATACCAAAGTTGGGTCTTTATTTGAGGTGGACCTTGAACCAAAAACTGATCATCAATACTTCAAAACGTGAATTAATCCTTAAATTCATTTCTTGCTCTGTTTTCTGATTAAAAACGTGAAAAATCTTTGAGAGCATATTAGAGCTTCAATTTGTAAACACTTGCTCTAGAGAGAGTTTCTTCTATTTCAATCTTATAAATTCTGATTAGTGAGGGTGAGGTATCCCTCAAGTATTGTAAGGGTGAGGTATCCCTTGACAAATAGAGGCTCAAGCTTTTGGGTGAGGTATCCTATATTGTTGAGTGCTCAAGGTTGTAGTGGTTTTTCAAGCACCCATTGAAGCTTGAAGATATAGTGGAAAATCTCAAGGTGTTGCTTGGGGACTGGACGTAGATCACAAGTGGAGTGGTGATCGAACCGGGATAAACGATTTGTGTTTGTTTTCTCTAAACCCTCCTCTGCTTTTTTTTTACGTACCTTGTTTCATTGGTTTGCTTGGATATTGTCTTCTTGGTACATTACGGTTATAAGTAAAAGTATTTATTTCATCTATCTAATTATTTCTAACCATTCAATAGCTTCAACGAAAATTGATTGTCAAACGATTTGCGAAAGATTTGTGAACTTATTTTTAACTACTCAATTCACCCCCCCTCTTGAGTATTGAGGCCACTTGGTAACAAGTGGTATCAGAGCTAGACTCTTGTATAAAGAGCTTACCAGCTTCAAGAGAAGTGATGGCTTCAAATAGTTTTTCAAATGAAGGTTCTTCTATAAATAGACCTCCTTATTTCAATGGGGATGGTTATGCCTATTGGAAAGAAAGGATGAAAATTTTTATTGAAGCTATTGACTTAGATGTGTGGGACGCAGTTGAAAATTGTGCTTTTGTCCCTACACAAACTAAGGATGGTGTGACAATTAATACATCTAGAAGTGATTGGACCGATGATGATAAAAAGAAGGTTCAATATAATTTGAGAGCCAAGAACATCATCACCACATCTTTGGGGTATGATGAATTCTTTAGGGTGTCAAATTGTAAGACCGTAAAAGAAATGTGGGATACCCTACAAGTAACTCATGAAGGTACTAGTGAGGTAAAAAGATCTCGAATAAACACTCTTACTCATGAATATGAATTGTTTAGAATGAATCAAGGTGAGAGTATTTAAGATATGCAAAAGAGATTTACTCATATTGTTAATCATCTCATCTCATTGGGAAAGACATTTCCTAATGAGGATCTTATTAACAAAGTCTTGAGATGTCTAAGCAGGAATTGGCAACCCAAGGTAACGGCGATTGCGGAATCAAGAGATTTATCAACCATGTCTCTAGCCACCCTATTCGGAAAACTTCAAGAGCATGAGCTAGAACTAAATAGGCTCAATCAAAATGAAGAACATGACAAAAAGAAGAAGGAAATTGCACTCAAGGCCACATCTTCCATACTTGAAGATGATGATGAAGATGGTGAAGAGGATGGTGAAAATATTGAGCTAAGTGAGGAGAATCTTAGTCTCCTTGTGAGAAAATTCAGAAGATTCTTGAAGAAAAAGGGATTTCAAAGAAGACCACCGTTTCCTCAAAAGAAAGCATATCACAAAGGAGAAGGATCCTCCACTCCTCCAAAATGCTATGAATGCGGAAAACCGGGGCACATGAAAATGAAGTGTCCTATATATCTCAAGAAGACGGAGAAGTTTGAGAAAAGACCCTCCAAGGAAAAGAAAGGAAGAAGAGCATATATAGCTTGGAAGGACAATGACTTAAGCTCTTCCGACGATTCAGAAAATGAAGAAGTCCATCTTTGCCTCATGGCTCAAGGAGAAGAAAGTGGAGAAAGCGACACCGAGGTAACCTCTTCTAACCTAGAACCTCCACCTTCTTATGATGAATTGCAAGATGCCTTTCAAGAATTGCATGATGAATCTTTGAGGCTCACAAAAATGATTTTATTTTCCAATAAAACAATCTCCCTATTGACAAAGAAAGTTTCTACTTTAACCAAGGAGATAAATGAACTTAAAATTGAAAATGAGACTTTAGGACTCATAGATGCTAATTCATCATGCATGATTTGTTCCTCACATGATAATGCATCCATATCATTACCTTGTTTATCATGCAAAGCTTTTGAAAAAGAAATTGAAGACTTGAACAACACTCTTGCGAAATTCACTTTTGGAAGAGACAACTTGAATGTGTTGTTAGGGAGACAAAAATGTGTTTTCCAAAAAGCCGGTTTGGGATTTAATCCAAACAACCATCAAAAGTCTTATAAGAACTTCTTTGTTTCCTCAAAAACTTCAAGTAGCCCCTTTGTTAAATGTTTTCATTGTGGTAGGAAAGGGCATAGTGCATCCACTTGCAATGTTAGAAAGAACATAAACACCAAGGTTGGAATCAAAAGGGTTTGGGTCCCTAAATGCACCATACCTAATTCTAACACACAAGGACCCAAAACAATTTGGGTACCAAAAGTTAAATCTTGAATGTGTGTTGTAGGTGTGCTTGAAGACCAAGAGCTCAAGTTGGTATCTTGATAGTGGTTGCTCCAAGCACATGACCGGTGATAGCTCCAAGTTCTCCTCCCTTACACACAAGAAACATGGTCATGTCACATATGGTGACAACAACAAAGGGAAGATTCTTGGAATTGGCAAAGTTGGTAAGATCCCTTCATCATCTATTGATAATGTTTTACTTGTTGAAGGACTTAAACATAATTTGCTTAGTATTAGTCAATTGTGTGATAAAGGTAATAGAGTTATATTTGATTCCTCTTGTTGTATAATTGAGGGAAAGGATGATAAGCAAGTTAAGTTTGTTGGTCATAGGGTTAATAACATATATATGATTAGTCTTGATGATATTTCCTCAAATGATGCTAAATGCTTTATGAGTAGAGAAAATGATTCATGGTTATGGCATAGAAGAATTGCTCACATTCACATGGATCACTTAAACAAATTGGTCTCTAAAGAACTAGTAATTGGTCTTCCAAAGCTCAAATTTGAAAAAGACAAACTTTGTGATGCATGTCAAAAGGGAAAACAAGTAAAGGTCTCTTTCAAAGCTAAAAACATAGTTTCAACTTCTAGACCTTTACAACTTTTGCACATGGATCTTTTTGGACCCTCTAGAACTATGAGCTTTGGTGGGAATTACTATGCGTTAGTGATTGTGGATGATTTTTCTAGGTTTACATGGACATTATTCTTGGCTCACAAAAATGATGCTTTTCAATCATTTAGAAAACTTGCCAAAGTTATCCAAAACGAAAAAGGTTTTTGTATTGCATCCATAAGAAGTGATCATGGTGGTGAATTTGAAAATCATGAATTTGAAACTTTTTGTGATGAACATGGCATTGAGCATAATTTTGCCCCTAGAACACCACAACAAAATGGTGTTGTAGAAAGGAAAAATCGATCTTTAGAAGAAATGGCAAGAACTATGCTCAATGAGGCCAATCTTCCTAAGTACTTTTGGGCGGATGCGGTTAACACCGCTTGTTATGTTATGAATAGAGCCCTAATAAGGCCAATTTTAAAGAAAACCACATATGAATTGTACAAAGGAAGGAAACCTAATGTGTCACATTTTCATGTCTTTGGATGTAAATGCTTTGTGTTGAATAATGGAAAAGATAACTTGGGAAAATTTGATGCAAAATCTGATGAGGGAATATTCATTGGTTATTCTATTCATAGCAAGGCCTTTAGAGTCTATAATAAACGAACTATGACCATAGAAGAGTCCATACATGTTGCATTTGATGAAACTAACCCAAATGAGTCGAGAAAGGAGCTTGTTGATGATGTTGCAGAAATCTTGGAAAAGACGCACTTGGAAAATCAAGAGAAAGAGCCCAAGAAGGAAGAAAAGAGACCCCTTGATCATACATGGCAAGAAGATTCAGAAATCTTAGATCTACCTAAGGAATGGAGGACTTCAAGATATCATCCTCTCGACAAGGTGATAAGTGATGTATCAAAAGGGGTAATCACTCGAAACTCACTTAGAGATGCATGTAATCATCTAGCCTTTGTCTCTCAAGTTGAACCTAAAGACATAAATGAGGCCATTAATGATGAGCATTAGATCTTGGCCATGCAAGAAGAACTAAACCAATTTGAGAGAAATCAAGTTTTGGAATTAGTTCCAAGGCCCAATGATCATCCAATAATTGGCACCAAATGGGTCTTTAAGAACAAACTCGATGAAATGGGCCTAATAATAAGAAATAAAGTTAGGCTTGTAGCTAAAGGATATAATCAAGAAGAAGGCATAGACTATGAAGAAACTTATGCTCCCGTAGCTAGGTTAGAGGCCATTAGAATGCTACTTGCATATGCTTGCATCATGGATTTCAAACTCTATCAAATGGATGTCAAAAGTGCCTTTTTAAATGGTTTTATACAAGAAGAGGTGTATGTAGAACAACCTCCTGGTTTTGAGGACTTTGAAATGCCCAACCATGTTTTTAAATTGAAAAAGGCCTTGTATGGCTTGAAACAAGCTCCTAGAGCTTGGTATGAAAGGTTGAGCAAATTTCTTTTAGAAAAAGGCTTTTCTAGAGGTAAAGTTGACACCACTCTTTTCATAAAACACAAAATGCATGACATTCTTCTAGTTCAAATCTATGTTGATGACATTATATTTAGAGCTACTAACAACTCTCTTTGTAAAGAATTTTCAAATATTATGCAAAGTGAGTTTGAGATGTCCATGATGGGTGAGCTCAACTTCTTCCTTGGTCTACAAATCAAGCAAACAAGAGAAGGAACATTTATAAGTCAATCCAAGTATTGCAAGGAGCTGCTCAAGAAGTTTGGAATGGACAATGCCAAGCATATGGCTACTCCTATGGGCACCTCTTGCTATTTGGACAAGGATGAAGGAGGTAAATCGGTAGAAATTACAAAATATAGAGGTATGATTGGCTCACTCCTTTATCTCACTGCAAGTAGGCTTGATATAATGTTTAGTGTATGCATGTGTGCTAGATATCAAGCTAATCCTAAGGAATCACACCTAAGTCTTTGTTAAGAGAATAATGAAATATCTAATAGGCACATCACAAATGGGTTTATGGTACCCTAAGGGTGCCTCATGTAGTCTTATTGGGTACTCAGGATTCGATTTTTTGGATGCAAAATGGATCGAAAAGAGCACTAGTGGGATATGCCACTTGCTTGGAAGCTCACTAGTTTCTTGGCACAAAGAAGAAACAAAATAGTGTGGCATTGTCCACAGTGAAGTGAATATGTTGTATTTGGGAGTTCTTTGTGCTCAAGTCCTTTGGATGAAACAGCAACTCTTGGACTATGGTCTTGAGCTTGATCACATTCCTATAAAATGTGATAATACTAGTGCAATTAACTTGTCAAAAAATCCCATTTTGCATTCTAGAACTAAGCATATTGAAATAAGGCATCATTTCATTAGAGATCATGTTCAAAGGGGTGATTGCATACTTGAATTTGTTGAAACAACTAAGCAACTAGCTGATATTTTCACCAAACCCCTAGCAAAAGAAGCATTTTTCTACATTAGAAATGAACTGGGTATATTGGATCATTCATGCATAAACTAACTTCTGCTACATAATCACGCCAAATTGTTGCATAATCTCTGAATTCTTTCGTTATATTTGAATTCAATACTAACTTGAGCGTCAGAGATTTCCCCTAAGTTGTTTTGCAGGTGCTCACTCGTGACCAAGACTCCCAAGCAACTAATATCCTCAACAAATTTGTTGAAACTCTTAGTAAAAATGGTAATTTCAATCAATTATATGAATTGAATCATAACATGATTTGATTATATGTTTAAATAATGATTTGAATTGATTTAAGTTGCTTTAAAACTGATTTGAATGGTTTAAAATTGATTGTATGCTATTTGGAATGCAAAATCTGAGATAAAGAGTGCTGGTAATCGATTACAATGTCTTTGTAATCGATTACACATGTTCTGTCACGCATGTAATCGATTACACACCCTTTGTAATCGATTACAACTAACTCAGAACTCAGGTAATCGATTACGTCAACTATGTAATCGATTACAAGGTTCCCAGAAAGCATGTAATCGATTACACAAAATATGTAATCGATTACATATTCACCAGAATGCATGTAATCGATTACACACTCAATGTAATCGATTACACAATTCTTTTTTAAAGGTTTCTGACTCGCGTAGAGCTCATTTCTTTTTGGAACCTCTTCATCTTCTTCGTTCTCTCATTCTGCTCCCACGCACCTCAAACCTCAAAATCTCTCTTTTCTCACTCCAATCTCCATCAAAACCCGTCATTTCACCTCTCTCAATCTCGGAAAACCCCTCTCCACATAGCCCATCTTTCAAAATCCCCTCACATCCCTCATCCACATCTCTCCATCATCTCTCCCGAACACCTTCTCCACTTCTCTGCCCTAATCTCGTCCCTCTCTCATCCCCAATCATTAATCACTCATCCCTTGCTTCTCCTTCTCATCAATGGCTGAATCCTCTCATCGCTCGAAGCTCCCAAGAACAGGGGCTATTTGTTGGAGGGTCCTATGGTGGCTCTTCACGTAATATATCTGGCCTGGACCTCACGAGACATTTCTCCACTGTGAAGAAAGCTGAATTATTCTGGAAGAACTTCCAGCTTCGCAAGATCATCTCTCCCAGGTATCTTCCCATCACCTTCTGCGAGAGTGAACCTTTAGAGAGCTTTAGGACAATAGAAAACTTAGGCTTGCTGGGATTCCTGAGCATAGAGAAGGCCATCTACCCTAACCTTGTGCGAGTCTTTTATGTGAACCTGAAGGTTGAGGATAATTGCATAATCTCTGAAGTGAAAAAGCAACAAATCAGGTTAACAATGGCAGAGTGGTATAGGCTTACAAAGCTCACTCCTGATGGAGCTCAGTTCTGTGGAAATGCAAAAGTCTGGGGGCATGAGTTTGAGCATAAGGCTGCTCTTCTCTCCTTGATTAGGACTAGCTACCACCTCCCCAGTGATCCTAAACGCAGAATAATGGCCACTGGCCTCACTATGGAAAACAGGGTTCTCCACTACCTCTTGGTTCGTGGATTGATTCCCAGAGGAGGGAATTACTCCCAAGTCCTCAAGGATGATGTAGTGGCATTATGGGCAATGACCACAGGGCACCCAATAAAGTGGGGTTACTACATTCTAGAGCATATCTTTGGACGTCAAGAAAAAGAAGAACTCTGCTCTCCCTTCGCCATGTTGGTCACCACTGATCCTCGAGTCTTGTCGCATTTCGGCATTTGGTGAAGAGTCCAAGGACACCAGCTCGAAGGGACCCCAATCAATTGGGTTGTATACTCTGAAGAAGCTTCAGCTCTATAAGATGGATGATAGGTGGTATTACATTACTTATGGCACGTTTGGTCATATCCATCACGATCCAGATAGTGATGATGAGGAGGCTCAGTACCCTGCCTCTGCTCCTGCTCTAGCTTCTCTTGATCTTCTGCTCCAAGAAATGCGCAACCTGAGCACCAACGTAAACACACGCATGGATCATATAGAGCAAAAGATTGACCATCTTGAGCTGAGGATGGACTACTCAGACCAGGAGCTTGCCTCCATTCGATCCCTCCTAAGTGGACCTCCTATTCTTGAGAGTCCTGTTGCTGCTGCACCTCCCACATCCTCTGCCCCTCCGGTTCCCCTATCCTTCGCTGGTCCATTTGGAGTTCCTGCTGATGATGAGGAGCTTCTGGACTCTGACGACGATCTTGAGCTCAGCGATGTTAACATTGATCTAGGCGACCCTGCTGCGGATCCAGAAGGTGAAGCTTTTTGTGACAGCGAGGCCACTGATAGCGATCATGGCCTATTGCCTTGATATTTTCTTGTATTGATGACCACCTTGTACTTATTTTGTTTTGACTCTGATTATATAAAATTAGTATACCTTTATGGTTATATTTTGATTATTGCCTACTGGTTGTGATACGTTTCTTTGTACATGCTGATTATTAATACATGAACTTGTTTTCACTTTGAATGTTTGGCTTTTGAAATATTGATTGGACTGATTAATCTTTGTGGCTTCATGCAATATAGCTGTCATGCTGTCTATTTTTCTTAAATGCTTATGTCTTTTTGATAATGCCAACGGGGGAGAAAATGAGGAAAAATGAAAATGAAATGAAATGTAACTAATGGTTGCATGAGAAATTAAAGGTTGCATGAGTACGGGGGAGTTATTGACCTTTTAAGTTATTAAGCTTTTCATATGCAAAATCTAACCCAACATCATGCATAAACTCAAGGCGACATTGTACCTAAATGACTATTATATACAAATACAAAAACTCTTTCTTTTTCCTATGATCAGTTTGTCATCATCAAAAAGGGGGAGAATGTGAATGCTTATGTCTCTAAGGCATGTCAAAAGGTTTTTGATGATAACAAAAGCAAAAGAGAAGATCAAGCGCAAAAGGAAAAATCAAGATCAAAGAAAGAAGACAGAAGGTTTATTTAGTTATAAGACTTAGGATATTAATGTCAAATGCTCTCAAGATTTCTCAAATGGTTTTTCAATATATGATTTCAAAATAAATGGGAAATTTCAAAGTTAAACATGGCTTTCAATAAAACTTGAGTTTCAACTTTAAATCTAACACTCTTAAAAGGATTTATGTTTAATCAAGTATCTTGAGGTGTTGGAAATGACTTACAAGCGTTATTGGACTTGAAAAATGTGTTCAAAGGCCAGTGTAATCGATTACATAATGTTTGTAATCGATTACATATCAAACAGAAGGCATGTAATCGATTACATTGGAAATGTAATCGATTACAAGAAAGTCAGAGGCCATGTAATCGATTACACAATATATGTAATCGATTACACAAAGCCCAGAAAGGCAAAGAACACGTTCGACGAGTCATGTAATCGATTACATTGATATTGTAATCGATTACACAGCAAGTCAGAAGTCATGTAATCGATTACACCAATAATGTAATCGATTACACAAAGCCCAGAAATGCAAAGAACACGTTCGACGAGACTTGTAATCGATTACATGAAGTCAGAAGTCATGTAATCGATTACATGGGTATTGTAATCGATTACAAACAAAGTCAGAAGCCATGTAATCGATTACACCAATAATGTAATCGATTACACAGAGCCCAAAAAGTTCAGAAAACATTGGAACAACAATGTAATCGATTACCTGAGCTGTGTAATCGATTACACGAACCACTGACAGCGTCCAATGACTATATTAAATGCATTAAATGCATGCCCAACTACCTCAAACGGCTCCATTTATTGAGAAACTTATAAATACCAAAGTTGGGTCTTTATTTGAGGTGGACCTTGAACCAAAAACTGATCATCAATACTTCAAAATGTGAATTAATCCTTAAATTCATTTCTTGCTCTGTTTTCTGATTAAAAACGTGAAAAATCTTTGAGAGCATATTAGAGCTTCAATTTGTAAACACTTGCTCTAGAGAGAGTTTCTTCTATTTCAATCTTATACATTCTGATTAGTGAGGGTGAGGTATCCCTCAAGTATTGTAAGGGTGAGGTATCCCTTAGAAAATAGAGACTCAAGCTTTTGGGTGAGGTATCCCATATTGTTGAGTGCTCAAGGTTGTAGTGGTTTTTCAAGTACCCATTGAAGCTTGAAGATATAGTGAAAAATCTCAAGGTGTTGCTTGGGGATTTGGACGTAGATCACAAGTGGAGTGGTGATCGAACCGGGATAAACGACCTTGTGTTTGTTTTCTCTAAACCCTCCTCTGTTTATTTATGTACCTTTGTTTCATTGGTTTGCTTGGATATTGTCTTCTTGGCTGTTACGGTTATAAGTAAAAGTATTTATCTCATCTATCTAATTATTTCTAACCATTCAATAGCTTCAACGAAAATTGATTGTCAAACGATTTGCGAAAGATTTGTGAACTTATTTTTAACTACTCAATTCACCCCCCTCTTGAGTATCGAGGCCACTTGGTAACAGAAACTTAACATGTTTTAACTCAATTGGTTGCTATAATAATGCGATTAATGAAGTTTTGACACATTTTTAGTGACAATAGACTGGGCTTTAAATAATTTAGGATAAACTGCCTTCAAGAACATAATTGATCATTAACAAAGATAAAGTCGATATTCATCATAGTGGGTATTGTAGTGAAATCTTAGTTTTAAGCCTTTATAGCTTGGTTGAATTTTATCCCTTTTCAATTTGTTTGCTTGTTTTATTAATTAATCTCTTTTCTTGTTTTTAAATTTTGTTGTCTTTATCGCTTTTGATCACTTAGATAATCAATATTGCTTTGAGAGTTAGTAATCGTATTGATCCTCTTGAGAATGATCTTATTTTACTACTTGAATGATTCATGTACTTGTGAAAAATTCACATCACTATTCCACCTAAAGTCCATCACCTTACTTTCTCTCTAAAAATCGCCACCCACACCTTCATTCTCATTCAAATCTCCATCAAATCCCTTCTTTCTTGTCTTAATCAACTCCAAAGTACCTTTCTTATTGTCATCCTAACAATCAATTCACCAAAACCACCATTCTTCACTCTATTCTCAAAATGCCACCATCTCACTCTCACTTTCTCTCTCTAACCTACAACCTATACCTTACTTCTCACTCAAATTCTCACCAAATTATCTCATTCTTATTCCAAATTAACACCAAAAACATCTTCTCATGGCTGAATAATCAAGAGCTACCAAAAGGAAAAGAATGGGCAAGGCACCTTAACCTTCCTCTTAAGCTCCTTTGGCTGCATCCTTGTGGCTGATCTCTCACGCTTCTTTAGTTCTACTCAGTGTTATAAAATTAGCACAAATAAGGGGAAGTGTAAGCACAAATGGGTTTGACTTAATGCCTACATCCACATACAAAGACGGCTGCCAAAATTAATATAGAAAATATGATGGAGAATACAAAAGAAGTGGTGATACTTCACTAAATCCCAAGTCCTAAATACACGCAAATACCTCATAGTAGTTCCTCACCTGTGTATACACTCAACTCACACAAATAAACAAAATAGAAGTAATTATAAATATGAAACTTCTCTACAAGAGATGCTACTTGAGATGATCATATGAATGCCTCCACGGTTCAGCTTTTATAGTGCCTCCTAAGCCTTGATGCATGATTGTCCTTTATTCATGCATAGTGACACACAAAATAAGCTTCCTAAAATAAAGGTAGCCTTCCATAGTAAAAGCCTTGGCTATAATGATGGAAGTCCTCCAAAAATAATGAAAAGTAGTCAAAGAAATGTAAGCCACCAAAATTAATGGATCTTGGTCAACTTAATTCCAAGCCATTAAATAACAAATCTCCACCTTGGCTTGAATTTTCTCCAAGCCTCAAATTCTCTACGTCGCCATCGCCCAAAAGCCCATGAAGGTGAACTCACATGCTACAAATGCCAATTAAGTCTAAGTAGTGCTTGAACTTAGATATAGGAATTAGCTTCAATCATCATGTCTACTAGATTATCAGAAGTACCAACCTATTTCTTGAGGACCCATTTGCAATCAATGATCTTCTAACCTTTAAGCGGTTTCACTAACTCCCAAATTTGGTTCTTATGAAGAGACTCCATCTCTTCACTTATAGTAATAATCCATTGTGCAGATCATCACTTGAAATAGCCTCATGGTATGTTACATGGTCTTGAGTTTCAATATCCTCTGTAATAGATAATGCAAAAGAGATTATGTCTGCGTAAACATATCTCTAAGGCGGTTTTATTTGCCTTATTTCTCTATCTCTTGTAATACTATATGGTAGCTGCTATTGTGGAATATCCACCTCTTCAATAACCTTTTGCTTTTCTTCCTAAATGGGCTGATCAGAAGTGCTTTCCTATAATTTATTTGGTTGTTCAAACTTAAGCTCCACCTGCTTGTTGACACCGTGCTCCTTCTCAGCATCACCAGTCTCCTTTATCGGATGAAGCAAGGAAGATTCATAACTTAACATCCTTGTTGATTATGAATTTGGGTGATTTAGGCTTAGTACACCACAATTTGTAACCTTTCACCCCTGATGCATAACCAAGAAATATGCATTTTTATGCCATTCGTTCAAATTTGCCATCATCTATATGATCATATGCAGGTCACCCAAATATTCTTAATTTTGAATAATCAGTTGGACTGTCGGACCATACTTCTATAGGATTTTTCAACTCAGATGCAGTAGATGGAGATCGATTTACCAAATAACAAGCCATATTGATAACTTTATCCCAAAAATCCTTTTACAGCCCTACATTAGAGAGCATGCAATGCACTCTTTCTAGAAGAGTTCTGTTCATACATTCTTCCATTCTATTTTGTTGTGGTGTCTCCCACACAGTACGGTGTCATATTATGCCTTCATTTTCATAGAACTCATTGAACTAACCCTCACAGAACTCTAAACCATTGTCTGTTCAGAGGCGTTTGATTTTCTTGTTGGTCTAATTTTCAATAAATGCTTTCCACTTCTTAAGAGTAGGGAAAACATTATTCTTGCACTCCAGAAAATATTCCCAAACTTTCCTTGAAAACTCATCAATGAAAGTTAATAGATATCTGGCACCACCCTTTGACGGAACAAGCGCAAGGTCCCACAAATCAGAGTGAATGTAGTCAACTGTACCCTTAGTCCTATGAATGGCAGTGCTAAACTTGACTTTGGTCTACTTCCCATAGACAATATTCATAAAAGTCAAGCTTCCCAATTTTTTTATTGCCTAGCAAGCTACGCTTGCTCAAAATAAACATTTCAGCTTCGCTCATATGCCTCAGATGCACATTCCATAAACGAGTAGTATCTGAATTAGAATCATTGGAAGAAAATACAATTACAACACCAACAATTGTATTATTAGTGCTAAACGAGTAGCACTATGAATGGCAGTGCTAAACTTGACTTTGGTCTGCTTCCCACAGACAATATTCATAAAAGTCAAGCTTCCCAATTTTCTTATCGCCTAGCAAGCCACGCTTGCTCAAAATAGACATTTCAGCTTCACTCATATGCCTCAGACACACATACCATAAACGAGTAGTATCTGAATTAGAATCATTGGAAGAAAATACTATTACAACACCAATAATTATGCTAGCTTGAAGCAGGTAAAGGCCGTTAACCAATTTTCCTTTGATCACAATAAGAGCATCTTTGGAGACTTTTAGAACTCCACCTTTAGCATAATACTTACACCCTTGAGAATCAAGAGTTCCCAAAAAAATGAGATTTTTCTTTAAGTCTAGTATGTGCTGAACATCAGTCAAAGTTCTCACAATTCCATCATGCATCTTGATTTAGACTGTTCCAATGCCAATGACCTTACATGACATATTGTTTCCCATAAGGACAACACTACCACCAATTGACCGGTAGGTTGTAAACCAATCTCGGTTCATACACATATGATAGGAGCATCCATAATCAATGATCCATGTATCACTAGCTAAACTAGTTGATACAAATAGAATATTTTCGACACCTTTAGCAACACTTGCTGCATTACCTGAATTAGCCTCTTTATTTTCTTTGAGCCTCAGAAATTTTGCTTTCTAATGCTCTTCTTTCTTGTAATATCAATATTTCCCATTATGATACTTAGATTTAGATCTAGACTTGCCTTTACAGCTACTCAAGCCAATATCCTTTGATTTCCCTCTAGCAAATAAGCTAGCTACGAGGTCATCACGTCTATCAGTATTGTGCTCCATCTTCTCATGACTCAAAAGTGAGGATTTAACCTCATCAATATCAAGATGTTCATGCCCATGTATAAGCATTTCTTGAAAGTTCTTGTAAGAGGAAGGTAAAGAGCAAAGCAACATTATTGTTTGTTGCTCGCTAGAGAATATCTCATCCATATTTTTTAATTCCATGATGAGTGAAGTGAACTTAGAAATGTATGTTTTCAAGGATGTCCCTTTAGCCATACGAAGCATGTATAGACGTTGCAATACACCAAGATGATTTGTAAACATTTTTGGTCATGTATAATGACTCCAACTTGGTCCACAACATTGCTCCTATTTTCTCTGATAGGACCTCTTTTAATACATCATCTATTATGTATAGCTGAATGGCAGAAAGAGCCTTTTGACTAATATCTTCTCACTCAGAGTCCTTTATTGTATTGACCTTCTTTTCTTTGCCATTAAGTGCTATTAGGCCTTGCTGTGTAAGAATAACCGTCATACAGACCTTCCATATACCAAACTTTATGTGTCCATCAAGCTGCTGAATATCAAACTTCGCAGTAGATATCTTTGAACAAATTTGCCTAGAACTCTATTAGAGCTTTAATACCAATTTGTTATAAAATTAGCGTAAATAAGGCGAAAGTGTAAGCACAACTGTGGTTCGGCTTATAGCCTACGTCCACAGGCAAAGATGAATGTAAAAATTGATAAGAAAAATATGATGTAGAATACAAAAGAAGTGGTCGCACTTCACTCAATCCCAAAGTCCTAAATACACCCTAATGGCTCACAATATTTTCTCACTAGTGTATACACTTAACTCTCACAAATAAGCAAAAAAGAAGTAGTTATAAATATGAAGCTTCTCTACGAAAGATGCTACTTGAGATGATAACCTACCAATATTGCTAAAACTCTTATACAAACTCTAAACTCAATTAGCATGCAAATCATGAACCAAAACAACATCTTCTATACCCATTTTCAACTACCAACACAAGTAGACAAACGGAGGTTCATAGGTTCACAAACAACAACCATGTATAGGTTTAGCCAAAAGTATACCAAGTTCAGCCCAAGGAAATGAAAATCAATCAGAGGACCCATATTTACCTTAAAAACCTATTTCTTTAACTCACACAATCAAGCAAGAAATCAACATGTCAATGAAGCAAAAGATAAGATAAAGAAGCAAGAACCCTACCTTGCTTGAAGTCACTTTCTTCTTTCCTTTGTCTTTCTTTCCTCCTTCCTCTTCCTTTTTTCTCCCCTTTTGATTCTTGTTCTTTTTGCTTTCTTTTCCTTCTTCCTTTGATAGTGTGAGAATGAGAGAGTGAGGAGAGTGAGAAATAAGAACGTGAGAGAATAAGAAGAGTGAAGCAAAAGTAGGGTGTTAAAAAGTCAATAAAATGATAAGAATGGTAGAAAGCTACAATGGAGAAGGTAATAAAAAGAGAGTTGTAAATGAAATCTAACTGGAAACTTTATGTCTGCTAAGAACACTTTAATATTTCAGAAATGAATTTTCTAACTTTCATAGGTATCGTAGAAAATTCTAGGATTTTATTCTATTCTTTATATTACCACTTCACCATTTTCCTTATACAGTATTATCAGTCTCTAAGCTTCATTATTCTTTCTTGGGTTAAATTAAACCTATGACATTGAATTAAGAAGTTTTCAGATATCTACATCATAAATTAGAAATAAATCATCCTTATTTATTTCTATTTTCTCAGCTATTTAAACAAAATCCAGGTTTAAATAAGTTATTTCTCACATTCAGTGTTATAGATTTATGCTCAAACAAAACTAAATAATTACCAAAATTAACAGGCAACCTGTACCAGTATTAATGAGCCTCTATAACCCTGCTTAAATCTATTAGGTTAGAGAGAATGTTACAATTCTTTCCTTTTTTTTATTATAAATTTTGTCCTCAAAATTTGCTTACCTTATTCAAAAAGCTCCAAATGATCTTTCATCAGGTGGGATTCGAGTTCTCATATGGCCTCTTCTAAGTCACCTCCCTCCTATAACACTTTTACTAAAGGAATTTGTTTCCCTCTGAGTTCTTTCACAGCCCTATCCATGAACCTTATAAGTTTAACCACATAAGTTAAATCATCTTTTAACTATATTGATTCATTTTCTAGAATGTGTGAAGGATCCAGATTATACTTTCGGAGTTGGGAAACATGGAAGACATCATGGAAGTTTGACAAACTGGGGGATAAAGCTATTTGGTAAGCTACTGGTCCGATTCTTTTCAAAATCTAAAAGGGACCAAGAAACTAAGGAGTTAACTTTTTGGTTTTAATAGCCCTTCTAACTCCTATAGTAGGAGTGACTCTGAGGAACACATGTTCTCCTTCATTGAATTCTAAAGGTTCTCTTCTCTCATATGCATAACTTTTCTATCTACTTTGGGCTGTTAACATCCAATCCTTAATCTTTTTAATCTGCTCTATGGTCTGTTGTACTAAGTCTAGTCCTAGGATAGTTTGTTCCCCTGCTTCATACCAACATAAGGGTAATCTACATTTTCTACCATACAAGGCTTCATAGGGTGCTATTCCTATGCTAGTATGATAATTGTTATTATAGGCAAACACTATTAGGGGTAAAAACCTATCCTAACTTCCCTGTTGGTCTAGCACACATGATCCCAACATATCTTCTAGAGTTTGGATGGTTCTCTCAGTTTGGCCATTTGTTTGCAGATGATAGGCTGTGCTAAACTTTAACTTTGAGCCAAAATCT
Organism: Ormosia semicastrata; assembly: GCA_029884595.1. Lineage (NCBI taxonomy): Eukaryota > Viridiplantae > Streptophyta > Magnoliopsida > Fabales > Fabaceae > Ormosia > Ormosia semicastrata. Next base: position 34,761,463 of record JAQQTO010000063.1, read on the forward strand.
TTTTGCAAGGCTCTCCGAAATCTAGATGTGAACCTATGATCTCTATCTGATATTACACTAGAGGGGATTCCATGCAATCTAACTATTTCTTAGAGATACAGCCGGGCTAATCTATCTAGTGGCTAGTTAGCTTTTATGTCTAAAAAGTATGTAGACTTTGTCAATCTATCCATTATAACCCAAATGGCATCATGGCCTGATTGGGTTCTTGGTGTAACACCCTAACCCTAGGTACCATAGTATATTCAAGAATATATGCAAGCAAATAAAGTTAAGCGTGTTACTTCTATTTCGTAAACATAAAACACAGCCCATAATAGCATTCATGTCATCATGGAGAGCCTTAAAGGAAATAAAGATACATGTTTATGCAAAACTCGCCTCAAAAGGCCCATTGCAATACATAATATCTTTATATAACTTAAAACAAAAGTAAACATAATAAAAAATTTTGATATAAGAAAATGGCTATCTAATCCATTTGCTTCTCTCATTTTTCCTTTGAAGAACCTTGACCTAGAATTACATTGAAACACAATTGGGGTGAGAATTCATAATCCTCAGTATAAGTATTCTAATACTATAATTTATAACAATAAATATACAATCATAACATTATGAAGTAAAAGATGTTATAAAAGCTCATACATGACTCAACTTTAATAAATAAAGAAGTCAAACTACATAAACATCCATGAATCATTAAAGACTCAAGCAGTTAATCTACCATGATCCATTAAAGAATCAAGTTGCTAATCTACTATGATCCATTAAAGAATCAAGCTGCATGCATTTCCATGGTCCATTGAAGGAAACCAAGCTAATTCATAGACTTATTTAGGAATCAAGCTATAGGTTACCAAGGTCCAAATTAAGGAACCAAGCTACTTTAGTTATCATGGCTCACTAAAGAACCAAGCTATTTCATATTCATACTAAAGTATCATTACCTTATCGAATTACCTCTAGTAATCCCTTAACATACTTTAAAAAGCATGAATAAAGAATCCTAACAAGTAGAAAACTCAAGTTCTTTAGGATATAAATCCTAGAACTCTCGGTCCTTGGGTGCCTAGTCGCCCACTTTATAGGAGCTTAATCGCAGCATGACAGAAAGCCTCCCCTATTCTTTCTGTCATTGAGTGCTTGATCGCCCAACTCTGAGCACTTAATCGCCCAGTACCTGTGACCTCTAGACTAGCGCGCTCAAGCACTGACTTTATGGGGGCTTAATCGGTGGCTTCTAGAGCTTAAACACAAGCTTTTTGGCCTTGGACGCTTAAGAAACCAGAAGCTGGGTGCTTAGTCGCCAGGCCTCTGCAAATCTAGTTACTATTCCATTGATTTTATGACCATCTCCAAACCTCTAAATTCAGGTTCTAAATGGTTTTCAACCCTAAGAGTGGTCTCTAAGCATGTTGAATCTTCATACTCACCTTCAACTCACCTAGCATGAAATTATGACCTAGAAAACCAAGAGCTTGCTCCTATTTTTGTCAACTTTAAACCTAAACTTCCAAATGGATTTCTCTATGTTTCTATTCATTGTCCATGCTTAGAATAAGTTCACAACAGACTAACTCGGCCATTAAAGATAGTAACCAATCAATAAAACAACACAATCTCCTCAAAAACTCATTTTTCATCCAAGGACAAAATATGAAGAAAAGATGAAGTTATGGAGAAAAGATGCTCATAAACACACTACCCTTACCTCTTGTAAAGCAGCTGATCTTCAAGCCTTGGCCTTCCCTTTAATCCTCCTCTTTTCCTCTTCTTCTTCCTTCTTCTTTCTCTTTTCTCCTTTCCTATTTTATCTCTCGTTTTCTGCTAGTTTCTTTGCTGTAGGAGCCGTGTGTGAGGAGTGAAAAGAATAGAGAAAGTCAAATAATATAAAGGGATAGGATCACTTGGAACTGAAGACACTTAAGTTTCTATACTGAAACTTTATATCTGTTAAGAACACTTAGATTCCATGAAATCAAGATTCCTAACTTCCAACAACTTCGGAATAAATACTAAGATTCATGTAAATTATTATTTCATCATTTTCATGATTTTTCATATCTGCTACTAAGCAATCTGGTATTGAAACACACTACCAATATGCATAAAAATACCAAACTAAATTTGATTATCATGAAACTTTAAACACATCACATTTTATGCATTTGTGACCTAAAAATAAATTATACATATTTATTTTCTCATCTGAGTAATTAATGCTATTATTTGAGTCATTTTAAGTTATTTATCAACTTCTGGGTTGCAACTAAGTACCTAAACGAACTCAGTTTATCACAAAAGTACACACGCATGTCAGGAAAGTAATATGTTACCTTAGTAACCATATGCAAGTCTAACATATCTATTTTTTTTTTTTTAAAAGGATGTTACATTCTCCCCACATTTTTAAAATTTTGCCCCCAAAATTACTTATGTGGTACAAACAACTCCGGGTAGTAATACTGCATGTGGGACTCTAGCTCCCATGTAGCTTCCTCAAAGCCAGCTCCATCCCAAAGTACCTTGACCAGAGGAATCTGCTTACCTTTAAGCTCTTTGACCCCTCTGTCCACGATCCTTTCTAGTCGCATTACATAAGACAAATCATCCTTTAACTGCACGGATTCATTTCTTATGACATGTGAAGGATCTGGATTGTACTTTCTATGTTGTGACACATGAAAGACATTGTAAAGATTAGACAAACTGGGAGGAAGGACTATTTGATAGGTTATAAGTCTAACTTTCTTTATGATCTGGTAAGAACTAATAAAATGACCATTCAACTTCATTGTTCTCAATGCTCTACCAATCCCTGTAGTGGGATTGACTCTCAAGAAAACATGTTCTCCTTCATTGAATTCTAGAGGCCTTCTCCTCCTATCAGCATAGCATTTTTGCCTACTTTGAGCTCTGACTAACCTATCCATGATCATCTTAATCTGATCTGTGGTTTGCTGCACCAACTCAAGTCTTAGGATGGCTTTCTCTCCTACCTCATGCCAACACAAAGGAGACCTATACTTCCTACCATAAAATGCTTCATACAGTGTAATTTCTATGTTGGTATAGTAGCTATTGTTATAGGAAAACTCCACTAAAGGCAAGAACTTATACCAACTACCTTATTGTTCTAAAACACACGCTCTAAGCATATCTTCAAGGGTTTGGATAGTCCTTTCCGATTGACTATCTGTTTATGGATGATATGTTGTACTCAAACTAAGCTTTATTCTAAAAGCTTTCTACAAAGCTCCCCAAAATCTAAATGTAAATCTAGGATCCCTATCTAAAACTATACTTACGAGAATACCATACAACCTAACTATCTCCTGTAAGTATAGCTGAGCTAGTCTATCTAAGGAGTAGTTAGCTCCAATCAGCAAAAAGTGGGTAGACTTGGTTAGTCTATCCACTATAGCCCATACTGCATTGTACCTTGGCTTAGTCCTAGGTAAACCCATCAAGCCCATTGTAATATTATCCCACTTCCACAAAAGGATTCCTAAATATTGAAGTGGTCTAGAGGGTTTCTTATGTCTTATCTTAACCTTCTAACAAGTTAAGCATCTTGACATAAACTCTGTTATGGCCTTCTTCATTTCAGGCCACCAAAACATCGTTTTCAAATCTTGATACATCTTAGTAGCCCCGGGATGAATGGAATACTGACTTTTGTGAGCCTCTTCAAGGATCCTTTCCTTGATTCCATATTCCCTTGTAATGTAAAGTCTTTGTCTGAACTTAATCATTCTGTCATCTGACATATCAAAATCCTGTTGATTTCCTAAGAAGATTTGCTCACTTCTATCCTCTAGAGTTTCGTCCTGCTTTTGAGCTTCTAAGATCTGAGTCCTTAAGTCATTTACAATGTCAACTCTACTCATACAGAGACTATGTGGCTTCACAGTCACTGCAAGACCCAAATCCCTAAAACTTTCAAGGAGTTCACTTTCTTGGATTATCATCCGAAACACATAGAAGGATTTCTTACTTAGTGCGTCAGCCACTACATTGGCCTTACCCGGATGATAATTTAGCTCAAAGTCATAGTCCTTTAAGAATACCATCCATTTCCTTTGCCTCATGTTTAGTTCCTTTAGATCAAACATGTATTTCAAACTCTTATGATCACGGAACACCTCAAACTGGACTCCACATAAGTAATTCTCCAAACTTTTAAGGCAAACACTACCACTGCTAACTCCAGATCATGAGTAGGGTAGTTCTCCTCAGGTGGCCTCAACTACCTTGATGCATAGGCAACTACTTGCCTATTCTGTATCAGAACACACCCTAAACCCATCTTTCAAACATTACAAAACACTTCAAAATTCTCCTGAGGATCTGGAATTACCAACATTGGGGTGGTGGTCAACCTCAACTTTAGTTCTTGGAGACTATTCTCATAATCTTGAGTCTACTCAAAATTACTACCTTTCCTACTCTATCTAGTCAAGGGTATCACTAACTGAGAAAATCTTTTTATGAACTTCCTGTAATACATAACCAGGCCTAAGAAACTTCAAATCTTAGCCATAATGGTGGGTCTTTCCCATTGTAACACTGCTTCCACTTTGCTTAGGTCCACGAAAATTCCCTCTTGAAAAATTTTATGGCCTAGGAACCGTACTTGCTTTGGCTAAAACTCACACTTAGACTGCTTAGCAAACAACTTCTTTTCCTTCAGGGTCTCTAAAACCACCCTAAGATGTTGCTCGTACTCTTCCATTGTCTTTAAATAGATTAAGATATCATCTATAAACACTACCATAAACTTGTCTAGGTAGGGTCTAAAAATCCTGTTCATGTAATCCATGAACACTGCTAGGGTATTTGTCAACCCAAAGGACATCACAAGATATTCATAATATCGATACCAAGTTCTAAAAGCGGTTTTAGGGAGTCCTCGTCCCAAACTCTTATCTGGTAATATCCTGATCTTAGGTCAATCTTTGAGAAAATTGCTGCTCCTCTTAGTTGATCCATTAGATTGTCTATCCTAGGCAATAGATACTTATTTTTTATGGTTACCTTGTTTAGTTGCCTGTAGTCAACACAAAGTCTCATGGCACCATCCTGCTCTTTTATTAATAACACCGGTGCTCCCCATAGAGAAATACTTGGTCTTATGAATTGTCTGTCCAGCAATTCCCCTATCTGCTTCTTAGGTTCTACTAACTCTAAAGGTGCCATCCTATAGGGTGCTATAGATATAGGTCCCATCCTAAGCACTAAAACTATAAAAAACTCTATTTCTCGCTCAGGTGGCAACTCCTCTATTTCATTCCGAAATACCTCAGGGTACTCCCCCACTACAAGTATATCACCTAAGCTCTACTTATCCTCTACACTCAATGAGAAAAAGAGAATAGATCCTCGAGCCTCTTTAACCAAACAATGATTCACCTGATTAGCACTGAGATATACTGACTCAAAAAGAATAACTCAGGAAGGTAAGTCAGACATAAAAACTAGAGTTTTATCTAAACAGTTTAACACCACATGGTTAGAAGACATCCAATCTATACCAAGGATGACATCAATATCCACAAAAGGTAAACAGAGAAGATTTAGAAAGAAAATCCTATCCCTTACTTTTAAACAACAGTCAAGACGCACTTTTGAAGTCATAACTGGTTTTCCTGTGGAGGTGGATACATATAGGTCATATGGAAGTTCTGACACTGGTAAATCTAACACTTTCACACAATCATAAGAAACAATGGAGTGGGATGCTCCTGAATCATACATAACAGTGAACAAATGATCATGTATTATGCATTTACCTTGAATCAGATCGGGAGACTGAGTTACCTATTCTCTGCTTAGAGTATAAACTTTTCCCTTGGCTTGTGGTCTTGGGTTGGGCATGGCACTCTACCTCTTAGGGCAGTCCTTGGCGAAGTGTCCTAGTTGTTCACACGCGAAGAACACAGATTTGCTTGACAAACAGGGGCTATCACCATGTCTTTTCCCGCATCTGGCATATTTGGACCCCTTTGAGTCCATCTGCACTTGCTTACTCTTTTCTTTCTTTTTGAAATTGTCGTCTATTTTCTTTTTCTTTGATGTTGGAACTTATTCCACCTGAGGCCTGCCATCATGGTCTTCAACAATAATTTGTTTACTATAGTCAGAAAATCCCGAATTCCCAAAGGTGAAATAACCTTCCTGATGTCCTCTCTCAAACCCTCTTCAAATTTAATACAATTTTACTATTCATCTAAAATAAATTTGAAGTAGGAGGAGAATCTTGACAGCTCATCATACTTGGCTACATACTGATCAACAGACATTTCACCTTATTTCAACTTTAGGAACTTCATTTCCTTAGCACTCTGTACACTCTTAGGAAAGTATTTATCCATGAAAAAGGTTTTAAACACCTCCTAAATAACAAGAGTACCCAATGCCTCAAAAAGCCTCCTGGCACTTTTTCATTTGATCTCTACTTCTCCTTTCAGCATAAAAGAAGTAAAGGAAACCTTATGTTCATCGGAGCATATCTTTACTCCAAAGATTTTCTCTATCTCACTTATCCATTCCTCGGCCTTCATTGGATTGTATTCTCCTTTGAAGGGTGGAGTATTTGCCTTTCTAAACTTTGGAAGGTTTTAAAAGTTCTGGTTCCTCCCCACTTGTACTTCCTGGACTGGTTGTACAGGTGGTGGCGCTGGTTACTGAGGTGGATTAGCTTCCATCCTCTCAAGTATCCTTGCAGTTAAAGCAGATTGCTCCCTCATAGTGGCTGCAGTAATAGTAGACTGTTCTCTCATATTGACTATCATTGCCTTACATGCTTCAGCCATATCAGCTGAACCTTTGCTAGAAGAAGTTTTGTTTCCTCTGGTTCACCTTGGTGATGCCATAGTTTCATGCACACACAGAATAATACATATTAGGCTTATCAGTCTTAATATCATATAACCATGCAATAATAGCTAAAAATAGTTATACCAAAGGTAAGTCATACAATTTCATCATATACCTCACTTTTGAGACAAGAAAAGCACAACATACTACAAGAATTTCTAGAATATACCTAAGCATAGTCAGTTCATATCCCAACTCAATAAGATGAACTGTTTTGATACCATAATGTAACACCCTAACCCTAGGTACCATCGTATATTCAAGAATATATGCAAGCAAATAGAGTTAAGCATGCTACTTCTATTTCGTTAACATAAAGCATAGCCCATAATAGCATTCATGTCAATATGGAGAGCCTCAAAGGAAATAAAGAGACATGTTTATACAAAACTAGCCTTAAAAGGGCTAGTGTAATACATAATATCTTTATACAACTCAAAGCAAAAGTAAACATAATACAAAGTTTTGACATAAGAAAATGGATAGCTAATCCATTTGCTTCTTTCACTTTACCTATGAAGAACCTTGACCTGGAATTATATGGAAACACAATTAGGGTGAGAATTCATAATCCTAAGTATAAGTATTCCAATACCATCATTTATAACAATAAATATACAATCATAACATTATGAAGTAAAACATGTTATAAAAGCTCATACATGACTTATATTTAATAAACAAAGATGTCAAGTTACATAAACATCCATGAATCATTAAATACTCAAGCAGCTAATCTACCATGATCTATTAATGAATCAAGCTGCTAATATACCTTGACCCATTAAAGAATCAAGCTGCATGCATTTCCATGGTCCATTGAAGGAAACCAAGCTAATTCATATCCATGACTTATTTAGGAATCAAGTTATAGCTTACTAAGGTTCAAATTATGGAACCAAGTTACTTTAGTTATCATGGCTCACTAAGGAACCAAGCTATTTCATATTCATACTAAACTATACTTACCTTATCGAATTACCTCTAATAATCCCTTAACATACTTTAAAAAGCGTGAATAAAGAATCCTAATAATTAGGAAACTCAATTTCTTTCGGATATAAATCCTAGAACTCTCTGCCCTTGGGCGCTTAGTCGCCCACTTTCTGGGAGCTTAATTGTTGCATGACAGAAAGTCTCCCTTGTTCTTTCTGCCATTGGGCGCTTGATCACCTAAATCTAAGCACTTAATCACTCAGTACCCTTGACCTCCAGACAAGCGCACTTAAGCGCTGACTTTATAGGCGCTTAATCGGTGGCTTCTAGAGCTTAAACACGAGCTTTCTGGCCTTGGGTGCTTAAGAAACCAAAAGTTGGGCGCTAAGTAGCCAGGCCTCTGCAACTCCAGTTACTTTTTCATTAATTTTCTAACCATCTCCAAACCTCTAAATTCAGGTTCTAAATGGTTTTCAACCTTAAGAGTGGTCTCTAAGCATGTTGAATCTTCATACTCACCTCCAACTCACCTAGCATGGAGTTATGACCTAGAAAACCAAGAGCTTGCTCCCCTTTCTGTCAACTTTAAACCTAAGCCTCCAAATGAAATTCTCTAAGTTTCTATTCAGTGTCCATGCTTAGAATAAGTTCACAGTAGACCTACTCAGCCATTAAAGATAGTAACCAATCAATAAAACAACATAATCTTCTCAAAAACTCATTTTTCATCCAGGGACAAAACATGAAGAAAATATGAAGTTATGGAGAAAAGATGCTCATAAACACATTACCCTTACCTCTTATAGAGCAGCTGATCTTCAAGCCTTGGCCTTCCTTTTGATCCTCCTCTGTTCTTCTTCTTCTTCTTCTTCCTTTTTCCTTCTTCTTTCTCTTTTCTCCTTTCCCCGTTTATCTCTCATTTTTTACTGCTTTCTCTGCTGTAGGAGTCGTGTGTGAAGAGTGAAAGGAATAGAGAAAGTCAAAGAATATAAAGGGATAGGATCACTTGAAACTGAAGACACTTAAGTTTCTATAGTGAAACTTTATATCTGTTAAGAACACTTAGATTCCGTGAAATTAAGATTCCTAACTTCTAACAACTTTAGAATAAATACTAAGATTCATCTAAATTATTGTTTCATTATTTTCATGATTTTCCAGATCTACTGCCAGGCAATCCGGTATTAAAACACATAACCAATATGCATAAAAATACCAACTGAGTCATTAATGCATATTTATCTGAGTCATTCTTGACCTAGAAATAAATTATACATATTTATTTCCTCATCTGAGCAATTAATGCTACTATTTGAGTCATCTTAAGCTACTTATCAACTTCTGAGTTACAACTAAGTACCTAAATGAACTCAGTTTGTCACAAAATTACACATGTATGTCAGGCAAGTAATATGCTACCTTAGTAACCATATGCAAGTCTAACATGTCTATTTTTTTTTTAAAAGGGGGATGTTACATTCTCCCATCCTTTTTAAAATTTTGCATCCAGAATTACTTACGTGGTGCAAACAACTCTGGGTAGTCATATTGCATGTGGGACTCTAGCTCCCATGTAGCTTCCTCAAAGCTAACTCCATCCCAAAGTACCTTTACCAGAGGAATCTGCTTACCTCTAAGCTCTTTGACCCCTCTGTCCACGATCCTTTCTAGTCACATTACATAAGACAAATCTTCCTTTAACTACACGAATTCATTTCTTATGACATGTGAAGGATCTGGATTGTACTTTCTAAGTTGTGACACATGACGGACATTGTGAAGATTAGACAAACTGGGGGGAAGGACTATTTGATAGGCCACAAGTCCAACGTTCATTAAGATCTAGTAAGGACCAATGAAATGACCATTCAACTTCCTTGTTCTCAATGATCTACCAATCCCTGTTGTGGGAGTGACTCTCAAGAAAACATGTTCTCCTTCATTGAATTCTAGAGGCCTTCTCCTTCTATCAGCATAGCTTTTCTGCATACTCTGAGCTCTGACTAACCTATCCATGATCATCTTAATCTGATCTGTGATTTGCTGCACTAACTTAGGCCTTAGGATGACTTTTTCTCCTACCTCATACCAACACAAAGGTGACCTACACTTTCTACCACAAAATGCTTCATATGGTGCTAATTCTATGTTAGTATGGTAACGATTATTATAGGCAAACTCCCCTAAAGGTAAGAACTTATTCTAACTTCCTTGTTGTTCTAAAACACATGCTTTAAGCATGTCCTCAAGGGTTTAGATAATCCTTTCTGTTCGACTATCTATTTATGAATGATATGTTGTACTCAAACTAAGCTTTGTTCTAAAAGCTTTCTGCAAAGCTTTCCAAAATCTAGACGTAAATCTTAGATCCCTATCTGAAACTTTACTTAGGGGAATACCATACAACCTAACTATCTTCTATAAGTATAGCTAGGCTAGTCTATCTAAGGAGTAGTTAGCTCTAATCGGCAACAAGTGGGCAGACTTGGTTAGTCTATCCACTGTAGCCCATACCGCATCGTACCTTGGCTGAGTCCTGGGTAAACCCATCACAAAGTCCGCTGTAATATTATCCCACTTCCACTTACGGATTCCTAAATATTAAAGTAGTCTGGAAGGTTTCTAATGTTCTATCTTAACCTTCTAACAAGTTAAGCATCTTGACACAAACACTGCTATGTCCTTATTCATTCTAGGCCACCAAAACATCGTTTTCAAATATGGATACATCTTAGTAGCCCCGGGATGAATGGAATATTGACTTTTATGAGCCTCTTCAAGGATCCTTTCCTTGATTCTAGATTTCCTTGGAATGCAAAGTCTTTGTCCGAACTTAATCATTCCGTCATCGAACATATCGAAATCCTATTCATTTTCTAAGAAGATTTGCTCACTTCTATCCTCTAGAGTTTCGTCCTACTTTTGAGCTTCTAAGATCTGTGTCCTTAAGGCATTTACTTTGTTCACTCTACTTATACAAAGATTATGTGGCTTTACAGTCACTGCAAGACTCAAATCTTCAAAACACTCAAAGAGTTCACTCTCTTGGATTATGATCCGAGACATATGGAAGGATTTCCTGCTTAGTGTATCAGCCACTATATTGGCCTTATCCGAATGATACTTTAGCTTAAAGTCATAGTCCTTTAAGAACTCCATCCATCTCCTCTGCCTCATGCTTTGTTCATTCTAATCAAATAAGTATTTCAAACTCTTATGATCACTGAACACCTCAAACTGGACTTCATATAAGTAACGTCTCCAAACTTTTAAGGCAAACAGTACTGCTGCCAACTCCAAATCATGAGTAGGGTAGTTCTCCTCATGTGGCCTCAACTACCTTGATGCATCATCAACTACTTGCCTATTTTGCATCAGAGCATCTGGAATTACCAACACTGGGGTGATGGTCAACCTCAACTTTAGCTCCTGGAAACTATTCTCACAATCTTAAGTCCACTCAAAAGTACTATATTTCCTAGTCAATCTACTCAATGGTAGCACTAATTGAGAAAATCTTTTTATGAACCTCCTGTAATACCCAGCCAGGCCTAAGAAACTTCTAATCTTAGTCATAATAGTGGGTCTTTCCCACTGTAACATTGCTTCCACTTTGCTTGGGTCCATAGAAATTCCCCTTTGAGAAATTACATAGCCCAAGAATTGTACTTGCTTTATCCAGAACTCACCCTTGGACAGCTCAGCAAATAACTTCTTTGCCTTCAGGGTCTCTAAAACCACCCTAAGAAGTTGCTCGTGCTCTTCCATTGTCTTTGAATAGATTAAGATATCATCTATAAACACTACCACAATCCAAAAATCCTGTTCAAGTAATCCATGAACACTGTTAGGGCATTTGTCAACCCAAAGGACATCACAAGATATTCCTAATGTCCATACCTAGTTTTGAAAGCGTTTTAGGGATGTCCTCGTCCCTAGCCCTTATATGGTGATATCTTGATCTTAGGTTAGTCTTTGAGAAAACTGCTACTCCTCTTAATTGATCCGTTAGATCGTCTGTACTAGGCGATAGATGCTTGTTTTTTTGGTTACGTTGTTTAGTTTCCTGTAGTCAACACAAAGTCTCATGGTACCCTCTTGTATTTTTACTAACAACACCCGTGCTCCCCATGGAGAAACACTTGGTCTTATGAATTGTCTGTCCAGTAATTCCCCTATCTGCTTCTTAAGTTCTATTAACTCTAAAGGTGCCATCTTATAGGGTGCTATAGATATAGGTCCCGTCCCAAGCACTAAATCTATAGAAAACTCTATTTCTTGCTCAGGTGGCAACTCCTTTATTTCATTCAAAAATTCCTCAGGGTACTCCCCCATTACAAGTATATCACCTAAGCTCTGCTTATCCTCAACACTCAATGACAAAAGGAGAACAAATCCTCGAGCCTCTTCAACTTAATAATGATTCACCTGATTAGCATTTAGATATATTGACTCAGAAGGAATAACTCTGGAAGGTTAGTCAGAAATGAAAACTAGAGTTTTATCTAAACAGTTTAATACCACATGATTGGAAGACAACCAATCCATACCTAGGATGACATCAATATCTACAATAGGTAAATAGATAAGATTTAGAAAGAAAATCCTATCCTTTACTTTTAAACAGCAACCAAGACGCACTTTTGAAGTCATAATTGGCTTTCTTGTGGGGGTGGATACAAATATGTCATATGGACGTTTTGATACTGGTAAATCCAACACTTTCACACAATCATAAGAAACAAAGGTGAGAGATGCTCCTGAATCATTCATAATAGTTAACAAATGATCATGTATTATGCATGTACCTTGAATCAGATCGGGAGACTGAGTCACCTCTTCTCCGCTTAAAGTATAAACTCTCCCCTTGGCTTGTGGTCTTGGGTTGTGCATGGCACTTTGATTTTGAGGACAGTTCTTGGCGAAGTATCGTAGTTGTTCACATGTGAAGAACATAGATTTTCTCGCCAAACAGGGTTGATCACCATGTCTTTTCCCGCATCTAGCACATTTGGACCCTTTTGAGTCTGTCTGCACTTGCTTACTCTTTCCTTTCTTTTTGAAATTGTCATTCATTTTCTTTTTTTCTTATCGTGGAACTTGTTCGACCTGAGGCCTGCCATCAAGGTCTTTAACAATTCGAAATTTGTTTACCATAGTCAGAAAATCCTGAATTTCCAAAGGTCGAATAGCCTTCCTGATGTCCTCTTTCAGTCCCTCTTCAAATTTAATGCAATTCTACTATTCAGTTAGATTAACTCTAAAGTAGGAGGAGAATCTTGATAGGTCGTCAAACTTGGCCACATACTGACCAACAGACATTTCACCTTGTTTTAACTTTAAGAACTCCATTTCCTTAGCACTTTGTAAACTCTTAGGAAAATATTTATCTATGAAAAAGGTTTTAAACACCTCCCAAGTAGCAAGAGTACCTGATGCCTCAAAAAGCCTCCTAGCACTTTTCCACTAGATCTCTGCTTCTCCTTTCAGCATAAAAGAAGCAAAGGAAACCTTCTGTTCATCAGAACATATCATTACTCCAAAGATTTTCTCCATTTCACTTATCCATTCCTCGACCATCATTGGATTACATTCTCCTGTGAAGGGTGGAGGATTTACTTTTCTAAACTTTGGAAGGTCTTGAAAGTTCTGGTTCCTCCCCACTTGTACTTCCTGGACCAGTTGTATAGGTGGTGGTGTTGGTTTGCTAAGGAGGATTAGCTTGTATCCTCTCTAGCATCCTTGTAGTTAAAGCAGATGGCTCTCTCATAGCAGCTCCAGTAATAACAGACTGATCTCTCATAGTAGCTGTCATTGTCATATATGCTTCAGCCATATCAGCTGAACCTTCGCTAGAAGAAGTTTTGTTTTGTTTGCCTCACCCTGGTGACACCATAGTTTCCTGCACACACAGAATAATATGTATTGGGCGCTTAGTCGCCAGGCCTCTACAACTCCAGTTACTATTCCATTGATTTTCTAATTATCTCCAATCCTGTAAATTCTGGTTCTAAATGGTTTTCAATCGTAAGATAGATCTCTAAGCATGTTGAATCTTCATACTCACCTTTAACTCACTAAGCATGGAATTATGACTTAGAAAACCAAGAACTTGCTCCCCTTTTTGTCAACTTTAAACCTAAGCTTCCAAATAGATTTCTCTAAGTTTCTATTCATTGTCCATGCTTAGAATAAGTTCACAACAGACCAACTCAGCCATTAAAGATAGTAACCAATCAATAAAACAACATAATCTCCTCAAAAACTTATTTTTTATCCATTGGCAAAACATGAAGAAAAGATGAAGTTATGGAGAAAAGATGCTCATAAATACACTACCCTTACCTCTTGTAGAGCGGCTGATCTTCAAGCCTTGGCCTTCCCTTTGATCCTCATTTTTTCCTATTTTTCTTCCTTATTCTTTCTCGTTTCTTCTTTCCCTTTTTATCTCTCATTTTCAGCTAGTTTCTCTACTGTAGGAGCTGTGTGTGAGGAGTGAAAGGAATAGAGAAAGTCAAAGAATATAAAGGGATAGGATCACTTGAAACTGAAGACACTTAAGTTTCTATATTGAAACTTTATATCTGTTAAGAACACTTAGATTCCATGAAATCAAGATTCCAAACTTCCAACAACTTTAGAATAAATACTAAGATTCATCTAAATTATTATTTCATCATTTTCATGATTTTTCATAGCTGCTACCAGGCAAGTTGGTATTAAAATACACAACCAATATGCATAAAAATATCAAACTAACTTTGATTATTATGAAACTTTAAACAGAGCACATTTTATGCATGTGACCTAGAAATAAATTATGCATATTTATTTCCCCATCTGAGTAGTTAATACTATTATCTGAGTCATTTTAAGCAACTTAACAACTTCTGAGTTGCAACTAAGTACCTAAACGAACTTAGTTTGCCCCAAAATTACACATGCATGTCAGGCAAGTAATATACTACCTTAGTAACCATATGCAAGTCTAACACGTCTATTTTTTTTTTAAAAAAAGAGGATGTTACATTCTCCCCTCCTTTTTAAAATTTTGCCCAAAAAATTATTTACGTGGTGCAAACAACTCCGGCTAGTCATACTGCAAGTGGGACTCTAGCTCCTGTGTAGCTTCCTCAAAGCCAGCTCCATCCCAAAGTACCTTTACCATGAGAAACCTGCTTACCTCTATGCTCTTTGACCCCTCTGTCCACGACCCTTTCTAGTCGTATTACATAGGACAAATCATCCTTTAACTGTACAAATTCATTTCTTATGACATGCAAAGGATCTGGATTATACTTTCTAAGTTATGACACATAAAGGACATTATGAAGATTAGACAAACTGGGAGGAAAGACTATTTGATAGACCACAAGTCCAACATTCTTTAAGATCTGGTAAAGACCAACGAAATGACCATTCAAATTCCTTGTTCTCAATGCTCTACCAATCCCTGTAGTGGGAGTGACTCTCAAGAAAACATGTTATCCTTGCCTTCTCCTTGTATTAGCATAGCTTTTCAACATATTCTGAGCTCTGACTAACCTATCCATGATAATCTTAATCTGATCTGTAGTTTGCTGCACTAACTTAGGTCTTAGGATGACTTTCTCTCCTACCTCATACCAATACAAATGAGACCTACACTTCCTTCCACAAAGTGCTTTATACGGTGCCGTTTCTATGTTGGTATGGTAGCTATTGTTATAGGCAAACTCCACTGAAGGCAAGAACTTATCCCAACTACCTTGTCTTTCTAAAAAACATACTCTAAGCATGTCCTCAAGGGTTTGGATAGACCTTTCCGATTGACTATCTATTTATGTATGATATATTGTACTCAAACTAAGCTTTGTTCCAAAAGCTTTCTACAAAGCTCCTCAAAATCTAGATGTAAATCTAGGATTTCTTTCTGAAACTATACCTGGGGGAATACCATACAACCTAACTCTCTCCTGTAGGTATAGTTGGGCTAGTCTGTCTAAGGATTAGTTAGCTTTAATCGGCAAAAAGTGGGTAGACTTGGTTAGTCTATCCACTATAGCGCATACTGCATCGTACCTTAGTTGATTCCTAGGTAAACCTATCACAAAATCCATTGTAATATTATCCCACTTTCACTCAGGGATTCCCAAATATTGAAGTGGTCCGGAGGGTTTCTAATGTTCTATTTTAACCTTTTGACAAATTAGGCATCTTGACACAAACTCTGCTATATCCTTCTTTATTCTAGGCACCAGAACATCATTTTCAAATCTTGATACATCTTAGTATCCCCGGGATGAATGGAATATTGATTTTTATGAGCTTTTTTAAGGATCTTTTCCTTGATTCTGGATTCCCTTGGAATGCAAAATCTTCATCTGAACTTAATCATTCCGTCATCTGACATATCAAAATCCTGTTAATTTCTTAAGAAGATTTGCTTACAACTATCCTCTAGAGTTTTGTCCTGCTTTTGGGCATCTAAGATATGAGTCCTTAAGTCATTTACTATGTCTACTCTACTCATACAGTGACTATGTGGCTTCACAGTCACTACAAGACTCAAATCCCTAAAACTCTCAAGCAGTTCACTTTCTTGGATTATCATCTGAGACATATGGAAGGATTTCCTGCTTAGTGCGTCGGCCACTATATTGGCCTTACCTGGAAGATACTTTAGCTCAAAGTCATAGTCCTTTAAGAACTCAATCTATCTCCTCTATGTTATGTCTAGTTCTTTATGATCAAACAAGTATTTCAAATTCTTATAATCACTAAACACCTCAAATTGGACTCCATATAAGTAATGTCTCCAAACTTTTAAGGTAAACAATATCGCTGCCAACTCCAGATCATGAGTAGGGTAGTTCTCCTCATGTGGCCTCAACTACCTTGATGCATAGATAACTACTCACCTATTCTGCATCAGAACACACCTTAAACCTATCTTTGAAGCCTCACAGAACACTTCAAAGTTCTCCTGAGCATCTAGAATTACTAACATTGGGGTGGTGGTCAACCTTAACTTTAGCTCTTGGAAACTATTCTTACAATCCCAAGTCCACTCAAAAGTACTACCTTTCCTAGTCAAGGGTAGCACTAACTGAGAAAATCTTTTTATGAACCTCCTGTAATACTCAGCCAGGCCTAAGAAACTTCTAATCTTAGTGACAATGGTGGGTCTTTCCCACTGTAACACTACTTCCACTTTGCTTAGGTCCATGAAAATTCTCCCTTGAGAAATTACATGGCTTAAGAACCGTACTTGCTTTAGCTAGAGCTCACACTTGGGTAGCTTAATAAACAACTTCTTTTCTTTAGGGTCTCTAAAACCACCCTAAGATGTTGCTCATGCTCTTCCATTGTCTTTGAATAGATTAAGATATCATCTATAAACACTACCACAAACTTGTCTAAGTAGAGTCTAAAAATCCTGTTTATGTAATCCATGAACACTGCTGGGGCATTTGTCAACCCAAAGGACATCACCAGATATTCATAATGTCCATATCAAGTTCTGAAAGTAGTTTTAGGGAGTCCTCGTCCCAAATTCTTATCTGGTGATATCTTGATCTTAGGTCAATCTTTGAGAAAACTGCTGCTCCTCTTAATTGATCCATTAGATTGTCTATCCTAGGTAACAGATACTTATTTTTTATAGTTACCTTGTTTAGCTGCCTATAGTCAACACAAAGTCTCATGGTACTATCCTGCTTTTTTATTAACAACACTGGTACTCCACATGGAGAAACACTTCGTCTTATGAATTGTCTGTCCAACAATTCCTCTATCTGCTTCTTAGGTTTTGCTAACTCTAAAGGTGCCATCTTATAAGGTGCTATAGATATTGGTCCTATCCCAAGCACTAAATCTATAGAAAACTCTATTTCTTGCTCAGGTGGCAACTCCTCTATTTCATTTGCAAATATCTCAGGTTATTCCCCCACTACAAGTATATTACCTAAGCTCTGCGTATCCTCTACACTTAATGAGAAAAGGAGAACAGATCCTCGAGCCCCTTCAACCAAACAATGATTCACCTGATTAGCATTGAGATATACTTACTCAAAAGAAATAACTCTGGAAGTTAAGTCAGACATGAAAACTAGAGTTTTATCTAAACAGTTTAACACCACATGGTTGGAAAATAACCAATCTATACCAAGGATGACATCAATATCCATAAAAGGTAAATAGATAAGATTTTGAAAAAATATCCTATCCTCTACTTTTAAACAACAGTCAAGACGCACTTTTGAAGTCATAACTGGCTTTCCTGTGGTGGTGGATACAGATAGGTCATATGGAATTTCTAAAATGGGTAAATCTAACACTTTCACACAATCATATGAAGCAAAGTAGTGGGATGCTCCTGAATTATACATAACAGTTAACAAATAATCATGTATTATGCATTTACCTTGAATTAGATTGGGAGACTGAGTCACCTCTTCTCCGCTTAGAGTATAAACTCTCCTATTGGCTTGTGGTCTTGGGTTGGGCATGGCACTCTACCTCTTAGAGCAGTCCTTGGTGAAGTGTCCTAATTGTTCACATGCGAAAAACACAAATTTGCCTGCTAAACAGGGTCTATCACCATCCTTTTCCCGCATCTGGCACATTGGGACCCCTTTGAGTCCATCTACACTTGCTTACTCTTTTCTTTCTTTTTGAAATTGTTGTCCATTTTCTTTTTCTACGATGGTGGAACTTGTTCCACCTAAGGCCTGCCATCATGGTCTTCAACAATTAGAAATTTGTTTACTATAGTCGAAAAATCTCTCAGATCCTTTTCAAATTTAATGCAATTATTCTATTTATCTAGATTAAATCTAAAGTAGGAGGAGAATCTTGATAGCTCGTCAAACTCTGCCACATACTAATCAACAGATATTTCACCTTGTTCCAACTTTAGGAACTCAATTTCCTTAGCACTCTGTAAACTCTTAGGAAGTATTTATCCATCAAAAAGGTTTTAAACACCTCCCAAGTAACAAGAGTACCCAATGCCTCAAAAAGCCTCATGGCACTTTTCCACCAGATCTATGCTTCTCCTTTCAGCATAAAAGAAGCAAAGGAAACCTTATGTTCATCGGAGCATATCATTACTCCAAAGATTTTTTCCATTTCACTTATTCATTCCTCGGCCTTCAATAGATTGTATTCTCCTTTGAAGGGTGAAGGACTTGCCTTTCTAAACTTTGGAAGGTCATAAAAGTTCTGGTTGCTCCCCACTTGTACTTCTTGGACCGGTTGTACAAGTGGTGGCACTGGTTGCTAAGGTGGATTAGCTTCCATCCTCTCAAGCATCCTTGCAGTTAAAGTAGATTGCTCCATCATTGCAGCTGTAGTAATAGCAGACTGTTCTCTCATATCGACTGTCATTGCCATACATGCTTTAGCCAGATCAGCTGAACCTTCGCTAGAAGAAGTTTTGTTTTCTCCGGTTCGTCTTGGTTACACCATAGTTTCATACACACACAGAATAATACATATTACGCTGATCAATCTTAATATCATGTAACTATGCAACAATAACTAAAAATAGTTATACCAAAGGTAAGTCATACAATTTCATCATATACCTCACTTATGAGACAAGAAAAGCAAAACATACTACAAGAATTTCTAGAATATACCTAAGCATAGTCAGTCCATATCCCGGCTCAACAGGATGAGCTGCTCTGATACCATAATGTACCACCCTAACCTTAGCTACCATAGTATATTGAAGAATATAAGCAAGGAAATAGAGTTAAGCGTGCAACTTCTATTTTGTAAACAGAAAACATAGCCCATAATAGCATTCATGTCACTATGGAGAGCCTTAAAGGAAATAAAGAACATATTTATACAAAACTAGCTTTAAAAGGTCCAGTGCAATACATAATATCTTTATACATCTCAAAGCAAAAGTAAACATAATACAAAGTTTTGACATAAGAAAATGCATATCTAATCCATTTGCTTCTTTCACTTTACCTATGGAGAACCTTGACCTGGAATTATATGGAAACACAATTGGAGTAAGGATTCATAATCCTCAGTATAAGTATTCAAATACCATCATTTATAACAATAAATATACAATCATAACATTATGAAATAAAACATGTTATAAAAGCTCATACATGACTTATCTTTAATAAACAAAGATGTCAAGCTACATAAACATCCATGAATCATTAAAGACTCAAGCAGCTAATCTACCATGATCCATTAAAGAATCAAGTTGTATGCATTTCCACAGTCCATTGATGGAAGCCAAGCTAATTTATATCCATGACTTATTTAGGAATCTAACTATAGCTTATCAAGGTCCAAATTATGGAACTAAGTTACTTTAGTTATCATGGCTCACTAAAGAGCTAAGCTATTTCATATTCATACTAAAGTATCCTTACCTTATCGGAACCTCTAGTAATCCCTTAACATACTTTAAAAAGCATAAATAAAGAATCCCAACAAGTAAGAAACTCAAGTTCTTGAGGATATAAATCCTAGAACTCTCTGCCCTTGGGCGCTTAGTCGCCCACTTTCTGGGAGCTTAACCATTGCATGATAGAAAGTCTCCTCTGTTCTTTCTGCCATTGGGCGCTTAATCAGCCAACTTTGAGCACTTAATCGCTCAGTACCCTTGACTTTATGGGTGCTTAATTGGTGGCTTCCAGAGCTTAAACACGAGCTTTCTGGCCTTGGGCGCTTAAGAATCCAAAAGTTAGGTGCTAAGTCACCAGGCTTCTGTAACTCTAGTTACTTTTCCATTAATTTTCTAACCATCTCCAAACCTCTAAATTCAAGTTCTAAATGGTTTTTAACCCTAAGAGTGGTCTTTAAGCATGTTGAATCTTCATACTCACCTTCAACTCACCTAGCATGGAATTATGACCTAGAAAACCAAAAGCTTGCTCCCCTTTTTGTCAACTTTAAACCTAAGCTTCCAAATGGATTTCTCTATGTTTCTATTCATTGTCCATGCTTAGAATAAGTTCACAACAGACTAACTCAGCCATTGAAGATAGTAACCAATCAATAAAATAACATAATCTCCTCAAAAACTAATTTTTCATCCAAGGACAAAACATGAAGAAAAGATGAAGTTATGGAGAAAAGATGCTCATAAACACGCAACATTTACCTCCTGTAGAGTAGGTGATCTTCAAGCCTTGGACTTCCCTTTGATCCTCCTTTTTTCCTTTTCTTCTTCTTCCTTCTTCTTTCTCATTTCTCATTTCTCCTTTTATCTCTCCTTTTTTACTGGTTTCTTGATGTTCACATATTTGATGCATTAATAAGCCTTCATTTTTAGTCATTTACATTCTCCATGCACTTAATAAATTAAGTTTGGTTATGTTTTGTATGTTTTGAACTCAAAATGAATTTAATTGAATTTTTCAGCATGATTTACGTCTTACACTAATCCTATATTTGGGTCATATCTTGGGCTGTAGGTGGATGTTTAAGGTGAATCTTATGTCATTTTAAAGATAATAGAGATCTCTACAATCTTCATGAAGACATCAAAGACTCAATCACACGTTTGGATGGCTCAAATTAGCATTGAATCAAGAACTAAAGTGTTTCTCCTGGCAGAATGACCTTTGTGTACTGTTCATTACACTGATCGTAGTGAAAGTTGTAGAATAGGTTGAAATTTTGATGGTTGATAGTTAAGACCTAAATCTACAACTGTTACGTTAAACACTCTTCCCGATTCAGACTCCTTGGAGGTGATATTAGGCTTGGAAGTCAGAACAGAGGAGCTGCGACTGGGCCTGAGTAGTGTGCAGTAATTTGAACATATCTGGAGCTATAGAAATGATATTAGACTTAAACTAAAGCCATTTGAAAGCTAAGATCCAGACCTACAATCTTCATGAAGACCACTTGGCTCAAAAATGACGAATGTAATGACTTCAGAGCTGCATGATTTCGGAGATAAAGAATCTCCAGAATTTTCTACTCACCAAAAGTCATTTAACATTTTCCACTACTCCACCTACTCCACCTACTCCACCAACCACCATGACTCAACCCCCTTTGACATTTTGTACCTCTAACTCTCTATAAAAGGGAGGCTATGCAGATCATTGAAACATGTAGAGCTTCTATGTAGAAGTGTTGTTATAATTAAAGTGAGTTTTTGATTTTGAAGATTTCTCTTCTTCTTTTTCTCTCCTTTTCTCTCTTTGTTATTTTTCATGGTTCTTGAAGGTTCTCCAATGGTGATGGCTATGGAGAACTAAACTTCTTTAATCAATCCAAGAGATTGACAGTCTTGATGATTAATCTTGAGATTTTGTTTTAATTGTTATATATTCATCTATTAATCAAGTTCTCTTTCTCTTCTTCTCTTGTTTAAATTCTGATTTAATGCTTAATTTGATTGGAATTTGTATATATTAATTGCGTAATTGTCATATGCCAAGAGATGAATTCAGAGGTTAAATAATTTATTAAAGGTGTTTGATGAAATATTTAGCTTGGTTGGATCTTGATTTTTAAGTTAATTTGGGTTTTGGATGGATGTTTAATTTGTCTAACCTTAATTAATTGAATTCTAGAAGCATTTCTAGTAGAAGATTCATAGATCATTGATAGGCGTCTTAATGTGATCTAAGACCAAGGATTTGGTTGATAGTTGAATAGATCTATAAAGATCAAGGATGAATTAAAATCAAGATTGGTTAATTCTCTTGGATTGGTTATTTTCCTAATTTTGTTTACTCATTTTAATTGCTCTTTGTTGTTTAATCTTGCAAAATTTCCCCCCTATTCATTAATCTCTTAATCTGACTTCATAATTAGAATGATCTATGGGCTTGACCCGGTGTTACCTTATGCTACAAGTAGTTTTGGTAAATCGGTTATAAATTGATCTAAATTTGGTAATCTCGATAAGTGTCAAATTTTTGGCACCATTGCCGGGGATCATTATGATTTTGTTCAATCTTATTAAGAGTCTATTTAACTACTGATCTCTCACTAACCTTTATGTTGCTGTGTTTTGGTGGATTTCAGGTGAAAACGAGTGATTACGGGTCATTTTACAAGAATTTCGTATTGACAGAAAATGTGCCCAGAATGAGTTGAAACTTGGTCAGCTGAAGGAAAATAGCCTAATAAACAAGACTCATAATATTGTGAGGTCACCCCTAATTTTTCCAAAATCCATCGTTTAGACCAGTTTTTTAATTTTTTAATATTTTTATTACATTTTTTAGTTTCATTTTTGTGAAGTTTTCATGCTGTACAAGTCCTATAATTTTTAAAAATCATTTCATTAGTCAATTAGATTTATTTTGGTATATTTTTAGAGTTGTCTAGTGTATTTTACTTGTTTACTTATTTTATTTTATTTTATTTTTGTGTTTTGATTAATGCATGACTAGGTCTAATCCTCGATATCTTGCTTGAATTTGATCCCGAGATTGATAGAACATTGCATAGGTTGATTAGAACTCGTAGGCTAAGTGAAAGAATTGAGTCCGAATTTAGTTGTGACATTGAATCGAAAGTGCACTTGAGATCTTAAGTGATTCTAAAATCATGGCGATAACGGGCAAAATAGGACCCTTAAAGAACTTGTTGCTCCCGATGTAACTTACGGTCTTTGTGCATTCAATATCCTAATCTTGATCGACTTCGAGTTAAAATCGGATTGATACACTTGTTGCCCAAGTTTCATGGTCTTACTGTGTGAAGATCCCCATAAGCACTTAAATGAGTTCCATGTGGTCCTGCTCAACCATGAAGCCACATGGAATCTCTCGAGGAGCATATCAAGTTGAGGGCATTCCATTTCTCTCTTGTTGATGTAGCCAAGGATTGGTTGTTCTACCTTTCACCAGGTTCTGTCACGAGTTGGGATGATATGAAGAAATTATTCTTGGAGAGGTTCTTCCCTGCATCCAGAGCAGCTGCCATTAGAAAAGACATTTGTGATATAAGGCAAATGACTGGTGAGACCTTGCATGAGTATTGGGAGAGATTCAAAAGGCTGTGTTCGAGTTATCCCCACCATCAAATTAGTGAGGGCTTGCTGCCGATGGATAGAAGTATGGTGGATGCCGCATCTGGAGGTGCATTGGTGGATAAAACCCCTACTGCAGCAAGAGATTTGATAGCAAATATGGCAGCCAATGCTCAACAATTTGGCACAAGAGTCCTTACCTCAACCATAGGAGTTAATGAAGTTCAATCGTCTCATGTAGATTAACAGAGAATGGAACATAGACTTGATGAATTGACTTCTTTAGTGAGGTAATTAGCAGTGGGACAACATGTACCAGGTTCTGTACAAGAGCCTGCAAGGGTGTGTGGCATTTGCTCTTGCTCATCTCATCCTACTGATGCATGTCCCACACTTCAGGATGGTGGTTCCGCGTTTCCAGAACAGTCAGTTGCAGCAGCTGGCATTTTTCCTAGTAGACCTCAATATCAGCAGTCCCAGCAGCCAAGATATGATCCATTTTCTAATACTTATAACCCTGGTTGGAGGGACCATCCTAACTTGAGATATGGGAATTCTGGTCAGCAACAACAACCCCAACAAGAAGAATTTAGATACTAAGTCGTAGGTCCTAGCAACAAATACCAACCACTGCGCATTCAGATAGCAACAAAGCGTGCGGTACCACGTGCGGCGACCCCTCATGTTGCCAAGTCCAGGAACCACTCCATCCGAGCCATCATTGGAAGATTTGATGAAACAGATGGCTACAAATAATGTTCGGCCCAACAAAATGTCAATGCCACCATTCAAAACCTGCAAACTCAGATTGGGCGCTGGCCACCACCGTGAGTGAATTGAAAAGCCAAGGATCAAGCCAATTGCCTTCACAAACAGTCAGTAACCCAAGAGGCAATGTAAGTGCCATTACCTTAAGAAGTGGCAAAGAAATTGATGGTCCTAGTCTGCCACAACCAGAGCTCCCATTGCAGCAGCCAGAGATTGATCAGACACAACAAAATTCGCATGAACTAGATGCCCCAGCCCAGAAGAAATATACAGAGAATTCAGACTTGAACATTCCACTACCCTTCCCAAACAGAGTGACACAATCCAAGCAGATAGCGCAAGCAGAAATGGAAAAGGAAGTCATGGAGACATTCAGGAAGGTGGAAATCAATATTCCCCTCCTAGATGCAATCAAGCAAATTCCCAAGTATGCCAAATTCCTCAAAGAGTTGTGTACTCATAAGAGAAGACTTAAGGGTACTGAGAAGGTCAGTATGGGCAGAAATGTTTCTGTGATGATTCAGCCAAGCATGCCAAAGAAATGTAAAGATCCTGGAACTTTCACAATCCCTTGCACTATAGGTAATTCTAGATTTGGCCATGCAATGCTAGATTTGGGTGCTTCTATCAATGTCATGCCTATGTCAGTGTATAAGTCTTTGAACATTGGCACCTTACAACCCACTGGTATAGTGATTCAGTTGGCAAACAGGACCACTGCTCATCCTGCAGGAGTGCTGGAAGATGTGTTAGTGCGGGTGAATGAGCTGATTTTCCCAGCGGACTTCTACATTCTGGAAATGGAAGATGAGTCTTCAACAAATCATGCTCCATTGATTCTAGGAAGACCATTCCTCAAGACAGCCAAAACCAAGATAGATGTGCATCTGGCACCCTTTCTATGGAATTTGGTGAAGATATGGTACAGTTTAACATTTTTGATGCCATGAGACATCCCCTTGAGGAGCATTCAATTTTTCATGTTGATGTGATTGAAATGTGGTTGATGATACTTATGCCGATATGAGTCTTTGAATTCCCACGATATTGTCGACTTTCTAGATTCTCGTCACTTGTGATATATGTATTAAATGTGATATCTTGAACCATGTCTTTGTATGTCTTTGAGATTTATGCGAGTTATGAGTGATGATGCATGTGCTTATTTGACTGATGCAGATATGAAAATATGAGTCAAAATTATGTCGAATTTAATGCTACTGAGTTGCTTGTTTCAAATAGCTTGCTGCCTTCTATTGTGCATCCCCCATCCTTAGAGTTAAAGACTTTGCCAGACCACCTTAAATATGCATATTTAGAAGATGGAGAGAAGCTTCTAGTAATTGTCGCTAAGAATCTGCAACCTGAACAAGAAGAAAAATTGTTGCAGGTTTTGAGGCAGCATAAGCGGGCCATCGGATGGACACTTGCAGACATTCCTGGTATTAGTCCCTCCACATGTATGCATAGGATTTTATTGGAGGAAAGTACCAAGCCAGTGAGGCAGCCCCAAAGGAGACTAAATCCCCTGATTCTGGATGTGGTGAAGAAGGAAGTGACCAAGTGGCACGCAAGTTGGCATTATTTATCCCATATCTGACAGTAAATGGGTGAGCCCCGTGCAAGTTGTTCCAAAGAAATCTGGAGTCACAGTAGTTGCAAATCAAAACAATGAGCTCCTACCCACAAGAATCCAGAACAGTTGGCGGGTGTGCATTGATTATAGGCGGCTTAACCAGGCCACTAGGAAAGATCATTTTCCATTGTCTTTCATTGATCAGATGTTGGAGAGACTGGATGGCAAGTCGCATTACTGTTTCTTGGATGGATATTCGGGCTATTTTCAGATTCATATAGCCCCAGAAGACCAAGAGAAGATCACTTTCACCTGCCCATTTGGAACATTTGCATACAGGAGAATGCCCTTCGGTCTGTGCAACGCTCCGGGAACCTTTCAAAGGTGTATAGTCAGTATCTTCTCTGAATTTTTAGAAAGTTACATGGATGTGTTTATGGATGATTTTACTGTCTATGGCTCTTCCTTTGATGTATGTTTGGATAGTTTGGATCGGGTTTTGCATAAGTGCATTGAAACTAACATTGTCCTGAATTTTGAGAAATGTCATTTCATGGTAGAACAGGGTATAGTTTTAGGACATATAGTATCTAGCAAGGGTATTGAGGTAGATCCTGCAAAAATAGATGTCATTTCATGTCTATCTTACCCTACATGCGTGCGGGAGGTTCGTTCTTTTCTTGGTCATGCAGGTTTCTATCGTCGGTTCATAAAGGATTTTAGCAAAATTGCTCTTCCACTGTCCAACTTGCTACAAAAGGATGTAGAGTTTTACTTTGACCAGAGATGCAAGGATGCCTTCAATCACTTAAAGCAAGCATTGACCAGTGCACCTATCATCCAGTCACCAGATTGGACACTCCCATTTGAACTCATGTGTGATGCCTCTAATTATGCATTGGGAGCTGTCCTTGCACAGAGAGTCGGCAAAGTACCTCATGTCATTTCCTATGCTTCGAGGACTTTAGATGCTGCACAAGCCAACTACACTACAATCGAAAAGGAACTTTTAGCAATTATTTTTGCTTTAGATAAATTTCGATCATATTTGCTTAGTTCTAGAGTGGTTGTATTTTCAGATCATGCAGCTTTAAAGTTTCTCCTAAAAAAGCCCAATGCAAAGCCTCGACTGATTAGATGGATGTTGCTTTTACAAGAGTTTGATATTGATATTAGAGATAAGAGTGGAGCAGAGAACCTGGTGGCAGATCACTTGAGTCGGATTGAGAGAGAGGCAGATTCTTCTCCTATCCATGATGTCTTCCCTGATGAGCAGTTTTTCAAGATGTAAGGTAACATCCTTTGGTTTGCAGATTTGGTTAATTTCTTGGTTGCTAGAGCACTACCTGCACATTTCACTAAGGCACAGATTAACAAATTGAAAAGTGAGTCAAAATATTATGTGTGGGATGAACCTTATTTGTGGAGATTTTGTAGTGACCAAGTCATTAGGAGATGTATTCCTGATCATGAGTTTGATTCTGTTCTTAGTTTTTGTCATGCACTTGCCTGTGGGGGACATTTTGGACCTACTCGTACAGCTAGGAAAGTTTTGGACTCTGGATTATATTGGCCCACTCTATTTCGTGATGCATATTTGTTTTGTAAATCTTGTGAACAATGTCGAGAACAGAAATATTTCTCGTAGGAATGAGATGCCCCAACAACCTTTGTTGTTCTGTGAAATATTTGATGTTTGGAGTATTGATTTTATGGGTCCTTTTCTGTGTCATTTGGTTTTGTTTACATTCTCGCTTCTTTGTGGATTATGTATCTAAATGGGTGGAGGCAAAAGCCACTCGGACCGATGATTCCAAGGTTGTTGTGGATTTTGTTAGATCACATATTTTCTGCAGGTTTGGAGTCCCAAAAGCCATCATTAGTGATCAGGGTTCGCATTTCTGTAATTGAAGCATGGAAACCTTGATGAAAAAGTATGGAGTCTTGCATAGAGTTTCTACACCTTACCATCCCCAGACTAATGGGTAAGCCGAGGTTTCCAACAGAGAGATCAAGCAGATACTTCAGAAAACAGTTTAACCTAACAGAAAGGACTGGAGCAAAAGGCTTGAGGATGCTTTATGGGCTTATAGGACCGCCTATAAGACTCCGATTGGGATGTTTCCTTATCGGATTGTTTTTGGCAAAGCATGCCACTTGCCAGTGGAAATTGAGCATCGTGCATTTTGGGCAGTAAAAAGGTGTAACTTGGACCTAAATCAAGCAGGCATGGAGCGGAAGCTGCAGTTGCAGGAATTGGAGGAGATCCGCTTGGAGGCTTATGAGAGTTCCAAACTTTATAAAGAGAAGACCAAAGCCTTCCATGAAAAGAAGATCATGAGAAAAACATTTAAGATTGGTCAAAAAGTTCTCCTCTATAACTCCCACCTCAAACTCATGCCCGGAAAGCTCAGATCTAGGTGGCTTGGTCCATTTGTTGTTACTAAGATTTTTCCTTATGGTGCTGTGTAGGTTACAAGTGAGACTACTACAAAAGCTTTCACAGTCAATGGACATCGCCTCAAACCATTTTATGAGGGAGCTTAAGAGGATATTTTGGAGGAGGTCCACTTGCAAGAAGTCGTCTACCCCACTTGATAAGTAAGATGCCGCCTCAATGGACAAAAAAAAAAGTTTTTGATTGAGGTAAAAAAAAAAATTCTATTGTGATGACCCATATTTGTTCAATTATTGTCCTGATCAAATCTTTTGGAGATTTGTACCCGACAATGAGGTAAGTAGTGTCATTGAATTTTGTCATTCAAAAGCATGTGGAGGTCATTTTTCTTCAAAGAAAATAGCTGCAAAATCTTGCAGTGTGGATTTTATTGACCCATATTATTCAAGGGCAGTTATACTTTTTACAAAAGTTGCGAACATTGTCAAAAATTGGGGTCCATTTCTGAAAGAAAAATGATGCTTCCAAGTTACGCAAATTGCAATTGAATGAACTTGCGGAATCAATAAATGATGCATATGAAAAAAAATAAAAAAATAAAAAAATTATAAAGCAAAAAGACTCAAACCATTTCTGGAACATCAAGCTGCTGAGGTAGAATCCATCTCCCTTTCTAATCCTTGTTATGAGTAGAATTTATTTTAAATTTTTTTTTTTGCAGTTCTTTCAGTTCCCGGTTAAACGGCAGATAACGGTACTCCGTGACTCTCGAGTCGGTTTGTCTTTCAGTTTCCCATAATAACTGATTTCTTCTCTTTCAAAATGGATGTCATTCTTTCAAATCTAAAAAAGTATTTTCCTTCTGTTCATAAAAATGTTCTAACCAAAATCTACAAAGTTAGGTGTGAGAGATTGAGATTGTTAATGTATAAGGGCATCCCAGAAGATATACGCTGGATAATCGAAGCAAAGGTTCGTTTAGCGGGTGAATTTTCTAATTCATTTGTCCGATACATGCCTGGTCTCGGTAAAAGTTCATTTTCGAAAAAGAGAAGAGCAAAAAGAATGCACGTTTGTTACAAGTGTGCACGATGGAATTGCAACACGCGATGTCGTTCTTTGGGAATGGTTTCTGTAAACAGAGAAGATAAAATATTCTTCATTAAGAATGGACTGAGTAAGGAGTCATTAGATAATATCTTATTGACTCTTGAGACGCATTCTTGTGGAATTGTGCAGCGTGAACTTCTTAGTTTGTGGAATCTCTTTAAGGACAAGCAAGAGCGTTATAGTCTTCGAAATCTGACTCAAAAAGATCCTGTTTGCCAATTTATAAGAAAATTGGATGAGAAGCCTATCCCTGACTCATAGAAGGCATTTAAGCCGTTTCTGGACGTAAAACCAGAGGAAGATGTGAGCCACAATCACAACAATCTGTATATATTATCTTATGCATTTATTATTTAAAAAAAAACAAAACAAAACAAAACAAAAAAAATAAAAAATAAAAAATTTCAAAAGTTTTCTGACAACAGCCAACCTACTCATATAGGAGCTATTATTACTTTTTCTATTCTCTTCCCTATTTAAACACTCCATTTTCTTTACTTTCCTGCAACTCTTAATCATTCAAAGAGCGTGTGAGTGTAGAAATGGAGGGAGCTTCTTCTTCTTCTGTTCGTAGATTTGTCAGTATCTGTGTATTTTGTGGGACAAATTATGGGAAGAGTTTAGAGTTTGTCAACGCAGCAAGCACTCTTGGTAGAACACTTACTGCGAGGAACATTCGTGTAGTATATGGGGGAGGTTGCCTTGGGTTAATAGGGGCTATATCACTGTCTGCATTTCTAAGAGGTGGTCAAGTTTTAGGTGTCATTCCTGAACCTTTAACTTGAAGGAACTTCGTTGGAAAGACAATTGGACAGGAAATTCAAGTATCATCTATGCATGAACGAATGAAGGCAATGCTTGAAAACTCTGATGCCTTCATAGCCTTACCTGGTGGTTTTGGTACTTTGGAAGAAGTCTTTCAAGTTGTTTCTTGGGTCTAACTGAACATCCACCATAAACCCATAGGTTTGTTGAATGTTAATAATTTCTTTGATAATTTGTTATCTTTTGTTGATGTCTTTGTGGAACGTAAATTTGTCATACCATACCTTCGCAAGACAACTCCTTATCTCGGCTTCCACTTTGTTGATGAGTTAATTGATAAATTAGAAGCCTTTGTTTATGAAACTGATTCAAGAATGACCCGGATAGATTAGTCGGAGACAAAGAAGAAGAGAGACAACAACAAGGGAGGCAGCAAGAAACAACAGTGTGACCTGACACTTCATCTATGACTTTCCTTTATCTTTAGTTTTATTCAGCGTACTTTGTTTCTGTTTATATTTGTGTAAGGTTTCTCTTTTCCGTAATTGCAGTAACAGGTACTATCCTCTATCTTTTTCCTTTCTATTTTTTTAACATTGAGGATAATGTTATGATCTGGTTGGGGGGAAGGATAGTTGTGTGAGTAAAAAAAAAATAGTAAGTGTGTTTATGTTTGTCGTGTGTAGAGTTGTGTAAAAAAAATGTGTGTATGTATTAATATGTTTATTGCGTTTATATGTTTGTCAGTAATTTTCTAAACCAGTTAAGGATGGCAGAGTAAGGAGTAAATTTTACTCTTGAGACGCATTTTAGTTGGGGTAAATAACTAATTTGTGTGGAAGTAGCAATTAAAATTCAGGAAAATTTGCATGATTGAGATAATTGTCTTCTTTCTTAAAAATCATATGTTTGGTTATGGATGTTGAATTGGTGGACTGAGAATGATAGAACTATACCTTGTGAGATCTTGAGCCTATTGATGAATGAATTGAACATCTACACCATTCTCTTCTTTCTTGTGTGAATTTCACTCATGAAATGATTGCTCTAGAACTTGCTTTGATTCTTTTTAAAGCTACGTTTTCACATGCATACATAAAAATAATTGAGGTAATTTTTTTTTCAATTAACTACTTTGACCAAATAGCCAACCTTACATATTTCCCCTTGCTTAACCCCTTTGAGCTTATTTGATTATTCTTTGTCTCGAACTCATTATGTTTCTTAAATGAAAAAAAACTATGTTCTTACTTAGTCTTAGGGAATAAGAGAACATTAGCTTTGTCATTGGATGAGTTCATGAACAAGTGTGGGGGTGTGTATGCAGAATGGTTGAAAAATGTATATATGATGTTCTTTTTGAAAAAAAAAAAGAAGAAAAAAATATATGTATATAGAAAAAAAATTCAAAAAAAAAATATATGTAAAAAAAAAAGGGTCAACAAGGCAATAAAGGAATGGAAAATAATATGTAAAGGGAATTTGTATTAGATGAAGTTGGGATGAACTTTCATGATCGATAATTGAACTCAGCTTTCATGTTCTTTTATTCTCTTTGGTGTTTAACTTGTCATATCCATATTACCTTTTCCTTTACCTTGACCCCATTACAACCTTGAATAAAGTCCTCATGATTTGTGTGTGCATGTATTCTGAGTAGTGGAGAAGTAGAAGATAAGCAAGCTTATGGTAGTGCAATTTTCATGAGTTGAATTGAGTGTAATACCTACCTTTTAAACACTTGAGAGATTGAGAGTGAATTCTGTGAGGATCTATCATTCTTTACTCATGCTTTTCAATTGAAGTATCCTTGCTTGTTGATTTGAGATGTGAAGATGTGTTACCTCATAAATGTTTTGATCACTTGAATTATTAATTGCTCTTCATTCTTAAATATTATTAGAAATTGAGTCTTTTAGAATGTTTAACTTTTGAGTCTGTTTCATTTTGTTTTTGTGTGTTTTGCCCAGGAGTGCAAAAAGCTAAGTGTGGGGGAATTTGATGTTCACATATTTGATGCATTAATAAGCCTTCATTTTTAGTCATTTACACTCTCCATGCACTTAATAAATTAAGTTTGGTTATGTTTTGTATGTTTTGAACTCAAAATGGATTTAATTGAATTTTTCAGCATGATTTACGTCTTACACTAATCCTATATTTGGGTCATATCTTGGGCTGTAGGTGGATGTTTAAGGTGAATATTATGTCATTTTAAAGATAATAGAGAGCTCTACAATCTTCATGAAGACATCAAAGACTCAATCACACGTTTGGATAGCTCAAATTGGCATTGAATCAAGAACTAAAGTGTTGCTCCTGGCAGAATGACATTTGTATACTGTTCATTACACTGCTCGTAGTGAAAATTGTAGAATAGGCTAAAATTTTGATAGTTGATAGTTAAGACTCAAATCTACAACTTTTATGTTGAACACTCTTCCCGATTCAGACTCCTTGGAGGTGATATTGGGCTTGGAAGTCAGAACAGAGGAGCTGCGACTGAGCCTAAGTAGTATGCAGTAATTTGAACATATCTGGAGCTATAGAAATGATATTAGACTCAAACCAAAGCCATTTGAAAGCTAAGATCCATACCTACAATCTTCATGAAGACCACTTGGCTCAACAATGACGAATGCAATGACTTCTGAGCTGCATGATTTCGGAGACAAAGAATCTCCAGAATTTTCTACTCACCAAAAGTCATTCAACATTTTCCACTACTCCACCTACTCCACCTACTCCACCAACCACCATGACTCAGCCCCCTTTGACATTTTGTACCTCTAACTCTCTATAAAAAGGAGGCTATGCAGATCATTGAAACATGTAGAGCTTCTATGTAGAAGTGTTGTTATAATTAAAGTGTTAGTTTTTGATTTTGAAGATTTCTCTTCTTCTTTTTCTTTCCTTTTCTCTCTTTGTTATTTTTCATGGCTCTTGAAGGTTCTCCAATGGTGATGGCTATGGAGAACTAAACTTCTTTAATCAATCCAAGAGATTGACAGTCTTGATGATTAATCTTGAGATTTTGTTTTAATTGTTATATATTCATCTATTAATCAAGTTTCTCTTTCTCTTCTTCTCTTG
Source organism: Ormosia semicastrata (assembly GCA_029884595.1). NCBI lineage: Eukaryota > Viridiplantae > Streptophyta > Magnoliopsida > Fabales > Fabaceae > Ormosia > Ormosia semicastrata. Next base: position 34,794,949 of record JAQQTO010000063.1, read on the forward strand.
TTTAAATTCTGATTTAATGCTTAATTTGATTGAAATTTGCATATATTAATTGCGTAATTGTCATATGCCAAGAGATGAATTCAGAGGTTAAATAATTTATTAAAGGTGTTTGATGAAATATTTAGCTTGGTTGGATCTTGATTTTTAAGTTAATTTGGGTTTTGGATGGATGTTTAATTTGTCTAACCTTAATTAATTGAATTTTAGAAGCATTTCTAGTAGAAGATTCATAGATCATTGATAGGCGTCTTAATGTGATCTAAGACCAAGGATTTGGTTGATAGTTGAATAGATCTATAAAGATCAAGGATGGATTAAAATCAAGATTGGTTAATTCTCTTGGATTGGTTATTTTCCTAATTTTGTTTACTCATTTTAATTGCTCTTTGTTGTTTAATCTTGCAAAAATTTCCCCCCTCTTCATTAATCTCTTAATCTGACTTCATAATTAGAATGATCTATGGGCTCGACCCGGTGTTACCTTATGCTACAAGTAGTTTTGGTAAATCGGTTATAAATTGATCTAAATTTGGTAATCTCGACAAGTGTCATTTCTCTGCTGTAGGAATCGTGTGTGAGGAGTGAAAGGAATAGAGAAAGTCAAATAATATAAAGGGAAATGATCACTTGAAACTGAAGACACTTAAGTTTCTATGCTGAAACTTTATATCTATTAAGAATACTTAGATTCCATGAAATCAAGATTCCTAACTTCCAATAACTTTAGAATAAATACTAAGATTCATCTAAATTATTATTTCATCATTTTCATGATTTTCCATATCTACTGCCATGCAATCCGGGATTAAAACACAACCAATATGCATAAAAATACTAAACAAACTTTGATTATCATGAAACTTTAAACACATCACATTTTATGCATTTGTGACCTAGAAATAAACTATGCATATTTATATCCTTATCTAAGTAATTAATACTATTATCTGAGTCATTTTAGGCTACTTATCAACTTTCGGGTTGTAACTAAGTGCCTAAACGAACACAGTTTGTCATAAAATTACACATGCATGTTAGGAAAGTAATATGCTACCTTAGTAACCATATGCAAGTCTAACATGTCTATTTTTTTTTTAAAAAAAGAGGATTTTACATTCTCCCTTTCTTTTTAAAATTTTGCCCTAAAAATTGCTTATGTGGTGCAAACAATTCCGGGTAGTCATACTGCATGTGGGACTCTAGCTCCCATGTAGCTTCCTCAAAGCCAGCTCCTTCCCAAAGTACCTTAACCATAGGAATCTGATTACCTCTAAGCTCTTTGACCCCTCTGTCCACGATCCTTTTTAGTCGTATTACATAAGACAAATCATCCTTTAACTGCCCGAATTCATTTCTTATGACATGCAAAGGATGTGAATTTCCAAGTTGTGACACATGAAAGACATTATAAAGATTAGACAAACTGGGAGGAAGGACTATTTGATAGGCTACAAGTCCAACTTTCTTTAAGATCTGGTAAGGACCAATGAAATGACCATGTAACTTCCTTGTTCTCAATGCTCTACCAATCCCTGTTGTGGAAGTGACTCTCAAGAAAATGTGTTCTCCTTCATTGAATTCTAGAGGCCTTCTCCTTCTATCAATATAGCTTTTTTTCCTACTCTGAGCTCTGCCTAACCTATCCATGATCATCTTAATCTGATCTGTGGTTTGCTGCACTAACTCAGGTCTTAGGATGACTTTCTCTCCTACTTCATACTAACACAAAGGAGACCTATACTTCCTACTATAAAAGGCTTCATACGGTGCCATTTCTATGTTGGTATGGTAGCTTTTGTTATAGGCAAACTCCACTAAAGGTAAGAACTTATACCAACTACCTTGTTGTTCTAAAACACACGCTTTAAGCATGTCCTTAAGGGTTTGGATAGTCCTTTCCGATTGACTATCTGTTTATGGATGATATGTTGTACTCAAACTAAGCTTTGTTCTAAAATCTTTCTGTAAAGCTCCCTAAAATCTAAATGTAAATCTAGGATCCCTATCTAAAACTATACTTAGGGGAATACCATACAACCTAACTATCTCCTGTAGGTATTGCTGGGCTAGTCTATCTAAGGAGTAGTTAGCTCTAATCGGCAAAAAGTGGGCAGACTTGGTTAGTCTATCCACTATAGCCCATACCGTAATGTACCTTGGCTGAGTCCTGGGTAAACCCATCACAAAGTCCATTATAATATTATCCCACTATCCACTCAGGGATTCCTAAATATTGAAGTGGTCTGGAGGGTTTCTGATGTTCTATCTTAACCTTCTGACAAGTTAAGCATCTTGACACAACCTCTGTTATGTCCTTCTTCATTCTAGGCCACCAAAACATCGTTTTCAAATCTTGATACATTTTAGTAGCCCTGGGATGAATGGAATACTGACTTTTATGAGCCTCTTCAAGGATCCTTTCCTTGATTCTGGATTCCCTTGGAATGCAAAGTCTTAGTCTGAACTTAATCATTCTGTCATCTGACATATCGAAATCCTATTGATTTTTTAAGTAGGTTTGCTCACTTCTATCCTCTATAGTTTCGTTCTGCTTTTGAGCTTCTAAAATTTGAGTGCTTAAGTCATTTACTATGTTAACTCTACTCATACAGAGACTATGTGGCTTCACAGTCACTGCAAGACTCAAATCCCTAAAACTCTCAAGGAGTTCACTCTCTTAGATTATCATCCGAAACAAATGGAAGGATTTTATGCTTAGTGCGTCGGCCACTATATTGGCCTTACCTAGATGATACTTTAGCTCAAAGTCATAGTCTTTTAAGAACTCCATCCATCTCCTTTGCCTTATGTTTAGTTCCTTCAGATCAAACATGTATTTCAAACTCTTATGATTACTGAAGACCTCAAACTGGGCTCCACATAAGTAATGTCTCCAAACTTTTAAGGCAAACACTACCTCTACCAACTCCAGATCATGAGCAGGGTAGTTCTCCTCAGGTGGCCTCAACTACCTTGATGCATAGGCAACTACTTGCGTATTCTGTATCAGAACACACCTGAAACCCATCTTTGAATCATCACAGAACACTTCAAAGTTCTCCTGAGGATCTGGAATTACCAACATTGGGGTGGTGGTTAACCTCAACTTTAGCTCTTGGAAACTATTCTCACAATCCTGAGCCTACTCAAAAGTACTACCTTTCCTAGTCTATCTAGTCAAGGGTAGCACTAACTGAGAAAATCTTTTTATGAACCTCCTGTAATACCCATCCAGGCCTAAGAAAATTCTAATCTTAGTCACAATGGTAGGTCTTTCCCACTATAAAACTACTTCCACTTTGCTTGCGTCCATGAAAATTCCCTCTTGAATAATTTCATGACCTAGGAACCGTACTTGCTTTAGCCAGAACTCACACTTAGACCACTAAACAAATAACTTTTTTTCTTTCAGGGTCTCTAAAACCACCCTAAGATATTGCTTGTGCTCTTCTATTGTCTTTAAATAGATTAAGATATCATCTATCTAGCACTACCACAAACTTGTCTAGGTAGGATCTAAAAATCTTGATCATGTAATCCATGAACACTGCTGGGGCATTTGTCAACCCAAAGGACATCACAAGATATTCATAATGTCGATACCAAGTTCTGAAAGCGGTTTTAGGGAGTCCTCATCCCAAACTCTTATCTGGTGATATCATGATCTTAGGTCAATCTTTGAGAAAACTACTGCTCTTCTTAGTTGATCCATTAGATCGTCTATCATAGGCAACAAATACTTGATTTTTATGGTTACCTTGTTTAGCTCCCTGGAGTCAACACAAAGTCTCATGGTACTATCCTGCTTTTTTATTAACAACACCGGTGCTCCCCATGGAGGAACACTTAGTCTTATGAATTGTCTGTCCAGTAATTCCTCTATCTGCTTCTTAGGTTCTGCTAACTCTAAAGGTACCATCTTATAGGGTGCTATCGATATAGGTTCCGTCCCAAGCACTAAATCTATAGAAAATTCTATTTCTCGCTCAAGTGGCAACTCCTTTATTTCATTTTGAAATACCTCAGGGTACTCCCCCACTACAAGTATATCACCTAAGCTCTACTTATCCTCTACACTCAATAAGAAAAGGAGAATAGATCCTAGAGCCCCTTCAACCAAATAATGATTCACCTTATTAGCACTGAGATATACTGACTCAAAAGGATTAACTCTGGATGGTAAGTCAGACATGAAAACTAGATTTTTATCTAAACAGTTTAACACCACAAGGTTAGAAGATAACCAATCCATACCAAGGATGACATCAATATCCACAATAGGAAAACAGAGAAGATTTAGAAAGAAAATTCTGTCCTTTACTTTTAAATAATAGTCAAGATGCACTTTTGAAGTCATAACTGGCTTTCCTGCGGAGGTGGATACAGATAGGTCGTATAGAAGTTCTGACACTAGTAAATCCAACACTTTCGCACAATCATAAGAAACAAAGGAGTGGGATGCTCTTGAATCATACATAGCAGTTAACAAATAATCATGTATTATGCATTTACCTTGAATCAGATCGGGAGACTGAGTCACCTCTTCTCCGCTTATAGTATAAACTCTCCCCTTGGCTTGTGGTCTTGGGTTGGGCATAACTCTCTGCCTCTGAAGGGAGCCCTTGGCGAAGTGTCCTAGTTGTTCACATGCGAAGAACACAGATTTGCCTACCAAACAGGGTCTATCACCATGTCTATTCCCGCATCTGGCACATTTGGGCCCCTTTGAGTCCGTTTGCACTTGCTTACTATTTTCTTTCTTTTTGAAATTGTCATTTATTTACTTTTTCTTCGATGGTGGAACTTGTTCCACCTGAGGCCTGCCGTCATAGCCTTCAACAATAATTTGTTTACTATAGTCAGAAAATCCTAAATTTCCAAAGGTCAAATAGCCTTCCTGATGTCCTCTCTCAGACCATCTTCAAATTTAATGCAATTTTACTATTCATTCAAATTAAATATAAAGTAGGAGGAGAATCTTGACAGCTCGTCAAACTTGGCCACATACTGATCAACAGACATTTCACCTTGTTCCAACTTTTGGAACTCCATTTCCTTAGCACTCTGTAAACTCGTAGGAAAGTATTTATCCATGAAAAAGGTTTTAAACACATCCCAAGGAACAAGAATATCCAATGCCTCAAAAAGCCTCCTGGCAATTTTCCACTAGATCTCTGCTTCTCCTTTTAGTATAAAAGAAGTAAAGGAAACCTTATGTTCATCGGAGCATATCATTACTCCAACGATTTTCTCCATTTCACTTATCAATTCCTCAGCCTTCACTGGATTGTATTCTCCTTTGAAGGGTGAAGGACTTGCCTTTCTAAACTCTGGAAGGTCTTAAAAGTTCTGGTTCCTCCCCACTTGTACTTCCTGGACCGATTGTACAGGTGGTGACGCTAGTTGCTGAGGTGGATTAGCTTCCATCATCTCAAGCATCCTTGTAGTTAAAGCAGATTACCCCCTCATAGCGGCTGTAATAATAGCAGACTGTTCTCTCCTATCGACTATCATTGCCATACATGCCTCAGCCATATCAGCTGAATCTTCGCTAAAAGAAGTTTTGTTTCCTCTAGTTTACCTTGGTGATGTCATAGTTTCATGCACACACAGAATTATACATATTAGGCTGATCAGTCTTAATATCTTGTAACCATGCAATAATAGCTAAAAACAGTTATACCAAAGGCAAGTCATACAATTTTATCATATACCTCACTTTTGAGACAAGAAAAGCATAACATACTACAAGAATTTCTAAAATATACCTAAGCATAGTCAGTTCATATCCTGACTCAACAAGATGAACTACTCTGATACCATAATGTAACACCCTAACCCTAGGTACCATAGTATATTCAACAATATATGCAAGCAAATAGAGTTAAGCATGCTACTTCTATTTCGTTAACATAAAACATAGCCCATAATAGCATTCATGTCAGTATGTAGAGCCTCAAAGGAAATAAAGATACATGTTTATACAAAACTAGCCTTAAAAGGGCCAGTGCAATACATAATATCTTTATACAACTCAAAGCAAAAGTAAATATAATACAAAGTTTTGACATAAGAAAATGGATATTTAATCCATTTGCTTCTTTCACTTTACCTATGTAGAACCTTGACTTGGAATTATATGGAAACACAATTGGGGTGAGAATTCATAATCCTCAGTATAAGTATTCCAATACCATCATTTATAACAATAAATATATAATCATAACATTATGAAGTAAAACATGTTATAAAAGCTCATACATGACTCATCTTTAATAAACAAAAATGTCAAGCTACATAAACCTCCATGAATCATTAAAGACTCAAGTAGCTAATCTACCATGATCCATTACAGAATCAAGTTGCTAATTTACCATGATCCATTAAAGAATCAAGCTGCATGCATTTCCATTGTCCATTAAAGGAAACCAAGCTAATTCATATCCATGACTTATTTAGGAATTAAGCTATAGCTTACCAAGGTCCAAATTATGGAACCATGCTACTTTAGTTATCATGGCTCACTAAAGAACCAAGCCATTTCATATTCATACTAAAGTATCCTTAGCTTATCGGATTACCTCTAGTAATCGCTTAACATAAATTAAAAAGCATGAATAAAGAATCCTAATAAGTAGGAAACTCAAGTTCTTTATGATATAAATTCTAGAACTCTCTGCCCTTGGGCGCCAAGTCACCTACTTTCTAGGAGCTTAATCGCTGCATGACAAAAAGTCTCCCCTGTTCTTTCTGCCATTGGGCGCTTGATCACCCAACTCTGAGCACTTAATCGCTCAGTACCCGTGACCTCTGTTTTAGCGCGCTTAAGCGCTGACTTTATAGGCTCTTAATCGGTGGCTTTTAGAGCTTAAACATGACCTTTCTGGCCTTGGGTGCTTAAGAAACCAAAATTTGGGCGCTAAGTCACCAGGCCTCTGCAACTCCAGTTACTTTTCTGTTGATTTTCTAACTATCTCCAAACCTCTAAATTCAGGTTCTAAATGATTTTCAACCCTAAGAGCGATCTCTAAGCATGTTGAATCTTCATTCTCACCTTCAACTCACCTAACATGGAATTATGACCTAGAAAACCAAGAGCTTGCTCCCCTTTTTGTTAACTTTAAACCTAAGCTTCCAAATAGATTTCTCTAAGTTTCTATTCATTGTCCATGCTTAGAATAAGTTCACTATAGACCAACTCAGCCATTAAAGATAGTAACCAATCAATAAAACAACATAATCTCCTCAAAAACTCATTTTTAATCCATAGACAAAACATGAAGAAAAGATGAAGTTATGGAGAAAAGATGCTCATAAACACACTACCCTTACCTCTTGTAGAGCAGCTGATCTTCAAGCCTTGGCCTTCCCTTTAATCCTCCTCTTTTCCTCTTCTTCTTTCTTCTTCTTTCCCTGTTTATCTCTCATTTTCTACTGGTTTCTCTCCTGTAGAAGCCGTGTGTAAGGAGTAAAAGGGATAGAGAGAGACAAAGAATATAAAGGGATAGGATCACTTGAAACTGAAGGCACTTAAGTTTCTATACTGAAACTTTATATCTGTTAAGAACACTTAGATTCCATGAAATTAAGATTCCTAACTTCTAACAACTTTAGAATAAATACTAAGATTCATATAAATTATTGTTTCATCATTTTCATGTTTTTCCATATCTGCTACCTGACAATCCAGCATTAAAACACATAACCAATATGGATAAAAATACCAAACTAACTTTGATTATCATGAACTTTAAACACATCACATTTTATGCATTTTTGACCTAGAAATAAATTATGCACATTTATTTCCTCATCTGAGCAATTAATGCTATTATTGTAGTCATCTTAAGCTACTTATCAACTTCTAGGCTGCAACTAAGTACCTAAATGAACTCAGTTTGTCACAAAATTTCACATGCATGTCAGGAAAGTAATATGCTACCTTAGTAACCATATGCAAGTCTAGCATGTCTATATTTTTTTTAAAAAAAGGAGGATGTTACATTCTTCCTTCCTTTTTAAAATTTTTCCCCCAAAATTGGTTACGTGGTGCAAAGAACTCCGGGTAGTCATATTGCATGTGGGACTCTAGCTCCCATGTAGCTTCCTCACAGTTAGCTCTATCCCAAAGTACCTTCACCAGAGGAATTTGCTTACCTCTACGCTCTTTGACCCCTTTGTTCACAATCCTTTCTGGTCGTATTACATAAGACAAATCATCATTTAATTGCACGGATTCATTTCTTATGACATGCGAAGGATCTGCATTCTACTTTCTATGTTGTGATATGTGACGGACATTGTGAAGATTTGACATACTGGGACGAAGGACTATTTCATCGGCTACAAGTCCAACTTTCATTAAGATCTAGTAATGACCAATGAAATGACCAATCAACTTCCTTATTCTTAATATTCTACCAACCCTTGTTGTGGGAGTGACTCTCAAGAAAACATGTTCTCCTTCATTGAATTGTAGAGGCCTTCTCCTTTTATCAACATAGGTTTTTTGCATACTCTGAGCTCTGACTAACCTATCCATGATAATCTTAATCTGATATGTGGTTTGCTGCTCCAACTTAGGTCTTAGGATGGTTTTCTCTCTAACCTCGTACCAACATAAAGGAGACCTACACTTCCTACCACAAAGTGCTTCATACGGTGCCATTTCTATGTTAGTACGGTAGCTATTGTTATAGGCAAACTCCACTAAAGGTAAGAACTTATCACAACTACTTTGTTGTTCTCAAACACAAGCTCTAAGCGTTACCAAGTGGCCTCAATACTCAAGAGGGGGGGTGAATTGAGTAGTTAAAAATAAGTTCACAAATCTTTCGCAAATCGTTTGACAGTCAATTTTCGTTGAAGCTATTGAATGATCAGAGATAATTGAATAGATGAGTTAAGCACTTTTACTAATGAACGTAATAGCCAAGGAGACAATATCCAAATAAAACAATGAAACAGTGCACAAAGATAAGCAGAGGAGAGTTTAGAGAAACAAACACAGTAGTTTATCCTGGTTCAATCACTACTCCACTTGTGATCTACGTCCAGTCCCCAAGCAACACCTTGAGATTTTCCACTATATCTTCAAGCTTCAATGGGTGCTTGAAAAACCACTACAACCTTGAGCACTCAACAGTATGGGATACCTCACCCAAAAGCTTGAGCCTCTATTTTCCAAGGGATACCTCACCCTTACAATACTTGAGGGATACCTCACCCTCACTAATCAGAATGTATAAGATTGAAATAGAAGAAGCTCTCTCTAGAGCAAGTGTTTACAAATTGAAGCTCTAATATGCTCTCAAAGATTTTTCACGTTTTAGTCAGAAAACAGAGCAAGAAATGATTTTTAAGGATTGATTCACGTTTTGAAGTATAATGATCAGTTTTTGGTTCAAGGTCAACCGTAAACAAAGACCCAACTTGAGTATTTATAAGTTTCTCAATTAATAGAGCCGTTGGAGGTAGTTGGGCATGCATTTAATGCATTTAATATAGCCGTTGGACGTTGTCGGGATGCGTGTAATCGATTACATATCTCGGTAATCGATTACATTATTGTTCCAACGTTTTCGAACTTTCGGGCTCGTGTAATCGATTACATTCTTGAGGTAATCGATTACATGGTTTCGACTTTGCTTGTAATCGATTACAATGCTCATGTAATCGATTACATGACTTCGATTTCTTTGTGTAATCGATTACAATATCCTTGTAATCGATTACATGGCTCGTCGAACGTGTTCTTTGAGTTTCGGGTTTTGTGTAATCGATTACATATATTGTGTAATCGATTACATGGCTTCTGACTTTGTTTGTAATCGATTACAACATCAATGTAATCGATTACATTTCTTGTCGAACGTGTTCTTTGCCTTTCTGGGTTTTGTGTAATCGATTACATATATTGTGTAATCGATTACATAGCCTCTGACTTGATTGTAATCGATTACATTTACAATGTAATCGATTACAGACCTTCTGTTTGATGTGTAATCGATTACAAACATTATGTAATCGATTACATTGGCCTTTGAACACATTTTTCAAGTCCAATAACGCTTGTAAGTCATTTCCAACACCTCAAGATACTTGATTTAAACATAAATCCTTTTAAGAGTGTTAGATTTAAAGTTGAAACTCAAGTTTTATTGAAAGCCATGTTTAACTTTGAAATTTCCCATTTATTTTGAAATCACATATTGAAAAACCATTTGAGAAATCTTGAGAGCATTTAACATTAATTTCCTAAGTCTAAATAACTAATTAAACCTTCTGTCTTCTTTCTTTGATCTTGATTTTTCCTTTTGTGCTTGATCTTCTCTTTTGCTTTTGTTATCATCAAAAACCTTTCGACATGCCTTAGAGACATAAGCATTTACACTAAGCATGTCCTCAAGGGTTTGGATAGTGCTTTTCGATTGACTATCTGTTTATGGATGATATGCTTGATGTATGAAATCCGCAAGTGTACGATTTCATCGTCAAGTAATAAAAAGATCGAATCCATAGGGACTATGTCTATAAATACAAATTAATTAATTAATTCAATTAAATTAAACAAAGTGGATAAAATTGTTGAGTGATAAAAATGTGGTAACCAAGCAATTAAATAAATAAATATCAAAGTACAAAATTGAGAACAAAAATAACAAGTTGTTAAGAAAGGTTTTCAGATTTAAGAAAGCTTCCAAGATTAAGGTAATCACAACGATACAAGACAAATCCTAATTGTCACCCTTTTATTAAAATTAAAATTCAATTGAAGGTGAATTACCCTAAATTAGTTAATGTTCTTTCTCAAGAGACAAGAACCATGCCCAATTAAACCAATTCCTACTCTCGTGGTAATTGAATTTAAATTAAACTCATTACACTTTATGGTAATTCATTAAATCCTTGAAAGGCTAAACCTACTCTTGTGATTTAGACCTTAAGTTCAATTGTTATGGTTCCAACACCTAGGTTCACCTCTCCGTACGTCCCTAGATATCTATGAGATGCAAATATGTGGCCAGCAAATTCACATGAATAAGCACAATAAGGATTGAATCAAAGAACATTCAAGATTAATAAAAGGGGTAAACAAAGTTAATTAATCATCATCAATGTATCAAAGGGCATTGCCCAATCCTAGAAACAAAAGAAACTACTCAGACATGGAGAATAAGAAACAAGAAAACATATTCAAGAATATCTAAACCCGTAATCAAAGAGAGAAGAGGGGAGAAAGATCAAGATCAAGATCAAGAGCCTCCAAGTGTGCCTCCTTCAAACCAAATTGAAACCCCCAAAATTGTATTCAGAATATGTATTTATACCCCTAGGGTTTTAATTGGCTAAAAGGCCCCAAAAGAAATAAAAAACAAAACTTAAAAACTGATGCGTACTGCGATCCACGGCCGTGGATCATTACACGGGCTGGCTGTGGATCTTGCTGACAGAATTCCACGGCCGTGGAATTCTCTGAAAAATCACTTTTGCATCTTCACGCAGCTGCTCAATCCATGGCCGTGGGAAATTCCACGGGCAGGTTGTGGAACTCTCTGGAATGAGTCTTTTTCCCCAATTTGCTATCCGTAAAGCTCCAACTTCAATCTTGCAAGCTTTCCATCCATTTCTAAGCCAATCTAGCACCAATCCTGCACAACAATGCCACAAACACCGTAGTTATCCGAACTAAAGGAAAAATAAATAAAAAAGAAAACTAAAATGCCTAAAATACATTAAAAGGCATGTAAAACAAGAACAAAATATGATGTTGTTTCACACACATTAATGCTATACTCAAACTAAGCTTCATTCCAAAAGCTTTCTGCAAAGCTCCCCAAAATCTAGACGTAAATCTAGGATCCCTATCTGAAACTTTACTTAGGGGAATACCATATAACCTAACTATCTACTGTAGGTATAGCTGGGCTACTCTATCTAAGAAGTAGTTAGCTTTAATTGGTGAAAAGTGGGCAGACTAGGTTAGTCTATCCACTATAGCCTATATCGCACCGTACCTTGGCTGATTCCTAGGTAAACCCATCATAAAATCCATTGTAATATTATCCCACTTTCACTCAAGGATTCCCAAATATTGAAGTGGTCTGAAGGGTTTCTAATGTTCTATCGTAACCTTCTGTCAAGTTAGGCATCTTGACATCAACTCTGCTATGTCTTTCTTCATTCTAGGCCACCAAAACATCGTTTTCAAATCTGGATGCATCTTAGAAGCCCCGGGATGAATGAAATATTGACTTTTATGAGCCTCTTTAAGGATCCTTTCCTTGATTCTAGATTCCCTTGGAATACAAAGTCTTCGTCTGAACTTAATCATTCCGTCATCCGACATATCGAAATCCTATTGATTTTCTAAGAAGATTTGCTCACTTCTATCCTCTAGAGTTTCGTCTTGCTTTTGAGCATCTAAGACCTGATTCCTTAAGTCATTTACTATGTCCACTCAACTCATATAGAGATTATGTGGCTTTACAGTCACTGCAAGACTCAAATCCATAAAACACTCAAAGAGTTCACTTTCTTGGATTATGATCCGAGATACATGGAAGGATTTCCTGCTTAGTGTATCAGCCACTACATTGGCCTTATCTGAACGATACTTTAGCTTAAAGTCATAGTCCTTTAAGAACTTCATCAATCTCCTCTGCCTCATGTTTAGTTCCATCTGATCAAACAAGTATTTCAAACTCTTATGATCACTGAACACCTCAAATTGGACTCCATATAAGTAATGTCTCCAAACTTTTAAGGCAAACACTATCGCTGCTAACTCCAGATCATGAGTAGGGTAGTTTTCCTCATATGGCCTCAACTACCTTGATGCATAGACAACTGCTCACCAATTCTGCATCAAAACACACCCTTAAGCCATCTTTGAAGCCTCACAGAACAATTCAAAGTTCTCCTGAGGATCTGGAATTACCAACACTGGGGTGGTGGTCTTCCTCAACTTTAGCTCTTGGAAACTATTCTCATAATCTTGAGTCCACTAAAAATACTACATTTCCTAGTCAATCTACTCAATGGTAGCACTAACTGAGAAAATCTTTTTATGAACCTCCTGTGATACCCAGCCAGGCCTAAGAAACTTCTAATCTTAGTGACAATGGTGGGTCTTTCCCACTGTAACACTGTTTCCACTTTGCTTGGGTCCACAGAAATTCCCCCTTGAGAAATTACATGGCCCAAGAATCGTACTTGCTTTAGCCAGAACTCACACTTGGACAGCTTAGCAAACAACTTCTTTACCTTTAGGGTATCTAAAACTACCCTAAGATGTTGCTTGTGCTCTTCCATTGTCTTTGAATAGATTAAGATATCATCTATAAATACTACCACAATCTAAAAATCCTATTCATGTAATCCATGAATACTGTTGGGGCATTTGTCAACCCAAAAGACATCACAAGATATTCATAATGTCCGTACTTGGTTTTGAAAGCAGTTTCAGGGAGTCCCCATCCTTAACTCTTATATGGTGATATCTTGATTTTAGGCCAGTCTTTGAGAAAACTGCTACTCCTCTTAATTGATCCGTTAGATCGTCTGTCCTAGACAATAGATACTTCTTTTTTTGGTTACGTTGTTTAGCTGCCTATAGTCAACACAAAGTCTCATGGTACCATCCTGCTTTTTTACTAATAACACCGTTGCTCCCCATGGAGAAACACTTGGTCTTATGAATTGCCTATCCAACAATTCCTCTATCTGCTTCTTAAGTTCTGCTAACTCTACAGGTGCCATCCTATAGGGTGCTATAGATATAGGTCTCATCCCAAGCACTAAATCTATAGAAAACTCTATTTCTTGCTCAGGTGGCAACTCCTTTATTTCATTCGGAAATACCTCAGGGTACTCCCCCACTACAAGTATATCACCTAAGCTCTACTTATCCTCTACACTCAACAAGAAAGGGAGAACAGATCCTCGAGCCTCTTCAACCTAACAATGATTCACCTGATTAGCATTGAGATATAATGACTCAGAAGGAATAACTCTGGAAGGTAAGTCAGACATGAAAACTAGAGTTTTATCTAAACAGTTTAACACCACATGGTTGGAAGCAACCAATCAATACCAAGGATGACATCAATATCCACAAGAGGTAAACAGATACGATTTACAAAGAAAATCCTATCCTCTACTTTTAAACAACAGCCAAAACACACTTTTAAAGTCATAACTGGATTTCTTGTGGGGGTGGATACAGATAGGTCATATGGATGTTCTGACACTGGTAAATCCAACACTTTCACACAATCATAAGAAACACAGGAGTGAGATGCTCCTGAATCATTCATAACAGTTAACAAATGATCCTGTATTACGCATTTTCTTTGAATTTGAATGGGAGCCTGAGTCACCTCTTCTCCGCTTTGAGTATAAACTCTCCCCTTGGCTTGGGGTCTTGGGTTGTGCATGGCACTTTGCTTTTGAGGGCAGTCCTTAGCAAAGTGTCCTAGTTGTTCACACGTGAAGAGCACAGATTTTCCCTCTAAACAGGGTCTATCACCATGTCTTTTCCCGCATCTAGCACATTTGGACCCCTTTGAGTCTGTCTGCACTTGCTTACTCTTTTTTTTTCTTTTTGAAATTATCGTCCAATTTCTTTTTTTCTTATGGTGGAACTTATTCGACTTGAGGCCTGCCATCAAGGTCTTCAACAATTCAAAATTTGTTTACCATAGTCAGAAAATCCCGAATTTCCAAAGGTTGAATAGCTTTCCCAATGTCCTCTCTCAGTTCCTCTTCAAATTTTATGCGATTCTACTATTCAGCTGGATTAAATCTGAAGTAGGAGGATAATCTCGATAGCTCGTCAAACTTGGCTACATACTAACCAACAGACATTTCACCTTGTTCCAACTTTAAGAACTTCATTTCCTTAGCACTTTGTAAACTCTTAAGAAAGTATTTATCCATGAAAAAGGTTTTATACACCTCCCAACTAAAAAGAGTATCTGATGCCTTAAAAAGCCTCTTGGCATTTTTCCACCAGATCTTTGCTTCTCCTTTTAGCATAAAAGAAGCAAAGGAAACCTTCTGTTCATCGGGGCATTTCATTACTCCAAAGATTTTCTCCATTTCTCTTATCCATTCCTCGGCCATCACTGGATTATGTTCTCGTTTGAAGGGTGGAGGATTTGCTTTTCTAAACTCTGGAGGGTGTTGAAAGTTTTGGTTCCTCCTCATTTGTACTTCCTGGATCGATTGTACAGGTGGTGGTGTTGGTCGCTGAGGTGGATTAGTTTGCATCCTCTCTAGCATCCTTGCAGTTAAAGCAGATTGCTCCCTCATAGTAGCTCCAGTAATAGCAAACTGTTCTCTCATAGCGGCTGTCACTGTCATACATGCTTCAGCCATATCAGCTGAACCTTCGCTAGAAGAAGTTTTGTTTCCTTTGCTTCGCCTTGGTGACGCCATAGTTTCCTGCACACACAGAATAATACGTATTAGGCGCTTAATTGCCAGGCCTCTACAACTCCAGTTACTATTCTATTAATTTTCTAACCATCTCCAAACCTCTAAATTCAGGTTCTAAATGGTTTTCAACTGTAAGAGTGATCTCTAAGTATGTTGAATATTCATACTCACCTAGCATGAAATTATGACCTAGAAAACCAAGAGCTTGTTCCCCTTTTTTGTCAACTTTAAACCTAAGCTTCCAAATGGATTTCTCTAAGTTTCTATTCATTGTGCATGCTTAGAATAAGTTCACAACAGACCAACTCAGTCATTAAAGATAGTAACCAATCAATAAAACAACATAATCTCCTTAAAAACTCATTTTTCATCCATGGACAAAACATGAAGAAAAGAATAAGTTATGGAGAAAAGATGCTCATAAACACACTACCCTTATTACCTCTTGTAGAGCAACTGATCTTCAAGCCTTGGCCTTCCCTTTGATCTTCCTATTTTCCTTTTCTTCTTCATTTTTCTTTCTCATTTCTCCTTTCCCCTTTTATCTCTCGTTTTCTGCTGGTTTCTCTGCTGTAGGAGCCTTGTGTGAGGAGTGAAAGAAATAGAGAAAGTCAAAGAATATAAAGGGATAGGATCACTTGAAACTGAAGACACTTAAGTTTCTATACTGAAACTTTATATCTGTTAAGAGCACTTTAATTCCATGAAATCAAAATTCCTAACTTCCAACAACTTTAGAATAAATACTAAGATTCATCTAAATTATTATTTCATCATTTTCATGATTTTTCATATATGCCACTAGGCAATTCGGTATTAAAACACATAATCAATATGCATAAAAATATTAAACTAACTTTGATTATCATGAAACTTTAAGCACATCACATTTTATGTATTTGTGACCTAGAAATAAATTATGCATATTTATTTCCTCATCTGAGTAATTAATGATATTATCTGAGTCATTTTAAGTTACTTATCAACTTCTGAGTTGCAACTAAGTACTTAAACGAATTCAGTTTGTCACAAAGTTACACATGTATGTCAGGCAAGTAATATGCAACCTTAGTAACCATATGCAAGTCTAACATGTCTATTTTTTTTTAAAAGGAGGATGTTATATTCT
Organism: Ormosia semicastrata; assembly: GCA_029884595.1. Classification (NCBI taxonomy): domain Eukaryota; kingdom Viridiplantae; phylum Streptophyta; class Magnoliopsida; order Fabales; family Fabaceae; genus Ormosia; species Ormosia semicastrata. Next base: position 34,811,519 of record JAQQTO010000063.1, read on the forward strand.
ATCCTCTTTTTTTAAATTTTGCCCCCAAAATTACTTACATGGTGTAAATAACTCCAGGTAGTCATACTGCAAGTGGGACTCTAGCTCCTGTGTAGCTTCCTCAAAGCCAGCTCCATCCCAAAGTACCTTTACCAGAGGAATCTACTTACCTTTAAGCTCTTTGACCCCTCTGTCCACGATCCTTTCTAGTCGCATTACATAAGACAAATCATCCTTTAACTACACGGATTCATTTCTTATGACATGCGAAAGATTTGGATTGTACTTTCTAAGTTATGACACATGAAGGACATTGTGAAGATTAGACAAACTGGGAGGAATGACTATTTGATAGGCCACAAGTCCAACTTTCTTTAAGATCTGTTAAGGACCAATGAAATGACCATTGAACTTCCTTGTTCTCAATGCTCTATGTAACACCCCGAAAATTATTTATTTTATGATAAATAGTCATTTTACGATATTTGTGGTTTTTGTAAAATTTTTCAGAAATGTTGAATATTTTAATATATTTCTCATTTTGCGTGTGCACTAAGTAGAGCTGGAAAAATTAAATATTTTTTCTAAGGCTGGTAAACCTTGGACTGTGGAAACATCGACGGGGGATCTTACTAAACCCGAGGTTGAGCACAGTTTACGAGGTTTACGTTTTGAGATTTTATCTGATAAATAAAATTTCGGTACATTCTGTTAAATTAAAAATTTAGCATTACATTGTATTATCCATGGGACAATAAATACTTACTCTGTAAACTGTAACAATTGTCTAATAGGTAATAGCTTGTAGTAAAAATCACTTTATCATCTTCTCTAAATGAAATCCACTTTATGTCTAATCATATCTACTTTTTGGAAATTCAATATGTGTAACCCTAATCTTTTGGAGGCAAATTTCCCTCCTCTCTCTCTAGTAGCTGCATGGCCATAAGGCCTTTGAGAGAAAAAAAAATTGGCTTTTCATTTTATCATTCCCATTTCTAATTTCAAACCCTTTACTATCATTTTCTTTCTCTAACATTTTCTCCTCCTTCTCTCTTCTTTTCTCCTTTATCTCACTTTCTCTCTTCATCTTTTTCTCTTCACTTTTCTTTTCTCCTTTTCTCTCTATACAATCGGCCACCCACACACACCATAATTCTCTCTTCATTTTGTTTGCTAAAACTACTTCCATTTCTTGCTTCCTCTCATCATCCTAAGACTTTTCTCCTTGATGGTCATCCCCTAAATCCATCTTCATCTTCTTCCACCATTGAAGCTCAAAGCTTGAAGCTTTAAGGTAAAAGATCATAGCTTTTCCATTTTTCCATCTTATTTTCGTGATCCATGGTCACTTTGATGACTATGGATACCATTTCCAAGCTTTGATTTTGATTTTTATGGGTTTGAACATTCTAGGATTTTGAAGTGGGAAGAACACATTTCCAAGGAAAAAAAGAATTTGCTTTCTTTGTTCTTCTCTTAGGTAAGAGGAAGACTATTCTCTTCAACCCATTTTGGTGGTAAGGAACTTATTGTTGTGTTGATGGGGGTAAAACCCACTTGTGGGGTACCCATTTGTTTGAGTGATTTTGGTTGTGTTTTGATTATTTGAATAACATGATTTTGATGTATGTTGATGGATCTTGGAATATTTGAAGGATGGAATGGATTTTAGTGATTTTTTGCACTTCTAGAGGATTACATAGCCTAGGCTGTGTGAGGGCACACGACCGTGTAATCCAGGCGTGTCAGAACATGGTCTGGTCATTTTTCTGTAGAATTCCAGAGGAGTACACGACCTAGGCCGTGTAATTTCCCACAGCCGTGTACTCCAGGCCGTGTAATTCCCCACGACCGTGTAACCTGATGGATGAAAGTTTGTGAGTTTTTCTAGCCCCTTGGAGGCTCTCGGTCTCTTTGGGCACTCAGTATGAGGTTTTTGCACTATGATGAACTTAACTAATTGAATGATTAGACGCTTAATTAGGATTTCATAATATGGAAAGAATAAAGAACAAGTCTTTAACTTATAGCTTAGGGTGGTCTTTGAATAAAGAAAGAACATGGGTATGGGTGAGGTTATACGAATCATAATGAAATTAAGGTTTAACTTTTATGATAACTTTGAATAGTATGAAAGCACGGTTGAGGTTCGTTATTGACTTGATGTGGATCCGTGAATGGGATCAAACATTATTGATAAATGATATGATATGTGATTTTAGATATAAAATGCTATGACTGTGAATCCATATATATATATATGCATATAAGTATGCATTGAATCTATGTGCATTGAGCATGATTGAAACATACATTGAAAAAGTCTGTTGGACTATTGTTAAGGCCAAGTTGCCTAGGAGTTGAATCATACCTATATGCGGGTGCGAATAGACAAGTGTAGGTCACTTATTGACCTTAGGGGCGTCGGGGTGCGGGTACCTCACAATGGACAATTGGTAGCTCTTCTGTCCATGGGGCAGACCAATGCAAATGCACTGATGATCCAGACTGAGACACTGTCCTATATCAAGATCTATGTAGAATGTCTTGTACAATGCCATAATGTACACGTTGATAAATTGAGAATTTTAGCACTTGAGGGCCTCGGCAGTTGTGATACAGACATGTCTCTTGATCATTCTCTCCGATGTTCATGTCTAGCTCCATGGAGTAGGATTTTGGTGTCATGTGCACATGCATAGTGAGTACACATATTATTTGGCATATAATTCATATCATGATTGAAATTGTTGTCTTATTAATGTTATAACTTCCTGGAATTGCTAAGTTGTTTATTATCTATTTTTAATGCTGGTTACTATTCTTGAAATGTTATGTGGGCGTCATGCGCCATTTTGTTTCTGTACTGCCATAATTGGTACTGAATGTAGAATGTCTTACCTCTTTTCTGTATTTTCTTCTATTCTATTTTACTTATGTGATTCTCTGAAGACATCAGTAAAGAAGGGGAAGTACATAAAATTCTCGAGTTTCTGGCCTAATTTTGACTAGTTCTCTGTCTGACCATGGCATCCCGACGAGGCTTCCTAGGGTATGCTAGATTGAAGTTTTATGGAGGCATTGATTGCTGGCATGTCGATGCGATCTCGAGCGCTGTGTCTATATAGGAGAGGTGACTGTGACGTTGGCTTGGGGCCGCTATGATCCACCATTCTTTTCTTTGGACGTCTACGTATCGTTGGAGTTTTATATGCCGATACGCGATTTGTGGGGCGATCGTGAGTACAATCCTCGCGAGGACTCTTTTTTATCTTTTGCACGAGCTCCCGCTCGTGAGTCTATTGCTCCTGTTAGGGTTTCCTCTTCTGAGGAGGATCCTATGGAGGAGCCTGAGGAGGATCCAGCTGAGGCTCCTTCTCAGTAGATGTTGGGGGCTTGATATTCTCTTTTGGTGTTCTGTATATCATTTTTTTGGTATGTAAAGCTTTGGCTTCTTTTTGATGAGCCTTGATGTAATTAATGACTTACAATTTATATTTAGACACACACACACACACACACACACACACACACACACACACACACACACACATATATATATATATATATATATATTATATCTCTTGCATGGAAGTATGGATTAATCTTTATGTTTTTCGCTTACAATTACAAAAATATATACATATATACTTGTGTATCTCTTATAAGTGTTAGTACATTTAAATATTTTATTGATGAACAGGTTATTAAATATATATATATATATATGACAAAAAGAACCAGGTCTTAATTTATATGATTTATCTCCACATTTGTGGTTATGGTGTGACGTTGCCTCCGTAAAAAGGGGTGTTACACTCTACGAATCCCTGTAGTGGGAGTGACTCTCAAGAAAACATGTTATACTTCATTAAATTCTAGAGGCCTTCTCCTTCTACCAGCATAGCTTTTCTACCTACTCTGAGCTCTAACTAACCTATCCATGATAATCTTAATCTGATTTGTGGTCTACTGCACTAACTCAAGTCTTAGGATGGCTTTCTCTCCTACCTCATACAAACATAAAGGAGACCTACACTTCCTACCACAAAGTGCTTCACACGATGCCATTTCTATGTTGGTATAGAAGCTATTGTTATAGGCAAACTCCTCTAAAGGTAAGAACTTAACCCAACTACCTTGTCTTTCTAAAACACATGCTTTAAGCATGTCCTCAAGCGTTTGGATAGTCCTTTTTGATTGACTATCTATTTATGGATGATATGTTGTACTGAAACTAAGCTTTGTTCCAAAAGCTTTCTGCAAAGCTCCCCAAAATCTAGATGTAAATCTAGGATTCCTATCTGAAACTATACTTAGGAGAATACCATACAACCTAACTCTCTCCTATAGGTATAGCTAGGCTAGTCTATCTAAGGAGTAGTTAGCTCTGATTGGTGAAAAGTGGGCAGACTTGGTTAGTTTATCCACTATATCCCATACCGTATCGTACCTTGGCTGATTCCTAGGTAAACCCATAATAAAATCCATTATAATATTATCCCACTTTCACTTAGGGATTCCCAAATATTGAAGTGGTCCGAAGGGTTTCTAATGTTCTATCATAACCATCTGACAAGTTAGGCATCTTGACATAAACTCTGCTATGTCCTTCTTCATTCTAGGCCACCAAAACATTGTTTTCAAATCTAGATACATCTTAGTAGCCCCGGGATGAATGGAATATTGACTTTTATGAGCCTCTTCAAGGATCCTTTCCTTGATTCTGGATTCCCTTGGAATGCAAAGTCTTCGTCTGAACTTAATCATTCCGTCATCCGACATATCGAAGTCTTATTAATTTTCTAAGAAGATTTGCTCACTTCTATCCTCTAGAGATTCGTCCTGCTTTTGAGCTTCTAAGATCTGAGTCCTTAAGTCATTTATTATGTTCATTCTACTCATACAAAGACTTTGTGGCTTCACAGTCACTGTAAGACTCAAATCCCTAAAACTCTGAAGCAGTTCACTCTCTTGGATTATCATCCGAGACACATGGAAGGATTTCCTGCTTAGTCCGTCAGCCACTACATTGGCCTTACCTGAAAGATACTTTAGCTCAAAGTCATAGTCCTTTAAGAACTCTATCCATCTCCTCTACCTCATGTTTAGTTCCTTCTGATCAAACAAGTATTTCAAATTCTTATATCACTGAACACCTCAAACTGGACTCCATATAAGTAATGTCTCCAAACTTTTAAGGTAAACACTACCGCTGCTAACTCTAGATCATGAGTAGGGTAGTTCTCCTCATATGGCCTCAACTACCTTGATGCATAGACAACTACTCACCTATTCTGCATCAGAACACACCATAAACCCATCTTTGAAGCCTCACAGAACACTTCAAAGTTCTCCTGAGGATTTGGAATTACCAACACTAGGGTGGTGGTCAACCTCAACTTTAGCTCTTGGAAACTATTCTTGCAATCCTGAGTCCACTCAAAAGTACTACCTTTCCTTGTCAAGGGTAACACTAACTGAGAAATTTTTTTTATGAACCTCCTATTTTACCCAGCTAGGCCTAAGAAACTTTTAATCTTAGTCACAATGGTGGGTCTTTCCCACTGTAACACTGCTTCCGCTTTGCTTGGGTCCACAAAAATTCCCCCTTGAGAATTTGCATGGCCCAAGAACCATACTTGCTTTAGCCAAAACTCACACTTGGACAGCTTAGCAAATAACTTCTTTTCTTTTCGGGTCTCTAAAACCACCCTAAGATGTTGCTCGTGCTCTTCCATTGTCTTTGAATAGATTAAGATATCATCTATATACACTCCTATAAACTTGTCTAGGTAGGGTCTAAAAATCCTGCTCATGTAATCCATGAACACTGCTGGGGCATTTGTCAATCCAAAGGACATCACAAGGTATTCATAATGTCTATATCAAGTTCTGAAAGTGGTTTTAGGGAGTCCTTGTCCCAAACTCTTGTCAGGTGATATCCTAATCTTAGGTCAATCTTTGAGAAAACTGCTGCTCCTCTTAATTGATCCATTAGATCATTTATCCTAGGCAACAGATACTTATTTTTTATGGTTACATTGTTTAGCTGCTTGTAGTCAACACAAAGTCTCATGGTACCATCCTGCTTTTTTATTAACAACACTAGTACTCCCCATGGAGAAACATTTCATGTTATGAATTGTCTGCCCAGTAATTCCTCTATTTGCTTCTTAGGTTTTACTAACTCTAAAGGTGCCATCCTATAGGGTGCTATAGATATAGGTCCCGTCCCAAGCACTAAATCTATAGAAAACTCTATTTCTCGCTCAGGTTGCAACTCCTCTATTTCATTTAGAAATATCTCAGGGTATTCCCCCATTACAAGTATATCGCCTAAGCTCTGCTTAACCTCTACACTCAATGAGAAAAGGAGAACAGATGCTCGAGCCCCTTCAACCAAACAACGATTCACCTGATTAGCATTGAGATATACTTACTCAAAAGGAATAACTCTAAAAAGTAAGTCAGATATGAAAACTAGAGTTTTATCTAAACAATTTAACACCACATGGTTGGAAGATAACTAATCCATACCAAGGATGACATCAATATCCACAAGAGGTAAACAAATAAGATTTACAAAGAAAATCCTATCCGCTACTTTTAAACAATAGTTAAGACGCACTTTTGAAGTCATAACTGGCTTTCCTGTGGAGGTGGATACAGATAGGTCATATGGAAGTTCTGAAACCGATAAACCTAACACTTTCACACAATTATATGAAACAAAGGAGTGAGATGCTCCTGAATCATACATAATAGTTAACAAATGATCATGTATTATGCATTTACCTTAAATCAGATCAGGAGATTGAGTCACCTCTTCTTCGCTTACAGTATAAACTCTCCCCTTGGCTTGTGGCCTTGGTTTAGGCATGGCACTCTGCCTCTGAGGGCAATCATTGGTGAAGTCTCCTAGTTGTTCACGCGCGAAGAACACAGATTTGTCGAACCAAATAAGGTCTATCACCATGTCTTTTCCCGCATCTGGCACATTTGGACCCCTTTGAGTCTGTCTGCATTTACTTACTCTTTTCTTTCTTTTTGAAATTATCATCCATTTTCTTTTTGTTTGATGGTGGAACTTGTTCCACCTGAGGCCTGCCATAGTGGCCTTCAACAATTCAAAATTTGTTTACTATAGTAAGAAAATATCAAATTTCCAAAGGTCGAATAGCTTTCCTGATGTACTTTCTCAAACCCTCTTCAAATTTAATGCAATTTTACTATTCATCTGGATTAAATCTGAATTAGGAGGAGAATCTTGACAACTCGTCAAACTCTACCACATACTGATCAACAGACATTTCACCTTGTTCTAACTTTAAGAACTTCATTTCCTTAGCACTCTGTAAACTCTTAGGAAAGTATTTATCCATGAAAAAGGTTTTAAACACCTCCCAAGTAACAAGAGTACCCAATGCCTCAAAAAACCTCCTAGCACTTTTCCCCCAGATCTCCGCTTCTCCTTTTAGCATAAAAGAAGCAAAGGAAACCATATGTTCATTGGAGCATATCATTACTCCAAAGATTTTCTCCATTTCACTTATCCATTCCTCGGCCTTCACTGGATTGTATTCTCCTTTGAAAAGTGGGAGGATTTTCCTTTCTAAACCCTGGAAGGTCTTAAAAGTTCTGGTTCCTCCCTACTTGTACTTCCTGGACCGGTTGTACAACTGGTGGCACTAGTTGCTAAGGTGGATTAGCTTCCATCCTCTCAAGCATCCTTGCAGTTAAAGCAGATTGCTCCCTCATACTAGCTGCAGTAATAGTAGATTGTTCTCTCATATCAACTGTCACTGCCATACTTGCATCAGCCATATCAGCTGAACCTTCGCTAGAAGAAGTTTTGTTTCCTCTGGTTTACCTTGGTTACGCCATAGTTTCATACAAACACAGAATAATACATATTAGGTTGATCAGTCTTAATATCATATAACCATGCAACAATAGCTAAAAACAGTTATACCAAAGGCAAGTCATACAATTTCATCATATACCTCACTTATGAGACAAGAAAAGCACAACATACTACAAGAATTTCTAGAATATACCTAAGCCTAGTCAGTCCATATCTCAGATCAATAGGATGAGCAGCTTTGATACCATAATGTAACACCCTAACCCTAGGTATCGTAGTATATTCAAGAATATATGCAAGCAAATAGAGTTAAGTGTGCTACTTGTATTTCGTAAACATGAAACATAGCCTATAATAGCATTCATGTCACTATGGAGAGCCTCAAAGGAAATAAAGATACATGTTTATACAAAACTAGCCTTAAAAGGGCCAGTGCAATACATAATATCTTTATACAACTCAAAGAAAAAGTAAACATAATACAAAGTTTTGACATAAGAAAATGGATATCTAATCCATTTGCTTCTTTCACTTTGCCTATGAAGAACCTTGACCTGGAATTATATGGAAACATAATTGGGGTGAGAATTCATAATCCTCAGTATAAGTATTCTAATACCATCATTTATAATAATAAATATACAATCATAACATTATGAAGTAAAACATGTTATAAAAGCTCATACATGACTCATCTTTAATAAACAAAGATGTCAAACTACATAAGCATCTATGAATCATTAAAGACTCAAGCAGCTAATCTACCACGATCCATTAAACAATCAAGCTGCTAATCTACCATGATCCATTAAAGAATCAAGCTGCTTGCATTTCCAAGGTCCATTGAAGGAAACCAAGCTAATTCATATCTATGGCTTATTTAGGAATCAAGCTATAGCTTACCAAGGTCCAAATTATGGAACCAAGCTACTTTAGTTATCTTGGCTCACTAAAGAACCAAACTATTTCATATTCATACTAAAGTATCCTTACCTTATCGGATTACCTCTAGTAATCCCTTAACATACTTTAAAAAGCATGAATAAAGAATCCCAACAAGTAGGAAACTTAAGCTCTTTGGGATATAAATCCTAGAACTCTCTGCCCTTGGGTGCCTAGTCGCCCACTTTTTAGGAGCTTAATCACTGCATGACATAAAGTCTCCCCTGTTCTTTCTGCCATTGGGCACTTGATCACCCAACTCTGAGCACTTAATCGCTCAGTACCCATGACCTCTGGACTAGCGCGCTTAAGCACTAACTTTATAGGCGCTTAATCGGTGGCTTGTAGAGCTTAAACACGAGCTTTCTGGCCTTGGGCGCTTAGTCGCCAGGCCTCTGCAACTCCAATTACTTTTCCATTGATTTTCTAACCATCTCTAAACCTCTAAATTTAGGTTCTAAATGGTTTTCAACCCTAAGAGTGGTCTCTAAGCATGTTGAATCTTCATACTCACCTTCAACTCTCCTAGCATGGAATTATGACCTAGAAAACCAAGAGCTTGCTCCCCTTTTTGTCAACTTTAAACCTAAGCTTCCAAATGGATTTCTCTAAGTTTCTATTCATTGTCCATGCTTAGAAGAAGTTCACAACAGACTAACTCAGCCATTAAAGATAGTAACCAATCAATAAAACAACATAATCTCCTCAAAAACTCATTTTTCATCCATGGACAAAATATGCAGAAAGGATGAACTTATGGAGAAAAGATGCTCATAAACACACTACCCTTACCTCTTGTGGAGCAGCTGATCTTCAAGCCTTGGCTTTCCCTTTGATCCTCCTCTTTTCCTCTTCTTCTTCTTTCTTCTTTCTCTTTTCTCCTTATCCCTTTTTATCTCTCGTTTTCTGCTGGTTTCTCTGCTGTAGGAGCCATATGTGAGGAGTGAAAGGAATAGAGAAAGTCAAAGAATATAAAGGGATAGGATCACTTGAAACTGAAGACACTTAAGTTTCTATACTGAAACTTTATATCTGTTAGGAACACTTAGATTCCGTGAAATCAAGATTCCTAACTTCCAATAACTTTAGAATAAATACTAAGATTCATCTAAATTATTGTTTCATCATTTTTATGATTTTTCATATCTTCTACTAGGTAATCCAGTAATAAAACACATAACCAATATGCATAAAAATACCAAACTAACTTTGATTATCATGAAACTTTAAACACATCACATTTTATGCATTTTTGACCTAGAAATAAATTATACATATTTATTTCCTCATCTGAGCAATTACTGTTATTATTTGAGTCATTTTAAGCTACTTATCAACCTCTGGGTTGCAACTAAGTACCTAAACGAACTTAGTTTGTCACAAAATTGGACATGCATGTCAGGCAAGTAATATGCTACCTTAGTAATCATATGCAAGTCTAAGATGTCTATTTTTTTTAATAAAAAAAAGAGGATTTTACATTCTCCCCTTATTTTTAAAATTTTACCCCCAAATTGCTTACGTGGTGCAAATAACTCCGGGTAGTCATACTGCATGTAGGACTCTAGCTCCCATGTAGCTTCCTCAAAGCCAACTCCATCCCAAAGTACCTTAACCAAAGGAATCTGCTTACCTCTAAGTTCTTTGACCTCTCTGTCCACGATCCTTTCTAGTCGCATTACATAAGACAAATCATTTTTTAACTGAATGGATTCATTTCTTATGACATGCGAAGGATCTGGATTGTACTTTCTAAGTTGTGACATATGAAGGACATTGTGAAGATTAGACAAACTAGGAGGAAGGACTATTTGATAGGCTACAAGTTCAACTTTCTTTAAGATCTAGTAAGGACCAATGAAATGACCATTCAACTTCCTTGTTCTCAATGCTCTACTAATCCCTATTATGGGAGTGACTCTCAAGAAAACATGTTCTCCTTCATGGAATTCTAGAGGTCTTGTCCTTCTATTGGCATAGTTTTTCTGCCTACTCTAAGCTCTGACTAACCTATCCATGATCATCTGAATCTAATCTGTGGTTTGCTGCACTAACTCAGGTCTTAGGATGGCTTTCTCTCCTACTTCATACCAACACAAAGGAGACCAATACTTCCTACCACAAAGTTCTTCATACAGCACTATTTCTATGTTAGTATGGTAGCTATTGTTATAGGCAAACTCCACTAAAGGCAAGGACTTATCCCAACTACCTTGTTGTTCTCAAACACATGCTCTAAGCATATCCTCAAGGGTTTGGATAGTCCTTTCCGACTGACTATCTGTTTATGGATGATATGTTGTACTTAAACTAAGCTTTGTTCCAAAAGCTTTCTGCAAAGCTCCCCAAAATCTAGATGTAAATCTAGGATTCCTATCTGAAACTATACTTAGGAGAATACCATACAACCTAACTCTCTCTTATAGGTATAGCTAGGCTAGTCTATCTAAGGAGTAGTTAGCTCTAATTGGTGAAAAGTGGGTAGACTTGGTTAGTCTATCCACTATAGCCCATACCGCTTTGTACCTTAGCTGACTCTTGGGTAAACCCATCACAAAATCCATTGTAATATTATTCCAATTCCAATAAGGGATTCCCAAATATTTAAGTGGTCCAGAGGGTTTCTAATGTTCAATCTTAACCTTCTGACAAGTTAAGCATCTTGACACAAACTCTACTATGTCTTTCTTCATTCTAGGCCTCCAAAACATTGTTTTCAAATCTTGATACATCTTAGTAGCCCCGAGATGAATGGAATACTAACTTTTATGAGCCTCTTCAAGGATCCTTTCCTTGATTTTGGATTCCCTTAAAATGCAAAGTCTTAATCTGAACTAAATTATTCCGTCATCCAACATATCAAAATCCTGTTGATTTCCTAAGAAGATTTGCTCACTTTAACATACTTTAAAAAGCATGAATAAAGAATCCCAATAAGTAGGAAACTCAAGTTCTTTAGGATATAAATTCTAGAACTCTCTGCCCTTGGGCGCCTAGTCACCCACTTTCTGGGAGCTTAATCGCTGCATGACAGAAAGTCTCCCTTGTTCTTTCTGCCATTGGGCGCTTGATCACCCAACTCTTTGCACTCAATCGCTCAGTACCTGTGACCTCTGGTCTAGCGCACTTAAGCGCTAACTTTATAGGCACTTAATCGGTGGCTTCCAGAGCTTAAACACGAGCTTTCTGGCCTTAGGCGCTTAAGAAACCAAAATTTGGGTACTAAGTCGCCAAGCCTTTGCAACTCTAGTTACTTTTCCATTGATTTTCTAACCATCTCCAAACCTCTAAATTCAAGTTCTAAATGGTTTTCAACCCTAAGAGTGGTCTCTAAGCATGTTGAATCTTCATACTCACCTTCAACTCACCTAGCATGGAATTATGACCTAGAAAACCAAGAGCTTGCTCCCCTTTTTGTCAACTTTAAAGTTAAGCTTCCAAATGGATTTCTCTAAGTTTCTATTCATTGTCCATGCTTAGAATAAGTTCACTATAGACCAACTCAGCCATTAAAGATAGTAACCAATCAATAAAATAACATAATCTCCTCAAAAACTCATTTTTAATCCATGGACAAAACATGAAGAAAAGATGAAGTTATGGAGAAAAGATGCTCATAAACACACTACCCTTACCTCTTGTAGAGCAGTTGATCTTCAAGCCTTGGCCTTCCTTTTGATCCTCCTTTTTTCCTATTCTTATTCCTTCTTTTTTCTCTTTTCTTCTTTCCCTGTTTATCTCTCATTTTCTGCTGGTTTCTCTGCTGTAGAAGCCATGTGTAAGGAGTAAAAGGAATAGAGAAAGTCAAAGAATATAAAGGGATAGGATCACTTGAAACTGAAGACACTTAAGTTTCTATACTGAAACTTTATATCTGTTAAGAACACTTAGATTCCATGAAATTAAGATTCCTAACTTCTAACAACTTTAGAATAAATACTAAAATTCATCTAAATTATTGTTTCATCATTTTCATGATTTTCCATATCTGCTGCCAGGTAATCCGGCATTAAAACACATAACCAATATAGATAAAAATACCAAACTAAATTTGATTATCATGAAACTTTAAACACATCGAATAGCCTTCCTGATGTCCTTTCTCAATCCTTCTTCAAATTTAGTGCAATTCCACTGTTCAACTGGATTAAATTTGAAGTAGGAGGAGAATCTTGATAACTCGTCAAACTTGACCACATACTGACTAACAGACATTTTACTTTGTTCCAACTTTAGGAACTCCATTTCCTTATCACTCTATAAACTCTTAGGAAAATATTTATCCATGAAAAAGGTTTTAAACACTTCCCAAGTAACAAGAATACCTGATGCCTCAAAAAGCCTTCTAGCATTTTTCCACCAGATCTCTGCTTTTCCTTTTAATATAAAAGAAGCAAAGGAAACCTTTTGTTCATCGGAGCATATCATTACTCCAAAGATTTTCTTCATTTCACCTATCCATTCCTCAGCCTTCACTGGATTGTATTCTCCTTTGAAGGGTAGAGGATTTTCCTTTCTAAACTCTGAAAGGTCTTGAAAGTTCTGGTTCCTCCCTACTTGTACTTCCTGGACCAGTTATACAGGTGGTGGTGCTGGTTACTGAGGTGGATTAGCTTCCTTCCTCTAAAGCATTGATGTAGTTAAACCAGATTACTCCCTCATAGTGGCTATAGTAATAGTAGGCTGCTCTCTCATAGCGGCTACCATTGCCATACATGCTTAAGCTATATCAGCTGAACCTTCGCTAGAAGAAGTTTTGTTTCCTTTGGTTTGCCTTAGTGACGCCATAGTTTCCTGTACACACAGAATAATACATATTGAGCTAATCAGTCTTAATATCATGTAACTATGCAATAGTAGCTAAAAACAGTTATACCAAAGGCAAGTCATACAATTCCATCATATACCTCACTTATGAGACAAGAAAAGCACAACATACTACAAGAATTTCTAGAATATACCTAAGCATAGTCAGTCCATACCCCGGCTCAACAGGATGAACTACTCTGATACCATAATGTAACACCCTAACCCTAGGTACCGTAGTATATTCAACAATATATGCAAGCAAATAGAGTTAAGCGCATTACTTCTATTTCATAAATATAAAACATAGCCCATAATAGCATTTATGTCATTATGAAGAGCTTCAAAGGAAATAAAGATACATGTTTATACAAAACTAGCCTAAAAAAGGCCATTACAATACATAATATCTTTATGCAACTCAAAGCAAAAGTAAACATAATACAAAGTTTTGACATAAGAAAATGGATATCTAATCCATTTGCTACTTTCACTTTTCCTTTGAAGAACCTTAACCTGGAATTACATGGAAACATAATTAGGGTGAGAATTCATAATCCTCAGTATAAGTATTCAAATACCATCATTTATAACAATAAATATACAATCATAACATTACGAAGTAAAACATGTTATAAAAGCTCATACATTACTCATCTTTAATAAACAATGTAGTCAAGCTACATAAACATCTATGAATCATTAAAGACTCAAGCAGCTAATCTACCATGATCCATTAAAGAATCAAGCTGTATGCATTTCCATAGTCCATTAAAGGAAACCAAGCTAATTCATAGCCATGACTCATTTAGGAATCAAGCTATAGCTTACCAAGTTCCAAATTATGGAACCAAGCTACTTTAGCTATCATGGCTCACTAAAGAACCAAGTTATTTCATATTCATACTAAAGTATCATTAACTTATCGAATTACCTCTAGTAATCCCTTAACATACTTTAAAAAGCATAAATAAAGAATCCCAATAAGTAGGAAACTCAATTTGTTTAGGATATAAATCCTAGAACTTTCTGCCCTTGGGCGCCTAGTCACCCACTTTCTGGGAGCTTAATCGCTGCATGACAGAAAGCCTCCCCTGTTCTTTCTGTCATTGGGTGCTTGATCACCTAACTATGAGCACTTAATCGCTCAGTACCTGTGACCTCTGGACTAACATGCTTAAGTGCTGACTTTATGGGTGCTTAATCGGTGGCTTCCAGAGCTTAAACACGAGCTTTCTGGCCTTGGGTGCTTAAGAAACCAGAAGTTGGGCCCTTAGTCGCCAGGCCTCTACAACTCTAGTTACTATTCCATTGATTTTCTAACCATCTCCAAACCTCTAAATTCAGGTTCTAAATGGTTTTCACCCCTAAGAATGGTCTCTAAGCATGTTGAATCTTCATACTTACCTTTAACTCACCTAGCATGAAATTATGACCTAGAAAACCAAGAGCTTGCTCCTCTTTTTGTCAACTTTAAACCTAAGCTTCCAAATGGATTTCTCTAAGTTTCTATTCATTGTCCATGCTTCTAATAAATTCGTAAAAGACTAACTCAGCCATTAAAGATAGTAACCAATCAATAAAACAACATAATCTCCTCAACAACTCATTTTTCATCCATGGAGAAAACATAAAGAAAAGATGAAGTTATGGAGAAAAGATGCTCATAAACACACTACTCTTACCTCTTGTAAAGCAGCTGATCTTCAAGCCTTGGCCTTCCTTTTGATCCTCCTCTTTTCCTCTTCTTCTTCCTTTTTCTTTCTCTTTTCTCCTTTCCCCTTTTATCTCTCGTTTTCTACTGGTTTCTTTGCTATAGGAATCGTGTGTGAGGAGTGAAAGGAATAGAGAAAGTCAAAGAATATAAAGGGATAGGATCATTTGAAACTCAAGACACTTAAGTTTCTATACGGAAACTTTATATCTGTTAAGAACACTTAGATTCCATGAAATCAAGTTTCCTAACTTCCAACAACTTTAAAATGAATACTAAGATTCATCTAAATTATTGTTTCATCATTTTCATGATTTTCCATATCTGCTATCAGGCAATCCGATTTTAAAACACAAACCAATATGCATAAAAATACAAACTAACTTTGATTATCATAAAACTTTAAACACATCTCATTTTATGCATTTGTGACCTAGAAATAAATTATGCATATTTATTTTCTCATCTGAACAATTAATGCTATTATCTGAGTCATTTTAAGCTACTTATCCACTTCTGGGTTACAACTAAGTGTCTAAACGAACTCAGATTGTCACAAAATTACACACGCATGTCAGACAAGTAATATGCTACCTTAGTAACTATATGCAAGTCTAACATGTCTATTTTTTTTTTAAAAAAAGGGATGTTACTGTAACGCCCCTTTTTGGGAGGGAACGTCACATTGTCATTTACAATGCGAAAAATATAAATGATAAATTAAGACCCGATTCTTTTGATTACGATTAAATTTATCTGGTTGAAGCTGCATAAATAAAACGACGATAATATTTTTATTTATTTATAATAATTGATAAAATGTAGTGACGAAACATAAATGGCAGTAAAGAGCAAGATAGAAGTAAAGCATACATTTGATCAACATTGCATAATCATATATTTATTTATTTATTTATTTATATCGAATCTGTTTAGTTACAAAGCCCAATGTACAAAAAGCAAAACTATACCTGCCCAAAGGATCATACATATATATATCCCCAAGATATCGGAAATATACAGCCTACCAAAATAAAGACATTAGGCCCCCAAAATAAAACACTGGTAGCCATCAGTAGCTACCAGCAATATCAGTCCCTCAGATGAGGAGGAATCGTGTCAGGATCCTCTTCAGGATCCTCCGCGAGATCCTCCCCGGGATCCTCCTGGGGGTCTTCCTCATCCGAGGAAACCCACATAGGAGCCACTGAATGACGGGCCGGGGCCCGAGTAGTGGAAATAAAAGAATCCTCCTGTGGAGTGTAATAGGGATCACCCCATGTCTCCCGAATGGGCAAGTAGAACTCCAAACACACGCTGATGCTGCCCGTGAAGATGGGCGGAACATGACGCCTCCAAGCTAGTGAAATCGACACCTCTCCCTTGTAGATAAAACGCTCAGAATTTAGGTTGATGTACTAATAATTTGGCCCTCTAAGGAAGGTCAGACGTACATAACCTAGAAATCCATGCAGGCGCGCCGCCATGATCCGTTAGTAGGTGCTAATCGTGACTGGGTCAGAAGCTGGGGAAATTGGGAGCTCCAACCTCCTTGTCATCATCTTTGATGGGACACAATATACAGATAAAGAATAACATAAATATAGGAAAGAGGTAAGACATCCTACCATCATTACCAGTTATAGCAGCAAGAAATAGAATGGCGCAAGGCGTCCACATAGCATTTCAACAGCAATAATAATAATAAGCATTAAATAGCAGTAATAACAACCAAGTAGTTCTAATTACAATAAATAGATGCCAGATAATACATGGATTCACTATGCATATGCATACAAAGTCAAAATTCTACTCTATGGAGCTAGACACAAACAGTCGGAGAGAAAGATCAGGAGACACATCTGCAACTCGGCTACTGTGGCCAAAGTGCTATAACTCATCAGTTTATCCACGTGCACATCAAGGCATTGTACAGACAGTCTACGCTAGATCACGATATAGGACAGTGCTCGGTGAAGATCGTCGGTGCGTTTGCATCGGTTTGCCCCACGGCAGAAGAGCTACCAACTGTCCATTGCGACGTACCCGCACCTCGACGCCCCATGGTCAACAAGATGACCTACACTAGTCTACTCGCACCCGTACAAAGGTGTATTCAATCTCCTAGGCAACATAGCCTTAACAACAGCCCAACGAACTTTCACAATGCATGACAACTCTATGCATAAACATGTATATCCACCATTACATACTTTTCCACAATATGCCACAATTGGCCAAACTAAGTATCAACACATGATTGGTCACTCACATGGATCCACAATATCACAATATTGGAATTAAATGAATTAATACATTTTTAAGGTTTATTATGAATTCTTACTTAAATTTAGTCTTTCTTACAAAGTTCGTCTCTAGAGGAATTCTCTTAATTAATTAAATTCTCTAATGTAATTTATCCTCATACACTTAGAAAGTTATTCTAAAGGTCTCAAAGTCTCACACTCTCTTGTTCTTTCCCTAATTAAAATTTTCCTAAGTCTTATGATAAATTTCATTCTTAGTTTTTTAAAATTTATGAATCTCAAAGTATATTCAAATCTTCCAATTTTCTAATTTTTCCATCCTATTACTAATAACTTAATCACTTGATTATTTAAGTTCTAAGGTTACCCAAAGTAGCATAATCAAGCCCTAAATGGCCCTAGAGGTCGTGGCCTCCCTAGGGGATTAAGTTCCCAAATTTCTCATTCCACTAATCACATATTGTACACTTGATTAATTATGTCCTCTACTTGTTATAATTGTTCATCAAGAACCCTAATTTTGGGCCCCCAAAACCGTAGCCATTCAAGAGGGAATCCAAAATTATTTCCTTCCATTTCATGCTCTCCAATCCATTTAAATATATCAATATACATAACTAATCAAACAAATAACTTAAACAAATTAAATACAACATATAATCATACCAATCATGCAAACAAAGAATAACCCTCAATAGGGTTTCCTCACAATCAATCACAAACAAGGTTTCTTATTGCTAATAGAGGTTGAGGAGGAGTGTCTTCCTCTTACCTAAGAGAAGAACAAACAAAGAACTCCCTTGAAGCCCTTTGGATTTTCGGATTCATACCTAAGCAAACCCTAGAAATTTTGATCTCATCAAAACAACACCAATGCTTGAAAAATAAAGCATGTATGGTCACAAAGGAGACCATAAAAATGAAAATGGGTAAAAGAGAGTGAAGAATCAAGAAGCTTACCCAAAAACCCGAAGCTTACCCAAAAACCCTAAGCTTGAAGCTTGAAGAAAATGGTGAAGATGAGAGCTTTTCAAAGATTCACCAACTAGAGAAGTGTTTAGATGATGGAGAGGATTAAGAAAATGGGGTTGGATGTAATTTTTGTGATGGATGAGGCATGGAAGGGCTACTAGCCGTGTGGTCCTTAGAGAGAAGGAGGAGAAAAAAAATTCAAAGGAAGAAGAAGGTAGAGAGAGAAAGTGCATAGGAAAATGAAAGTTGCTTTTAGGTTTTTGAAATTAAGGTGGTATAATTAATTGTGTAAAAACACAAATTTCCCCCCAAAAATTGGTGCAGCAGCCATGAGTGTGGAGAGAGGAGAGAGGGGTGAGTAGCTTCCTTGGGAAGCTTGGAGGAAATTTCCTAGAAGCTTCCTTGAGTAGCTTCGCACGTTTCTCAATAAAGTGTAAAGTAAGCTTATCTCCTTAATTAAATAATCTTGAACAGATGACTAATTACACTGTTAGAATTATTTTCCTAGTGAATAAAAATTACAGTTGATGAAAATAATATTTTATTGTTCATCAGATAATTTTATGATACAATTATTTTATTTATCATATAAAATCTCAAAAAATGTAAACCTCGCAAATTGTGCCCGACCTTGGGTTTAATAAGATCCCCCGTCGACACGTTGACAATTCAGGGCTTATCAGCCTCAGGGAAAACATTTCGTTGTCCCAGCTTCGCTCAGTGTACACGTAGAACGAGGAATATAGTAAAATATTTGATATTTTTAGAAAAATCCACAAAATTCCTAAAAATCACAAATATTGAAAAATGACTATTCAACACAAAACAAACGATTTTCCGGAGCGTTTCACTGACTCTGCTCAGTGTGCATGCAAAATAAAAAATATATTAAAATATTCAGCATTTCTAGAAAATTCTAGAAAAAGCTCTAAAAATCACGAATATTGAGAAATGACTATTCATGATGAAACAAATCATTTCTGGGGTGTTACACTGACTCTGCTCAGTGTGTATGCAAAACGAAGAATATATTAAAATATTCAGTATTTTCTAAAAAAATCCACAAAAATTCCAAAAAATTATAAATATTATAAAATGATGATTAATGATAAAATAAATAATTTTCGGGGTGTTACAACTCTCCCATTCTAAAAAGAAATTTCGTCCTCGAAATTTTCATACTTTAGAATAGTTGTGGGTGTTGCTCCTTCATTTTGTCTTCCAGCTCCTAGGTTGCATCTCCAGTTGTTTCGTTCCAGATTACCTTCACCAATGAGATTTCCTTGTCTCTCAGTTGCTTGGTCCTTCTGTCCTCAATCCTTACAGGAGGTGCCTCATAGGTTAAGTTCTCTTTTAATTGTATTGTGTCTGGTGCTATGACATGACATGGGTCAGGAAGGTATTTTCACAGTTGTGACACATGGAAGACATTATGAATGTTTGATAGGAGAGGGGGTAAGGCTATTTGATAGGCTACTGGACCTACTCGGCGAATAATCTAGTATGGTCCAAGAAATTTTGGAGTGAGTTTTCTAGATTTCAAGGTCCGGCCTACCCCAGTCGTAGGTGTGACTTTCAAAAATACATGCTCGCCTTCCTCAAACTCAAAAGGCTTTCTTCTTTTGTCTGCATAACTCTTTTGTTGGCTCTGAGCCATCCTCATATTCTCTTGAATCATCTTAACTTTCTCGGTCATCTGTTGTATAACATCTAGTCCAATAGTGAGGCGCTCGCCGTCTTGGTACCAACACAGAGGTGTTCGACACCGTCGTCCATACAGAGCCTCATAGTGTGTCATCCCTATGCTTGATTGGTAACTGTTATTGTAAGTGAATTCTATCAACGGTAGAACGTCATCCCAACTTCCAATCTCTTCCATGGTGCAAGCTCTAAGCAAATTTTCCAATGATTGGATTGTCCTCTCCGATTGGCCATCGGTCTGTGGGTAATAAGTAGAATTTATATGTAACTTTGTCCCTAATGCTTCCTGTAGACTCTATCAGAGCTTTGAAGTAAACCTTGGATCCCTATCCGACACAATACTTGTAGGCACACCATGCAGTCTAACAATGTCTCCAATGTACAGCTGGGTTAGTTTCTCCAGTTTGTACCTTATGTTGATCGGGAGAAAATGCACTGATTTCGTGAGTCGGTCCACAATTACCCAAATCGAGTCATGACCTTTTCTTGTCCTTGGCAAACCCACTACAAAATCCATTGCAATGTTGTCCCACTTTTATTCAGGAATAGACAATGGTTGCAGTAATCCTGCTGGTCTTTGATGTTCCACTTTAGCTTTCTGACAGACCAGACAAGTCGATACATGTCTAGTGATGTCACTCTTCATTCCATGCCACCAAAATAACTTCTTCAAGTCTTGATACATTTTTGTTATGCCCGGATGCATATTCAGCTGACTTGTGTGATCATGATTGATAATATACTCCCTAAGCTCTTGGTCACGGGGAATACAAACTCTACCTCAGAATCTCAGAATTCTGTCTGTTCCTTCCGTAAATGTTATTTCGTTGCCTTGCTTCATTTGCTCTCTCACTTCTTGTAAGAACTTATCAACCTTATGTTTTTCCCGTATGTCATCCATTAGCTCACTTGAGATGGTAACCATATTCATGCAAATCTTTCCTGCTTCTAACTCCACAAAAGACCATACATCTCTGAACTGCTCTATCAGATCCTTCTCCTTGATTATCAGGGCAGAGACGCTGATCATCTTCCTGCTCAAGGCGTTTGCCACGACATTTGCCTTACCGGGGTGATACAGAAGTTGGAAATCGTAATCTTTCAGGAACTCCAGCCATCTTCGTTGCCTCATGTTCAACTCCTTCTGATCATACAAATATCTCAAGCTTTTGTGATCACTAAAGATGTTGAACGTTGCTCCGTAGAGAAAATGCCTCCATATCTTCAAAGCGAAAACCATAGCCGCTAACTCCAAGTCGTGCGTCGGGTAGTTCTTCTCGTGCACTCGCAATTGCCTTGAAGTATAAGCCACTACTCTTCCATACTACATAAGTACAGATCCTAGTCCTTGGTATGAAGCGTCACAGTACACCTCAATGGGCTCATTCGAATCAGGTAGCACTAACACTGGCGAGGTAGTTAGTTGATTCTTCAACTCTTAGAAACTCTGTTCACAGCTGTCGATCCACTCAAAAGCTTGGTTCTTTCTTATGAGTTGGGTAAGAGGTCCTGCAATTTTGGAGAATCCCTCAATGAACCTCCGGTAATATCCGGCTAAACCCACGAAGCTACGAATCTCCATCACCAACTTAGGCCTTTCCCATTGTAGCACTGCCTCCACTTTTGATGGATCCACCGCAATCCTATCCTTCGAGATTACATGACCCAAAAACTTAACCTCTTCCAGCCAAAATTCACATTTTGACAGTTTGGCATACAGTTCATTCTCCTTCAGAATCTGAAGAACTACACTGAGGTGTTCAGCATGGTCCTCATGATTTTGAGAGTATACTAGAATGTCATCAATGAAGACCACAACGAATCTGTCTAAGTAATGACGAAAGATTCAGTTCATGTAGTCCATAAAAATATCTGGTGCATTCGTCAAGCCAAACGGCATCACGAGGTATTCATAATGGCCGTATCGGGTACGAAAAGTAATCTTGGGTATATCCTCCATCTTCACTCGTATCTGATGATACCCAGATCGTAGGTCGATTTTTGAAAACACCGCTACTCCCTTTAGTTGGTCCATTAAGTCGTCAATTCTTGGGAGTGGATATTTATTCTTGATTGTCACCTTGTTTAGCTACCTGTAATCCACGCACAACCTTGATGAACCGTCCTTCTTTTGAACTAACAGTACTGTGCTCCCCAAGGTGATACACTCGGTCTGACGAATTGCTTTTCCAAAAGCTCTTCTAGCTACTTCTTAAGTTCAGCTAATTCTGTTAGTGACATCCTATAAGGTGCTATAGACACAGGACCAGCTCCCGGTACAAGGTCAATAGTAAATTCTATTTCTCGCGCCGGTGGTAAACCAGGTACATCCTCAGGAAAGACTTCGGGAAACTCATTCACCACTGGAATTGTGTTCACATCAACTTCACTCTCGACTTTCAAAGAAAACAGTAGCATGTATCTGTGAGCTCCTTCTTTCAAGAGAGCTTGAACTCGGTTGGCCGTCAGAAATCTAGAATCCTCATTTATGGGAAAACTATGATTTTTCTTGAACAATATATTAGAACATGGTTGGAAGACAACCAGTCCATCCTTAAAATTATATCTAGTTAAGAAAGGGGTAAACAGATCAAATCGACAGAAAAGATTCGACCTTCAACAACCAAGGGACAATTTAAACAGACTTTGGTAGTAACTACCAGTTTATCAGTAGGGGTAGAAACAGTCAGATCAAAAGGTAAGGTAGACACTAGTAAACTAAGTCTTTGCACATAGTCATATGATATGAAAGAATAGGTTGCCCCAGAATCATATAGTACAGTTAAAAGGTTACCTTCTATGGTGCCCTCTTCTTGAATCAAGTCTTCTGACTCGGAGGCTTCAGCTCTGCTCATGGTATAGATCCCTCCTCTTGCTTGCTGTTTCTTGGCTCTTGCAGCATTGACTGAAGGTTCCGCCTTCACTTGATTGCAGTCTCGGGATACGTGGCCAGATTTGCCACATCTGAAACAGATGATCCCCTTTATAGTGCAGTCCCTCGTGAGATGATCTTTCCCACACTTCAGGCATTTTGAAGGATATGCCACATTTTGGCCAGTCCAGCTCCCAGTAAAATCTCCACCAGAACTTCCACCCACTGTCTGTTGCTGGCTCCCCGTTGGTCGGGAATAGGGTTTCCTTTGGAAGCGGTTAGAACTGTTGCCACCACCCTTTTGGAACCTCGTAGGCCCAAAGTTCCTGCTCCTCGTATCTCTAGATTGCTCCAGAGCTTCTACTTCACAGCATGTATCTAGCAGCTCCAAGAACTCATTAATCTTCAGGGTGATAACAGCCTTCTTCACCTCATACCTCAGTCCTTCTGTAAACCTCCGACACTTCCAGGCTTCATTTGGTTGGTGCTGAAAGTACGTTGAAAACAGTGACAAGTTTTCAAATCATGCTGCATATTCACTAACGGTCATATTTCCTTGTCTTAGGTTGAGAAATTCTGCCTCCTTCGCGTGCCTCACGCTCACAAGAAAATACTTATCCAAGAATTTATCCTTGAATAAATCCCAAGTGATCTCTCAATTTTTAGCTTCCAACATTCTCTGTACCCCGTTCCACCAGTTCTCAGCATTGCTAACCAACATAAAGGTAGCATAGGTCACCTTCTTATTCTTAGCACAATTCATGCCTCGGAAGACTTTCTCTAACTCTTTGATCTATAGACTAGCCTTGTTCGGATCGAACTCTCCTTTGAATTGGGGAGGATTGTGGCGATGAAACTCCGCCAAGTTTTGAGCATCAGCAGTAGCTTCGAGCTATTGAGCAGCTCTTTCTTGTTGTTGAGCAACTCTCTCTTGTTGTTGAGTAGCTCATTCAGTTTGTTGTGCGATGGCCTCAGCCATCCTTTGCATCGCCTCTATAGCAGCTGCCATGTCTCCACATCATGCTATCTTACTTCCTCAATTCAGATTAGCTAAAAAACATAAGGAAAGTCAGTTGTATCCACTAGGACTACCAAATAATACATATCTGTGTTTGGTTTTCAGAGAAACACATAGCACAAACAAGACAGGCTCAATCACAAGACCCAAAGAAACATAAACCGGGGCTCTGATACCAACTTAATGTAATGCCCCTTTTTGGGAGAGAACGTCACATTGTCATTTACAATGCGAAAAATATAAATGATAAATTAAGACCCGATTCTTTGATTACGATTAAATTTATCAGGTTGAAGCTGCATAAATAAAATGGAGATAATATTTTTTTATAATAATTAATAAAATGTAGTGACGAAATATAAATGGCAGTAAAGTGTAAGATAGAAGTAAAGCATACATTTGATCAACATTGCATAATCATATATATATATATATATATATATATATATATATATATATATATATATATATATATATATATATATATATATATTTATATCGAATCTGTTTAGTTACAAAGCCCAATGTACAAAAAGCTAAATTATACTCGCCCAAATGATCATACATATATATATCCCCAAGATATCAGAAATATACAGCCCACCAAAATAAAGACATCAAGCCCCTAAAATAAAACACTAGTAGCCATCAGTAGCGACCAGCAATATCAGTCCCTCAGATGAGGAGGAATCGTGTCAGGATCCTCTTTAGGATCCTCTGCGAGATCCTCCCCGAGATCCTCCTCGGGGTCTTCCTCATCCGAGGAAACCCACATAGGAGCCATTGAATGACGGGCCGGGACCCGAGTAGTGGAAACAAAAAAATCATCCTGTGGGGTGTAGTAACGATCACCCCACATCTCCCGGATGGGCAAGTAGAACTCTAAACACACGCTGATGCTACCCGTGAAGATGGGCGAATCATGACGCCTCCAAGCTAGTGAAATCGATACCTCTCCCTCGTAGATAAAATGCTCAAAATTTAGGTTGATGTACCAGCAGTCTGGCCCTCCAAGGAAGGTCAGACGTATATAACCTAAAAATCCACGCGGGCGCGCCACCATGATCCGTCAATAGGTGCTAATCGTGACTAGGCCAGAAGCTGGGGAAATCAAGAGCTCCAACCTCCTTGCCGTCGTCTTTGATGGGACACAATATACAGATAGAGAATAATAGAAATACAGGAAAAAGGTAAGACATCCTACCATCATTACCAGTTATAGCAGTAAGAAACAGAACGACGCAAAGCACCCACATAGCATTTTAACAGCAATAATAATAATAAGCATTAAATAGCAGTAATAATAACCACGCAGTTCCAATTACAATAAACAGATGCCAGATAATACATGGACTCACTATGCACATGCATACAAAGTCAAAATCCTACTCCATAGAGCTAGACACAAACAGTCGGAGAGAAAGATCAGGAGACATGTCTGCAATTCGGCTACCGCGGCCAAAGTGCTATAACTCATCAGTTTATCCGCGTGCACATCAAGGCATTGTACAAACAGTCTACGCTAGATCACGATATAGGACAGTGCCCGGTCAGGATCGTCAGTGCGTTTGCATCGGTTTGCCCCACGGCAGAAGAGCTACCAACTGTCCATTACGAGGTACCCGCACCCCGACGCCCCATGGTCAACAAGATGACCTACACTAGTCTGCTCGCACCCGCACAAAGGTGTATTCAATCTCCTAAGCAACATGGCCTTAACAACAGCCCAACAGACTTTCACAATGCATGACAACTCTATGCATAAACATGTATGTCCATCATTACATACTTGTCCACAATATACCACAATTGGCCAGACTAAGTATCAACACATCATTGGTCACTCACATAGACCCACAATATCACAATATTGGAATTAAATGAATTAATACA
Organism: Ormosia semicastrata; assembly: GCA_029884595.1. NCBI lineage: Eukaryota > Viridiplantae > Streptophyta > Magnoliopsida > Fabales > Fabaceae > Ormosia > Ormosia semicastrata. Next base: position 34,837,553 of record JAQQTO010000063.1, read on the forward strand.
TTTTTAAGGTTTATTATGAATTCTTACTTAAATTTAGCCTTTCTTACAAAGTTCATCTTTAGAGGAATTCTCTTAATTAATTAAATTCTCTAATGTAATTTATCCTCATACACTTAGAAAGTTATTCTAAGGGTCTCAAAGTCTCACACTCTCTTGTTCTTTCCCTAATTAAAATTTTCCTAAGTCTTATGATAAATTTCATTCTTGGTTTTTTAAAATTTATGAATCTCAAAGTATATTCAAATCTTCTAATTTGCTAATTTTTCCATCCTATTACTAATAACTTAATCACTTGATTATTTAAGTTCCAAGGTTACCCAAAGTTGCATAATCAAGCCCTAAATGGCCCTAGAGGCCGTGGCCTCCCTAGGGGATTAAGTTCCCAAATTTCTCATTCCACTAATCACATATTATACACTTGATTAATTATGTCCTCCACTTGTTATAATTGTTCATCAAGAACCCTAATTTTGGGCCCCCAAAACCGTAGCCATTCAAGAGGGAATCCAAAATTATTTCCTTCCATTTCATGCTCTCCAATCCATTTAAATATATCAATATACATAACTAATCAAACAAATAACTTAAACAAATTAAATACAACATATAATCATACCAATCATGCAAACAAAGAATAACCCTCAATAGGGTTTCCTCACAATCAATCACAAACAAGGTTTCTTATTGCTAATAGAGGTTGAGGAGGAGTGTCTTCCTCTTACCTAAGAGAAGAACAAACAAAGAACTCCCTTGAAGCCCTTTGGATTTTCGGATTCACACCCAAGCAAACCTTAGAAATTTCGATCTCATCAAAACAACACCAATGCTTGAAAAATAAGGCATGTATGGTCACAAAGGAGACCATAAAAATGAAAATAGGTAAAAGAGAGTGAAGAATCAAGAAGCTTACCCAAAAACCCTAAGCTTGAAGCTTGAAGAAAATGGTGAAGATGAGAGCTTTTCAAAGATTCACCAACTAGAGAAGTGTTTAGATAATGGAGAGGATTAAGAAAATGGGGTTGGATGTAATTTTTGTGATGGATGAGGCATGGAAGGGCTACTAGCCGTGTGGTCCTTAGAGAGAAGGAGGAGAAAAAAAATTCAAAGGAAGAAGAAGGTAGAGAGAGAAAGTGCATAGGAAAATGAAAGTTACTTTTAGGTTTTTGAAATTAAGGTGGTATAATTAATTGTGTAAAAACACAAATTTCCCCCCAAAAATTGGTGCAGCAGCCATGAGTGTGGAGAGAGGAGAGAGGGGTGAGTAGCTTCCTTGGGAAGCTTGGAGGAAATTTCCTAGAAGCTTCCTTGAGAAGCTTCGCACGTTTCTCAATAAAGTGTAAAGTAAGATTGTCTCCTTAATTAAATACTCTTGAACAGATGATTAATTACACTGTTAGAATTATTTTTCCAGTGAATAAAAGTTACAGTTGATGAAAATAATATTTTATTTCATCAGATAATTTTATGATACAACGATTTTATTTATCAGATAAAATCTCAAAAAACGCAAACCTCACAAACTGTGCCCGACCTCGGGTTTAATAAGATCCCCCATCGACACGTTGACAATTCAAGGTATACCAGCCTCAGGAAAAATATTTCGTTATCTCGGCTCCGCTCAGCGCGCACACAGAACAAGGAATATAGTAAAATATTAAACGTTTTCAGAAAAATTCACAAAAATTCTTAAAAATCACAAATATTGAAAAATGACTATTCATCACAAAACAAATGATTTTCCAGAGCGTTTCACTGACTCTGCTCAATGTGCATGTAAAACGAGAAATATATTAAAATATTCAATATTTCTGAAAAATTTCAGAAAAAACTCTAAAAATCACGAATATTGGGAAATGACTATTCATGATGAAACAAATCATTTTCGGGGTGTTACACTGACTTTGCTCAGTGTGCACGTAAAATGAAGAATATATTAAAATATTCAACGTTTTCTGAAAAAATCCACAGAAATTTTCAAAAATTATAAATATTATAAAATGATGATTGATGATAAAATAAATAATTTTCGGGGTATTACAGTTACACTTGGCAATCCCATCACAAAATCTATTGATATATTTTCCCATTTCCACTCAAGAATTTCGATGGATTGAAGAAGTCCTGAAGGTCTTTAGTGTTCTATTTTCTCTTTTTGACAAACTAAGCATTTGGACACATATTCAGCTATATCTCCTTTCATATTTGGCCACCAAAACATATTTTTGAGGTCTTGATACATCTTTGTGGCTCCTGGATGGATGGTGTATCTACTCTTATAGGCTTCCTTTAAAATCTTTTCTTTGATTTCGTCTTCTCTTGGAACACAAAGCCTATTTCTAAACATCAATGTCCCATCTTGAGCCCTCGTAAAATCTTTTTTCTTTCCTAATTAGAATTATTAATCTGTTCACTTTAAAGCTTCATCTTCCTCCTGAGATTTAATTTGAGCCCTCAAATCATTCTTAATCTCTAATTTTTTCAAACCTAGACCATGTGGTAACACAATCATTACCAAACTCAAATTTCTGAAGCTCTCAAGGAGTTCCATCTCTTGCACCATTATTTGGGTTACATGCAAAAGTTTTCTGCTAAGTGCATCGGCTACAACATTGGCCTTACCCGGATGATACTTCAATTCAAAGTCATAATCTTTTAGAAACTCTATCCACCTCCTTTGCCTCATATTCAACTTTTTTTTATCAAACAAGTATTTCAAACTTTTGTGATCATTAAAGACCTCAAACTTGACCTCATACAAATAATGCCTCAAATCGTTAAAGCAAACACAACTATTGCTAGTTCCAAGTCATGGGTTAGATAGTTTTCTTTATGGGGTCTTAGTTGCCTAGAAGCATAAGCAACTACTCGTCCATTTTGCATCAACACATAACCTAACCCATTTTTCTAAGCATCACAATAAACTTCAAAGTTTTCTTGTGGGTCTGGAATTACTAGCATAAGTGTGGTGCTCGATTTCTCTTTCAACTATTGGAAGCTATTCTCACATTTCTAGGTCTACTCAAAAGTGTTGCCCTTCCTAGTCAACCAAGTTAAAGACAAAGCTATCAAGGAAAATCCCTTTTATGAATCTTCTGTAATACCCAGCTAAACCCAAGGAACTCTTAATTTCAATTATGGTGGTAGGTCTCTCCTATCACAACATTGCCTCTATCTTACTAGGATCCACAGATATCCCATCCCCAGATATCAATAGTCCTAAAAATTACACCTCATTCATTCAAAACTTGCATTTTGATAACTTAGCAAATAATTTCTTTTCTTTCATGATTTCTAGAACTACCCTAAGATGTTCCTCATGTTCCTCGGTTGTCTTTGAATAAATGAGAATATCATCTATAAAGACAACAACTAATTTATCAAGGTATGGTGTAAAAATCCTATTCATATAATCCATAAAAATAGCAGGTGCATTTGTTAAATCAAAGGACATTCAAAGATACTCATAATGCCTATACTTAGTCTTAAAGGCAGTCTTAGGAATATCTTCTTTTCTAACTCTGATTTGATGCTATTCTAACTTTAAGTCAATCTTTGAAAACACTACAGCTCCTCTTAACTAGTCCATCAAATCATCTATCCTAGGCAAAGGGTATTTATTCTTAATTGTGACCTTATTCAATTACCTATAATCCACATATAATCTCATACTTCCATTTTTCTTCTTCACCAAAAGTACAGGGACTCCCTAAGGTGAGACACTAGGTCGAATAAAATTTTTATCCAGCAACCCTTTTATTTGTTTCTTAAGTTCAGAAAGTTCAATAAGGGACATCCTATAGGGTGTTGTAGAGATAGGCCTTGTTCCTGGCACTAGGTTTATAGCAAACTCAATTTCTCTCTTAAGTGGCAGTTCACTCACTTTATCTGGGAATACCTCTATGTACTCTTCACAACAAGTATACTCTCCAAACTTTATTCCCTTTCAAAATTCAAAGACAATAGGAGAACATAGTGATCTGTTGATTATTACTATATTTTAATCACCTTGTAATTGATTCATTGAACTCCATTTATGCTTAATTGTCATCATTTAGCTCAGTTTCTGATATCAAACCCTAATTAAAATATTACTGTGAAACTTTGCTTAAATGTGTTCATTAGCACTCATAATTGAATTATGCTTTTTAGTCACTGGGCTTCTTAAGGTTCAATTAGGTTTAATTAAGTTGGTTTTGACACATTTTATGATATTGAGCCTAATTGGATCATTGAAGGAATTATTGCATGAATTAGCCCTAATTTATCTCTTTGACAATGTTCAGTAAACTAGCTATAATTTGAGTTTTAAATATCTGATTGATGTGATTTTAGTCTTGTAGGAAATCTAAGAAAATTCTCTACTACTTTCATGAAGACCTCAAAGGCCCAATCAAACGTTTAGATAACTCAGATTGGAGTTGAAGCAAGAACTAGGGTGCTGATCCTGACAGCTTGACCTGTGCATACTGTTCATGACATAGCTCGAGCTATAAGTTGTCCAATGGGCTGAAATTTTGATGATTGATAGTTAAGATCCAAATCTACAACTTTCATGTTGAACACTTTTCCAGATTCAGAGGTCTAATGGGGCATATTGGGCTTGGAAGTCAGATTATAAGACTTGAGTCAAAATACAAGGCCTGCGTCAAATTACAGGGCTTAGGCTGCGTAAAAAATACATGGTCGTGTGAGAGTACATGGCCTAGGCCGTGTACGCCTCTGACTTTTGCAATTAAAACAATAAATTTTGATCCTCCAGGTAGTGTCATACATGGCTTAGGCTGTGTATGCATACACGGCCGTGTATTTGTGTCAGAAACTCAATTATTGAAACTTCTGCGCGAAGTTTGTGTTGGAGGCCTATATATTGACACTCTTAGCACGTTTTGAAGGGAGTTCTGACTTAGGAGAGCAGCTGCAACTCCTTGGAGAAAGAGAGGGAGTCTTGGATCAAAGATTAGAGTCTCGAGTTCGAGCAATCGGAGATCCATCATCCTCAATCCTCATAAACTAGTTTGCTAGTTAGTTTTTTTCTGCACTTTGTTTCTTATGATGTTCTTTCTCAGTTTTTCTTGTGATTTTGTTCTAGCTATGTGTAATTAAACCTCCATTGGTTAAGGGGGTGATGAAACCACTAGTATTGATATTGTGAATCTTGCATATTTGATTATTTCAATACAATTATGTTTTTATTCATATATTTCTGAATCTATTGTTAGTATGAAGGTTTTTGTACTCATTCCCACTTTCAAAGTGGTAGATCTGGGTTCATTATGCGCGGTTGTAATAGTAGATCTAGCGGAATATATGATGTTCATGTGGATATAATTATCTTTGTACTATTTACCAGTTATAAAAGTGGTAGATCTGGGTTTATTATGCGCGGTTGCGGTAATAGATCTAGAGAAATATATGTTCTAAGTAATTTAATTTCGGTGTGTGATTAGATCTTAGTGTAATTGGTTTTCTAAATCTTAATGCAATTGTTGAATAGTTGTAAGAGCGGTTGCTTTATAACTAATCAGTGATTAAGAGTTGATTTGAGCGGTTGCTGAATTGGCCAACACGTAAGGAAAATAGAGATTTACTCTCACAATTGCATAAAAACATAATTGAGCATGTTGGAATAAAAGGATATGTGGATTTACATCATCATATAAATCTAGTGGTGGATTCAATCTCTTAACCAATTTTATTATATTGTTGATTTCAGTTTGTTTATTGTTATTATTTTTGAAACTGTTCATTGTTCATCAAAACTCCAAAAAACCCCTATTTACTGTTTATTGTCAATCAGAGTCTAAATTAGGAATTGTTTAATAGTGTTGATTGAATTGGTTCTCTGTGGATCGACCCTTACTAACTACAACTAGTTGTAAGGTTTTTATTTTTTGGTGGGCCTGACAACTGATTTTTATCTTGAAATTTTAATCACTATATCCTCACGCATCAGAATTTTGGCGCCGTTACCGGGGAACCAATTTTTTAATTACACTGTTAATTTATTTCCTATTTTTACTTTGTTTTTATTTTTGTTTTTATTTTATTTTTAGTTTTTGAATCTTTCTTTCTGAGTGTTTTGCAGGTGTTGATGTCCATAGAAGGGATAGACAAGGGATTGCAAAATTTAAGGAACTATATTGATCAACTCAACTCGCATCCTCAATTTCCCTTCCATTCGGCTAATTTCCAACCCACACTTGCTGACATTGAAGCTGCCCGTTACATTGATCTATCGAGTTCAGAGACATTTGAGCCATCTGAAATATCTGAAGAAGTGACAATGGCAGAAAACACTTTAAGGACATTGGGTGCTCCAGATCTAGATCAACAGCCTCTATGCATAGACATTCTTGAAAATGAAGAGGCATTTGAATTAAAATCCGGCTTAATCCATCTCTTGCCATCTTTCAATGGATTACCCAGAGAGGACCCCAACAAACACTTGAAGGAAATTCATGTGGTATGTTCTAGCATGAAGCCTGCAGGAATTCATGTAGAGCAAGTCAAGTTGAGAACTTTTCCATTCTCATTAAAAGACTCAGCTAAGGAGTGGCTTTACTACTTGCCACCCGGATCCATCCAATCATGGAAGGACATGGCCTGAACTTTCTTAGACAGATACTTCCCTGCCTCAAAAGCTGCAACAATCAGAAAAGAAATATGTGGTATTCAACAAAGGCATGGGGAATCACTCCATGACTACTGGGAGAGATTTAAGAAGCTATATTTCAGCTGCCCTTATCATCAAATAAGTGAGCAGCTCTTAATTCAGTATTTCTATGAAGGCTTACAAGTGATGGATCGCAACATGATTGATGCTGCTAGCGGAGGAGCATTGGTTGATAAAACTCCTCAAGAAGCTAGAAACTTGATCTCAAGAATGGCTGCCAATACTCAATAATTTTACTCTAGAAATGACACTAGAGTGAGAGCAGTGAAAGAAGTAGAGACAACCAGTCTACAGCAGCAAATGACTCAATTGACTGCTATGGTTCAGCGGTTAATGGATACAGGCAAAGCACCAGTTCATGCTTGTGGGATCTGTTGTTCATCTAGACATCCCACTGATATGTGTCCCACTCTCCAAGAGGACACAAATGAGGAGGTAAGAGCAGTAAGGGGATATGCTGGACTTTCAAAAAATTACAACCCCTACTCAAACACATATAATCCGGGTTAGAGGGATCATCCTAATTTCAGCTATGCAAAGCAACCTCAAAATCAACCTCTAGCTTATGGACCTCCAGGATTCCAACAAAGGCAAGTACCTTTCCCTCAGAGACAGTAGCAAGTTCAAGCTCCTAAGTAACCTGAGCCTTCACTAGAGGAGCTAGTGAAACAAATGGCCACTAATAATTTACAATTCCAACAAGAAACAAATGCAACCATACAAAGTTTTAAACAAGAAACAAGGACTGCAATCAATAACTTGTAGAATCAGATAGGGCAGTTGTCCACAGAATTCAACAAGTTTCAAAGCCAAGCTTTAGGGAAACTACCCTCACAGCCAGAAGTGAATCCGAGGGAAAATGTTAGTGCTGTCACATTGAGAAGTGGAAAGACGATGGATGAGCCTACATCTCTTCCACCAATCACTCAAGAGAAAAATGAACCACCCAAAGAAGCAAATGATAAGGGGCAAAATTCCAAAGCCCCTAAGGTAAGTAATTCTGAACCCTTTCCTAAATATGTCACTAAAGCTCCTTTTCCTAGTAGGTTAGTTAAAACCAAGAAAGAAGAAGCAGCAAAAGAAATACTTGAGACTTTTAGGAAGGTAGAGGTTAATATCCCTTTGTTAGATGCCATTAAGCAGGTACCTAGATATGCAAAATTTCTGAAAGAATTATGCACTAACAAGAGGAAGCTAAAAGGAAATGAAAAAGTCCAAGTGGGAGAAAATGTTTCAGCTGTAATTAAAAAGAAACTCCCAACCAAATGTAAGGACCTTGGCACATTCACCATTCCATGCACTATAGGTAACACAAGGTTTGAAAGGGCAATGCTTGATTTAGGTGCATCTATAAATGTCATGCCATATTCCATTTATGCATCTTTATACTTGGGTCCTTTGGAACCTACTGGTGTTATTATTCAATTGGCTGATAGATCTAATGCATACCCTAGGGGTGTGGTTGAAGATGTTTTGGTGCAGGTGAATGAATTAGTGTTTCCGGCAGACTTCTATGTTTTGGACATGGAAGAGGAAAAGTTTCCCAAATCTGCTCTTATCTTGTTAGGGAGACCATTTTTGAAGACTGCACGGACAAAAATTGATGTGTACTTAGGAACTCTAACAATGGAATTTGATGGGGAATTAATTAGATTCAATATTTTTGAAACTATGAGATACTCAAGTGATGTGCACTCTGCTTGTTTAATTGATTCTTTTGATCCTTTTGATTCTTTAATTTCTGTAGCTTTTGATACTAACCATTTTTATGCTCTTGATCCAATTCTAACTCATAGCTTAGATGTACAAGAGGAAAAGAAGAAGAATGAAGAAGAGCCATGGAGTGAAGACATTGATGAAATTATTGCTGCCTTACAAGAGCTCTCTTCCACTCCAGAAAAGCATGAGGTAACTTTTGTTAATTTACCTGTTACTACTAATATACCTCAACCTTCTGTTGTGCAGGCACCTGAATTGGAACTGAAAGCACTGCCTGATCATCTTAAATACATCTTCTTGGGGGAGAAGGACACCCTTCCAGTAATAATTGCAAAGTCACTCACCCAAGAGCAAGAAGAGAAATTGGTAGCTGTTTTGCAGGAACATAAGACAGCCATTAGTTGGTCAATAGCTGATATCAAGGGTATTAGTCCCTCTATTTGTATGCATAGGATATTAATGGAGGAGGATACTAAACCTGTAAGAGACCCCCAGCGGAGGTTGAATCCTCCCATGATGGAGGTTGTGAAAAAGGAGATACTGAAACTCCTAAGTGTGAGGCTGATCTACCCCATTTCTGATAGTAAGTGGATAAGCTCAGTCCAGGTAATACCAAAGAAATCTGAATTACTGTGATAAGAAATGCTAAAAATGAGCTTATTCCCACTAGGTTGCAGACAGGGTGGCGTGTTTGTATTGATTACAAGAAGTTGAATGCCTTCACGAGAAAAGACCACTTTCCTTTACCTTTCATTGATTAAATGTTAGAGAGATTAGCTAGTCATTCTCATTATTGTTTTCTGGATGGTTTTTTCGGTTATAATCAGATTGCCATAGCTCCAGAAGACCAAGACAAGACTACATTCACTTGTCCATTTGGTACCTTTGTATATAGGCGAATGCCTTTTGGACTCTGTAATGCACCAGGAACTTTCCAGAGATGCATGATGAGTTTATTTTCTGATTACATTGAAAATATTATTAAGGTTTTTATGGATGACTTTAGTGTCTTTGGAAATGGTTTTGAAAATTGTCTGGAACATTTAACATTGGTGCTTAAAAGATGCATTGACACTAACCTGGTACTGAATTGGGAAAAATGTCATTTCATGGTAAAGGAAGGTATTGTGTAAGGTCATATAATTTCTGCTAGGAGAATTGAAGTAGATAAAGCTAAGGTAGAGCTCATGCATTCTTTGCCCCCACCCACTAGTGTGCGGGAGATTCATTCTTTTATTGGTCATGCAAGTTTCTACCTGAGATTCATTAAAGACTTCTCTAAAGTCTCATTGCCCCTTTGTAGACTTCTTCAAAAAGATGTCAATTTTAACTTTGATGAGGAATGTATGGAAGCTTTTAATAAACTCAAAAAGTTGTTAACTATTGCGCCTATCATCAGGCCACCCAACTGGGAGTTACCGTTTGAACTAATGTGTGATGCCAATGACTTCGCAGTAGGGGCTGTCTTAGGACAGCGAGTTGATAGGGTTCCTTATACCATTTACTATGCATCAAGGACTCTAAATGATGCTCAGCTTAATTATTCAACCACAGAAAAAGAACTTCTAGCTGTTGTATTTGCTTTGGAAAAAATTAGATCATATCTAATTGGTTCTAAAGTAATTGTGTTTTCAGATCATGTAGCTTTAAAGTATCTCCTAACAAAGAAAGAAGCAAAGCCTAGATTGCTCCGATGGATTTTATTGCTCCAGGAATTTGACTTGGAGATTAAAGACAAGAAAAGAAGCGAGAACTTGGTGGCCGATCACTTGAGTAGGTTGGTAACTGAAGAGGAAGAAATGCCTATCATGGAGACTTTTTCAGATGAATATTTGATGGTTGTCAAGGCCATAATCCCTTGGTATGCTGACATTGTTAACTACCTGGTTACTAAGGACTTTTCGGAGGGTTTGAACAAGGCCCAAAGAGATAAATTAAGGAGTGACTGTAAATACTATATCTGGGATTACCCGTACCTATGGAAGCATTGTGCAGATCAAGTCATTAGGAGGTGCGTTCCTGATTCTGAGACACACTCCATCCTCTCCTTTTGCCACACCTATGCATGTGGAGGACATTTTGGCAGTAAAAGGACAGCCAACAAAGTGCTTGACAGTGGTTTCTATTGGCCCAGTATTTTCAAAGACGCTTACAACTTCTGTAAGTCTTGTGACCGCTGTCAGAGAACAGGTAACATTGGTCCTCGTAATCAAATGCCTCAGACTCCGATCATTTTTGTGGAAGTCTTTGATGTGTGGGGTATTGATTTCATGGGACCATTCCCTCCCTCATTTGGTTTCACATACATTCTCTTATCTGTTGATTAGTGTCTAAATGGGTGGAAGCAAAAGCCACCCGATCTGATGATTCTAAAACTGTTACAGATTTTGTTAAGTCACATATTTTCTCTAGGTTCGGGACCCCGAGGGCTATCATCAGTGACCAAGGGACCCATTTCTGCAACAAAACTTTTGATGCTCTATTGAAGAAATATGGAGTAATGCATAGAATTTTCACTCTTTACCATCCACAGACAAATGGGCAAACTGAAGTGTCCAACCGGGAGATTAAGTCAATCCTTGAAAAGACAATGAATCCCTCAAGAAAAGATTGGAGCACTCGACTTGAAGATGCTTTATGGGCTTATAGGACTGCCTATAAGACTCCCATTGGTATGTCACCATTTCGGTTGGTGTATGAAAAGCCCTATCATTTGCCCGTTGAGCTGCAACATCGCTCTTATTAGGCCATTAAACAAGTTAATATGGAATTGGAAGGTGCTGGAAAGCAAAGGAAGTTTCAGTTACAGGAACTAAAAGAACTAAGAAATGAGTCCTTTGAGAATGCCCTGATTTATAAGACTAAAGCTAAGGCATTCCATGACCAATTGATTTCCAGAAAGAAATTTCACAAAGGACAAAAAGTTCTGCTATTCCAATCCAGGCTCAAATTGTTTCCAGGTAAACTGCGTTCTAAGTGGATTGGGCCGTTTGTGGTAACTAATATTTTTCCTTTTGGTGCAGTTGAGATTAGAAGTGAAATTTCTGGAAAAGCATTTAAGGTCAATGGTCACCGTCTTAAACCATATCATGAACTTCCTGACAGTGTAGAAATGGAAGTGATGACCCTCATCCTTCCACAATATGAGGAGCATTGAAAGTATCATCATGTCAGGCTAAGGACAATAAACTAAGCGCTTATTGGGAGGCAACCCATTATCAAAAAAATCAGATTTGCTTTCTTTAACCCTTTTATTTTATGTTTTTATCTGTTTGTTGATTGTGAGCATGCAAATCTTTGGAAAAGTTTGTGTTTGGATTGATTAAATGTGTGTTTGAATGCATTGATTGTTTGATTGATATTTGTGTAGACAAAGTATAGTGAAAATCAAGCGAAACTATAGGAATTAGTTCATTTGTTCTTCTGAATGCTGAACCATGTTCTTTGGGAATGATTTCCTTCAATTGAGAAGTTAAATTTTAAGTTCATGATGAATGGACCGAGTAAAGAGTTATACTCTTGAGACACATTCATATGAACTTGTGCCTTATGAACTTCGTAGATTTTTGACATTCCCTCAAGAATGATGAGTTTTTAGTTTTGGGAATCTGACTTTAAAAGACCCTGACCTATGCTTTTGAACTAATTTCTTGAGTATTCTTCGAGGAACAACAATGCATGAGAGTTTCAAATCCATTTCATACTAAAATGAGCCAATTTGGGGAGGCATTTTTCATGAGTTTATGAGTAAGAGAGGTCATGTAGATTGTGAGTTTAAAAAAAAAAGTGCAAGACAGTGAGGTACACGGCCTAGGCCGTGTACCTTCACACAGCTGTGTGATTATGCGCAGCAAAAAGCAGGAAAGACAGAATCATACACGGCCGTTTATGTTCACCAAGAAGCCATTTTATGGCTCTTCTTTCCCATTTCTGCTATTTCTCTCTCCTCACCCAAGAAACCACCGTCCCTTTCCCTCTCCCTCTCCTCCAAATCTTCCATTTCTACAACTCCAATCCATCATTCAAACCCATTTTCTTAACTAATTTCTTAAATCCTTCACATTTCTTCCATTATTTTCATCTCTTAACCACAAATCTTTCCAATTTTCACTCACTCTCTCTCCTCCAATGCCCACACGAACCCACCATCCTCCATAACCACCACCTTCATTTTTCTTCATCTTTCTACTTTAAAATCATCACCCAAATCTTCTTTTCTTCATCCATTTTCACTAAATAAACTCCATTTCTTCACATATTCTTTACAAATACCCATTTTTTCCCTATACCCACCACCATCGTGACCCCCCTCTCTGTTCACGGTACCCATTTGTTAAAATTTCTAAACAATGCCTCCAAGGAAGCGAGTGAAGCAAAATGCAAGTAGTGGTCGAGGATTCGACAGTTCTTTTGTTCGACCTCAATCTCCTCCACGCGCACCATCTCCACCACTTGAGGTAAATGTCCATCCCGCCTTAATTAAGGATGTTGTTCCAACTAAATTCTTAGATGAGGATACATTACGTCAAATAGGACTGTATGATGAGGTTTTTAAACTGTTAGATGGAATAGGTTGGGGCACATTTACTAGAATGCGTGCACCAACTTATGATACTTTGACTAGGGAGTTCATTATGAGTTTTGACAGGAAGTTGTATCCTGTTTGTGATCAACAAGAATGGCCTGGTAAAATTGAATTTGAAATCTTTGACATTTCCCATAAGTTGGACATCCACCAGTTTAATGCCATTTTTAGCTTTCCCATAGGCCACAACCAACTCCCCCGTGATTTTAGGCCTGATAGAATTTGGAATGCATTAAGTGTAGTTGATTCTAATGATTATGATCCTTGCAAATCTAAAGCTTCCAAACTTAGGTCTCCAGCACATAGGTATATTCAAAAATGGTTAGTAAATACTATTTGTGCTAGGGGTGAGAGTCAGGGCAATATTAGTCGAGCTGAATTATTCTTTTTGAATTGCATGATGAATAGGGAGCCTGTTAATGGATCATACTGATTGTGTAACTCATTTAAATATTTAGGGACTGCTTTAATTGGCCGTATTTTAGTGGGGGGATTTGTTACCCTTATTGCTCAATACTTTGGGGTGGATTCTGATATTATTACTGAGGATCCTGTATCGGGCTCTACTGCCATTAATAGCTCTACACTGATTCACATGGGATTATGTGAAAAACGAAATGGGGAGCTATTTTTGGTAGGAGCTGGTAACCAGGATATTCCGAGGGGAGTTCCACCATAGGCTGATGATGATGATTCAGTGCCTCTAGAGTCTGCTTATCATTTTACTACTAAGGCTGGTCCGTCTTCTAGGGCTCGACCCACTACTCTTGATGATGTCATAGCACATGTTGATGCCCTACGGATAGACCATACTGCACGCCTTCAGAGCCTTGATGATAGATTTCATGCATGGGAGGAGCGTAACACTCAGAGTATGGCATCCCTTCACAGCAAGATGGATGACATTCTTCGATGCCTACAGTAGATTTCTCCTCATTTTCCCATTAATGTACCCCCTTAGTTTCCATTGTATTTTCATTTTCTGGTATTGTGTACATTTGGGATTTGATTTGCACTATTGATTTGCTGGTTTCATTCATAGTTGATTTGTTTTTGCTTTCGGTTGTGGTATAGCTGTTTTTGCTTGTTTTCCTTTTCTGAATGTGTGTAGCATTGAGGGCAATGCTTAGTTTAAGTGTGGGGGTGTGGATACTTTGATGTTCTATTGTGGATATTTTGATGTTCTGAATTGTTCTCTTGAGGATTGAATGACTGATTGAACTAAATTGCCGTTCTTGGAATAAGTGCATGTGATCTTAATTATGTAATTTTTCTTATGGATACTTTCTATTGGGCTTTAAGTTTCTGATAAGCCTTCAAGTGATGTGATTAGTGAGCAATTGACCCAAATTTTTTAAAAAAAAATATATATAATAATAATAAACCTTTGAGCTTGATCGAATGAACTTTCTGGTTATCAATTTTATCAGGTGAGATTTTAAAAAATTAAAGGGTTTAATTGAAAATGATAAATCGAAACCTAGTGAGTTTTTGGGCTTTGTTGTAAATGGCTAACTTTAGGCCATTTTGGATCCTTGATTGCGTGATTCCACTCATGATTATTGTGTTTTTCAGAACTTGTCTTGGTTCTCTTTTAAGTTGCTAATGACCACTGCATGCATTTGAAATGATAAAGGCAATTTTCTTTTAAATAACTACTGGCCAAATAGCCATCCTTGCATTTTATCCATTGATTAACCCTTTTGAGCCTAATTGACCCTATTTCCTTCTATCTAAGCTCAATTTAAACCTAAAAGTGAAAAAATTATTTTACTACCCTACCTTAGGGAGTAGAAGAGCTTAAGGATTGCATTGGAAAGTGGCTTTTGAATAAGTGTGGGGGTGTGATTGATGATGTTTTTGCCTAGTTATGTCTGTGTATAAAATGTCTCATATTGGCAAAATGTCAGGTTGAATTGAATGCAAGGTGTGTGTGTATATATATATATATATATATATATATATATATATATATATATATATATATATATATATATATATATATATATATATTAAAAAAAAAGAGAAGTCAGAAAAAGGATAAGGTACATAATAGGAATTTGAATTTGAAGATTATTGGGAAATTCTATGTAATGATTGAATATCTTTCCATTTTGCTCTTCTAGTTCCTATGGTCTAGCTTTGTCTATCTTTGATGTATCCTACCTTAACTCTGACCCCATTACAACCTGAATAAAGTCCTTTTGATCTCTGTTTGCATGTGGTCTGAGTAGTGGAGAAGTAGAGGCTTGACAAGCCTATGGTAAAGCATATTCTCATGAGTTGGTTGAGTGAAAACACAAGTTTGAAACACTTGAGTGAGAGAGCATTTTAGTGAGGATTTATCATGCTGATTGAACCCTAAAATTTGATTGATTTTGCTTGCCAACTTGGATTTCTAAGAAAGGGAATTCTTTATTGTTTATATTTTTTGAAAACTGGATTCATAAGGGTCTTTGCTCATTATTCTGCATTTGCTTAGCTTATTGGGAAATTGTGTTGTATATCTTTGCCCAGGAGTGCAAAAGGCTAAGTGTGGGGGTAATTGATCTGTTGATTATTCCTATATTTTAATCGCCTCGTAATTGATTCATTGAACTCCATTTGTGCTTAATTGTCATCATTTAGCTCAGTTTCTGGTATCAAACCCTAATTAGAATATTACTGTGAAACTTTGCTTAAATGTGTTTATTAGCACTCATAATTGAATTATGCTTTTCAGTCACTGGGCTTCTTAAGGTTCAATTAGGTTTAATTAAGTTGGTTTTGACACATTTTATGATATTGAGCCTAATTGGATCATTGAAGGAATTATTGCATGAATTAGCCCTAATTTATCTCTTTGACAATGTTCAGTAAACTAGCTATAATTTGAGTTTCAAATATCTGATTGATGTGATTTTGGTCTTGTAGGAAATCTAAGACAATTCTCTACTACTTTCATGAAGACCTCAAAGGCCCAATCACACGTTTGGATAACTCAAATTAAAGTTAAAGCAAGAACTAGGGTGCTGATCCTGACAGCTTGACCTTTGCGTCCTGTTCATGACATAGCTCAAGCTACAAGTTGTCAAATGGACTGAAATTTTGATGTAAGATCCAAATCTACAACTTTCATGTTGAATACTTTTCCAGATTCGGAGGTCTAATAGGTCATATCAGGCTTGGAAGTCAGATTACAGGACTTGAGTCAAAATACAGGGCCTACGTCAGATTACAGGGCCTAGGCTGCGTAAAAAATACACGGCCGTTGGAGAGTACACGGCCTAGGCCGTGTACGCCTCTGATTTTTGCAATTAAAACAGTAAATTTTGATCCTCCAAGCAGTGTCATACACAGCCTAGGCCGTGTATGCATATACGGCCGTGTATTTGTGTCAGAAACTCAATTATTGAAACTTATGCGCGAAGTTTGTGTTGGGGGCCTATATATTGACACTCTTGGCACGTTTTGAAGGGAGTTCTGACCTAGGAGAGCAGCTGCAACTCCTTGGAGAAGGAGAGGGGAGTCTTGGATCAAACATTGGAGTCTCGGGTTCGAGCAATCGGAGATCCATCATCCTCAATCCTCAGAAACTAGTTTGCTATTTAGTTTTTCTTCTGCACTTTGTTTCTTATGATGTTCTTTCTCAGTTTTTCTTGTGATTTTGTTCTAGTTATATGTAACTAAACCTCCCTTGGTTAAGGGGGTGATGAAACCACTAGTATTGATATTGTGAATTTTGCATATTTGATTATTTCAATACAGTTATGTTTTTATTCATATATTTCTGAATCTATTGTTGGTATGAAGGTTTTTGTACTTGTTCTCACTTTCAAAGTGGTAGATCTGGGTTCATTATGTGCGATTGCGGTAGTAGATCTAGCGGAATATATGATGTTCATGTGGGTATAATTATCTTTGTACTATTTACCAGTTATAAAAATGGTAGATCTGGGTTTATTATGCGCGGTTGCGGTAATAGATCTAGAGAAATATATGTTCTAAGTAATTTAATCCCGGTGTGTGATTAGATCTTAGTGTAATTGGTTTTCTAAATCTTAATGCAATTGTTGGATAGTTGTAAGAGCGGTTGCTTTATAACTAATCAGTGATTAGGAGTTGATTTGAGCAGTTGCTGAATTGGCCAACCCGTAAGGAAAATAGAGATTTATTCTCATAATTGCATAAAAACATAATTGAGCATGTTAGAATAAAAAGATATGTGGATTTACATCATCATATAAATCTAGTGGTGGATTCAATCTCTTAACCAATTTTCTTATATTGTTGATTTCAGTTTGTTTATTGTTATTATTTTTAAACCTGTTCATTGTTCATCAAAACTCCAAAAACCCCCTATTTACTGTTTATTGTCAATCAGAGTCTAAATTAGGAATTGTTTAATAGTGTTGATTGAATTGGTTCTCTGTGGATCGACCCTTACTAACTACAACTAGTTGTAAGGTTTTTATTTTCTGGTGGGCCTGACAACTGATTTTTATCTTGAAATTTTAATCACTATATCCTCACGCATCACATAGCCTTGAGCTCTTTCTACTAAGTGGTTGATAACTCAGCTGACACTCAGATATATTGATTTAGAAGAGGTGTTTGTAGAAGGAAGGTCATACATAAACACTAAGGTTTTATCTGAATAGTTCAAAACAACATGATTTGCTAACAACTAGTCCATGCCCAAAATAATGTCTGAATCAACAAGGGGTAAGCATATAAGATTCACAAGCAAGTTTCAATTTCCAATAGTTACACCATAATTTAGACATATTTTTGAAGTTGTGACAAGTTTTTGCATAGGAATGAAAACTATCAAGTCATAAAGGAGATCTGAAACAGGTAAATCCAACATCCTCACACAGTCATAAGAAATGAAAGAATGAGAGACTTCAGAATCATACAATACAGTTAAAAGTGTATTTTTAACAATGCACTTACCCTGTATCAGATTAGGAGATTGAGCTGATTCCTTGCTGCTCAAGGTGAAAACTCTTCTTTTGGTCAAGGGTCTGGGAGTTGTCGCTTCTTGCTGCTGGGAACAATTCTTGGCATAATGTCCCTTTTTGCCACAGTTAAAGCATTTCATCTGATCAATCCTGCAAGCTCTATCACCATGGTACCCCTCACACTTTGGACACTAAGGTCCTCTATCTTTTATCTTGAGTTGTTTCCCTTTTCCTTGTTGATTCTTGAACTTTGAAAACTTCTTCTTAGAGTTATCATCTGTCTTCTTTCTCTTTTGAAAGTCCCGAGGCTTTTGTTCTTGTTATGACTTTGACTATGGTGGCCTCGAGCTATCCGATTCTACTATTCTACATTTGTTTACCAGAGTGTGGAAATCTCTAATTTCAAGGGGTCTCACTATCTTCCTTACCTCGTCCCTCAACCCAGACTCAAACTTTATGCACTTCCAGCTCTCATCTGGGGTATATTAGAAATACGAAGAAAACTTTGATAGTTCTTCAAATCTCACCAGATATTACCCCACTGTCATGTTTCCTTACTCCAACTTCAAGAATTCAAACTCTTTTTCTTCCTGTAAGTTCCTTGGAAAATATTTATCCAAGAAGGTCGTCTAAAATATTTCCCAAGTTATCTCAGTTCCAGCAGCTTCCCTCATCCTTCTAACATCATTCCACTAATATTCAGTTTCCCCTTTCAACATGAAGGAAGCAAAAGACACCTTTTGGTTGTCTGTACATCTCATCACTGTGAAAATCTTCTCTAACTCCTTCAACCATCCCTCCGCCTTAGCCGAATCGTATTCTCCTTGGAATGATGGAGGGTTAGTCTTCTTGAACTCTTAAAGGTCATGAAAACCCTGATTTCTCACAACCACTACTTCATTTTCTTGTTGGGGATATGGGTTGTTACCCATTCTTTCCAAAACTCAGTTTGTGGCAGCTGTTTGTTCTCTCATGGCTATGGCCATCTTTCTTTGCTCCCTCATGACAGCTGTTATTTCTCCAAACATGTCCATCATATCTATCGTGTTATCATTGGCAGACGATCTATCTCCTCGCGTACGCCTGGATGATGTCATGGTATCTTGTACACACAAAACATTACATATTGAGTTGATCAGACTCAATATTTACGTAACAGTGCAATAGTAACCATTAACAATCATACTCAAGACAGAGGGTCAGTTTATATAATTAAAGAAAATCATTTGCATACTCAAAGAAGTCATCAAATCTTATCACAATCTCAATATCATATTAAGAAATCCATCCATAATATACTTATGCAATAAGTTATCTCATAATGGTCATCTATCAATAATCATCATTTATCCATCCTCAATAATCATCAATCATCTTTTATCAAAATGGTATGGAGGGAATGTCCATCCTCATAATACCGTTCAATTGGTAGTAGTTTGCTTTCAAGTTGGTGCACTTCAATTTGTTTATAATAGTCTTTCTTATTACACAAAACTACTTCAAGTAACACAATCAACCACAACCAATGAGGGAATGTCCATCCTCAACAACTTTTGATAGGAGGGTATCATCCTTCCTCACACTATCTTTAATTGAGGAATACCTCAAGTAGAAAGGGAATGTCCATCCTCAGCTACATTTCATCCAAGGATGACTCAGGTAAAGAGGGTGGAAATGTCCATTCTCAACCTCAATTACTCAGGTGGTAAGGGAATGTCCATCATCAACCACCATTGTCCAAGTTTCACCCTAGGTCCAAGGATATCCTAGATAATGGGTTACTCATGAAAATTAAGCATTATTCTAGATTGATCATCTCAGCCATCAATTTCATCATGCATGTAATAAGACATTTCATCATATCATCTCATCTCATAGTATAATGCATCAATATCTTATCATACATACAATAAAATATTTCATCATATTATTTCATAATTAGAATTTCATAAATCCAAGGTGATCAATTCTTCTATGGAATACCCAACTAGTGTCTTTACACTCTTTAAAAAACATAAAAACAAATCCAACAAGTAAAGAACTTCAATTCATCAAATTAAATATCTTGGGAAAATCAGCTCTAGGTGCCTAGGTGCTAGTATGGCAGAATGCTGCCCTGTTCTTCTTGGTCGCTGGCGCCTGGGCGGTGGACACTGGGCGCTCAAGCGCCCAAACACCATAGACTTACTCTATTTCTTCCAAGCACTAGCACTCAAGCGCTTAGCTCCTAGTCCTAAAGCACTCCTCACCTGGTGCCTAAGCACCCTGTGCACAGCCTCAAACATAATGGTTCTGGGCATTGGGCGCCTAACTCTGGCGCCCACCAGTAGGCCCATTTCAGTTCCTCTAGTTTTTAAACCAGATTCAAACCTCCTAAACTCAAGTTTTAAGTGGTTTCTAACCACAAACATGGAGCCCAAACTTGCTAAAACTCTCATACAAACTCTAAACTCAATTAGCATGGAAATCATGAACCAAAACAACATCTTTTATACCCATTTTTCAACTATTAACATAAGTAGGCAAATGGAGGTTCATAGGTTCACAAACAATAACCATGCATAGATTTAGCCAAAAGTAAACCAAGTTCAGCCCAAGGAAATGAAAATCAATCAAAGGACCCATCTTTACCTCAAAAACCTATTTCTTTAACTCACACAATCAAGCAAGAAATCAACAAGTCAATGAAGCAAAAGATGAAATAAAGAAGCAAGCACCCCTACTTAGCTTGAAGTCACTTTCTTCTTTCCTTTACCTTTCTTTCCTCATTCCTCTTCCTGCTTTCTCCCCTTTTGATTCTTGTTCTTTTTGCTTTGTTTTCCTTCTTCCTTTGATGGTATGAGAATGAGAGAGTGTGGAGAGTGAGAAATAGGAATATGAGAGAATAAGAAGAGTGAAGCAAAAGCAGGGTGTCAAAAGTCAATAAAATGATAAGAATGGCAGAAAGGTACAGTGGAGAAGGTAATAAAAAGAGAGTTAAAAATAAAATCTAACTAGAAACTTTATATCTGTTAAGAACACTTTAATCTTTCAAAAATGAATTTTTTAACCTTCATAGGTATTGTAGAAATTTCTAAGATTTCATTTTATTCTCTATATTACCACTCCAGCATTTTCCTTATACTGCATTATCATTCTCTAAGTTTCATTATTCTTTCCTAGGTTAAATTAAACCTATGAAATTGAATTAAGAAACTTTTAGATATCCACTCTAATTATTCATAGATTAGAAATAAATCCTCCTCATTTATTTCTATTTTCTCTACTATTTAAACAAAATCCAAGTTTAAATAAGTTATTTATCACATTCAGTATTACAGATTTATGCTCTAACAAAACCAAATAATTATCGAAATTAACAGGTGACTTATACTAGTATTAATAAGCCTCTATAACCCTGATATTAAATCTACTAGGTTAGAGAGAATGTTACAATTTCCACCTTGGTTAGCTAGTTCTTGCATGTGGGCTCACTCTTGAGAATCACTTTTTCTTGCTCGAGCGCTAATTGCTAGGGGTGGCAATTATTTCTTAAGTCATGGCTGATGATGTGTTGAGAGGCTATGAATACTAGAAGACCTATAAATTGGGGATACTATGTGAATCAACATATGCTAAAGGCTCAGAAAGGTACTACGGCTCTCCCCTATGCCATGTTGATCACCGACATTCTACATTGCTTCAAAGTCCCTCTTCATGGTGAGAAAATGGATGATGAGAAAGTTGTTGAAGCCATTTTTGCTTATACCTTGAAGAAGCTTAAAATGAAGAAATATGGGGATGTATGGTACTATGAGGAACTTTGTATAGTTGGCAACATTGGTTAGGTGGATGAAGCAGATGATTAGGAGAAATCACCAGTAGCATAGAAATTACATGTTTAAGATACTTTGTGGGATTCAAGGCCTACGAACCTAAGTTGAGGAGAGCGTGCATGGGTTACATGTTCAGAAGGACCACTTTAAGAGGACTATGGGTCAAAGAATGGATTGTGTGGACTGGGTGTAAGCCTTCCTCTGGAGTTGCATTGAGGGTACCAGATCGAGCGAAATATAATTGATCATATTATTCATACCACTTATGCTGCTCCTACTCTAGCTTCACTAGTTGGAGATGATGATGATGACTCCTCCAAGGCCAATGATGATGATGATACTGATGATATGGATGATGATGATAGTAAGGATACCGAGTGATAGAGACTAGGCTTGGTCATGATGAGATCTTATCTTTTGTCTATCCTTGTTTATATCTTGTCTTACTTTTAGTTTAAATTTTAACTATGATATGGTTGCTAGGTTAGTTATGGTGTGATGATTTATGTTGACTTAGTTATGTGATGTTGGATGTTGTTGCTTATCTTAATGATGAGTTGTTGAAATGACATAGCTATGTTGATATTTTCATTCTTATTTCATAATTTTATTCTTTTTAATAATGCCAAAAGGGGAAGAGTATGCATTGCTATCACAACAACTGAAAGAACTCCAGCCAAAGACAAAAGTTCAATCACTGACAAAACAAAACCTAGCCAGACCACGGTTGCTCTATGTCCTCAACATGATGGCAATATAGAGGATCATGGCCTCACCTATCAAACTAAAACAAAATTTGGATCATAGTGGCTAAAAGGCCCCAATGCCACTCCACTCTGAATAAATGAATTTGTATAACTTGGGCGCACTGCGCTATCTCATCTCGAATACCAGATGACGACCTTTACTTGTTTCCAAGACTGAAAATATCATGAACAACAATGGACCATGACAAAGCATCCTTATTCAAGGGGCAATGATACAAGCACCCCATTACATCAAATCGTGGATTTGAGCTATGTGCTATTTAACTAAGCATCGTGGAACCTAGCCTAGATGCCTCGCAGTGGTTCTCTTTGGCCAAGAACACTCCTGCTCTTATTGGACTTCAACATTATACCTTGATACTCAACTGTCACATCAAAGCATCAAGCTGGGAGCAATTATTCTAGACCAGAATTTGGGATCAAACCCAACTAAGAGTAACCTGGAAACATAAAGCTGGACCCCAGATCTAAACCTACACAGCCATGGTAGTAATGGCACCAATAGATTGGGAGCCAATCTCTCTAGCAAGTCCCCCATTTTAAGGAACGGTTATCTTAGCCATATCTACCTATTAATATTTAATTTAAATAGGGTTTTTCATCTTATCTTGCTTAACAATTAAGCATCACTCTGCTATAAATATTGGGCTATGCCACTCAGGTAACTCTCTAGACACAATACACTACTTTCCTAGTGTACAACCTAACTTGAGCGTCAGAGAGCATTTTGTAGGTACACTATCCTATGCTCCACCATAGCTGTCGTCGTACCAAGGAGGAAACCACCACATCAAATCCACCAGAGATATTTTCAAGTGACCCATTTGAACCTATTCTGAACATAATAAAATCCCCAAAACTTAGAGTCTTCAAATTCAAATGTCAATTCTTTAAGGTACTAATTTTAATTTAAAAATAATTTATTTTCATGTAAATGTCTTCATCATAGTCTATAGTTGAGTCCTAGTCTTAGTAGTACGTTCATTGCATGAGAGTCCTTTCCTTGCAAAGGTCATTATAAAGGTCCTAAAATTGTTTCCCAAGTCAAGGTAACAATATAGCTTAATATTAAAAATATATATGAATCATGAACATTAATCTTTATTTAACTTTAAGTCTTGAATAATAATATATAGTATTATCCGATGAAAAAGTCAACAATCCTCTAATATTACATGTGTGCAACTGAATTGGTATGAAGAGGATATTATATCAATATACACAAAATACTGTGGCAAGAATTTAATCAACCTTCTAAATAAAATCATTATTTGTGTATATAACCATACCCATTATTAACTAACTAAAAGAATACTTGGTGCCATGGTTTGAAATACAAAGCAAATGAAGAGTTCATTTCCTACCTTTTTTTTTCTTATGAGGTGGTGAGTACTTCCTTTTTTTTTTCTTTTCTTTTTCCTTCCTTTCTCTTCTTGTTCTCTTCTCTTTATTTCTTTCTATTCCTTTGCTTCGGTTTTCATCTTTGCTTTTCAATTTCTTTTACTCCATGCCTATATGTGCACTCCCTTTCCCCCACCCCACATATATATAGCTATAATTTTTTGTTTTATGCATTGCACATTTGGTGCACTTTACACAACTTTGTTTTTCAATTCCTTTTCCTTCTTTTTTAATCATCACTATTCTGAATGGGTTTCAGAAGTTCACCTGAAAGTAGTTGATGATGGTGGTTTCCTTCGTAGCACAACTACAGCAATGGTGGTGCAATGAGTGGGTACTTGCAAAAGGCACTTCGACGCTCAAGTTATACTGTGCACAAGGTAAGTGGTGTCTAGAAGTTCAGATCCATACATTGGTCGCTCTATCTAGTATTTATAGGTGAGTGTGATAGAAGAAAAGTTCATTTGAAATAGGCATTTAATGATAATTAATGACATTGATGAGGATCCCTACAAAATAGGAATTAGTTAAGGTGATTATCTCCTTGTAACTATAATTCCTTGAAAATAAGGATTTGATGGAGGGATTTCTGCCTTGTTGTAAGTATTGTTATGGTTGCTGATACGAGCACTGTGGGCTAGGATCAATCTTGGATAAGTCAGGTTGCTCCTTCGCCAAAACATATTTGGCTTCCTTCGACCTACCATATTTGAGGAGGAGAGAAGAGACCCATGACGGTACAACTGATTGTCATATAGGGTATACCACATCGTCATCCGCACTAACTTTTGGACCTCTTTCTCATTTTCATCAAGGTTCCATCTTGGAGATAGACGACAATTAGTGTGATCCATGTTTCATTTTCTTCTAGTAGGAGGACTTCGCTGCCTGTAATATTGGGTGCTAACAACATTTCCTGGATCACAAACCTATTGTTTCCTGGGCTTTTCGTGTTGGCAAGCTTTGACAGGATATCGACTCTTGAGTTTTGTTCCCTGGGAACGTGTTCAACCTTGGTGCTGGTTAGATTCTCCAATAGTTTCTTCACTTTGACTAAGTATTTTTCCAGGAGAGGTTCCTTAACTTAATAGTTACCTAGAATTTATGAAATCGCCAATTGGGAATCACTACAGAGCACTATATCGATGGCCCCCATTTTCTTAGCCATGGTGATGCTGGTAATACAAGCCTCATATTTAGCCTGGTTGTTTGAAGTCAGAAACTCGAATCTTAAGGAATTTTCCAGGGTAAGTTTGGCCTCATTTTCTAGGATGACCTTGATGCCACTTCCTTTAAGGTTTGAGGAACCATATACATAAATGATCTAAGAATTTTCTTTAGGATGGCTAGCCTTCGATATAATTTCTGCCAAAAATCAGATAACACTTGAGGCTTTATGGCCTATGTCAGCTCATAGGTTATCCCAAACTCAGAAAGCTCTATGGACCACACAATCATTCTCCCAGCTAGGTATGACTTATACAACACTTGACAAATTGACTGGTCCATCCTTATGATCATAAGGTAACATTGGAAATACTGACATAGTCATTTGGCTATGGCTAATAGTATTAGGGCCAGTTTCTTGATTTTTTCGTATCGGAGTTTAGGATCTTGCAACACCTTGCTCACAAGGTTTCTCCATACTCCAGCCTCATCAAAATGGGATGTGTTGCCAACATATTTTTTTAGTTCTTGGAATATGGCCACGCACTCTGGTATCCACTCAAATCTTTCCCTTTTTGAGCAGTTTAAAAAAAGGGAAAGCTTGTGGATGGCATTGGTTAAGAAACAAGAGAAGGCAACTACCTGTCCTATCAGTTGCTACACTTCTTTGATGGACTGTCGACTATGCATACCAAGAACTGCCTGGTATTTCTCTAGGTTGGCTTCAATACCGCAATTTGTGAGCAAAAATACCAAAAACTTACTGGCTTGTACTCTAAAAACACACTTCTCCGGATTCACCCTCATGTTAAGTTTTTAGTTTTGGGTGAACACTTTTTCCAAATCTGCTACGTGGTTTCCGGAGCCTAGTATCTTAACAATCATGTCATTAATGTAGACTTCAAGTATCTTACTAATTTGTTCTTCGAAGACTTTATTCATCATTTGTTAGTAAGTTACACCTGTATTCTTTAACCTGAATGACATAACTCAGTAGCAATAGCTTCCCATCTCGGTTATGAACGTAGTTTTTCTTCATCTTCTGGGTGCATGGGAATCTGACTGTATCTAGAATAGACATTCATGAAGGAAAAAAGTTAAAACTCGAATGAGTTATTGACCAGCTTATCAATATTGAAAAATGGGTAGGGGTCTTTTGAACATGCCTTATTTTGATCTGTGTAGTTGACACACATACGCCACTTCTCGTTAGCCTTCTTGACTAAGACCATATTGGATAACCAAATTGCATAGGAAACTTCCTTAGTAAACCAAGCGTCTAGGAGCCCTTTCACCTGCTTTTGTATTACCTCCTGCCTTTCTAGTCCAACCTTTCTTTTTCTGTTATGCTACCGGCTTGGCGTCTATTTTAATGGAAAGTTAGTGGGAAATGAACTCAGGATCCAGTCCTAGCATGTCGAATGACATCTAGGCAAAGAGGTTCAGTTTTTATTAAGTAATGCCACTAATTGGCATTTCTCAACCTGGTTCAAATGTCCTCCAATCTTGGTAACTTGATCCGATTTAAACAAGTTGGAGGGAGTCAAGTTCTCCATGTGGTTGTGGATAGGTATCTCAGATCTCCTCTTGCACATCCAATTCAGTCAAGAGGACGTTGACAGAGTCTGTATAACTGAAACAAATTTGTCACACTGGTCCATTTTCTGTGGTCCTTTTTACGATCTTAAGGCTTTTATTATAGCACCTTTGAGTTGTTGCCTAGTTTCGTTTAATCATAACGATCTTGTCATGCAGGTTGAGGAAATTCACAGCTAAATGGGGGGTAGATGTCACAACCCTAAAAGCGTTAAGAGAAGAGTGGCCCAGGATCACATTATAGGCTAAAAGGCAATCCACTACGAGGAACTTGACCTTGAGTATTTAAAATAGAGGGTCCTTACCCAAGGTCAAGTGAGTCTTAACATATTCTATCAAGTGATTTTATCTTCTATGAAAGCAGTCAACTCACTGGTATACAGGATCAGATCCTTCTTTGAGAGTCCTAACTTCTCAAATAGATCTAGGAACATAATGTTTGTTGAGCTCCCTTGATCAACAAATACACGTCGAACCTAAACTTAAGTAATTATGTCAGATATCACCAAAGGGTCATCATGATTCGGGATGATGCTTCCATAATCTTCTTTATAAAATGCAATTGGTAGGGCTTTTCGCGATCCACCCCCTGTTTAAAGATCAAATGGGAGGCCATGTTCAATACAACTCGAAGGGTCTTATTCCTTGTATTACTAGATTCACTGCCACCTATGAAGCTGCCTGATATTATGTTGATTATCCGGGTTATTTCCGTATGATGATTATCATCATTCTAAGTGGGAGGATCTTGGGGTTGTGCCCTATCTTGGTTATGGGCATTATCCCAAGATGGACCCTTTCTAGAATTTTCATTCCTTGTTAATGACTGCCTTCTCTAATACGGGGATGGACTTCTCTGGCGGCTATAACTCCTTTTCCTGTAATTTCTATTTTCTCTCTAATTTTTGTTCCGAGATTGGCTAACATATTAGCCGAAACAGTCATCCCGGAATAAGGATTCAATGGCGTCCTAAAGGTGAACACAATCTTTAGTGTTATGCTTGTATCCTTCATGGAATATGAAGTGTTTTTACCTATCTTTTTGGGTATGCTTCCTCTATGAAGGAGGTCTTTGGATGTCTTTAAACTCTGTGTTGATCACCTCTTAGTAGATTTGGGCCTGACGTGCGTTAAGGGGGGTATAGTCTTGGTACTTCCCCTTTGGTGGTGGTTTGGAGTTTTGAGGTTGTGAGAGAGTTGGGGCTGGTTTGGGTTTTGCTTCCCTACCTTTATCAATATGTTTCCTAGCTCAGATAACATCTTCTGCATTAATGTATTTGTCTGCTCTAGCCCTGAACTCATCCATTGTCTGGAATTCCTTCTTAGCAAGGGATGTGAAGAACGGACTAGAACGGAGACCTTCTCTTATGTAGTATAGGGCAAGTCTCTCATCCCAATCACAGATATTCAAGTATTCCTTGTTAAACTGGGCTATATAATCCTGAAGTGACTCTTCTTTTCCCTATTTGATATGGGAGAGGCATGAAATTGATTTCAACTACACCTTACTAATGGTAAAGTGTAGCAGAAATCTTGAAGATAAGCCTTCCCAATTATCTACGAACTTCAGAGTTAGGGTCGTAAACCATCTCATGGCAGCTTTTTTAAGGCTGATGGGAAAGCATGGCATATGAGCACATCATTGCCTTCAACAAACAACATGGTAGAGACATAGGCATCCAAATGCTCTTAGAGGCCTGAGATTCTATTATAGGTCTTAATATTAGTTGGATACTTATAATGCCTAAAAATCTTATAGGCCATCAAATCATCAAAAAATGGTTGGTTCTGTTGGACTACCGTCCTCCATTGCCCAGTCTCCTGTTCTCTGATATTTTCTTTTTCTTGGTTTCTAGCCCTTTGTCCGAGTTTGGTTATCATGGTGTTTTTCGAATCACGGTCTCCATCGTAGGTTGGTCCCCTTTTGTTATTTTGGTGTGGGACCCGGTTCTCTCCTTCTCTTTCTACATGGACTAATCTCTCCAACTCGTTAAAACATTCATCTTGGAGTCAAATTAAGGAGATCAATTTATGGCGTGATAATCCAGGAGGAATTGACTCGTCATGCTAGGATTGAATGCCTTCGTTGTTCTCCCTCATGCCTAGGCATTGTGAAGCTGATATCCGTGGTCTTGCTTCTCCTGAAGGGGCTCTGTGTAATCTAAGTCACTGCATGCCTAGAACAAGTTGTAGTAGAGGGGAAGGATTCTCAATGGAAAGAGAAACCTCTTCTCCATTGCGCCTAGATTCTAGTTGGACAGCGATTGTGTCTTGAGTAGTAGCAGAGCCACAATGGTAGCTAGTGGTTGGCTAGTTTAGCATGACAGAAGCACGGTTCTGTCTGGTGGTTACCATGGTGGAACTGGTGGGATTCAAAGTTTATCTTTCCCATAAACAACACCAATGTTCTATATAGGTTTCAGAGGTTCACCTGAAAGTAGTTGATAATGGTGGTTTCCTCCATAGCACAATTGCAGCAATGGTGGTGCGAGGGGTAGGTACCTGTAAAATGTACTTTGATGCTTAAGTTAGGCTGTGCACAAGGTGAGTAGTGTCTAGAGGCTCAGATCTATACCTTGATGGCTCTGTCTAGTATTTATAGGTGAGTGTGATAGAGGGAAAATCCATTTGAAATAGGCATTTAATGATAATTAATGTCATTGATGAGGATCCCTGCAAAATAAGAATTAGTTAGGGTGATTATCTCCTTGTAATTGTAATTCCTTGAAAACAAGGATTTGATGGAGGGATTTCTGCCTTGTTTGTAAGTGTTGTTATGGCTACTGATACACGCACCATGGGTTGAGATCCATCCTGAATAAGCTGGGTTACTCCTTGTGATATCAACCCGAATCCCGATCTAGAACAATTACTTTTTTTATATTTATCTCTAAACTACTACTACTACTACTAATCTAATATCTTTTTGTTTAATAACAACTATTGCAAAATTATCTCAAATCAAATAAAATGTTCATATCAAATAAAATATTCAAGTTAAATAAAGAAACTAAAATTACTCTCCACAAAATATTTTATGAACTAGGGGATGTTACAGCATGCACATTAGATTCCAGTAATGGTTATGAAGAAGATTGAAGAAAAACAATAACACAAGTTGTAGACCACACACCTCACTTATATATCAACAACACAATGCCATGTTGCTCTCGACTCACACCTCATTAGTGAACCAATAAGACAATGCTTAATTGTGGGGTCACTCATACATTTATATTGGTATGTTTTTGACAAAGGCCTAAATAATAGTTACATTCATAAAAGTGTAGTGTACTTAACAATTGTATACAACAACATTAGTAAATACTCTATTCAAGCATTGTACTTATCAATGAGATTTTCTAACTTGTTATTGTATGTAAGCTTTTGTTGAAAGAAAACAATGAATTCAAATCAAATGAGATTTCTTGCGCATGTGTTATTGATGCCTTACCAGTTCACATGGCTTTGAAAACCCCATTACTAACCAAATGAATCCCTGCATGAAATGACACCATAATGCCCTCGACATTCTACATTTAAATCAAGCCTTCTACATTCAACTACACAATTCAAGTGTAGAGCTACAACATGATTCCGTGCGCATGCATTAATGGGATTCTTTGTCATTTTATATGCCTTTGAAATTCCATTAACAATCAAATGAGTCTTATTATGAAATGTCATCACAATTAGCATTCTGTGTTCAGCATTGAAGGATTCTTGCAAATCATTAAAACATAAACCATAAAAAAAACATAAAAAGTGAGAAGTTGGTTTGTAAGAAACTAACTTGTCACTTGTGTTTTTTTTTTAAATACAGTTAACCAACTTCATAACTACTTTTTGAAAAAATAAAAAAGAGCTATTCAATTTAATTACAAAGCTCGATCAAAACTCATTCTCATGCATGCAAGGAATCGTTCAAAGTGCACGTGTTTTTCCTTGAATGCATACAATGTCAATGTCCAAGCTTTAGATTCCCATTGAATGCATGCATCTAATTCTGGTGCACATCTAAATAAGGATGAAACCCTCATTCTTTTTCTCGCATCGATCCTCTAAGCCCTCCTCTTATATTCTTCCACTTATCAATCTTCTAAATTCTTCTTTAATCTTTCAAATCATTATTATCCTTTTTATTCTTCATGGATTCTTCAGAATTGCTAAGACTACAATAGACTTATAGGTCCTCATTCTTAAACCATGAGGTAAATATATTGTATAATTTTAATGTAATTATGTTAACTATTTTCAAATACATGTATTTATTATTTAAGATTTTATGAACTTTTTCCTATACCAAATTAGTTACGTGCCCACATACATACTATGAATGAACCATATCAGGCTTTGTACCACTTTTGAGCATTTCTAGATTTTATCATACTTCCCAAATCGAACATTTTGAAGTTAACCTAGACTTGATCATTACTTTGACAAAACCATGGAGACCTGAGACACATACATTTCATCTTCCATGTGGTGAATGCACCATTACCTTAGAAGATGTTGCGCTTCATTTGGGACTTACAATGAATGACAAAGCACTAATAGGACCTAGTTGTTTCAATTGAGATGATGAGTGTGTAGATTGTGGGGTGTTACGTTGTTCCCCTTTGATGTCATATGAAAGCTTTAGTCATGAATCTAAAATGATTTCAAAGAATATTTAACACTCTTCCAACAAATGCAAGTCAAGAGCAAACATAATTCTTTTGTAGAGCATATATTTTATGCTTGATTGGAGGAGTATTGATGCCTAACAAATCAAGTAACTGGGTTCATCTAATGTATCTGCCATTACTAGAAGATTTTTGGTGTATTGGACAACATAGTTAGGATCAGTGTGTTTGGCTTCGTTGTATTGAGAATTGTTCTTCACTACAAATTATGATGCATAACCTATAGGTGGATACTTATGGCTTCTACAATCTTGGCATGGTTTCGATTACCTTTCATTGTACCACGGATAAACCGTCAACCAACATACCTACTTGCACAAAGGTAAAATTAATATATTTATTACTTCATTGCAAATAATTATTTAATTTAAATTAATATGAACTTATTTGTCATGCATGTAGATGGAGTCAAAATTTAGAGGAAGTGGAAATGCGGGTGATATTGTAAGTTCTTTGGAGTGGTTACTCTGCTTTTGGGTTCAAGAACAAAGGGCTAAGTTTGAGACTTTGTTCTTATACAAATTATAGATAGTTGTATTTGCTAGGCTAGAAAAATCTTGGGGTTTGTATTTGAAACAATTATAATGGAAAATACCTAAGCGTTAGCTTGGGTAGTTGATGTAGGCTACAGTTTGTAATTGAACCACTATAAATTATGATTTGCACTCTTTCTTCCCTTACCTAAAGTTTATTTACTACAATTCTTCTATTATCATGCTAGCTCTTGTTAGATGTTATTATCTCTTCTTTGAAAATTTTTGAAACAAGTTACTTTTATAAACTTGTATTATTTTTAAAAGTAGGATTCTTAAGAGTCCATTAAACCAACCAAGTTAGCTCTCTTGATTAAGATTTTTTTAAAAAAATGTAGAAATAAGGAGAATAGCAAGATGTACTGCATTTCTATTTGGTGGAAGCAAATGTTTTTTAGAGTAGTTTATCATTATAAGATCATCTTCACTTTAAACATCCCAACCATCCAGCACTCTATGATTAATATGATAATTTCACTTGTTGCCACTTAGCCTAACTAATTAAATGTTAAAATTAACAAGAAGATTATGGAAGACCATTTTACCTGGTCTTCGGTGGAACTCTACCTCCTAATTATTTGGTTGGTTCCATGCCAATAAAGTGAGGCCCATCAAAACATAATTTCTTTTAAAGTCAATCTCACTTAATTGAGCAAGTAGTCTCCTATCATGTGATGGTGTTAGTTTCCACTTAAATAAACAAATCAATTTCATTTAACTTAATCATCAACTTTTATGATTAACTTAATATTCTCTACAACCATAAATAAAGTACTACTATTTGATTATCCTATATCACTACAAAAAAAATGGGCCTTACCCACGATTATTTAGCTACCATTAAGTAATGGTAGCTAATAAATACTAAAGCACCGAGTATTTGCTTCATAATTTTCCATGAAAAAGTTAATTTTTTTCTTGCACGCCTTTCTTTCCTTTTCTACTCGCCTTTCCTTCTATTTTCTCACTCACCAAAATAGAAGCCGCTTTTCCCCTTTTCGACCACACCGTCTAACCTTGTCTCTTCGATTTCCCTTTTCTATTTTCTCACTCACCTGAGAAGTTTTTCTGTGGCAAAGCTCGATGGCAAAACCCCTTTCCCCACCTGAGAAGTTTTTCTGTGGCAAAACTCAATGATGAAAGTAACCATCCAAGAATTTCTCAATAGGTTCCATTTCCCCCACCTATTCTTCGAATTTATTTTCTCTAATTTTCTCTGATTCTATTTTTCTCCAATTTTCTGCAATTTTTCCCAAGTTCCATTGTGATGTGAGTTTCGATTGAAGATAAGAAAGAGTTCTGTGAACTCAGCCATGAATACCTTTCACTGTTAGGAGTACTGTTACCACATTATTATAAAATCTTGTTGCCAGCTCTAAATGTTGTTTCTACATATTTGTATTTGTTGTACGCATTCTATAGAGGAGGTGTATAATATAACCTTAGATGAGCTTCTTGTTCAATCTCAGTATGCTTTGCGAATTGCGAATTGCGATTGCGAGCTCAATGTGGAAGGATGATGCATATGGTCTAGAATGATATTTTGAGTTTATGCAAGTTCAACTCTGAATCTAAATTGTGTGGGATTGAGTTTTATTTAATGGATAGTCACTGACTTTTTTATTAGGGATCATGGTTTACTACAAATGTGGCATTCTTCAAAATTAGGAAGCTATACATTACATACAGCTCAACACAACATAATGAAGGCTTGCCATCAATCATCAATTTTTTTATAACTTAGATCTCCTTCTGAATACCTTTTTTTTAATTTTTTTAATTGCTATTATTATAAATTCAGAGATTTTTTATTTGTGTATGTTTTCTTTCTTTTTGGGGGGGGCAATTCGATGGAGTAGGTGCCTTTTTTTGCTCTTATTGTTGATATTAGGAGTACTATTATGTATGTCTCTTGCTCTACTTGCCAACAGTGTGGTAACCATTAGGTGCTTCGTGATAAATGTCTAGTTAAATGCTCATTTGGAGGTGTTGCCTGCCAAACTATTGGCAGTTTTTCAATAAGATGAGGATGAGCTTGTAATATTTGTCATGCCTAGTTGCTCCTCTGAATTATAATTCAATTGTACTGAAAATTTGGCCTATCTAACTTTAAAGGCTATTAGCCTATTTCATTTTTGCACTTCTTTTGCTATTAGCCTATTTTATTAATTGAAGTTGCTATGTTCATGAGATTTTAGTTGAATTCAATTGTAAATAGGCATACTTTTTGTCAGCTTTTCTCCATTTAAGTAATTTTTTAATAATTTTTAAGAAGACAAGTACATGGCATTCTATCTTTTTTTTTTTTGTAATATTCCTACAATCGAGTGTGCTTGCAAATGAATGCAAATATGAAAAAGAGTGGACCACAAAGGGAAACCCAATGCACAACTTTTTCATCTTCTTCCAATCTTCTTTATCAAGTACTGCTTCCATCTTGAAACTTTTACCCTTATCAATAATTAATTTGGTGCTGTGTGTTTTGATTTGGGAGTTACTCTGGTATGAAAACATTATATGATGCCTTATTTTGATATCATTGGTGAATACGCTTTCTGGTGGACTTTTACCCTTATCAAATGTAAAATATGCATGTTGTAATAAGCTTTCTGGTGGACGTTGTTCTGCTGTTCCATTTAATGATTGTCTTTAAGAATTCTTAAAATTAATTAGGCTGATTCATATCAATAATAGATATATAGTGCTATATTCTTGTGTGTTAGTTAAGTCCATTATATATGTTGATAATTTCTTGTGCACTTATAATATGATATTGTTCAAAATAGACGTTCAAATATAACCTTTAATATCTCTTTACAAAGTTTTCGACTCATGGAATCTTTTTTAGTGAAGTAGGAGCATTAATGCAGTTGATATTAAACAGTTACCTATTATGGGGACATTGTTTGTAGGAACCATGTATATATTAGAATACAACAGGGTATAGATTGTGCTATCTTAGTCGAGATATCAGTCATTGTGACTGTCATATAATTGCAATCTTTAGAGTGTGCACGTGTGTGTTTTTTAAGCACTTGGGCTTCGAATTGGAATAATGGGAGGGAGGACACTCACTTATTGCCAAGTGAGTGACCACCAAGCGCAATCTTTTTGACTTGTAGATGGAAGATGCATTATTTCATTTGTTTAGGATACGGTGTTATGCCCTTGAGCTAAAATAATATAGCTTTTCATCGTGCCAATTTTTATAATTGAATAGCAATATCTTGTGTTTGAACAATTAGAATTATAAGGGTGGTTAATTTGAGTTTCAATTGAAAGACCTGCTACTGATGAATGTAAAATGTTGTGTACTTCAAGATCTTTATGATAGGCTCGAGTTAAATGGTGTGACTAGCTGACTACTCAATAACCAATTTATTTTCATGAGTTCTTTTCTCATTTTTTTTTCTAATTATAAAAGCTAGAAAGCAGATGTTACCAAATCTATAGTTTATTATGCTTTTAATTTGTCTTGAGTATCTATTTTGTGATTATTGTAACAAAACAACAATGTTGTCAAGTGATTGCACTGCTTCTCTTGTTTATATTGATA
This sequence comes from Ormosia semicastrata, assembly GCA_029884595.1. NCBI lineage: Eukaryota > Viridiplantae > Streptophyta > Magnoliopsida > Fabales > Fabaceae > Ormosia > Ormosia semicastrata. The sequence goes on from JAQQTO010000063.1 coordinate 34,872,993, forward strand.
CCATCAAATGATGAAGTTCTATTCTAAGATCTTTAACTAGAATGTTCATTGATAGGATTCGGTCATGTTATTGGATTAAATTCAATATCAAGTTGGAAGCATTGTAATGTATGCAACTATTATGAGCACAACAACAACAGTGCACTTGGGTCTTCTTTAGCAGCTTTATATCAACGTGGACTTTGTGTCTCCACTGTGTATTTGTCTGTCCTAGTCTATTTTAATGGTGCTTAGATACTACAAATGTAATGTTATATTTACTTATATATATATATATTGAATATGTTCCAATGCCATAACTCTACAACCATATTGTGGAGTTTGTTGTCTCTTGCTTATATTATATAATTCAAGTCTTTACTAAAGCCTCCATCACAATCCTGCATTATTCATTTTATCTCAACCTCCAAATAAGTTGAGTTACCTGCATTTTATTTATACTTTTGGCTGTCAGAATCTCCTGATCTTCTAAAAATGTTAGAATGCCTAAAAAATTATCAACTTTTAGATAAAAAAAGATTCTAATTCAGTGGTTTTTATCTATTTAGATACTTGAAAAGATAGCAGTTTTTGTCCTTTTTTTTGGATTAACTCCACATGGGTAGGGATATAAGTGATATTGGTGGATCTGAATTAGTAATAAACTGCATCCTTGAGTTCTACATGCCCTGTTGACACATGGTTAACACATGGTTTATGCCCTTTTAGTAAGGCGATCTTTGCCTAACTTCTTTTTAGTCCTTTTCATTAGTCTGTATGAGTAAACTAATATGTGAAATGTTCTTTCACATACAGTATATTGACTGTTTATGTCATTAAACATACCTTCTCTTGTGTCCTTTCAATTGTTTCTAGTTTGACGTTTGAGGAGTTCAAAGGCTTTGGATTTTAGCTACCAATTGAGCTTACAACAAGTTTGACTTCTTTTAGAGCAAGTTCAAATAATCTTTCTCAGGTATTTTAGCCTTTTCAATTGTGATTTTCATATATTGGTCTTATTATTCTTGCCATGAACTTAATGTTAAAGCCTATTTAAAATATAGGATAATAGTAGTCCAATAGATTAAAAAAGGTTTTCTAAGGAAACATTTCTTCTTTATTTATGTAAATGCATATATGAGTTTGTACAATAAATAGTATATTAAATAGGATTTTAAATACTCTTATCCTAATATATATGATTTAATAGTTTTCTTTAAATATGAAATCGGATATAACAAATCATGATTGACAAAAGTTGGATTGAGAAGTCAAATACATCAAGAGAATTTTCAGATGGAGTAGTACAGTTTTTGGACTTTGCTTTTTCACATGCAGCTGTGAATGGAAAATCATATGTCTTTGTACTTCTTACAAATTTCGTGTTAGGGGAAACAGAGCTGATGTGTTCTCTCATTTACTTGAGAGAGGGTTTCCTAGAAGGTACATTACTTAGTATATGCATGGCAAGAATTTTGATGAACCCAATGAGGAACCTGTAGCCCAAACACAAGCAGAACCAGTTAGACAATATCCAATGCAGGAATTATTAAATGATGCATTTGGTGGCTTTGAGGATCATGGGTTTCAAGATCCTATTCCAACATCTCAACTTGGCGATGATGATACTGGGGGTGTAGGAGCTGTAAATAATGAAGAATATGAAAAAATTAAAGAGTTACTTAAAGATGGAAATCAAGAACTATATGATGGCTACTCAAAATATAGCAAGTTATCTTTCATTGTCCATTTGTATCACATAAAAGTGTTGTGTGGTGCTAGTGACAAAACATTTTCAATTATTATTGATATTTTGAAAGATGCATTTGAGCATCCTAGACTACCAGTGTCTTTGTATGAGGCCAAAAAGATTATTAAGAAGTTAGGTCTTGATTATGAGAAAATTCATGTGTGTCCAAATCATTGCATGTTGTATTGGGGAAACGAAGAAGACAACTCTAAGGATGAATGCAAGATTTGCCATACTTCTAAGTGGAAAGAAGACCGTGTAGGTAATCAAAAGAAAAAGAAAAGGAAACCTGCAAAAATTTTGCGTTACTTCGATTACAGAGGTTATACATGTCATCTAAAACTGCTGAACTTATGAAATGACATGCTAATGATGTGAACCCAGATAGGCTATTAAGGCACCCTAGAGATAGCAAAGCTTGGAAGGAATTTGATTTGTTGCATGGCGAGTTTGCTTCAGATTCTCGAAATGTAAGACTAGCTTTAGCTACTGATGGTTTTAACCCGTTTGGACCTATGAGTTCTAGCAATAGTATCTGGCCAGTCATGTTATATACTTATAACTTGCATCCATGGATGTGTATGAAACAAACCTCTCTTATCATGTCAATGATAATTCCTGGTCCTAAATTGCTTGGAAATAGCATTGATGTTTACTTGCAGCCCCTTGTTGCTGAATTGTTACAGTTATGGAATAATGGTGTAGATGCTTATGATGTGCAACACCCACCGTAGGGTATCACATTTAAGACTAATCCTAATATAACTTACCCAAGTTGTAAAAGAATTAATCTTGTAAAAACATTAATTTTAAAATTTCGTTTGTAGAAAAAGTAAAAAGAAATAAAATAAAATAAAACATAAGTACAACATGTATCAAAACAAAACTCACCATAATATATATTAATATTACAAACCTTGTTCTTAAATAATTTACATAAATATTACACTATACTCCAAAAAGTAAAATATACAACATTTATTTCAAAACCTAAACTATTTTACTAAACTTTTAAAAAACTAAGGATTTGGGCCCTCGGAATGATCCTCTTCCTCAGTATCATCAAAAAACTCAGGCGGATACATCACTCGTCTTACAGGAGTTCTAGCAGAAGACACCATTGAGTCCTCTCGTGGTGTATAGACAGTGCCGCCCCAAAGCTCACGAATAGGCATCGTGAACTCTAGTCGCACTAACACATGGGGTGCCAGCCCTTCAGTGATGCCTTTGCATACCTTCTTTTCGATAAAAAAAAAAGTCAAAACAGGGATCCCATCACAGGTCCCACTCAGATTCAGAGTCAAGTCTCCAGTATACACAAACCATTCATTATCCAAATTAAACCTCTAAGCATCAGTCCCTACATGGAACTGAACTCATACAAAACCCAAAACTTGACGCCTTGCCACCATCTTAACCAACAAAGAGAAGTATCACTGGTGGTAAATAGAATTACCGACTTCCTCGTCTCCTCGGTTTTCATCAAACATACACAGTAAAACAGATATAATACAACAAAGAGGTGAGATATCCTACATCAATACTATTACGGTAGTATAGGAAAATGACATTAAAAATACAGATATAATAATAACACATAAAATTATATTATCACAACACAGTTATTATCATATCATAGATAAAATATCAGATAAATATTATCATGTCAATATGTTGACCAACTATGCATATGCACACAGACCCATTCCTACTCCATGGAACTAATCACAATTTCGGAGAGAAAGATAGGGAGCTCATGTCTGTATATCGTCAACCTTAAATCATGTGTCAATATATTATATCAATATGCGCAACATGGCTTATACAAGACACTCTCAACCAATCACGAAAAGAGTAGTAACTCCATCAAGATTATCGGTGTGTTTGCATAGGATACCACGGCCCAGAGGTGCTACCATCTAGCCACTTATGACATTCCACACCCCGACATCTCCAAAATCACTGAAGATCGTAACTACGTGATTGTCACCCGCTCGAAGGTGTAATTTCAATCTCCTAGGCAAATAGCCTTAACCAATAAGCGACATGCTTTTTAATTCATGATGTATGATTCCAATACACATACAATCATTATTCTCACAATATTTCACATACACATGCCCACTTTTGGCAGTATCACTTTTTAACATAACCGGGCCCACCACAACAGCCCGACAGCAAACTGCTATTATTTCTAATTGCGTAAATATTTTATCGCATTTTCACAATCGCAGAACATTTTTCATACGTTTTCAAATCGCATAAGTATTCTTTAACATTTTCTCAATCGCGTAAAGATTTTAAAATGTTTTCTTAATTGCGTAGCTACAAATCATTGTTTTTAGATCGCGTAAGAGTTTTTCTGCGTATTTTTAATCGTGTAAAATATTTCTTTAATATTCTAATCTCAAATTAAAACTTTTCTCATTTAATATCAAATTTTGACTTTATTTCCATTATTCCCTTAATAAACCACCTTTAAAAAATGTTTCTAACATTTTCTCACCAAAAGTGATATTTCCTACTATTTTTCCACAAATTTTCCTTTCTTTGATTTAACTTGTATATTACAGCTCAAAATTTTCTAACGCGCTTCAAAACTCAAAGGGTGAGCTATACGTCAGTAAATTTTAAGTTTTAAATTTTATCTTACTTCATAACCTGAATAGGCTAATTTAATTCTAAAAATTAGTTTACTTTCTTTTTATTTCTCAAACTTATTAACCTAAATAGGCTAATTTAATTCTAAAAATTAGTTTACTTTCTTTTTATTTCTCAAACTTATTAAATTACTTTTATATTATTCAAATACCTAAGTCTACACTTAGTAAAACAATTTTTTTTTTGGATCTTAGAATGTTAAAATAGGCATGATGGCCAAATTTTACCTTATGCTTCTTAAATCATAATTAATTATTTTCTATCACTTTATTTTTTGTAAAAACATTAAATTTAATTTCTTATCATTAAATCATTTAATTCATAATTAGGAAAATAATTTAAATCATTTGGCTCTCTTGGTGGTGTTGAGGTCGTGAGCCTCCATAGGTTCTTTGGAACCTTCATACACTTCCTCATTATATGAATCACATCCTACTTAATATAATAATCAATCATGCTTCCACAATCACATATTCAAGCATATAATCAAAGCTATAAAGCATACTAACTAAAAATCACCCCAAACAAAGCAAGCTTAAACCATACAAGTGAATAAATCCTTATGGATTTTTTACCACAAATAATCCATTCCCTCACCACCAACACTTGGTTGATGAGGTTAATCTCCTTCTTACCTCAAGGAAGACAAAAACCTTCAAGTTCCTTCTCCTATGGATTTCGTGAAGCACTCCCAATAAACCCTAACAAGCTTAAACCAAACTTAAAGTCATAAACTAAGCTTGAAAATAAGAAACCATAGATCAATCATGGTTTAGAAATTTAAGAATCCAATTTAAGAATAAGAAATCAAGAAGTTACCTTTAGGAGTAAATAACCTACACTTGATTTTGAAGCACCAAGAGGTTGAATTAGATGAAAGTCTCAAGATGAAAAGTGTTTAGGATGTTGTTTAGGTTTAGAAAATGATGTTGGGTAGAATTATGGAAGCTTGGAAGTAGGTGTTGGGTGTTGGGGCCGAAACCCTCAAGGAGAAAGAAAGAATGGAGTTTTCGTGTTTGTTCTTGGAGTTCTTGGAAGTGAGAGAAAAGATGATGGATTCTTGTCACAAAGTGTTAGAATGAAATGAAAATAGCCTATTTTACTATTGCATGGCCGTGTGATTGCATGGATAGGAAGACTAAGGCTTGTTTAGCAAGATAAAAATCAATCACATGGCTTCACATGGTGTCACATGGCCTAGGTCATCAAATAGTCATCCTTTGGTCATAAAGATTGTTCAAGAACATCCGTGAATCACCTAGTGGCCGTGGAGCTCAATGGGTGGAAGTAACTAAATTTTGATTTCACTTAGTTCCTAATTACACTTAGTTTAAGTAATTAACTCATCTAGTTACATAACTAACTAGTCCAACCATTTTTGTTGACAACCTCTTATTGGTTTAGAAAAGTCTAGCCATTTATATTGACTAATTCCTATTAGTTTATATTTAGCATCAAACCTTCTAATTGGTTCACAAAATATAAGTCAACAAAGACTTTTCCAAGTCTATTATCCGACAGACAAAGGATTCAGAATCTATTACCTAATTGGCAGAAACTACTGCTTGCAAATCAGCAGATACTGCCTAATAAAATAATACGTGAAATATTTTTATTTCATAGATATATTCTAAAAATTAAAAGATCGGGTAACATATTTCTTGGATTCGGGTTTAGTAAGATCTCTCAGTTCCGAATAAATTAGTAAAGATTTTTTCCGGTCCAAAAATTATTATTTTCCTGACTCGGAGTAAATCACACACAATGATCAAAAACAGTCACAAAATAATCAAAATAATTTTATGACACACAGAAATTACAAAATAGTACAATTCAGATATTTCAGAGAAATAGCAAATTTTGGGGTGTTACATGATGCCTCTTTGAATGAAATGTTTCGAATGCGTGCAGCATTAATGTGGACTATTAGTGACTTTCCAGGACTTGACAATTTGTTTGGTTGGAATACACACACATTGCTTGCATATTCCAACACACATTTTTTGCATGTCCAACTTGTAATTTTGACACAGACTCTAAAAGGCTGAAGTTTGGCAAGAAAAATTATTTTTTAGGGCATCGTTGATATCTAGCACCTAATCATAGGTTTAGGTATAACAAGCAATCTTTTGATGGTTCTGTTGACCTTAGATCAACTCCTACTCCAAAAGCTGGTTTTGTTATTTTAAGACAAATTGAAGAAAGTCATAAAATGCCTCGTCATGAAGGCACAAGTGAAGATGGTCCCATACAATGGAAGAAAAAGAGTATTTTTTGGGAACTACCTTATTAGCAGCATAATTCTATTCGTCATTGCCTTGACGTGATGCACATAGAAAAGAATGTATGTGACATTGTATTGTTTACTGTCTTGGATAATAAGAGTAAGACAAAAGATAATCTTCAAGCTCGTAAAGATTTAGAAGCCATGGGATTAAGGAATGAATTTCACCCTTATCCTAACTCTTCTAAATTTCCTCCTGCATGCTTTACAATGAACAATCAAGAGAAAGACATATTTTTCAAGGTTCTTAAAAGCATTGTAGTTCTTGATAGCTACTCATCAAATATTTCAAGATCTGTTGATTGCAAGAAGCGAAAGATCTCTGGGTTAAAATGTCATGATTCACATATTCTTATGGAGCACCTTTTTCCAATAGCTTTTAGAAAAGCTCTTCCTCGTGAAGTGACTTCAGTGTTGATTGAGTTGTCTAACTACTTTAGAGAATTGTCAAACAAAGTTTTAAATGTTAACCATTTGGAAAAGCTGCGTGATCGAATTGCATTAACACTTTGTCACATGGAAATGATATTTCCTCCATCCTTTTTCACTATTATGGTTCATTTGGTTATCCATCTTGTTGAGGAAGTGATGCTTGCTGGTCCAGTGCATTTCAGATGGATGTACCTAATTGAAAGGTACGATCAGATAAAATTTTGTTTATTTTCTACTTAATGCATAACATTATCTATGTGTTTCATTGTGGAATTCATATGATGATGTCTTATTATAGGACTCTTGGCCATTTGAAATTATATGTTCGTAATAAGGTAGCACCAGAAGGTTGTATATTAGGAGGATTTATCTTGGAAGAGTGTTTAACATTCTACTCTAGATACATGGAAGACATTTAAACAAGGTTTAATTGGCCTAGACGTAATGATGATGACAATGGACAAAATTTTACTAGTGATTCTTCTATTTTGTCATCTAAATTTCTAGCATTGGGTAAGCCTATTGGTGTAGTAAAGATAGTTACTTTACAACCATTAGAAAAGATACAAGCACATCGCTATGTATTATTTAATTGTAAAATACTTGAAAAGTTTGTTGAGTAAGTAGACAATCTTGTTCCTAAAACTTTCTTTATTATAAATTACTTAAATATGCATTTAATAGATAATATTTGATTAATTAGGAAGTTCAAAACAGAAGTCAAGAGAATGAATCGACATAGAAGAATGCTATCCAAGGAGGTGGAATAATATGTGCACAAAAATTTTCATGAGTGGCTTAGAGATCATGTAAAGGTATAATCCTGAGTTCATTTTTCTAATTTGTTGAGCAATATATCCTAATTCATTTTAAAAAATTTATTAGGTTGCAGAAAAAGATGACATAGATATCACACCTGAAATTGAGATACTTGCCCAAGGGCCAAATTCTATTGCAAGAAGATTTGATGACTACAACATACGTGGGTTTAAGCATCCAAAAGGGAGAGAGCAAGGAATGAAAACACAAAATAGTGGTGTTGCTGTCTCTACAAGTACTATGAGTTATTCAAACCATAAGGATGGAAATCCAACTTTGGGTGAAGTAATGTATTATGGGAGATTGGTTGATATATTAGAGTTAGATTACTATAGTCAACTAATGATTGTGTTATTCAAATGTGATTGGGTTGATACCACACCAAATAGGGGAATCAAGATAGATGAATTTGGAATCACAAATGTAAATTTTTCCTGTCTAATACATATAGGTGCACAAGAAACAAATGGACCATTTGTCCTTGCAACTGATGCTTGAATGGTATTTTATGTGGATGATCCAGTTGAAGAAGGATGGAGTTCTATTTGTCACATAACACCAAGAGACTTATATGATATGGGAGATTTGAACATGGTGAATTCAGAAGAGTCTATTCAGGACATACTATTTCCTGAACAACACTTAGAAAACATTAATCAAATACTATTAGTGAGGGATGATATCAATGAACAAGAATCAAATCAGTCTTTATTTGATTATCATCATAATCTTGGCAGAGATGATGATGAAATTATGTCTGATTAGTTTAAAATTTTGGATGCTTATTGTTAAGTTTGAACATATGTATATTACTCTTAAATTTCGTTGGTTTTCTTTAGCATGCATGGTATAAATGTTCATTTACTCTCTTTTTTTTTTATTTTTGTTGGTCAATATTTCTATACTTGTTCAATGTTTATATTCAAGTTTCCTATTTAAAATGGTTGGAAAAAAATAGTTCAAATCAAGCATTATTGGCAGAACTACGAGAAGATGAAGATCATGCAATCGACTTAGATTCCCCACAGCAAAACCATAATAGCCAGGATGATTTACAACCTGTTGAAGTTGGTCTTGATGATTCAATCTCTGAATCTAATGATGGTAGTTCAATGTTGCATGATGGATCAACTTCTTTCTCTACCACCACTCAAACCCAACCACAACAGAAGGAAGGTCCTTTACTTGTGAAGATAATAGGTGAGAGTAATATGTTTGATTAGTTAATAATATAAAATTATCATTATCATATTTATTTTTCTTTAACTAGAGTTAAGTTTGTTAATTGTTCTTTATATATACATGGATAGATACTACTACTAATGAGATCACAATCCTAAAAATGGTTACAAATCAAGTTTGGCATATGGAAAAAAATTCAAAGGTGATTGTGGAGCTCAACGGTCATGGCCAAGGAAACGACAAAATGGTTCGAATTTGTTTGTTAGATTTTTAGGTTTGCTTGCTCAAAATCCATCTCTTTGTCCTATACACATTGTTGATTGGCGTTGGATGCCCAAAGACAAAAAACGCCAACTATGGAAAATGATAGAGGTAACAATCACATGACTTCTAGTTGCTCATTTTCATATTGCATCCATTACTTGTTTGGAACTAATCGCATTTCATTTTTTTTCAAGGGTAATTTCTTATTTGATTATCTTGCTGCATGCACATGGGTTATGGAAAAGTTGGGTGATAGATGGAAGGCCAACAAACAAAAGTTAAGGTGTAAGTACTTCTACTTGCATAAAACTAAGGAAAAGTTACTTGCTAATCCCCCTCCTGGAATGGATAGTAGTGAGTGATCAACTTTTGTGCATCATTATAATGAAGATAAGATTAATGTAATTTTTTTGTAATTAATCACAAAGTTTATTTGTGCAATTAAGTTTTATATACATTGACAACTATTAACAAATGTAGAAGATATGCACACAAAATGCAAAGAATCAGAAGAAGCTTAAAGTCTCTCATGCTAGAAGGAGTAAAAGTAATGCTAGGAAAGCTTGTGAAATGGTATGTTGCTACAAGTAGGGACAAATTTTTTGATAAATGGATTATTTTTCAAAGATTGTGACCATGCACTTAACTTGGTTGAACCTATGATATTTAGTACATGTTACTATTATTTCATTGACTTAATTATGCTAATGTAGGAGAAAAAATTGGGAAGGCCTGTGTGTCGTGGTGAGGTTGTCATTTCAAATTTACTGAAAAAGGATGGAAGCTATGCGAATGAAGAAACAAAGATAATAGTTGTAAGTTTTTGTTTATAAGTTATGATATTACACATTGTTATCTTGTATGGTTGTTATTGATTGATCAACCCTTGATATTCAATTTTGATAAAACTTGTATAATCCTGTTGACGCATCTTTATGCACACTTTACTTTTCCTTATATAAATCTCACAAATGAAACTAGGGACAGGTTGCTATCTGTTTTCTTGTTAACTTTTGGTTTATTCAATCTTTGGTTTTCTTTATGTTAGTCTACATATCAAATTGAGAATATCAAAGAGAACAGAGTGCAATGTCTGTGTTTTTCCTGTGTCTTCAATATAATATTGCAATTTAGTTGTGTGCTAGTGCATACCTGTGTTCTTTGCTCTTCTTGACTAAGCTTAGTAAACCTGTGTGGACCTTCATTGACACCTAATGAGAAAAAGATAGGAAAAAACATAAAAGGTAAATTTATCATGAATATTCTTACAAATCTCAAATTCAAACAGCTCATTGCAATTATGTATGATATGGGATGAAACTGAAAAACACTTCTTTTAATGATTTGTCAAGAAATGATTCATCTCAATTTCCTAATGATTCATAAACTACTATGTATTGGGATACAAAGTTGAACTGTTTGGAAGGCCTTAATTAGACTGGTTCCAAGAAATTAAAGAACAAGGAGTAAACCTGCTCGGTTAGTCATCCAAATGGTAGCATATCCAAATCAGGCCATGAATTTCCCTTTAAACCTTGTACTCCTATCAACTTAGCTGTAGCAAAATCCCTGAAAGATAAATTAAATAAATTAAAGATATATATAATTTAGAAGCAGAGTAACAGAAGGGAGATTGAAGAGCAATACACATGCTTTGAAGTCAAACATAGTAATTTAATTAATCACCTTGCTACATCAAAATGAGCTACGATTTCTTGCCATTCATCCTAGTCATCTCCTGTTACACGGTATGTGTTAACTACTCCACTGACCGCCTTAGCCATGTCTAGTGTTGCATTGACTCCAGGAGACAGAGAAAATACTATGGTGTGATTAAGGTCCTTGAGAATCTGCAATACTCAAATGGTAAATTTTTTCGTGTCCCAACTTTAAAATGAAAACGATAGAAACTGAGAAGAAATTGCATTATACTTGTGATACATAAATTATTTCATCCAAATCCAAGTCTTCACCAAACACACCGTCAAGTTTCACTGCAAGGAAAGCAAAAAATCCATGTCAATCAAAGCTACACAAAAACTACACGCAGAACTGCTTACTTAGAAACATTATGATTGATGTTTAATATAGGACATGATATATATTGTATATTTCATGACATTGCATGATAAGTAGAATGTATTTGAGTAGTCTAAGTACCAAAATCAACTCCCAATGAAATATAATGATATTTAAAAATTCTGCAAGGGAGTGAATATTCATAATGTGCTTTGTTGCTGAGATTGTTCCTTATTATGATATTTTAGTGGAAAGACCAACCAATTTAAGTATGTTATGCCAAGTTCTGTTTGAAGATGTTTTTTCTTTTAATTAATTTTTGTGTTAACAAATGATGGATTTCTCTTTACTTTTAGGATAAGATTTCAGAGAGCTTACCTCAAGATTAAGAATGTGCCACTTCTTCAGGTGTTCCTTAAATGATTTTAGCTCACCCAAATGATGCAATTGGAAAAGTCTTTAGAGTTGAGCACTCTGGTCATGTGCATGGCTTAGGAAATGGTGTTTGCCCTACTAATATTTTTGATATGTCCACACAACGCAATATAGAAGCATCAAGCAACAATGCATCTCAACAACGTATTGAAGACTTAGATAAACAAGTGGAGACCTTGTAAGATAAGTTAAGTGGATATGATGAGACCAAAGCACAATTGAGTAGCATCTTAAATTTCTTGCAAGATAGATTTGGTTCTGACTTACCTTCAACAATGTTTCAAGCTCTTAAGTTTATGTAATTAAATGTAGTGATGATAATAGTCTACTTTTTGAGTAGGATTTGTAGTTAAGTGAAGTTGTAAAAATGCAGTGTATGGTTTAAAATAGTTATGATGCTAGCTAGGGTCTGCATTTTGAGTAGGATTGGTTAGTGAAGTTATAAGCATGAAGGGCATGGTTTAGTTTTGACAAATATTCAAAACTTTTATCCAATCCTCTTTATTAACTAGTGATTTGAATGCTCTACTTGATTGAGATTTGGTATTATGTGATTAAACAGGTCTCCATTTGTGATATGATTGGCAAGCAACTAGTATTTTTTTTTAAAAATAAAATAAAAATTTAGCCACGGTATAATCGTGACAAACCAATTTTTTGAATATAAAACTCTCGTTATATTAGCCACGGCTTAAGTGTGGCTAATCCATAAATTAGCCATGGTTTAGGTGTAGCTAAGTATGTTGCAGAATATATTGTTAGTTGAAATTAGCTACGATTATAACTTAATTAACCACGGTTATAAATCGTAGGTAACAAAATGTTGCCACGGTCCCTAAAACCGTGACTAATTTATTTGTCACGCCTTATTTAGCCACAATTGTAATAACCGTGGCTAATTTTTATTAGCTACGATTTTTAAGATGTTTGCCACGGTTAAAACCGTGGCTAAATACCATTTATTTTGTAGTGTATGACACACTAATCTTGGCTTACTCAATTAATTAGCTCAAATTTTAGTGAAGAAACCAATCTAGGGTTTCGCAAATAGGTAGTCATGCAAGTAACTAAATAAATAATATCTTACTATGTAAAACTAGGGCCTTGTCCATTTAGTGAAATTTCCGGCCTAGACTTTTTTTTCAATTTACTATGCTACCTTGTACTTTTTTTCCTTGATGATATCCTACCCATTGGATTATTTCTCATCCAACGGCTATGTTTTTTCTTCATCTCCTCATTCTCATTTTCATTCTTTCTAGATTACGAGGGACACTTATTTTCTCCCTCACTGTTCATATGCTTTTCTTTCATTTTTGTTTAGGGTTTCAAATTTCACCCATTTCTCATGTTTGCTTTCTTTCTCATCTTCACATAAAATTTGGGTTTCCTTCTTTCTCTCTTCGAACAATTCAAAAACTTCTTTCTTTTTTCTAACAAGTTTCTCAATTTTTCTTTTTCTCTCGAATCAACTACTACTTGTGCCCTGTCATGTCTATTACCATCGCCATTGTGACTATTGTTATTGATTTTGTCTCTATTCGCAGTCACTGCTCCAACGAATCTTAATTATCAAAATTGAGGCTATAAAGAGAAATGCTTCAGTTCTAAACAAGAGATGTGCTATGTGGTGAGTTTAAGCATTCATTCCTCATTATTTATTTATTTTTCTCTTCTTTTCCATTTGTTCACTTTTGAATTTTTTTTAACGTATATTTTGATTTTTTTTTCCATCTGGCATCTTCATTTTACTCTCATTTTTCATTTTGTGAAAGATTTTATCCTACCATGGTAGGTGTTGATTTAGAAAAATGTTTCATGTGGGTAGGTGTTAAATTGTTGTTTTGTCTCTAGGACCTTTTGTTGTTGTATTTCATGTTGTGGATTGTATTTTTCTATGGTTGGTGTGGTAAGGTTTAATAGGTTTGGATTATTTCTTTGGATCTTGGTATGAGTTTTAAGAGGTGGGAGTCCTTATTTTGTTGTCAACTTAGCATTTTTACATTGCCTGGTGGAAGTGGTAGTGTCTATTGTTTGGAATACTATGCTATTGCATGTTGAGGTTGTTGTAGTATTATGATCAAGTTTTGCAGCTCAATAGTGAGCTATGTAAATAGAGAGAGAAAGGCAATTGCAAATAGAGTTGAAGTATGAATATGACGTCTACTTTCAATTTAGAATTGTAGCCTTATGATAACCTCATATGTAATTCAATTTACTTGGTTAGTTATTAGAGGTTATATAGTTGCTTTCTCATCAAACAGATTTCTAGCTCCTCTTAGTGATTGCAACACAAGCATGAGAAAGCAAAATATGAATATTTGGCCGCGTGTTTTAATGTTTCATTCATTTAGGATTTAGTGGTAAAAGTATGAATTTTTTTTTTCTTTTGATTATTGCTTTAGTGTTGATTGCATCAATTATATTATCTTGATCTAATTTTTATCTTGAATTTCAATTTTTGGTTGATCATCTTCTTTGTAACAAGTGTAATTGTGAGTTGAGACTTATGAGATACCCGTTCCTTGATATACTCAACTCAGTAGATCTTTGAATGGTGTAATTTTAGACTCAACATTGCTAGATGTATACTTTAACTCGGTAAGAACCATTATATTTTCCCTCCAATTCCTACCACTTGTTTTATTGGAATCATCACTCTTAATTGTTTTTGACAAAGCTTTTTATTTGAGGAAACCCTCATTTTAGTTTTTGAAATTATATACACTAGTCATATTCATTCCTAACTTTAAGAATCAGTCATATTAATCCTTGAAACTGTAATTTATCAATCAAATTAATTCTTATGTGAAGATTAATATGACCAGTGATAAGAACCAATTTAATTGACAAATTATAATTTCAGAGACTAATATGACTTATTCTTAAAGTTATGAATTAATGTGATCGGTGTATATAATTTCAGGGACTAAAATAGAAGTTTACTCTTTTTTTTTTCTATTCATTTAGTTACCACTTTATATCTACTTTGTACCTATAATTTCTTCGATATCAATACCTTTTGTACTTTAGAAGACACCTCTTACCAATATTAAGCTTGCATAGATTACAATTTTATATACTATAATGCACAATGAAGGATCTGATAGTAAATATGAAAGTACGTTATCCTTCTTTACTATAAAACTTTTGTCATAAGTCTCTGTCACCATTTTTGGCATTACTTTGACAAAAGCATATTTTTAGTTTCCCTAAGATTTTCATCTTGTCCATGTCTTTGCGCATACTTTACAATCAATGAAAAGCACTTTATGATTCAAGTATTTAAATATGTCTTCAACAATAACAACTATCAGTTTTTTTAGTTAAAATTGATCTCTAAATAATTTTTATTGTTTGATTCCAGGAGCCACATGCCAAGGCCAATATGGTTCGAATAACAACTAAAATAAATGGATTAACATTAGCACTTTGAATACCTACAGGTAAGCACTTTCTATTGAACAGATTTATTTCACTTGAGGTTTCTTAAGATAAAATCTCTTACTTCTTTCTTTCATATGCTTGACTTTAGTTAATGTTTGTTCAAATTCATTTATTTCTAACGTAAGTGATGTAAGGAAAATCTTTACTTGTGTGTAAAGAAAAACATTACTTGCATGCACTTACTCATAGTCTTTTCATTTGCCTTTGTACTACATATGTAACTGGATGACTATATGCTATTCCAATTTTTATACATACATTTAGTCTTTTTTCATTGTGATAATGTTTACAGCTTTAATCTTTGAATGCTCATATATAAATCTACGTCAACTATGAAGCTTCTTCACAAGTAGATTTGGATGGCTTCTTCCATTTAAAGGAGAGAAGAACATCAGATCCCTCATTTATGCCTATGGAATTCTGCTGTGAATGCTTTTAGTTTATGCATTTGATTGTCCTAATAATTGCTTTTCAGCAAATAAAAATGTTATATTTTTTTACTTTTGTAAATTTTTGTTTGTAGTATAGAAAAATCTTTATGTAGTATAACAAATTTTTTTTCTTCCAAAAGGTAGCAATAAAAGGAAATATGCTCTTATTTTTATTGTTTTAGCTTTTTTTGATAATTTTTTGTTTTATATAATTTATATGTTTGATAATTAATATACTTATGTTAGCATGTGTATTTCTAACATCTTTTACATATTGTCCCTCTCATTGTGTTATCTAGGCTAGTTGTCACCTCGTGGTGTTTCTACCTTATGAATTTGAATTTCTGAAAAATCTAAAAAAGTGATTCCATTTCATTAAATTAGGAGTTGATCTTTCACTATGTATTTTAAATAATATCATTTGATATAATTACTTATAAGTGATTGAAAAAACTTTGTTGTCATGTATGAGTCGTCTATGTTAGTTCCAAGTGAGCTTATGATTGAAATGCCTCCTCCATTGAAGCTTGAGTGCAAGAATTGTTCTTTAAGAGCCATGTACTTTAAATGTTGTGTGTTTATTCATAATTTTCTTGATGATCAAAGAAACTAAAAGTTTGTACACACTTAAATTAATCGTTATCTTTAGAATTCATTAGAAAAATAAGATTCAGATTGATTGTTAAATCAATTTATCAGTTGGCAACATGTTTATATAAAATTAAGAAATGAATAAAAATCATGTCAAACTTATTCCGTTTTTTATGCTTTCATTCAAAAAAGTAAATTAAATAAATTTTAAAACAAACACAACATATTATAAAAAATTATAAAATCACTCATAACTAATTAATAATCTAATAATATTGTGCAACGCGCGAGAAACTCGACTAGTGTTTAGTATAAACCAAGTTGCATATGCATGTGCTTGAGTTACATGAGTACACTTGTTATTTTTCAAGAATAAGATGAAAGCTAATGTTTGGCCTAATTATTTTACAACACACTTTTTTTTAAAGATAATTAGTCTGCGTATTTTATTTAGTTGTAAAGATGAGAGCCTTATAAAATGATAACTCTATTTATTTGAGCACATTCTCCCTTTGAGATCCGACATTTTTAAACCTATAATTTTGTTTAATAAAATATAACCAAATCATGTGCATGTCAATATGTTATTATTCATTTCCTTTTTATTACAATTTCACATTGTTATGTATGCATTCTGAGAAGGAAATTAAATCAATGTAAATTTGATGACAAAAATATAATCTATGGGTGAAAAATTACCATAATAATACCTTATTAATAATAACAAATGATATGTGTTTAAAATATTTATGAAAAACACTAATGAGCTTAAGATGTACCTCGAGTAAACAATGTGTCTACCTTATATATCTTAGGTTTCATACCAATACTCAATTTATAATTACATAATTAAGGTAATTGTCCTCTTTTGTGGTAATATTATTATTATTTTAACATATAACTTGATACCTAAGAAAATGAATTTTCTTTTTCATAACTAGTCACTTGAATCTATATTGCCCATGCTTAGTGACAATCAAAGATGTCAAATGATTTGACATAAACTAGGAATTGTTCAAAGGATAGCAAATATTTTTAATTGTAAGGAACAACTTATGCAAAATAAAGAAACATTTAATCTTTTTACAATTTTAAGGATTGAACCCATAGTTTATTGTTACCATAGGCAATAGTGAGTGGATAAAAAAATTATGCTTTTTTCATAATATTCAAGCACTAACAAAATGCTCTTTGAGCAAAATTTTCATTGGTTGGTTAGCCCACTACTTTAAAGTGTCGTTGGTTGGTTAAATGGACTTAATCTCTTAAGGGCTTTGTGGAAATGATAATAGATGGTGGTTTCACGAAAACGTAGCATAGTGAGGGTTGACGCTTTAGCGATACATAGCTCAACAACTGGATATTTGGTTTCACCTGTTACATCAACCTTGATGCAAATATAGTCGTTGCAGGTTATGGATTCTACTTTGCTTTAAATCATCATATCTATTGATAATGGTCTTTATAACCTGCATGCAGAACTGATCATTGCCTTGTTGCTATTACTATATGTAATGGGTTGTTCAAAGGTACCACTCCATTTGGAGCATATTTCAAAATATCACTTAATCCACTTGAAGAGGTTTTCCTAAGGACGTAATCTTTCTTCATACATTAAGGAGTGAAAACCAACCCATGAACTTTATATTCCAATCATCTATCATTTTTCCCTCAATCATGTTATCCAAATAAAATAATTTCAATCAAGAGGGGAAAAAGTCCTTTGACTTTACGCCAAAATATAGGGTTAAGTGACAACAACAGTATGATTCTTTGGGAGTTTCCACTTGATGTTGAGGACATGCAATATCATTTATTGGTTGGTAAACTTTGTATAATATTTATTCATTAGCTTTTATCTGTTTCTTTTATTGTTTCACTCTAAGATAAATCGCATGGTTAAAGTTTGGGAAAAAGTATGTTAACATTAAAATATATGCAAAGTGAGTCCATATAAGCTTATACATTGTCACATGTGAAAGTGTGCTATTAACATGTATAAGGTATTATATTAACATTGCAATTGACTCTTACATCTATCCTTTATTACTAAGTAATCACTACAAGATAAAAAAAAAATAGTGGCAGTTTCAAATGTTATTTAGTGGTAGTTTTAACTCACACAGAAGGATTTAGTGACAGTTCTATATCCCCCGCAATTAGAAGCAACGAGAAGCATTTAGTGGTGGTTTTGGACAACTGTCAGTATAGTTGCCCCAATATGCTTTGACATAGTGGCGGTTCATTAGTGGTGATTAAACCCCCATAGATTCGAGTGACATTTTTAACTGCCATTAAATCAAATTCAACATCTATTGTGAGCTTGCTTCCTTTGCTATTAGTAGCAGTTTAAACAACCACTAAATTATCCTTGTGTTTTTTAGTAATGATGTTGTTGTTGGTTGTTTAAACTAGTAATGAGTTTCAATTTTTTTAAAAACATTACCTTTGGCAGTTAAAATTGCCACTAAGTTCGCTATGCCTAATCCAAGTCCTTCATGAAATTAGTTATATTCCACTATCAACAAACATTTCTTTCATTTAATTCTAAAATTAATTTATTTTCAAAATATAAAATATGCAAATAAAATTACTAACAAATACACTTAGATAACATAGAAATCTATGTAGCACAGATACGATGATACCTATGACGCCCCCTATTTTATATAGTCCATCGTATGCTTAACAAGACGAGCTAGATAGGATAGAGTTCATCACAATTATTCCTTTAAGTTCCTTTTAATAGTTTCCTCATGTTCTTGGATTATTTAATTATCTTTTACTTCAACTTTATTTGATCCTTTACACAGTTCATCAAATTACCTTAGCTTATTAACATTCATTTTATCTTATCTTTAAGATTATTTAATTCTCATGGTGAGCTAGGCCAAAAACCCTCGATAGTCATGCAATAGTAGTAAGTTTTATTGAGCATACATACTATCTTAGAGTGAGTCCTTACTGTTAGAACTTTAACTCTAGCAACAACAAACATACATACAATAAGAAATAAGACATACTGGCCTTTTGAGCTATCATTCATACATCATTATCAATATTGTCACACATACATCAACAAAACATAAACATAGGCATTAGTGCCTATGCCTATAGTCATCCATCAGTCTTTATTACTCGATCTGAGTAAACAAATATATACATGTTTAGAGAAAAAGATAGGCATATGCGTCTAGATATAGCAACACGAGAGCAGCAAAACTATACATAGTTAAGAGAGATCTACTAGAAGCCTATCATGCAATCCTATACCACATCATAAAGCCTCTGAAGTCATCTCAAAGTGCACTAGGGGTGTACATGATATGCACTCTAACGAGTTTTGTGAAAGAGTAAGTGTTTGTCTCAAGAAAGTATAGCCACTCTTCCTTAACAAACTCTAAGGAGATGCTAAGCAGTGGCATGGTGAAGGTCTAGAATATCATGGAGAGTAATAGGGGTGAGAATTGTAAGAATTCTCAGTATACTACATGATAGTGTCATCATAATAGTTCTAACTGCCTCAGACTGAAAACTAGTTGACCGGTATAAGTTGAAAACATATAATTATTTATCACGAGGCAAAGGTTCATTTTAGCCAAATTTCTTCATATGATCAAACTTACATAATAATAGTAATAATAAAAGAATGTCCATGCAGTATGAAATCCAATGCTTATAACTCTGGTCATTCAATCAACTTTTTCTACCTTTCCCTAATTCTATTCTTTTGAGACATCATTTATCCTCTGAGGGGTAATAACCCACCTCCATGAGATAGTCTGGTTGTTAAACATAAGCTAGCCCACTCTTAGTAGTCGTATGTGCTACACAGAACCTATCCCTAGCATAGTGAATTCCTCCCTTGCTCTCTATGGTAAGGTAAACCTTACTCTTTTATTGGGAATAACCAGCATAAGATATACATAGGCATTCAAAATAGTTACAGTTACCCACATGCAACTTCATGCACGTACTCAAAGACCTATTGAGTTAACTTATAAAATAAGTAACTTAGAATTATCAACCCTAAGCGTATAAGATTTAAATTATCATTATCATTCTCATTCAACCCCTATAAGATCATAACCTTGGAGATCAACTCAATATACTTTTCTTAACAGTTTAGATTCTTTAATTCGTAATTAAATTACTAAATATTTCATTAATCTTTAAGGACCTGATTGACAATTAAGGTCTCTAATTCTTCATCCTAAGGTTATGGCCAACCCAAGTTATCAGGTGCAACTTGGGTCATTGTTTCACTTAGCCAATTCGAGGCCAAGGCCACCAGGGTGGTGGCCACCTCCACATACCAAACCCTAGGCTTATCACTTGGTGGTGGCCATCCATGGCCAACCACCACCACTTGGCCACCCTTCATGATGGCCATCAAATCTCAAGAAATCCATGGCCACCATGCCTCGACTATGGCTCCTACCACTAAAACCTGACCAATCCCTCCATATGATGGCCAACTGATGTGGATTTTTCGCAAGCTCACTGAACATTCAAGTAGTAAACTAAGATCGTTCCCACTAGAATCGATTTGAGTACTAACTCTTATGATAATACCAATTATTTAAGCGATCGAAAATAATTATGAAACCTCAATTTTAAACAAAATCAAAAATTAATTAATAAAGCAAGTAAATAAATTAAAAAAAGGATATAACTCAACCAAGTTTTTAAAAGTCTAGGGCTATGATTTCACTACAATACCACTATGCTAAATATTGATTCTATCTTTGCTAATAATCAATTATGTTCTTGAAGGTAATTTATCCTAAATTA
Organism: Ormosia semicastrata; assembly: GCA_029884595.1. Classification (NCBI taxonomy): domain Eukaryota; kingdom Viridiplantae; phylum Streptophyta; class Magnoliopsida; order Fabales; family Fabaceae; genus Ormosia; species Ormosia semicastrata. Next base: position 34,894,081 of record JAQQTO010000063.1, read on the forward strand.
TTTAAAGTTCAATCTCTTGACACTAAAATATGTCAAAACCCTATTAATCTCATTCTCATAGCAATTAATTAAGTTACAACCCATTAAGTTCTGTAACAACCATTTTGCACCTCGAAGGATTTAAGCCTATTTTCAGGTTTCAATTTCTAAGTTCAATTCTTAGATTTTTGAGCAATTAGATTTCATCTCTCGATCATTCACCTAATGTCTAAGATCATGTAAATATGACATGCAACATATCACAAGCATTAAATACACCAAGAATAAGTCAAGAACAACAAATTCTCATTAACAAAGAATCGAATCAATAATTCAACATAGAAGAGTAAAGAGTTACAACTCATTCCTAGAAAATAGAAAATTAGTCACTCATGGTCATTGTAGCACAAATAACAACAATATACAAATAGACAACCATGATTCTATCTAAAAAATAAGAAAACAAAAGGAAAAATGAGAAGAAGAAGAAGAAGAAGAAAAGATATCTTCGATTAATGTCTCCTTGAACTTGTGTCAAACCTTATGCCTCCAAAACTTAGTGAAAGTTGCTCGCCCTCCTTCTCCTTGTCAATTAATAAGAGACCTAATAAGAGTATATCTTGCATAAAATCTCCTTAATTGGTCCCCAAGTAATCTTAATTGGCTCCCATATAATAAAAAGATATTGATTAGATTTAAGAAACTCAATCTCCTTAATTGTTCCCTAAGCAATGAAAAGATCTTGATTGGATTTAGGAAACCAATTTTTAGGAAACCAATTTCTAGGAAACTTAATATCCTTTTATTGAAGTTTGCTAGATTTTCGTCTTTTTCTATCTTCATCTTTCTCATCTTTCAGATGACAAAATTAGCCTTTGAGGTCAACAGAAAAGTTGTTGCATTTTCTGTTAGCTTTTCAATGTCATAGGAATCGTGTCGATTTGATCTCTGTAACCCAATATATAGTCCAAATACAACAGCAAGGTAGGAAATATGAGTTGAATCCAAGATTGCAACAAATTCCTTACTCTTCAAGGATCCTTATCCAATCTTTAATTATCATTATCTTCAAGTTTCCACACCTAATTGGGACTTTAGATAAGATACAAGATTTGGATAAGATCTCTTCAAAACTTTATCTTTAGGATCTCCTTATTTTATCCAAAATTCTCTAGGTTTACCCTGAAAATTAGAATATTAATAAAAGATTAGGAGAAGAGATAATTATCTAAAATCAAATAAAATAATTAAAATTGAATAAAAATAAAATAAAATAAAATCCTAATAAATAAACCCAAAAATATGTATATTTTTACACTCATCACCAATCGTGGCTACCCCTACCCTTATCCACATCTCCATTAGAAACCTTGTTTTTGTTGCTTGGCCTATTTAAGGCCAAAATGAGATATTTGTCTCATTTTCTCACCTTCTCTTCACGGCTGCAAGCAGGAAAAGGCAAGGAGAAAGGAAAGCAAGGAGCTAAAGGGGAAAGATCATCATCCAAACAAGGGAGAAACTTCATTTTGCAAAGGAACGACTAAGTGATTTTCAATTTTTGAATATTGAGGTAGGGAAAACCTTATTTTACTCATCCTTTCTTTCTCTTCATCTTGATCATGAGTTTTGGCTTTGATGTGAGAGTTAGGTTTTGAGTGTGATTTTGGTGTTTTTGGCTTGAATCTTGTTGGAGAACTTGAGGATGACTTGTATTTGAGTTGTTGGGTGCATGGAAATGGATTTCCAGTCCTTCTACATCTTGAATCCCTTTTGAGTTAAGATTGGAGGTTTTAAGTTTTGAAGTGTTTGATTTTCCATGATTTATGGTTTTAAGCGAAAATGAAGTGGAAATAGAGTTGCTATATGTAGATGGACCTTGTGTGAGGTTGGAAATCACTTGGAATAAAGTTTTGAATGATTGGAAAAGAGTTTAGCTCTAATGAAATAGTGTTTATGTCTGCAGAATTCTGCAGTTTCTGCATGAGGCAACGAGCGCCTAGGCGCTGTGGTGTTGGGCGTTTAAGCGCCTAATGTCTAGCCACCTTATGCGTGTTGCCATGCGACGAGCGCCTAGACGCCCGTGTGAGATTTCTTGAGTGCGCGTAGAGGGCCTAAGCATTTTTGAGTGGGCGTCTGAGCATCCATTGATGGGAAAAACAGGGGAGACGCTCTACCACCTGAGGGCCTAAGCGCCTGTTCTAGTTTTTGAGAGCATCTTATTTTTGGTTAAAACGAAGTGCTTAATTTAAGTAGTTGCTTCTTTTATACTTCTTTTTGAGTATTGAGACTTTAATAGGAGTATCTAATGAAGTGAATTTATAGTGAATGTAAATCAATTGGTATGTTAATTATTATGGTATTTAATATCATTGTATTTCATGTTTGTAGTTAGGAACATAAATCAATTGACATGCTAGTTATTTAGTAATTGGCATTATTGTTGTTCCATAGCTATGTTGATGAGGTTGAGTCCTCATTGTAGGTGATCTAATGTGATTTTGAATGAGAATGTAATCAATCATTCTTATCACAGAGATCATTGTTGTGATCAAATATGATTTTGAATGAGAAAGTAACCAACCTTTCTTATCATAGTGATCATTGTTGAAGACCACGTTGATGAGGATGGTTCAATTCCTTCACTACCCGGGATAAAGACTACTGGAACTAAGTTTCCAGTGCTTGTTCAAAGCTTATGGAACTGGGTTCCTTTATTTTGTTCTAGACTCATGCATAACATGACATTGCCATGGACTTAGTATAATAACATTATTCATTTCATGCTTAGGATTTTGCATAGGCATAAACACTAGACATAATTTGGCATAACATGGCGATTGTATGAGTGGTTGCTATTATGACAAAAAACTATAACATTGCAATTGCATAGGTGATTGTGTATCTCTAAGATGGAGATGTTTTTTGTTTCTGTGATTGAACTATTAAATTGATAATTGTGTATATTATCTAAATGTATACATGTATATATACTGGTTTTGGAATACTTTTACTGAGATATGTGATTTCTCACCCCAATTGTGTTGTCATGTAAATCCAGGTGCGAGTTTCTCAAAAGGGAAGAAGAAGATATACGAAGATTAGTATAGTTAAAGACTTGATGTTGACTAAGCTTGTATATTATGCTAGATCTTGCTGTTTTAAAAGTTTATGTATTACAATGTGCCTTGGAGGCAATGATGTATATATATAATTTTTGTTTTCTTGGCTCTCCATATTTACTATTATGTATGAATGATAAGGGTTTAGTTTGTTGTTGTACGTCAGAAGTAGCATGGTCAGCATTAGTTATTATTTTATATGATGATATATCTGGATAACAAATATTGAGATGTTACAATAAGCAAGCTAGAAGGTAGAATGTTACAATACCCTTTAATTTTTGATATTCAGGATGTATTGTGTCTGATACCGAGATGGACACGATTGGATCCATCATAATGCCTTTTTTTTCTTGTAGATCACCTACATTAGGGACATAGTAGAAAAGAGTGAGGACATAATGGGGACTCGGAGAAGACAGAGAGGAAGATGGTGACACCCTTTCTCCACCACTCTTTGCTGTCTCTGCTAGTTTGTGACCCTAACTTCACTGCTTTCCATCGCCTTTGCAAGTCTTCGTCGACATTTTCACTACTATTTGGTCGTAGATCACAACAAAGTGAAATACAAAATGGATGTGTTCAACAATCTCTTATGGAAGCTTGAATGTAGCATGATGATGCTAAGTTACAGATGATGGAGGTTCTCACCAACTCGCAGAACAAAGCTTTAGGAAAGATGGGGGATTAGATGATTTTTTTACTCTCTCTCATCACATGCCTCCATAATATGAAGGATAAAATAATGTGTGATGTAGATGTTTTTAAGTATTTTATCAATTATCAATTAGGTAGGCTAGGGACACCAAAGGGTTGGGTTCTATGTATTAGTTAACCATCTACAACCCATAGAATTTTTTTTTATCTGCTATAGTCCAATAAAATTATAAAAGCAATATGTATCTCTGTGTATGTGTGTGTGTGTGTGTCATATCGTGTCCTATAATTTTGAGATTTGGACGTATCCCTATATCGGTGTCATAGTGTATTGATATTATGTTTATCCTTTGTGCTTCACATATAGAAATGTATAATAAACATAAATTACAGTCTTGAATAACTATTTGAAAGTACCATTAAGATGTGTTAACAAGTCACCGTTTAAAGGTCACTTGAAGTATATTTAGTATTATAATCATCTTCCATTAATAACATAAACTTAACACTAAATGTAATGCTAATTATGCCTAGGTTCATGACTTGCTAAAGAGATGCATGATCTCCACTTATCTCCTTTTCCCTCATTTGGTGCCCATAAGCAAAGTATTAAAACTCATTATTAGAAAAAGCCACAATTTGCAAATGTAAGTCTAGATAAAATACAATTTTGAAAATTTTCTTAACAGTGAAGGATAATTCAAGTGTGGAAGAGAACACATGTTTGTTCCCTATACACCAAAGGGATGCATAAAGTCACTACACAGATATGGTGTTCCTTGTTTGTCTTGAAAAATCTTGTATTTTTTTCTAGTTAAATTTACTTAGTACAAGGAAAATTAGCAAAGAAGGGAAGATCTTGGGTGGTGTTTATTACCAATTAAATAATGAATATTTCTAATAAGCCTACCCAAGTTGGTATATATACTTTATACGTAAAGTGGGGGTAACATATGGAGAGGCAGCATGAGACCCACTAACATATGTATATACTTTATACCTAAATTATTCCATATTATATGCATATAATATATATTTCTTTCTATAACCTATAAGTGTTTGAGTGATAATTCCAAGGGTGATATTTTTTGTTTTTGAAAGATAATATTTCAATTTTTTTTCTATACTATACAAATTTAAGTTAGTAGTTTCTAATGGATTTATCCGTACAATGATATGGGGGTGGTTATCAGTAACTTTTCTTCATATGTCATCACTCATTAGGGTTTCCATTCTTTTTGACGCATTGCACCTGAATAATATCCCTCCTTATCATTACAAACATTGGTAAAATATCATAAATGATGCTTTGAGTAATAAGATTTCATTTCTATATTTTCTTTGCTTTCTTCTCAATGCACTCAACTTAAATTCAAACATAAACTATTAGGCTTGTAGAAGTGTAATAAATAAAATTGACAAAAGTAGAGAGGAGTTAGTTGAACCTACAATTGAAGTAGCTATACCTCCAAATCCAGGAACTATTCCAAGCTGAAGTTCAAGCAAACCTAGTTGAGTAGTTGGGGTTGATGACATGCATTGCATACCTATAAGAGAAAGAATTGGTAATATTTTGTAGAAAACTACAAAGAAAAGTTCCCTTCTCTAAATAGTAAGTAATGCATACCATTGGAACCTCTAAGCTGTCACCTAAGGCAAGGCCATCAATGGCAAAAATTGAGGGTTTCCTTGCGTTTGAAAGATGAACTAAATAGATTTCACATAGCACAAATGATAAAATGAATTGCAAATAAAGAATTTGATAACTACCTTCTATAGTAATAGTGATGATTTCTACCAATATCAAACTAGGTTTTGGATGCTTGGTGTGGTGTGGAATGTGATTAAAAATTATATCAAAAACAGTTGCCAAGTTCCACCAAAAATATAAAAACCTTGCAACCAGTTGTAGTAAGCAAGGGTCGATCCACAGAGAACCAATTCAATTAACACTATTAATCTAATTCCTAAATTAAACTCTGATGAAAAATAAACAGTAAAAGTAAAAGGGGGGTTTTGTTGATTAAAACTAAAAAGAGAAATTAAACTTAAACCAAAATAGTAAACACAAATTGAATTACCAAGTTAAAGACATTGGTTAAGAGATTGAATCCACCACTAGATTTATATGATTATGCTAACTTACATACTCTTTATACCAACATGATCAATTATGTTCTTATGTGATTGTGAGATAAATCTCTTGTTTTCCTTAAGTTTTGCTTAATTCAGCAACCGCTCAAATTAAACCCTAACCATTAGTTATTTGTAAAGCAACCGCTCTTACAACTACCTAATGATTGCATTAAGAATTAGAAAACTAATCACACTAAGATCTAATCACACACCGGGATTAAATTACTTAGAACATATATTTCACTAGATCTATTACCACAACCGCGCATAATATATCTACATCTACCACTTTTATAACTGGCAAATAGCACAAAGATAATTATACCCACATGAACATCATACATTCCGCTAAATTTACTACCGCAACTGCGCATAATAAACCCAGATCTATCACTTTGAAAGTGGGAACAAGTATAAAAACCTTCATACCAACAATAGATTCAGAAATATATGAATAAAAACATAACTGTATTGATATAAAGAAATATGTGAGATTCACATAATCAAAACTAGGGTTTCATCTTCCCTTAACCAAATAAGAAAACTAGCCACACATGGCAAATTCACAATCACAAGAAAAATAGAAGAAAAACATAGTTCAAAACGAAAGTGCAAAAGAAAACTAAAGATCAAACTAGTTTCCAAAAGTTGGGGATGATCAATCTCCGATTGCTCGAACCCGAGACTCCAATCTTCGATCCAATCTCCCTTCCCCTTGGTCTTTGTGTTTCCCTCAGTTCCCTTGACGGCTCTCTCTGTCCAGAATACCTTAAAGGGCTCTAAGCAACCCTATTTATAGGTTTGGGAACCTAATTTAACATTAAAGTACGAAATTAACTTTCTGGTGAGACGACACGGGCCGTGTCATATTACACGGCCCAACCCGTGTCTGATTCTGGAGACAAATTTCCAGTTATTCCAAGGTCAGAAAGGAACACGGCCCACCCCGTGTCACTTGACATGGGCCGTGTTGTCGGTCAAGACTTAAAATTACCCTTCCTCGTGAAGTCAGAGGCGTACACGGCCTACCCCGTGTCATTTGACACGGGCCGTGTTGATCAGAACCTTCCAGTCTTCAAAGTCAGAATAATACACGGCCTACCCCGTGTCATTTGACACGGGCCGTGTTGATCATTTTCTTCTAATCCAGCCTTGATTCTTCATGAATGCCCTTCTTTCTTTGCTTCTAGAGGTTGATACTGATTCCCTTAAGTCTCTTAACTCTTTTCTCAACAGCTCAAAACCAATGGACTCCATCACTTCATAGATCTCCTGAAAATCACAATACGTTTATGAGTGTCTATAACCATATTTAGCATAGTTTCACAATAAACATCCAAAGACAACTCTAAATCAGAAACTTAGCTAAATGTCAATAATTGAGCATATATGGAGTTCAATTAGATCAATCATAAGGCATTTAAAGTATGAAAATAATCGACAGATCAAATACCCCCACACTTAGCCTTTTGCACTCCTAGGCAAAACATAAGACCAAACCAAGGAACATGGAAAACAAAACAAAACAAAACCTAAAAATTTAAAGAACTCAATTTCCAATGATATTCAAGAGAGGCAAAAAGAGCAAGAAAAGATTCAAGGGATCACAATATTTAAGAGATAACAATTCTTCAAATTTTCAACCAACAAGCAAGGCATCTTCAATTTGAAAAGCATGAATTAAGAATGATAGATCCTCACAAGATACACTCTCAATCTCTCAAGTGTTTACAAAGTAAGTATTTCACTCAATTCAACCCATGAAAAATGCACTACCATAAGCTTGCTTATCTTCTACTTCTCCACTACTCAAACACATGCACACACAAATCAAGAGAAATTTATTTAAGGTTGTAATGGGGCCAAGGTAAGGGAAGAAAATAATATGGATATGGTAAGATGAGCACCCAAGAGAATAAAAGAACATTGGGGAGAAACTCAATTGACAAACATGAAATTTTTATCCCCTCAAATCTATATAATGCACATTCTCTTTACATATTCCTTTCCTTTTTCTTTCTTTTCTTTTACAATCTTTCTTGAATTTTTTTCTTTTTTTCTTTGCATATTTTTTTTTCAACACCTTGCATATTACATATCAACTTACACAACCCCCACACTTGTCCTATTAAACACTTGCAAGCAAAAGAGCTCCCCCAATGAAAATAAACTAATGCTCTCCCATTCCCTAAGGTAAGGTAAAATCATGGTTTTTCACATAAGGCATATAATGAGGTAAGACAAAGAATAGACAAATAGGCTCAAGGGGTTAATCAAAGGGAAATAATGTAAGGTTGGCTATTTGGCCCAAGTAGTTAATCACAAAAGAATGCCTCAATCATGTTCATGTATGCAAGTGAAAATGTAACTTCAAAAAGAATCAAAGCAAGTTCTAGAGTGATCAATATGACATGAGTGAAAATCACACAAGAAAGAAAAGAATGGCATAAATGCTAAATCCATCCATCAAAAGGCTCAAAATCTCACCAGGTATGCATCTATCAAACTCAATTCATCAATCAAACATCCAAAACCAAGCATGCCAAATTCAAGATGACAGAAGAAATTTATAAATCATAACCTTGAATTTCAATTGCTTCAAACTCAAACTTCACAAATCTCAAAACATCATTAGAAACCAAATAAAAACACACACAATTTTTATTTTTTTTTGGTTTTTAACAGAATTAAAATGCAGAAAATATAAAACAAAAATTAAAAACAAAAACAGAGTAAAATCCTCCCCCACACTTAAATTCTACATTGTCCTCAATGTAAAGCTCAAAAGAGAAATAACATTCATCAAAATCATCAATTAATGAAAGACAAGTAAAATAGAATGGAGGGAAAGAAAAGAAACATCCTTATCAAATGAGGAATCTTCCACCAGGGTCCCATAGGCCTTCCTTAATTTCTTTGGCCCCACCACTGAATTGTAGCATGTTCACTTTATCAACTCTATTGACATTGTTTATGGTGGACCATGATCCAAAAGCAAAATCTACCACAGTAGTGACCGCCATTTGGTGTGCTTTTTTCTTTTTTGAAAATTCTGCAATGGGCTTCAACTCCATCGCCCTTTGTGTCTGAGATGCTGCAACTGTGTTATGAGCATTGTTGATAGATCCTTCAATACCATTTGTAGCTGCATAAACATAATCATCAGCTCTCAAATATGCAGAAATCTCAGCACAAATAGCACATATCATATCACCACCACAAGCAGTACATGAGTGGCAATGGATAGAATCATTAAAACTAATTAAATCAGGAAATTCAGCACACAATTCAACATCAGTTTCCTCAACTAAATCAGCAAGTAAATCAATATGAAAAACAGAATGCTCCTCCATGGGATGCTTCATAGCATCAAAAATATTAAATTGAACAATCGAGTCTCCAAACTCCATGGATAGAGTTCCTACATGCACATCTATTTTGGTCCTCGCTGTTTTGAGGAATGGTCTTCCTAAAATGAGTGGAGCCTTACTAGATGGTGACTCCCCCTCCATCTCTAGAATATAAAAATCTGCAGGAAAGATCAGCTCATCAACCTTTATCAATACATCCTCAATCAACCCGGCTGGATATGCATTGCTTTTATTAGCCAACTGAATCACAACATCTGTAGAATGCAAAGGGGCAAGTCCAAGAGAGTTAAAAATAGATATAGACATTACATTAATAGAAGCACCTAAATCTAGCATGGCATGCTCAAATTTGTAATTGCCTATAACACACGGAATTGTAAAAGTCCCTGGATCTTTGCATTTCTGAGGCATAGGCTGGATGAGAGCGGAAACATTTTGGTCCATACTGATTTTCTCATTACTCTTCACCTCCCTCTGAGTGCATACTTCCTTAAGAAACTTGGCATATTTCGGGATTTGCTTGATTGCATCCAGCAATGGAATATTCACTTCCACTTTCCTGAAAGTCTCAAGAAGATCGCTATCCTTTTCATCCTTAACTTTCTTGCTCTTAACCAACCTACTAGGGAATGGAGCCTTAGTGACATACTTAGGATGGAGTTCAGGAATACTCAACTTGGGAGCTTTGGAGTTTTGCCCCTCCTCATTTACCTCCTTTGACTTTTGATCCTTGTCACTAGTGGCTTGTAGAGGAGGTGGAGGTTCATCTAACCTCTTCCCACTTCGCAATGTGATAGCACTAACAATTTCTCTCGGATTCACTTCCGGTTGCGAGGGGAGTTTCCCAGAAAGTTGGCTCTGAACCTTATTGATTTCAGTAGCTAACTGCCCCACTTGATTCTGCAAGTTACTGATGGTGGCCCTTGTTTCTTGTTGAAACTGAATGTTATTAGTGGCCATTTGTCTCATCAACTCTTCCAATGAGGGCTCAGGTTGCCTAGGAGCTTGAGCTTGTTGTTGCCTCTGAGGAAAAGGTGTTTGCCTTTGCTGAAACCCTGGAGGTCCAAAAGCTTGAGGTTGAGCTTAGGGCTGCTGTGCATAGTTAAATTTGGGATGATCTCTCCACCCAGGATTATATGTGTTGGAGTAGGGGTTGTAATTCTTGGAAGAGCCATCATATCCCCTTACTGTTTTTACCTCCGCAGGTGTGTCCTCTTGCAGAGTAGGACACATATCGGTGGGATGTCCTGAAGAGCAATAAATCCCACAAGCATGTACCGGTACTTTCCCATTATCCATTAATTTCTGAACCATGGCAGTCAATTGAATCATTTGTTGCTGCAAACTAGTTGTTTCAGCCTCTTTAACAGCTCTCACTCCAGTGTCATTCCTGGTGAAGAATTATTGAGTGTTAGCAGCCATCCTTGAAATCAAATTCCTAGCTTCTTGGGGAGTCTTGTCAACCAGAGCTCCACCACTAGCAGCATCTATTATGTTGCGGTCCATAACTAGCAAACCCTCATGGAAGTACTGAATCAAAAGTTGTTCACTTATTTGATGTTGAGGGCAACTAGCACATAGCCTCTTAAACCGCTCCCAGTAATCATAAAGTGATTCCCCATGCCTCTGTTGGATGCCACAAATTTCTTTTCTGATGGTTGCGGCCTTTGAAGCAGGGAAATATCTGTCTAGGAAAGCCCGAGCCATGTCCTGCCATGTCTGAATGGATCCAGGTGGCAAGTAGTACAGCCACTCCTTTGCAGAATCTTTCAATGAGAATGGGAAGGCTCTAAGCTTGACTTGTTCTACTGAAATTCCTGCAGGCTTCATGCTAGAACAAACCACATGTATCTCTTTCAAATGCTTGTTAGGGTCCTCCCCAGCTAATCCATTGAAGGATGGTAAAAGATGGATTAGGCCGGATTTCAGCTCAAATGCCCCTTCATGTTCAGGAATCTCTATGCACAGAGGTTGTTGGTCCAAGTCTGGAGCACCCAACATCCTTAGTGTATTTTCTGCCATCACTTCTTCTTCAGGTGGCTCAGATATCTCAGATGCCGCAGAACTGGAAAGATCTATGTGACGGGCAGCTTCAACGTCAGCAAGTGTGAATTGTGAGCTAATTTGTTCAAAGTAACGCCTTAAATTCCTCAGTTGCTCGTTCACCTCTTCACCGGACATGAACACTTGCAAGATAGTTGAAGAGAACAAATAAAACTATTAAAATTAAAAATAAAAATAGAGATAAAATAGGAAACAAATTAATAGCGCAATTGAAAAATTGGTTCCCCAGCAACGGCGCCAAAATTTGGTGTGGTGTGGAATGTGATTAAAAATTATATCAAAAACAGTTGCCAAGTTCCACAAAAAATATAAAAACCTTGCAACCAGTTGTAGTAAGTAAGGGTCGATCCACAGAGAACCAATTCAATTAACACTATTAATCTAATTCCTAAATTAAACTCTTATGAAAAATAAACAGTAAAAATAAAAGGGGGATTTTGTTGATTAAAACTAAAAAGAGAAATTAAACTTAAACCAAAATAGTAAACACAAATTGAATTACCAAGTTAAAGACATTGGTTAAGAGATTGAATCCACCACTAGATTTATATGATTATGCTAACTTACATACTCTTTATACCAACATGATCAATTATGTTCTTATGTGATTGTGAGATAAATCTCTTGTTTTCCTTAAGTTTTGCTTAATTCAGCAACCGCTCAAATTAAACCACTAACCATTAGTTATTTGTAAAGTAACCGCTCTTACAACTACCTAATGATTGCATTAAGAATTAGAAAACCAATCACACTAAGATCTAATCACACACCGGGATTAAATTACTTAGAACATATATTTCACTAGATCTATTACCACAACCGCGCATAATATATCTAGATCTACCACTTTTATAACTGACAAATAGCACAAAGATAATTATACCCACATGAATATCATACATTCCACTAAATTTACTACCGCAATTGCGCATAATAAACCCAGATCTATCACTTTGAAAGTGGGAACAAGTATAAAAACCTTCATACCAACAATAGATTCAGAAATATATGAATAAAAACATAACTGTATTGATATAAAGAAATATGCGAGATTCACATAATCAAAACTAGGGTTTCATCTTCCCTTAACCAAATAAGAAAACTAGCCACACATGGCAAATTCACAATCACAAGAAAAATAGAAGAAAAACATAGTTCAGAACGAAAGTGCAAAAGAAAACTAAAGATCAAACTAGTTTCCAAAAGTTGGGGATGATCAATCTCCGATTGCTCGAACCCGAGACTCCAATCTTCGATCCAATCTCCCTTCCCCTTGGTCTTTGTGTTTCCCTCAGTTCCCTTGACGGCTCTCTCTGTCCAGAATACCTTAAAGGGCTCTAAGCAACCCTATTTATAGGTTTGGGAACCTAATTTAACATTAAAGCACGAAATTAACTTTCTGGTGAGACGACACGGGTCGTGTCATATTACACGGCCCAACCCGTGTCTGATTCTGGAGACAAATTTCCAGCTATTCCAAGGTCAGAAAGGAACACGGCCCACCCCGTGTCACTTGACACGGGCCGTGTTGTCGGTCAAGACTTAAAATTACCCTTCCTCGTGAAGTCAGAGGCGTACACGGCCTACCCTGTGTCATTTGACACGGGCCGTGTTGATCAGAACCTTTCAGTCTTCAAAGTCAGAATGATACACGGCCTACCCCGTGTCATTTGACACGGGCCGTGTTGATCATTTTCTTCTAATCCAGCCTTGATTCTTCATGAATGCCCTTCTTCCTTTGCTTCTAGAGGTTGATACTGATTCCCTTAAGTCTCTTAACTCTTTTCTCAACAGCTCAAAACCAATGGACTCCATCACTTCATAGATCTCCTGAAAATCACAATACGTTTATGAGTGTCTATAACCACATTTAGCATAGTTTCACAATAAACATCCAAAGACAACTCTAAATCAGAAACTTAGCTAAATGTCAATAATTGAGCATATATGGAATTCAATTAAATCAATCATAAGGCATTTAAAGTATGGAAATAATCGACAGATCAATGCTCTACATGGGGGAAGGGGAAAAAGTTAGAAAATAAGTATGAACATAAATATAATATAAAAAGACCCAAAAGGTGGAAGTACCTTTTGCCTTTTGAAGTCCACCAAATGCAACAATGTCAAAATCACCAGAAAAAATTTCCATTTCCACCTAATATAGTAACATAAGATTTAGCTATGATGCTTTAGTTATAAGCTAGCGCCCTGGCCAAGAAATATCTTTGGCAGCCCAAGTCTACCCTTTTATTCAATTTTCGTTTCCATCTTTTTCTTATAATAGATTATCTTTAGTTCTTTACAGCTTGATACTTGGTGTTTATCAAAATGCCATAATCATATCATAGGAGTCAGTCTAGTTGAGGATAACTACTCTAGTAGGTTTGAAAGATATCTAGGTCGTTGACGTTTGAATAATTATATATGATCAGTCAAAATTGCTATGAATTTTGAGACTATGTCAAGGACTTTTCAATTTGATCGAGGATAAACATTTAATTAGATAAGGTTCTAAGTTTCCACTTTGGTCATTGCTGAAGTGGTTATGGAGGGTGACATTGGGTAAAAGATCATAGGCTCAACTCATGATTATCAATCAAATTCTCCTTTTCTTATTTCGAATGTTTTAAATTTACATTAGCAAAAATTTCCTTAGAAATAAACTAGGTTCTAAAAAGTTTAATTATTTTCAATTGTCTAATACCAAACCATGGTATTGCTTTCAACATCAAATTCTACCTAATTACAAAGTCTATCTTTTTAAAGTGAACAAAATTAATTGTTGCCTCATCCCAATTATTCGAACAATCTCTAAGCTTAAAAACTGCTCAATTCAAAAGCACATTATAATACTTGTAATAACAATTGTGTTAACACCATCTCTTTGTAAAGCTTGATCAAAACTCTCCTTTAAACTATGCAATACTAGAGAGAGAGAGAAGGGGGGAGATAGATAAGGAACATAATGTAATTTTGAGTAATGAAAAAGTAATGTACAAAAAAAATAAAGAATGATACTGAACAATTTGAACAATGAAACTTCAAGGTTTCATAGCATATTGTGGTGTTATTCATAATTTCCACACTACACTTGCCGGAATATTTAGGAACAAGATATAAATTAAACTAGAGGTCTAAAAAAAATAGCACAAAGGTCTATCTCAACATTTTGAAAAATGGTGAATATTATTCTCTAACATATTCCAAAAAAATTTCTAGCTAACTTCTTCAATCTCTATCATCAGAATTTTTACATAATAACAAGATCAACAACCTCTCTATCATTATGAATCCTATACTAAGTGTTCTTTAATAAAGAATAATAGTGCCCAAAATAATAATTCTCAACCAAATATAATTGTATCTAAACCATAACTTATTTAAACTAGTTTTCAAGCTTACAAACATCGTTATCATGTTAAATGTTGCCACATGGACATGTCCACCTATCCCTTTAAGTCATTTCATGAAATAGATAAAAAGTAGACAATCGAATAATTAATTAATCAAATTAAAGACAGTACCCCATTTTAAGCATACTCAAACCCAAATAAATAAATTATAATCATAGATAGCATGTAAATTCTAGAACAGAGGAAAAACAAATGATGATGACATGTATATGGTCTCATACTTTGATTAACTTGAACAATTACTAGCAATTAGAAAGCAAGGCATTTACAATAACTTGCAATTGGAAGCAAGGTGTTTAAAATATGAATAATTACATATTGGCAATTATGTTATCATATAAAAGCAAGGCATATGTACACCAGTTATTCCAAAAAAAAAAAAAAAAAGACATAGAATCAAAAAGATGTAAAAATTTGCAATGATATCATGAACATAGAAAATAGAAAAAATCACTTATGATAGTTCAATATAATTGAGAAAAGGAAAAGAATAATCCAAAATTCGCTTAAAAATTTGACTAAATGCAAAAAAATCTTGATATAAAGCCTAAGAGAAGAAACTACTAGGACGTGACGCACTTAGAATTTGGATGGCAAACAAAAACATAGAACATTAAAATACAGTTAGTGAAATTGCTTAAAATCACAAAAATTTGACTTAGTTGATGAAACTCAAAGCCAAGCAACCAAGAAAACAAGGTAAAATCGCTACAACACAGAACATAAAATCGAACATTGAAATGTTAATATATCTACCTATGATTCTTTGCCGTAGTCCCTTAGGTTCATCAGCATTAATTAAATGCCAACTTCATTTTTGTTGAGATTCTGACTAGCTTGGGTTAGTTGTGCACTTAACCAACTATCTTAATTATAATAAGCTCACTAGACACATTCCTTTTATTTATCTGATATATTCTTGACATTGATCAAACTAGCATACTTTTGCCTACTAGGACATTTAGGGGAAGGAAAGGAAACCTTTTTTTTTAAATCATATCATGTTATATCATGTGGTGGGATAGAAGATAGAGTTATATGTGTTAGATATTAACAATATAACGTAACAGAATAAAAATACTTGATCGAATTTGACTATATTATGAGATATATAAGTGTACTAAATTTTGTATAATGTTTATATGTTAGCTTTTTATTCATTTCTTTTGTTGTTCTACTCTTAAGATAAGTCACACCATTAAAGTTTGAGCAAAACTTATCAATTGTTAAATAGTTTGGAAGTGAGTCCAATTATACTTATATATTATCCTGTGTAAATGTGCAATTAATTATGTATTTAACTTACATCTAACCTTTATTACCAAGCAATGAAGTAAACATGTATCATCCATAAAGAGAAAAAAATGACAAACTAGCTGCATTTCACCCCTTAAAGCATACAAA
Organism: Ormosia semicastrata; assembly: GCA_029884595.1. Taxonomy (NCBI): domain Eukaryota; kingdom Viridiplantae; phylum Streptophyta; class Magnoliopsida; order Fabales; family Fabaceae; genus Ormosia; species Ormosia semicastrata. The sequence goes on from JAQQTO010000063.1 coordinate 34,910,227, forward strand.
GCACAACCTCAAAAATGAATTATATCTTTGTTGTTTAACTAAACAATAAATAAGTTGATCACTTTTTGTTTTTATGAATTGATTCATCTTCTGCTTTTGTCAAGTTCATGGTTGTTTCCAGTAAGATATATGATTCTAAACCCTAACTCCACTCCAATTTGAAGAACCTCAAATTTCTTGATGTTAGATACCAACTTTATTTCCAATTAAAATTTGGTAGGACTTAGGTCAGTTGCGCAATTCTTGAACCAAAGGTGGAGGGAAGGAAGGACATGGAGTTGCCATGATCCCCACAAGTTTGTAATTTTCTTAATATACCTATTCTTATATTTTTATGAACTGATTCATCTTCTTTTGTCAAGTTCACAATTTTTCCTAATAAGATATATGATTCTAAACCCTAATTAACTCCACTCCAATTTGAAGAACCACAAACTCCTTGATGTTAGATGCCAACTTCATCTTAGTTTTAGATTTTGGCATGACTTAGATCAGTTGTGCAATTCTTGAACCAAAGATGGAGGGAAAGGAGGACATGAAGTTGATATGATACCCACAAATTTGTAATTTTCTTAATATACCGATTCTTATATTAAGTTAATGTCCCCCATAAAGTGAATTTTTTTCATGGCCCCTTTAATTCATGGTCCTTCCCCTTTCATGTTATATTCCAAGTTTGTTTTAGATTTTAGGACCCTTGAACACGCGTTTGCATTTAAAAATAAAAGTTGTTCAACAATAATTGATATGTTTGGTTATTTTTAACCGAAAGCAAATGTCATTTTGCGTTCAACAAAACCAATTCTAGCCGTAGCAACTCTGAAGTAGCTTTTCCTTTTGTAATATTGAAACGTAAAACAACTATTATCATATTACCCTCATTTCTCTCTTTCCTCAAAGAACTTTTCACATCTTCAACTCATTGTAATTGGAAGAAGGTTCTCCACAGTGAAGTGCAGTTGCTCGTCGACTCCAGCATAATGACAAGTAAGGCAAGAGCAACATATGATTTTGTGCCGGGTCTCTTCAAGTGTTTGAAAGGAAGCCCCACGGCAGTCAAAAAACGGGGAATGCAAAAGAAGAGCATGATGATGATGCCTTTGGGTGCCTAAAATTCTTGCTAGGTGTATTGATGTGATGAATCTGGATTTGCAAAGTAGAAAATACGGTGATGGATGGGTCAATGTGTGGGGTCTTTGGTTTACCGCACAGGCCTTTCTTTTATAGTGGGGTGGAGTCTAGTTAAAATAGTTATTTTATGAAAAATAATATAAAATAATTTGGTGAGGTGTATTTTCTTTTCGTGTCCATTTTAATAATTTTATGCTCAAAATTGATTTTACTTTACACCATCCAGATAAAATTAATTTTTTTAAACTTACTTTTAACGTATTATACCCAAACGCAAATCAATTATTTCAACATACTTTTTTGGCTCTGCCTCTATCTAGAACCATCGATCTCAATTATAGTAAACTCCATAATCCTTTGTTTATCAAATCCTTAACATCAAATTAACATGCTATTGCTTATATTGGGAGACTTGATCGTAGGAAAGGAACTTGTCATGTTATACATCTTGTGGTAGAAAGAAAATAGAGCTAAACGGTTGCAATACAAAAATAAAAAATAAAAAACCTTGATTGATGTTGATTATATTGTTAAAGGGTCACATGCCCAACCTAAGTGAATTTTGGAGTAGGAAAACGTGTAGTTTTAAAATTTTTAACAAGTATAAATAGGTCCTCATATAATTAAATGGTAGCTAGCCTTAATTTCTCCAAATATTGATATCATTTGGGAGTAGAAAAACTTGTATGGAGTAGGATAAAATTCTCCATTATTAAATGGGCGCACTAAACATCAGTTAAGATTTAATAGTATTTATTTATATTTATAGATCTTGTGGCAAAAAGTAGCTTTTTATCAAATATTTCATCATTGACGAAATGAAAATTATGTTTATCTCTTCAGATAAAAGGAAAAAAAAAACAGAAAGTTATGTTTATCTCCTATTTTTTTATAAATTATTTTTTTAGGAAAAGAAAAATAATTAATCAACTTTATTTTTTGAATTTTCTTCTATATATCAATTTTTTTACAGCAATAACAATAAGATTTAAAGTTACAATCCTTCATTACTAACTCATTTCTATTCTTTTTCTTTCATATATCGTTGTCTGAACCAAAATAAAACCCAGTAACAGAGAACAACAAAGTTTGTGGTGCCGTGGAACTCAAATTTATATTTGCATGCATTGCACACGTATATGGATGCTTCGTTACTGAAGCTTTTTGACTATCAGACCATGTAGCTAATACTTGGGTTTAAATGGATTAGGGTAAAAAACAGCATAGGGATCTCAGTCATTACTTCTTTTTATGTAATGATAAAAAATTAAAAGTAAACTTGATTTAACAACTTTCAACCCTTTGATCACCGACTGTAGGAGGTTGAGTTCTTTTCTGCACTGTAGATGATCACTCTGATTCAAAAACTTAGTACGTGACTACTAAAGCCTGCAAGGTGTACACTCTCCCAGCATCGTGCGTGAGACATAAATATCGTTTCAAAACATTGAATTCAGACAACACGGACACGTGTCTCTTTCCAAACAGCAAGTCTTACAACCCCTCCTTCCTTAGCGAGTGACACTATCAAGTTCTCCATGGCGCCCGAAAACTCAAAAAAGCACGATGGCATTTCCGAAGTTTCAGTGAAAATGAGGGTCAAAATCCAAACCCACACAATGCAAATGAATTTCGCTTTCTATTTTCCCTTTTTGCCTAAAATATAGTCCCTTAAAAACAAGGAATCATAGCCGTTTATATCTCCATCACTTGCTCAAAAAATTTCATCAGGACTTTCTTAACCTAGACATGGACGCAGGTGATCACGAGCCACACAAAAGGTTTTTGATCAAACGGATCGTATCGAGCCACGTGTCAAACCGAAGTAGTTTTCGCATTTTCTACCAATTTTTTTCCATTTCCATGAGCTCATTTTTTTGGTATTTTCGATCTAAACCCTCGTACTCGCGAAAACCGAAAAGAAACCCTAGCTCTCTCGCGGTTAAAAAAAAAAAAAGAAAAAGAAAAAGAAAAAAGGAGGAATCGAAATTATTGGGAATTTTAATATCAAAATCGGGGATTCTATTAGGGTTTCAAATCGCCGACCATGAGATTCTCAAACCCTAATCCATGATTCACGATTTGTGGGGCGAATCGACTGTTTTGTGGTGTGTCGGTTCAGGTATGTATGTGAATTTTGTATGATTTTGTGGTTGATAGGTTTGGTGTTGTTTAATGCAATAAGCGCAATGCATTGTGGGATTAGGTATGATCGTAGTTTTGCGTTGGTTGAGGGACTATTTGTGATTTTTCGTCGGTTTGGTGTTACAGATCTGAAGAAAATGTACGGGCATGTATGATGGAATGTGAAAATTGGAGGAATTTTGGTCTGGGCGTTTGTACTGTTTATTGTTGTTCATGGAAGGTAGAGAAGAGAACTCCAATGGCACTGCAATTCCCAAAAAATCGAGATCTTTGGATCTTAAAAGTTTATATAAATCAAAATTGACAAAAGAGGTTCCAAAGAAGAGCTTAAAGAGGGTAGGTAGTAGTCCTGGGGGTGGTGATGAGAAGAGGAACAAGAGAAAGAAGGCTAGAAAGGAAGTTTCTCTAAGTAGTTTAGAAAATGCTGAGGGTAGCAGCAAGAAGATTCTTGATGAAGAATGTCAGAAAGGGCCGAGTTCTGGTAGGCAGGATTTGCGGGAATTGAAGTTGGGGGTGAGTCAGAGATTGAGTAGCAGTAGTGGGCTCAATAGAGTTTCGCTTAATGTTGGTGATGATGTTGTGTGTATTCCAAAGCGAAAGAGGAATTTTGTGGGGCGGAAGAAATTCGAAGTTGGTCAAGCAGTGAATCTGGCAGGGCAACCTAGTTGTAAAATTGGCCGTGGTGATCAGGTGCCTAAGTTAGGTAGTGATGATTTGGGCCAGGGGGTTGATTCTTCAAAGATTAAACAGAAGAAGGATTTTGATGAATTCAAGGAAAACAAGGAAAATAGGAGTAGTGATTCAAATTCAGTTCAGCATTTCAAGGGGAATGAGGATCTTGCCTCTCATTCTGTTGTAAATAGTGGTGATTCCTCTTTAAAAAAGTCGCGAAGGAAGGATAGGAAGCGAAAGGCTTTGGCTTCAGATAGAATTAGGGTTGCCAAGGAGGCTGAGCCTTTGATTGATAGTTGTAAAATATCTGATGATTTTCCTGAAGATGATGAGGAGAATCTTGAGGAGAATGCAGCTAGGATGTTATCTTCAAGGTTTGATCCAAGCTGTACTGGGTTTTCTTCTAGTAGTAAGTCTTCTACGTTGCCATTGGCAAATGGTTTGTCCTTTTTGCTATCTTCTAGTCAAAATATTGTGAATTGCCGGTCGAAGTCTCGGTCGGGTTCAGAATCAGCATCAGTTGATACTGCTGGCAGAGTCTTGAGGCCAAGGAAGCAATACAAAGATAAGGGTAAAACCAGGAAGAGGCGCCATTTTTATGAAATCTTGTTAGGTAATGTGGATGCATATTGGGTATTGAACCGGAGAATTAAAGTTTTTTGGCCTTTGGATCAGAGTTGGTATTATGGCCTTGTCAATGACTATGACAAAGAGAAAAAGCTTCACCATATCAAATACGATGATCGAGATGAAGAATGGATTAATCTCCAAACTGAGAGGTTCAAACTTCTATTACTTCGTAGTGAAGTTCCTGGAAATGCTCGGGGGGGAAGAGCTTTAACGAAAAGTATAAGTTCTGATCAGCAAAATGGAAGCAAATCCAGAAAAGAAAGACAAAGAAGAGAAGCGATAACAGAGGATGATAGCTGTGGTGGGAGCTGTATGGACTCGGAGCCTATAATTTCATGGTTGGCTCGATCTTCTCATCGGCTTAAATCTTCTTCTTTTCATGGCATTAAGAAACAGAAAACTTCTGTTACACTTCCAAGTACAACCTCATCATTGTTATATGATGAACCTGTTAGAGTAAAGGGACATTTAGCTAGGAGTTCCTTGAGGGATGTTAAAAATAATCTGTCTTGTGATTCTGTATCACAAGATAAATTAGGTGATAATTTTAGGGAGAAGTCCTCATTGCAAAGAGCCACTTGCACTAAAGATGGCAAACAGCCTATTGTCTATTTTAGAAGGAGGTTTCGAAGGCCAGCTCCAATGTCACCTCATTTGCCTGTAGAGAAACATTTTATTATAAGTGCACCTTGTTCTGTTTCCTTTGATCCTGTGGTTGGTGGGGTTGGAAATGTAAAAGAACCAAGTGACAGGAGAGTTGAGGTTGAGGGGCCGTTGTGGTTCACTTACAATGCGGGAGTATCAAAAGTTTTTTGGGACATGGAGTCAGCAGGATTCAAATTTGACTTAAATTTTCCAATACGCATGGTGCTGAATGATTCTTTTGAATCGGAGAATTTGTGGTTGCTCTGTGCTGTTTTGCTGCTTCAGTATGGTACAGTTATGACCAAGTGGCCAAGAGTTTGTTTGGAGATGCTCTTTGTCGATAATGTGGTTGGGTTGAGGTTTCTATTATTTGAAGGCTGCTTGAAGATGGCTGCTGCCTTTGTTTTTTTGGTCCTTAGGATATTTCAACAACCTGCTCACCAAGGGAAGTATATTGACTTGCAGTTGCCATTTACATCTATTGGATTCAAGTTTTCCAGTGTTCATGTTATTAAGAAGCCACTTGTGTTTGCATTCTATAATTTCTCTAGAGTGAAGAATTCAAAGTGGATGTACTTAGATTCCAAGCTTAAGAGGCATTGCCTGCTCAGTAAGCAACTCCATCTTTCTGAATGCACATATGATAACATCCAGGCACTTCAAAACGGATCAAGTGAGTTCCCAATGACTTCCATCAGTGAGTCCTCCTCAGTCAAGGTACTCATTCCCATTTTCTATGCTTCCTATTTGGTAATTCCATAGCCTTCACTCCTTTTTAAGAATTTAAAATTGCCATATTTAACATTTATTGCTATAAATTCAACATTGTATCCTGTCATAGCTTCCAAAACTCACTGCAAGTTTACTTATGTTGGGTGTTGTCTTGAATCAAATCATGCAACTTCTGCATGAACAGGTCATGCGGAAGAGGAGTAGGCCGCGGATTAACATTATGGGTGGCTCCAAAGTGTCCACTCAAGTTGATACTCATCAGTCTTCGGATGTCGGCGAGAGGAAGCTTCCTCCATTTGCTCTTTCTTTTGCTGCTGCACCTACATTTTTTCTCAGTTTACATCTTAAGTTGCTGATGGAGCAGTCGGCAGCTCATATAAGCTTTTGTGATCATGCACCAATAGATGATCAGGAAGACTCTGGTTTGGTGACAGATGACTGTTCCAGCATTGATGATTGCTGTAACAGGAATTCAGAAATTAATCTGAAGGAAGATATGATGACTTTGTCAAAGGGTGCTGCTGGTGATGGATGGTCTTGTGTTGAGTTAGATCAGGTAATTGGTCCATCTACTTGCAGTGATCGAATTCTCTCTCAAAATTATCAGAACATCAGTCTTAATGGTGCTGGAACTTCTATGTCCCATGGTTCTGAGAGGCTTGGTACTATTCACTTACCAGAGTGGCAATCCCATCACTCAGAGTTAGAGCTAGGCTCTTTACCTTTAAGTTCTTCAATTCACATGGATAAGGCTGGTGATGGTTCCCATTCTTTTATGGGTGATCTCAGTGTCCAAATTCCTTCAGTTGATCAATTTGAGAAACCTGTTGACGGTGATTTACACAGTGCTCAACACTCTCCTGATTTCTCTTGGAATATTAATGGAGGTGTCATTCCAAGCCCCAATCCAACTGCTCCCAGAAGTTCTTGGCATCGAAACAGGAATAGTTCCTCGTCATTGGGATTCCAGTCACATGGGTGGTCTGACGGCAAGGCTGACTCTCTTTACAATGATTTTAGCGTTGGACCTAAAAAGCCACGGACACAAGTATCATATTCAGTGCCTTTTGCAGGGTATGAATTTAGTTCAAGGCACAGAAGCCATCATCAGAAAGGACTTCCTCACAAACGAATTAGAAAGGCTAGTGAGAAGAAGTCATTAGATGTTGCTAGAGGCCCTGAAAAGAATTTCGAATCCTTATCTTGTGTTGCAAATGTGTTGATTACACTTGGTGATAAAGGGTGGAGAGAATCTGGGGCCCAAGTTGTACTAGAGCTGTTTGACCATAATGAGTGGAAACTTTCTGTAAAACTTTTAGGAATTACAAGGTATTCATACAAGGCACATCAGTTTCTGCAGCCTGGATCAACAAATCGTTACACACATGCTATGATGTGGAAAGGAGGGAAGGATTGGATCTTGGAATTTCCTGATCGGAGTCACTGGGCTGTTTTCAAGGAGATGCATGAGGAATGCTACAACCGGAACATCCGTGCTGCTTCAGTTAAAAATATACCTATTCCTGGTGTTCACTGGATAGAAGAGAATGATGATAATGGACCTGAAGTTACTTTTGTTCGGAGCTGTAAGTATTTCCGACAGGTTGAAACAGATGTTGAGATGGGTCTGGATCCATTGCATGTCCTGTATGACATGGATAGCGATGATGAGCAGTGGATTTCAAACATTCAAAATTCTGAAAAAGATAACAGTGACTTGAATGGGATCTCGGAGGAGATGTTTGAGAAGATAATGGACATGTTTGAAAAGGCTGCATACGCTCAGCAGCGTGATCAGTTTACACCTAATGAAATAGAGGAACTCATGGTTAATGTTGGGCCTTTGTGTTTAGCTAAAATCATTTATGATCATTGGCAGCAGAAAAGGCAGAAGAAGGGAATGGCTTTAATACGGCACTTTCAGGTACTGTCCAAATTACCCATGTTCATGTTATAATCTTTTTGGTTTTAGGAATATGTCTCTGGCTTCATTTTATGACTTCTTAAAAATGATAGGCTGGCTTTGCTGAGATAATTGGACAGGAGGATGAGAGAAGGGAGAGGGAAGAGAGATTAATACTGCAGTGGTGGATTGATCTTTAGATTTATTACATTTAAATTATTATAATGTCTTGCAGGCCTTTCAAATCTAAGGCCAAGTGTTTTGAGCCATTGAACAGTGATGCATGTTATTTTTTGTTCTATTTAACAATTAAGATGGTTTTTATGGTATTGATGGCTTCCAGGAATAAGGTTAAAACCATGCCTCTTATTTGGATTTCTGCTTACTGTTTGATATTTATTCAATTCATAAAAGTAGGCCTGTCTTAATCCAGGTTAAAAACTGTGGTGCATGTTATTTCAGGCAATACTAACTTAACAAAATAAATTAAGACATATTTTATGCACAATTAATGCTACTAGTCTACCACAGAATAAGACATGTTAGTAGAGATTGAACTTGCATAGCATTTCCAAGTTTGGTACATTTACTAGATTATTTGGATCCATTCAGTAATATTATCATTCTGCTAGTGATCCTATTTATTAAATATTTTATTGCTTTGTCATTTTTTAAAATAACCCCACCTATTAGGATAAGGCCTCAATTGTTGTTGTTAATTATTACAATAGGATGCTTTGTACGATCCCGAATTTTGCAGGTTGTCATTAAATTGAAGGTAGTAGTTGACGCTGTGCAAGTTGCTTGATGTACAATCTGGTATAAAGAGATAGGAGAGAGTTACAGAAAAAAAAGAGGATTAGTAATTCTCCTATAAGAATAAAAGAAAAACAAAACAAAGGAAACAAAAGATAAGAACATTAGCTCAAAAGAGCTCTCCAATTTCTCTGTAAATCTTTTAAGAGAAAACCCCCCTAATTAAACCATGTGCTGACTGCGCTGACACCCACAAGGAAGTCAAGAAAACTACTATCATACAAAAGATGGAGCAAAGAAACATGTTTAAAAACTCTGGCATTTTGTTCCTTTTATAGACACTACAATGCCACAAAAACTTTATGCTGCCAAAGAATCTTGAAGACTTGGACTCCTTCCTTCTGCCAAAGCATCTAAAAATAATAGACAGAAAATGGTCCAAGGAAGCTGGACAAACCCATTGCTCCTAAAAGAATGCCAAATTTAAAGATATCTTTGGTTTTGTGCATTATTTGGTAAATGTTGGTTTTGTAGTGAATTGGCTTAATGTGGTTTTTGGTGGTAATGTCCTTATCTTAGGATGCTTTCGTGGGGTATTTGTTGATTAACAAGTTGATTCAAGTGTCGGTTCCTTAATTAAATGGTTTCATGGCTATTGTTGCCTATTTTTGCATAAATTCCTTTGCTGGATACTGCTTTGGAGGATTCATTTCAATTACTATAGAACAAGTGGGTGTAATTTTCTATTTGATTGGCTTAAAGCGTGATTGACTTTGCCATTAATCTTGCCTTTTCTCAAGATGGCCTGTTTTCTTGTGTACATTATGTGTATGCTTGGTTTTTGTTTGCTTGAAATTTTACCTATAAATTCTTATGTGCTGTTCAGCCACCTCTATGGGAAAGATATCAACAACAAGTGAAAGAGTGGGAAGTAGCCCTGAGCAAGAATAACACCCCTTCTTCTAATGGATGTCTGGCTAAGGTTGCAACTTTGGAGAAGCCGCCCATGTTTGCTTTCTGTTTGAAACCAAGGGGTTTGGAACTACTGAACAAGGGATTAAAACATCGATCACAAAAGAAAATTTCAGTCTCTGGGCATACAAACAGTATTCTAGATCAGGATGGCTTCCACACTTTTGGTGAGTATTTGGTTTACAAGCTGATTCCATTAGTTATTACATTTTAAACAAATTAAGAACTTTCTCCTTACATCTGATTATTGTAAACTCAGGAAGAAGACTGAATGGCTTTGCATTTGGTGATGAAAAGTTTATATACCCAGGCCATAGTTATGATTCTTTGGATGATTCCCCATTGCCTCAGACCTCACCAAGGGTATTCTCACCACGGGATGCTGGCAGCATGAGACATTATTCTATAAGCAATGATGGGTACTATAGAAATCATATCCCAAAATTTCAGAGGAGCAAGTCCAACAAATTTGGGTCATTTATTTTTCATAATGATTTGCAGTTTACGGCTTCTTATAGTCAGAGAATGTCAACGTCAGGGAAGAGAAATGGGGTTAATAGGTGGAATGTGGGCAATTATGACTTGCCAGGTCACAGGCAGTACCTACTGGATGGCCGTCAGAGGCATGGGATTGAACAATTGGATAGTTCAGACGTTGATGAGTTTAGATTGCGTGATGCCTCCGGTGCTGCTCAGCATGCACTTAACATGGCTAAATTAAAGAGAGAGAGGGCTCAGAGATTGCTTTATAGAGCAGATCTTGCAATTCACAAGGCTGTGGTTGCTCTTATGACTGCTGAAGCAATGAAAGCTTGTGAGGACTCAATTAGTGATGGGTAGTACGACAACATCTGATGCTCTGATAACTTCATGCATCCTTTCTGTTTGTAATGGAGCTGCAAAGAGTCAAGCAAGTAGGTTTGGCATTGTTTTTGCTAGACATGGCGTCTGGTTTACATTGTCAAGAGTTATGGCCTTTTTTCATTATCCAGATATTCCATAGTGAACTGCAATCATGAGAGCTGAGTTCAGTGAGGTGGAGCAGATTTTGTTGCTGCAAAGTGCAACTCCCTAGCACTGTCCGCCAGAACCTTTTCCAGCTAGAAATCTGCTCAGTTCAGTGTAACTGTTGCACTGATCTGCGTGGTATAGGTCTATGAATTTTTGGCTGCCTATATTTGTACAGATTCTCCCCTCCCTCCCGTTTTGCCCTTCTTCGTGCTCCCCTTTCCCAGTTTCAAATGTTCAATATGAAAATAGAAATCGGCCAAATAATACAACACCAGCTTGAATGGAAATATAGTGCGGTTTGTTTCATAGTTTTTAGATAGGGACAAGGTTTTTCTAAATTGAGTGTCTTTAAAATGATTAAGTAAAGGTATATTGATCTTTGATTAGATGAAATGCATCGAGATAATAACTTATTAAATGATTTATATTTATTCATTTTAAAGAGAAATTCATTTTAAAAGAATTTTTTACTTTAGGTAGATAGTAGACTAACGCATGATTCATAAGTCAAGCTATGCTGTTTCCTATGGTATGACCTGCCTATGCAATTGTTTCGGTTCACATATATCGTTTTTTCCTCCTTTCCTCTTAAAGATTGCATAGATATGCACTCATAAAAAAAAAATTTAAAAAAAATTATCGGTGTAGTCATGTTGCTGTTTATATTCTACCAAAGCCTTTAGGAGTCTGGTGTTTCTGTAGTGTTACGTACATCTTTTTGACCCTTCTATATGTCTTTTTTTTTTGGGGTACAATTCTAAATGGCTATTTATTGGCATGGGCTTGCTGGTTTATATTAACCATAAATCTTGTGCGTGTTGTCAGGTTCTAAAGTTGTTTACTTCTAAAGAAGGCACTCTTTGGGAAGAGAATTGTGGTAGTGCATACCTTTTGGGATGTGAGCCTCTAGTCTAAACTTAGATTAAGGAACATGTCATGAGTTGCTGATGTAACCTATCCTTGCATTAGGTGAGCCGTTGCATCTTGCAAAAGGAGTGTGGGAAGTGCTTGAGCGACTCACAGCATTTTATTAAACAGTGAGCACATGTTGAAGATATTTTAAAATAGTAAAGTAATAAGAGAGGAAGCAAGCGATCATAGTTATTTGTGAGATTTTAATATAAAATTAATTAGTACTAAGTAGAGTAATTTAATAGATATATAAATTACACTCGAAAGATTAAAGGTATCGATGTGAAACTTTTAATACTCTTTTCATAGATGTCTGGATGGAACTGGCGAGTCTAGCAAAGTAGGTAGAAAAAATCTAGTGAAGTAGGCGAAGAAGATGAGATCTTAGCTCTAATATAATGTGAGATTCTAACTTAAAATCAATTGACATTAAGTGAAGTGATCCAACAGATATATAAACCGCACTTAAAAGATTGAGGCAGGCGATGTGAGACTCTTAACATTTATGAGATTTTAACTTAAAATCAATTGACATTAAGTGGAGTGACTTAACTATATAAATCGCACTCGAAAGTTTGAGACAAAAGATGTGAGACTCTTAACACCCTATTTCACAGATGCTTTGATGAAACAGGTTAGCCTAGGGAAGTAGGAGGGAAAAGCCTTAGGCGACAGAGATGAGATCTTATCTCTAATACCACGTGAGATTCTAACTTAAAAATAATTGACATTAAATAAAATGACTCAACAAATATATAAATAATATTGTAATTTATTTAGTCATAATGTTGGATTAATGAATTATTAGTCCAACCATTGAATTATTGATTCAATAATATAAAATAAAATAATTAAATAAATATTTAATATAAATATACATACATACAAATATTTAAACTTAGAGAGGATCAAACATAAATTAATAATAAATTTTTATTTTATTAGGCTAAGAAGACTTATCTCATTTTAAGTCTAAAATTGATCTATTAATAAAATATAAATATATAAAAATATAATTAAAATATATTATATAAATTACTATAAGGATAATTCAATTTAAAATAATTAAAGTTTACAAATTACTATTAATATAAATTTCTTAATTTTATGTAAAATGTAATCTTAATTAAAAATATTATAAAGTCATTTAATTGTTTTATTTTTTATTTTTAATATTATGTTGAGATATAATGGCTGATACAGAATGTGCCACGTATAGCATCCATTCTCCACACGTGACTTGCCTTATCTTTATCTGACTTCATATCTCAGATCCTAAGGGTGTAAGTGGGTGGTTTGGTTTGGTTTTTGAGGAAAAATAAATCCGAACCAATCAAAATCAATTGGTTTGGTTTGATTTGATTTTCGTATTTTTTGATAGCTAAATCCGAACCGAACATCTATGGATTGGTTTGGTTCGGGTGATCGGGTTGGCCATTTTTTAATACAAAAATTAATTAAATAATTAGCTTTTCATAAAAAATTACAAAATAAACTAATGAAAAAATTTCTAGAAATAGAATCAATCTTATTAATTTGAATACTAATAATTATTTCATGTTTTAGAATGTGCATTAAAAGGTTTATAAAGAGGGAACAAAGAAACACATTGATATTTGTATTAAGAAATTATATTTGAATAAGTTAAGAAATTCTTCAAGAGAGATTTAACTTGACAAGTTGTATACTACTACTATTCAATTAACAGAAAGTTGTGAGACTACTAACCTGGAGGTATATATGTAACCAATTGAACCCTTAATGACATGAGTAAAGCTAATGAAAACTTGATTAGTTGAACTTCGAATCAGCAACCTAGCGAATCCAAAGTCTCCAACCTTTGCAGTCATATTTTCATCTAAGAGAATGTTGTTAGGTTTCAAATCATAATGCACAATAGGAACTTCACTATCCTTACGCAGGTAATCCAATGCACAAGCAGCATCAATATCTATATTCAGTCTCTCCATAAGGTTCAACTCATTTTCATTTGCATGCTTTCTCTTTCCCTTAATCCAATTTTCCAAGCTCTCATTACTTAAGTACTCATAAACTAGAGTCAGAAATTCATTTTTTTAAAGTCAATACTAGAGCATTTAAAGTCATTCATCGTTTCCAAGCTTCCAAGTTTAGATGATATTGTTGCTGTTACTTTCACTTTTTTGTTCTTTATGTATAGTAGCAAGCAAATTGTTAAACATAGTATCAGTGTTACCACTGTGGCTATGATGATGTAATGTCTAACATGCCTTCTTCCATGGCCATGAGGTTCACATGCAAAATACAAGCAAAGTTTTTTATTGCCTTCTAAATGGACAGTAGAAAGATTTTGGAAAACTCCACCATTAGGAATGGTTCCTTCTAAATCATTATAAGAGAGGTTCAAAAGTTGAATGACATGTAGATTTTGAAGTTCAATAGGAATGGATCCAGAGAGTTGGTTGAAGGAAAGATCCAAAGTTTTCAAACCTCTTACATCTCTAATAGTTTTTAGAATAGCACCTGATAGCATATGCCTGACCAGAACTATAGTGCTGGTGAGCAAAACCGAATATTTTGACAAAGGAGTTTTCTAACCTTCTGTGTTGAATGAAAACAACGTTTTAGAAGTTGAAAACTGAGAAAGTATTACAAAAAATAAAAAAAAACAAGTAGTAGCCAAAAAATGTTGTAACATAATTTTTTTTTAAAAATAAAATATATAAATATATGGTTTGGTTTGGTTTGGTTCGGGTTGGTTCGGTTTTGAAATTTCAAATCCGAGAACCGAACCGATTAAACTTTAATTGGTTTGGATTTTACCCAAACCAATCAATATACTCAAACCAAACCGAACCAATTTAATTGGTTCGGTTTGGATTAATAGGGTTGGTTGATTATCCAAACCAATTTACACCCCTATCAGATCCCCAACAACAGTCTTTTACAACTTTCAATTTCGATCAATATTTTAAGAAAAATGATTTTTTGTCCAACTCAAATACGTTTATCGTATGTTTATTGTATATTTATGTGAGAGAGATATTAAATCAAATTATATGTTATTGTAATTTTTTTATGAGATATAAAATAAATTTGTGAAAGAATTAGATAAAATTTAAAATATTTTAATTAGACGAATAATGTTACTGATATTTTAAAACCTTAGCTCTCTGTTGCGACGGAGCACACGTCGAGTGCCATAGTAACAAAAACAGTGAAAGCTGGACTGTGGAACAAGCTAGCAAGTTGACGAATAAAAGTGTTAGTATGTCTTAAGATATATAATTGATTTCATTTGTACGTCGTTCGTTCAATATTATTTTAAATATTTATTTTGTTTTCATTTTTATATAATTCATTTTCTATATCAATAAGAAATTTTTTATACTTTAAATACATTTAGAAATATATAGACTGTTCTAAAGTAAATTCAAAAAGTACTTGAGATAGACACGTATGTGATAGACTCTTTCGATGTGTGACTGTTACCAAGCATCTTGTACCAAAGGAGTAGGTACCTGTAAAGGAACTCTAATGCTCAAGTCAGGATGTGCACAAATTGAGTCTATATTATGAGAGAACTTGTACCTGATTTGGGTGACTTAGTCTAACATTTATAGAAATTGGATTGATATCTTCACTTGATGAAGAGATACATTCCCATTATAATTACATGAGAAGATATGTTCCTTATTTAGTTATAGAGAATCCCTATATTATCGTAACACTAGTATGACAGTTATAGTACAATTATCCCATAAGATCATGATTGGCAATTAAGAGATTTATCCACTGTGTAGATCTTGTGTTAATACTGTTACCATCCAAAATTGGGATATCATGTTAAGCCGACTTAGCTAGAGGCGTGAAGCCTTGGACCTCTGCCTGTATGTGTACTGGGCTGGACTACATATTGAGAGCCTAAGGTACGGTCCAGAACAGTTGCTCCCAACTTAGTGCTTAAGTGGAACAATTAAGTGTCCGCTCAATAGATAAAAATCCATTTAGGCCGAGGTCCATTGTTACAGAGTACTGTGGAATAAGCTTGCCCCAAATGGTTTAATATATTAAGTTTTGATGATGACAAATGCAAGACAAAAAGAATGATGCTTATGCTTAATAGATGTGCTTTATAGATAACAAATGTATCACAAAAGAATATTGATCATGCTACATAAATGTGCTTAATAAGATATATTATATCATGCATGATTATGTACTTTATCTAGTTATATTTCACTTAATAATCATGCAATGAGATATATGTAACATTCATCATATAATATATCCAATAATATTTTATATGAGTTATAAATGAATTAATATTGGATATGTCTATGAATGTCTTATATGCATGTTAGACTAACTAGAGTTATACATTTATGAATCATGCATATGAAGATATTGAATTATGAATTTGGACTAACTATGTTTGATTAAGTGAACAATACTTTGTAGGATAGTCCAAGATAGTCCAAGTACTAAGAGTGAGCATTGCAACAAGAAAGCAAAAGATCACAACTACGCTCAACTCAAGAAGGATGAGAATGAAAAGATGTTCCAATCTTTTGCAAGTTTTGAAGAGAAGATTTTTTTGGAAGCTTGGATTACATCAAGAAGTGATGATGGCAAAAGATCTAGTCCAACATCTTCAAGAATAGCTTATAGGACTTAGATCTTGTGTAAAGGTAAAAAGGAATCACACTAAGCTCAAACAAGTTTTAAACATAATTATAAGTGTTTCTAAAATGTTTAAATGCCCAACAAACTTTTTTGGAAAGCTAGTCTTGGTGGTATTTCAAATCTATGAAAAATAGTCAAGTTTGTGTTTTGCAAAACTGACATATACTTACTCTTTTGATCATAACTTTTAAAATACTTTGAGTTTTACTTTGAAACTTATCTCATTTGAAAATAGACTCAAAGATCTTTCCAATGACTGGTCACTTGCTTTAAACGGATAAGAAACGAAAAAGTTATGACCAATTAAAGTTTGAGTTTTGAAAATCTGACCTTTGGTTACTATTTTGATCATATCTTTCAAAATACTTTGAGTTTTATTCTGAAACTTCTTTCATATGAAAGTAGACTCAAAGAGCTTTCCAATGAATGGTCATTTGCTTTAATTGGATAAGAAATGAAGAAGTTATGACCTTTTAAAGTCGGTTTTGAAACCAAAAACCAGAAATGGTGTAATCGATTACACAAGTCATGTAATCGATTACAACGTTGACAAGCCGTGTAATCGATTACATACAGAGTATGTAATCGATTACAAAGTGCCAGAAAGCTTGTAATCGATTACATGAAGCTTGTAATTGATTACAAAGTGCCAGAAAGCTTGTAATCGATTACATGAAGCTTGTAATCGATTACAAAGTGCCAGAAGCTTGTAATCGATTACATGAAGCTTTGTAATCGATTACAAAGTGCCAGAACGTTTCTAACGGCTATAAACGGCTAGTTTTCATAGAAAATCATTTCTAAACACCTCCAACGGCTCTAAAACTCATTGGGCTATAAATAAAAGTGTTTGGGCATCAAAAACAAGTTGGAGAACATTCGAAAATTACCCTTGAACATTGAAAACGAAATTCATCATCTTTTTCTCCAAATTCTTTGTTTTGAGCTAAGTGTGTAAATCCTTTATACCCATTGAGCTTCAACTTGTATTATCTACTCTTGAGAGAGTTTTCTATCATCTACTTTGTTCTTCAAGTTGTATATCCACTCTTGTGAGAGTTTCTATTCTTTCTCTTCATCTTGAAATCATTGTAAGAGGGTGAGGTATCCCTCAAGAGAGAAAAGGGTGAGGTATCCCTTATAGTGAGACTCAAACACAAAGGGTGAGGTATCCCAAAGGTGTTGTGAGTGCTCTTCATTGTAAAGGTCATCAAGCACCTGTGAAGCTTGAAGAATTGGAGGCTCTAGCACAAGGGTGAGGTATCCCAAGGTGTGAGGAGTGCTCTTGTATGTACAAAGGTTTTTCTAGCACCCGTAAAGACTAGGAGATAGTGAAGAAAATCTCAAGTTAAGCTTGAGGACTGGATGTAGGCCACAAGTGGTTGGTGGCTGAACCAGGATAAATTCTTGAGTTTGATTCTCTCTTCCCTACACTCTTTAAATTCAGTATTTGGTAGAATATATTTATTTATTGCATATGTTGATGTTTTGATTGTTACAACTTGATATCTAGCTTATTCACTTAGTTCATCATATATCCCAAGTTGTATTTGAGTAATCCTCAATAGTTGTACATTTAAATTGACTTATTCCGCTGCATTTATTAATTGAGTTATTCAAAATGCATAATTTGTCAAAGTTGCATTAAAACTAGTCATCACCCAATTCCCCCCTCTTGGGTAATGGTTGCCATGGCTAACAAGTGGTATCAGAGCTTCGTGCTCTGGTAAAAGCTTAACCGCTTGGAGTTAAAGATCTTTGTTTGTTTGGCAACCATTAAAAGCTTTTCAAAATGAATGGTTTTGAAATTAATAAACCACCATTCTTTGATGGTGCGAATTTCGTTTATTGGAAAGCTAGAATGGAAATTTATATGCAATCTATTGATATTGATTTGTGGGATATTATGCTTGATGGATTTACATGCAAATCAAAACAAACTTGGAATGACTATGATAAGAAATGTTTTTCATTGAATATTAGAGCAATGCAAATATTGAGAAGTGGTTTAAATGATGATGCTTATGCTAAAATTAAGAGTTGCTCTAATGCTAAAGATATATGGGATGCTCTTGATAATTTTTATCTTGCTAACAATGATTTCTTGCAAAAAGTTGTATATAGAGAGCAAGAAGAGCAAAAGCCTCTAAAGGAAGACAATATTGAAAAATGTCCTCAAGAAGATGTTCTTGAATCTTGGATGGACAACAATGAGGAAGATGGTGATTCCCTTAAAAAGGACTTTGAGGTAAATAATGATAAACTATATTATAGTCCTTCCTATGAGCTAAAATGTGCATATGATGAATTGCATGATGGTTTGTTGCTTTTAGAAAAGAAAAACTCATCTTGTTTAGAAAACATTTCCTCCATTGAAAATGAAATTAATATCTTGAAAAATGAATATGTTTTTCTTGATGAGGAAATGCCTTTAAAATGTGAAACCTCAACTTCTTGTGAAAAATGCATTAATTTAGAAAATCAAGTTGAGAACTTATATTGTGAATTTGCCAAAGCTAATGATTCTATTTGCTTACAATCCATGTGTGTTAATAAGAATGCAATTGATACTATTTCACATGGAAATTCAAGTAAGGCTTGTGGCAAAAATGACATAGAATATAAAAACAACAAAAGGCTTATGTTTTCCAAAAATGATCTTCAAAGGACCAAGTCATCATTAAATTCAATTGTTTGCAATTTTTGTGGTCATTTAGGACATATTTCTCATTTATGCAATTATAGAAGAAATTCTTATATGAGAAATAATATGGTATGGGTTCCTAAAGGTCTTAAAGGTTCTAGTACTAACATTGAAGGACCCAAGATAAAGTGGGTACCAAAAAGTCCTCCTAGTGTTTCAATTATGCAGAAAACTTCTCAAAAGGATGGACTAATTGATCAAAGAAGGAAGATGACTTCAACCAAAGCTTCTCAAGTACAAAATGTGGAACTTGCAAAGTTCAAAACACCAAAAGAGAAGCAATGGGTAAGGAAAGGAGTTTCCTTGATCACTAAGGCTAAGGTATCAAAAGTTTCTACCTCTTATGCACATTCACTTGTAAAGTCAATGAATTTGAGGTATATTCCTTGTAGGCCTTAAGTGATTATTTGAATCATGTGTACTTGATAAAATTTGAATATTATATATAGCACATGATTGTATTATTGTTACATCCTTTACTCACCACCTTGCATATCTCTTGATAATAAGGTATTCTATGACTATGGATGCTTTTTATGCTTTAAATTTTCTATACATTTTTACATGTGATAATATGCTAGATAAACTCACTTCTTGTTTGAAGTAGCACATTTGATAAAAATATATTAGAACTTGGCATATTGGATAAATCATAACTCTTGCTGCATAAAGTTATAATTTTCTGCATCATTTGTAGTTTTTGCATAAATGTGAGCTTTGGATCAAGAACTAGTCAGTTTTTATGCTTACATGATGTTTGGAATTGCTTTGGAAAGTTTTGGAATTAATTTGAAAGCTTTGAGTTCGGACCCTTACTGTTTGAAGTGCAAAAGCGAATTGACAAGCTTGTAATCGATTACAAGACTTCGTAATCGACATGCAGGCTCGCCAAGCGTTCCAAGCAAAGTCGAGAGAGCGTGTAATCGATTACACATACTATGTAATCGATTACAATGTTTCAGAACTCATGTAATCGATTACACCAACCCTGTAATCGATTACAAGGTTCCCAGAAAGTTGGTAATCGATTACACCAAACATGTAATCGATTACATGGATTCCAGAGGGCTGGTAATCGATTACACACATATTGTAATCGATTACACAGGCTTTAAAAATGGTTTTAAGTGCTGGAATGACCATTTTCACTCAAAATTGTCTATATATCATGAAAGCATGCATATTATTGGCTATGAGCTTAATGGTAATTGATTGTTTACATTTGCTATGCTCAAATTACATACTATAAAAAATTTGATATCTATAAAAGCATAATGGATTAATGATCAATGACTAACCCCTACGGATCCAAAATTAGTGGATACCAAAGAAATTACTTTAAATTGTGTTGTAGGGTGACCATTAACTCAAGCATGCAAATGAAGTGAAAAACAACCGTACTACTTGAGGTTGGGAAAGCTTAAAATGGTTCAAGTTCTTCAAAAGTGATGAAAAACATAAAAAGAAAGACATGAAGAACCACAACATTCTCAAGGGGCCTTGAGGCATAGAAGTTAGAGTCACTTACAAAAACTCAAAGAGTACACTTTTGGTGATATCAATCTCTTATCCTTACTTATACTTTAATTTGAATATCATGTGATATTTGGATAAGTAGATATTTGTTTTATGCCTTAACATGCCTTAAATTGTGCTTTTCTAGCATTATGTTTTAAAAGTGTTTTTACATATGCTAACATGCTAAATATGCACACAACTTGCTTGGAATGACATATTATGGTAATATCTTTATTCTTGAGCTTGTGACCATTTCTCCTTATTCAAATATGAAAATTTCACATGCTCATAAGTAGTTCTAATCCTTTCTCTTTGATGCTTAATTGTCTTATATATTTATTTGGAGATTGGAAAATAAAATGTCATATGTCTTTTGTTTGAAATTGCTTGACATGTTCATATCTTGAAAACAAGAAGTAAATGATTCATTTTGTGTCTTGAACTTGTATTTGAACTTCAATGGTTTTTACAATGAAGTATATCTTGAAATGAATCATAAATATTCAAAAGTTATAGTTCCATGGTTTTTCAATTCTTTCACTACAATAAGAGTTTTCTTGTTGTTGATTGGCATGTGTACATACTAAAATTCCTTACTTGATATTACATGCCTTACATGATCATTGTTTGCCCCAAAATGCTTATATAAGTTTTGATGTTGATCATGTGTTTCTTGATAAACTTGAATCTTGCCTTGAAAATGCTCAAACTATGCTTTTGGATTCAAGTGCATATATCATTCTTTTGTTCTCTTTAGAGCTAACAATTCATGGTTGATAATGTGGTACATGTTTTACATTTTATATCAACCTAAATTATATTTGTAAATAAGTTTAAATGATATTTGATGTTAACCTTTTTTTTGAGAACTTTTGAAATATAGTCATCAAATATTGAAATGTCAAGCATATGTGGATAAATAAGAAATGTTGAAGGAAGAGGAACATGAGGAGACTTTCTTCAAGTGCAATGGAATAAAATACTCAATGGAAGAAAGTACAAGGACCTATAAATGAAGAACATTCTAAAGGAGCATCACTTTCTATCTAACCCAATAAGTATCTCTATCCCTAAACTATTGTGGTATTCTATATGCTATGGATTATATGATACTTGTTGATAAATTAATCTTAAAAGATTATATGCTTTCCTTACATGAGAAGTATGCTTAGCATTGACAAAGTGCCTAATTGTACATTAAATTGCTAGTTTTGTCATTGCATATAGGGTGGATGATATTAGTTCTATATATGTTTTAATCTCTATAGCATATTTCATCAAGGTAAATGTTTGATATATATATGATTCTCTTGATCTATGGTTCTTAGTGGTATAAACTTATGAGAATCATGCTCTTGTTTTGAAAAGAATTTCTAGTTTGATTAATATTCCTTTTAAAAAGAAGCTTTTCAAGTTTCATATCCTTGAGAATCTTTTGAACTTGTCTTAAGATTTAAAAAGTATTATCATCTCCTAATTGTCTTGAAAATTTAGAAATCATTCAATTTGTTCTATAAATGTAGTACTCTCTACATTGCTTTGAAATGTCTATTAAATTTTGAGAGAGTATTTAAGAAAGTTTTCTAAATAAATTTTTTGAAATGATCTATAGAGATCAATCTTCATACTTCAAAAGATAAGTCTTGTTTAAAATTATATATATATATATTTTATCTTTTCAAGGCTCTTGTTTAATGTAAAAAAAAAGAGGATATGTACTTTCAAATACTCTTTTGACTTAGATTTGATCACTCTCAAGGAATATGTGATTTCAATATAAATCTCTTCTACCCTTCTAAAATGCTTTTGAAAATGTAATGTGTTATTATAAAATTCTTTTTGAAAGGGGGAGAAGTTTTTTTTTTAAAATGATTTTGTTTGAGGGATTAAGAATATGTATCTATGCCTTGCTTTTCTTT
Source organism: Ormosia semicastrata (assembly GCA_029884595.1). NCBI lineage: Eukaryota > Viridiplantae > Streptophyta > Magnoliopsida > Fabales > Fabaceae > Ormosia > Ormosia semicastrata. The sequence goes on from JAQQTO010000063.1 coordinate 34,932,542, forward strand.
ATAGTAATGTGCTTATATGATCTTGGCATGCATATTTTCCTTTATCTATCTTGTGCTTCAATAAGGGGGAACTTATCTTACATATCATTCTTCCATATCCTTGTTGACTAAGAACATATGCATAACTATGTTAAACCATTATATTTGATATTTTGATAACATGCATATTTTGAGGGGGAGCCTAGCACTTAAATTATTGTTTATAACTCTTGGCTTATATTCTTGTTTGGCATGAAGTGTTTTATTGTTAATACTATCAACATGTCAACAAAGATCCTCTCTTATTCTCTTTCCCTCTATCAATGAAAGAAGGTAAATATTTTTAAACTTCATATCTTTTGATTCTTTCATTGAGAAATGCTTGACATGTGACAAGTTGTATGATCCTTCATTTGAAAACCTCAATTCCATGATCTTACACGAATATTTTATAACTCCTAACAAGTGATATCAAGTAATACTTATTTATCATGTGGTATGCAAAATGTTATATGATAGACATAATTTCTTAAGCTTGTTGCTATCATATGCTAAATATTGATATACCAAAATATGATAAGTATTGCATGAATAATCCTCTTTTATATCTTGAAAGCATGCTTGTTTCATATCTTTGACAACATAAGTTCTATTTATAGGGGGAGAGAAAAATATTATCTTTCATTTCTAAGCCTTTTTGTTGATGTCAAATAGGGGGAGAGAAAATTGGAAAGAAAAATATGCTCTTGTACTTATTGCTTAATATGCTTACATGAATATCTATCCTTGTATATTGCTAAACATATTTTTCTTTGGTGATTTGTCATCATCAAAAAGGGGAGATTGTGGAATAAGCTTGCCCCAAATGGTTTAATATATTAAGTTTTGATGATGACAAATGCAAGACAAAAAGAATGATGCTTATGCTTAATAGATGTGCTTTATAGATAACAAATGTATCACAAAAGAATATTGATCATGCTACATAAATGTGCTTAATAAGATATATTATATCATGCATGATTATGTACTTTATCTAGTTATATTTCACTTAATAATCATGCAATGAGATATATGTAACATTCATCATATAATATATCCAATAATATTTTATATGAGTTATAAATGAATTAATATTGGATATGTCTATGAATGTCTTATATGCATGTTAGACTAACTAGAGTTATACATTTATGAATCATGCATATGAAGATATTGAATTATGAATTTGGACTAACTATGTTTGATTAAGTGAACAATACTTTGTAGGATAGTCCAAGATAGTCCAAGTACTAAGAGTGAGCATTGCAACAAGAAAGCAAAAGATCACAACTACGCTCAACTCAAGAAGGATGAGAATGAAAAGATGTTCCAATCTTTTGCAAGTTTTGAAGAGAAGATTTTTTTGGAAGCTTGGATTACATCAAGAAGTGATGATGGCAAAAGATCTAGTCCAACATCTTCAAGAATAGCTTATAGGACTTAGATCTTGTGTAAAGGTAAAAAGGAATCACACTAAGCTCAAACAAGTTTTAAACATAATTATAAGTGTTTCTAAAATGTTTAAATGCCCAACAAACTTTTTTGGAAAGCTAGTCTTGGTGGTATTTCAAATCTATGAAAAATAGTCAAGTTTGTGTTTTGCAAAACTGACATATACTTACTCTTTTGATCATAACTTTTAAAATACTTTGAGTTTTACTTTGAAACTTATCTCATTTGAAAATAGACTCAAAGATCTTTCCAATGACTGGTCACTTGCTTTAAACGGATAAGAAACGAAAAAGTTATGACCAATTAAAGTTTGAGTTTTGAAAATCTGACCTTTGGTTACTATTTTGATCATATCTTTCAAAATACTTTGAGTTTTATTCTGAAAATTCTTTCATATGAAAGTAGACTCAAAGAGCTTTCCAATGAATGGTCATTTGCTTTAATTGGATAAGAAATGAAGAAGTTATGACCTTTTAAAGTCGGTTTTGAAAACCAGAAATGGTGTAATCGATTACACAAGTCATGTAATCGATTACAACGTTTGACAAGCCGTGTAATCGATTACGTAGTATGTAATCGATTACAAAGTGCCAGAAAGCTTTGTAATCGATTACATGAAGCTTGTAATTGATTACAAAGTGCCAAGCTTTGTAATCGATTACATGAAGCTTGTAATCGATTACAAAGTGCTGAAAGCTTTGTAATCGATTACATGAAGCTTCAGTAATCGATTACAAAGTGCCAGAACGTTTCTAACGGCTATAAACGGCTAGTTTTCATAGAAAATCATTTCTAAACACCTCCAACGGCTCTAAAACTCATTGGGCTATAAATAAAAGTGTTTGGGCATCAAAAACAAGTTGGAGAACATTCGAAAATTACCCTTGAACATTGAAAACGAAATTCATCATCTTTTTCTCCAAATTCTTTGTTTTGAGCTAAGTGTGTAAATCCTTTATACCCATTGAGCTTCAACTTGTATTATCTACTCTTGAGAGAGTTTTCTATCATCTACTTTGTTCTTCAAGTTGTATATCCACTCTTGTGAGAGTTTCTATTCTTTCTCTTCATCTTGAAATCATTGTAAGAGGGTGAGGTATCCCTCAAGAGAGAAAAGGGTGAGGTATCCCTTATAGTGAGACTCAAACACAAAGGGTGAGGTATCCCAAAGGTGTTGTGAGTGCTCTTCATTGTAAAGGTCATCAAGCACCTGTGAAGCTTGAAGAATTGGAGGCTCTAGCACAAGGGTGAGGTATCCCAAGGTGTGAGGAGTGCTCTTGTATGTACAAAGGTTTTTCTAGCACCCGTAAAGACTAGGAGATAGTGAAGAAAATCTCAAGTTAAGCTTGAGGACTGGATGTAGGCCACAAGTGGTTGGTGGCTGAACCAGGATAAATTCTTGAGTTTGATTCTCTCTTCCCTACACTCTTTAAATTCAGTATTTGGTAGAATATATTTATTTATTGCATATGTTGATGTTTTGATTGTTACAACTTGATATCTAGCTTATTCACTTAGTTCATCATATATCCCAAGTTGTATTTGAGTAATCCTCAATAGTTGTACATTTAAATTGACTTATTCCGCTGCATTTATTAATTGAGTTATTCAAAATGCATAATTTGTCAAAGTTGCATTAAAACTAGTCATCACCCAATTCACCCCCCCTCTTGGGTAATGGTTGCCATGGCTAACAAGTACCTCCGGGGTTGGCATACAACATCATCCCATCATCTGAGGTATATCCTTTGCCTTCGCATGTGATTTCATAAGGTTTTCTGACTTTTCTCACACTCCTTGACAGTATTGATCTTTCTTGGGAAACCATTGCCTTAGCTTTATCAGGAATTAAAAATCCATTAAAGGGGCATTAAATCCATGTTGTTTCCCAACTACCCATTTACCTCTCTACCAATAAAAAAAAAAGAGCATTAAGGATGTAGTTTATCTCGTACGATCAGTTCACCTTTCGAGGGACCAATCAAAGTGTCACATTGTGTCTATAAAATAGGGAATGTTTGCATTTGGGCTAGCATTCCTTTTACTGCATTCTTCTCTTCTTGCCAATGTGTTTTAGAATATAACCTTCCATGACTTTCTTCTCATTCTGTTCATATTCAAAGAAGGTTTTTCTCCCTACGAAGATCATCTTCTTGCTTTTTCCAAAATCTATGAAGATGTTATTCCTTTTACTTGCCAATAACTTTTTCAATGGAAACTTTTCTTTCTCAGCGTAGTAATGACAGACACTTTTCTTTCCCAGCGTACGAGGGAGTATTTGAAACACACTCTGCTGCTAAGAAAATCTGTGACACTTGTCATGTTGGACGGTTCTCCTCGGAGAAACAGCCTACACTCCTCCTCCTCATTTTTGAGAACTTAGCAAGTGCTTCGTTTCGAGCCTTGCTAGTTCTCAGATAAGCAGGTGGGATTGTTGAAGCAACTCCGCAATTTGAGGCAATTTGGTGTGATCATGAAGCTGGTGGAATGATCTTCTTCATGAAATACTGCACCCCGTCCAACAAAGGAAAAGAAAAGGCCGATGCTATTTCCTTATACATTCCATGTCTCAGTATTTTCTTTTCCCTCTTTTCTAGATGTAAGATTATGTATGGAATGAGAACAAATTAATAAAAATTCGTATATTATGAACTTTGCACGATGCCCGTTTCCTTCCTTTAACTTTTTATCGTTGTTCGCACCTTTTTTTTTTGCCGGGTAAGTCTAACGCTTATTCTGGCACAACATTGCATTGCCCTCGGCTTAGTGCCTTATTTAAGTAAGTAGCAAGCTTCAAGTCTCTGGTCCGGGATTCAAGTAATTTACTACTTATAGAACGTGGGTCGGGGTCCTAGTACTCTGTTGCTTTAACAACTGTGATCCAAAGTGATAACTCCTCACCGAGCAAATATCTCGGCAAAAGTTAGGGTTCATGGAAATAATTCATACTTAAACCTCAGAAGTTGTGTGACGTTCAAGTTGTTGTACCACTATCTTTTCAACTGCTTTAAGAACCGTACGGGCCACGTGGCGTGTTTCCACTAGAAGGACGTGCATAGTGCTTCACGCGCTATGATGAGCGTTCTTTTGAAAATTGGGTCGTAAGGACTACAATGCCCTTAACCACTTAGCCTTTATAAATAGGCGTTTAGGGATGTGTTGGCTTTGTCTTACTGTTTTTACACGCCTCTCTGAAAACTCTGAGTAGCAGTGAAGCATGAACTTCAGGTGGTTCTCAACCATTTCCATTCCCAGCAACCAGGAGCTTTTCTTACACGGTATTTCCCTTTCTTTTTCCTTCATTATTATAATTGAATAACTGAGCAGTTATGCGCTCCTTGTTGGAGTGCGTTTCTATTTTTCAATTTCACGAAGTAGATTTAGGACTTCCAACCCTCTTCACATGGCCTTATCCTCTTAGAACACCATTTCTGCCATTGTAAACGTGGCAGAGGTGTTCTTCTGAAGTTTCAGGCTTTGGAGGGAAATGAGGTCAACATGTAGGTGTGGACCGTTACGTTCACCCTTCACCGTGTCTGAATCTCTGATTTGATTGATTCTGACAATTACTTACCAGTCTCTTTGGGTGTTCTCAGGATCTTTATGGCCAGATGTAGAAGGGGAGCTAGAGTACAAGTACCAGTTGCTGAGGCTCATGAACCAACCGAGGAGGACCAAATTTGGATCCGACGTGGTCCGGGACTGGTATACTCGTGGGTAGGGGATAATATCTAGGAGCATTTATCTGAGCTTTCTTCTGAAAACAAGCTCAGATAATTAGTACAATATTTGGAGTTGACCGAAGGGAGAAACTGCGATAGAGAATTACAGGTTCTATGCCCGGAGTGGAACCAGCGGGTTTGCTCTTCTCAGGAGGCGAGTTCACATTTCATGTTTCTTTATGAACCCCTCTTCCACAAATTTGGGCTTCGGTTACCCTTTACTGAATTCCAAATTGCAGTACTCCAAACTCTGCGTGCGGCCCCTACCCAGATTCATCCTAATGGCTGGGGTTATATAATTGCTTTTGACAGATTTTGTCGGATAATGGGGTTGCGGTATTCGACCAATGCCTTTTTCTATTTTTATACCCGGATAAACCCCCAAGGGTCAGTAAAACAGAAAGGTTGGCTCACAATTCAGTCAAGATCCGGTTGCAAATCCTTTGATGTTTTCCATGATAGTTTCAAAGGATTTAAGACTAGATTCTTTAAGCTAATAACAGCAGAGGGGTTTCATCCCTTTTATCTAAAAGACGATGGGAAGCCAAAGTTTCCATTATACTGGACTGCAGATACTTGGTGTTTTCCTACTATGCTGCTTGAGAAAGAAGAGAAAGACCTTACTCCGGATAAGGTCGACTGCGTTAAATTTATAACCAGGTATTCCGAAGAACACGAGTTTATCAAAATCAAGGACGTCCTTCATACCTTTGGTGAGGATCTTCTCTTTGTTTTGTTAGGTAGGAATTAAGATATTATTACCCGTAACCTACCCCGAACTTTTTGTGCTTTAAATTTCTATACTTCGCAATTTTGCTTGTCTGACTTCCATCTTATTTTGTTGTCTTATTTTAGTAAGTAACATGGCATCAGGACATTCTCTTGTAGCTCTGCAAGCCTTGAGATCAAGGAGGAAAGGAGCAGGATCCACTAGTGCCCCTACTGTCGTCATTCCAGCATCCTCAAACCGAGGTGTTGTTATTAAAGAGACCCCGGAGGAATTGGATTCCTTAGCTCAAAGCCTTCAAGGGAGGAAAAAGAGAGCTATCGAGAGCTCTGCTGACCGGAGTAGGGAAGGAGCTTTGGAGAGCGGCAATAAAGAGAGGACAGACCCTTTGCCTATTATTTTAGGGTAGTCTGATGCAAGGCCATTTTAAGATGGGCGGTTACTGGGCGACGAAGTGATGGGACATATCTCGGAACGAAATATGGCCTAGACCCTGGCCAAGCTTCTGACTTCTGCACTTCAGACTGCCGTTGAGGTCTGTTATATTGAAAAGACCATCAAGGCAACCGCTAGGAAGATGGCGGAAGAAAATAGGAAAAAAGATGAAGAGGCTGCTTGGAAACTGACTACGACTCTTAAGCTGAATGAGGACGCTCAAGCATGGATTACCGAGCTGGAGGCAGCATTAGCTTCCTGCGACTTGGCCAAGAAGGAGCTTGAGGCAAAGGGTCTTCAAGCCGGCAATACCATCAGCACCCTCCAGGCTCAAATCATTCAATTGGAAAAAGATGTGGAGGAGCTGCACACCATTTTGGGAAACATTAGTGGAGAGCAGTTGCAGAATGCCATGACCCAAATCTAACATTTCAACCCCGGCATCACTCTTGCGTTGGAGGAGCTTAATTTAGAAAAAGTCTTTCATGACAGTCAACTTGTTTGGGCAAGGGAGCTTGCTCAAGTTGATTCCAGTGCCAACCAAGATGCTGCTCTGGCTCTGGTAGAAGGGGAACCTGATACTTAGATCCTTTTCTTTTTCTTCTTCCTTGCCCCCTGCGTGGGTTTTTTTGTAAGGATAATTACCCCGCACCCGGGGTTTTTAAATTAACTTTTTACTTTCGGTGAATGCTTTCCCTTGCTATTTTATTTTATTTTCAGGGTCCGTTTTGGGTCCAAAGTCCAATATGGAATGTAGCAATTCCCTTACATGGACTTAGGAAATTATTTACTCATTGGGGAAACCATGGTCCGGGATCCCACACCCATAGCAATGAGTGCATGGCATTCCGTTTGACGTAGGTAAAAATGACGTCTTAGTCTGTAATCCAATGCCTATCATAACCAAGCGTTTTGGAATTTAAAACTTAGGCAAAAATAACACCTTTAATCCATAATCCAAGGCTCATAATAACAAACATTTGGAATCTTAAGATTTAGGCAAACATAACACATTAATATATAATTCAAGTCTCATAATAACGAACATTTGGAATCTTAAGATTTAGGCAAATATGACACCTTAGCTACGGGTTTATTGCCCAAGCGTATATGGTCCCTTCTGCCTTAGGTATAATTATCAATAGACCTTACTCGGGGTCCTTTTGGGATTCCAGCTAGCTCAGGTATCGGTGAGGACCACAGATGTTGAATCTGCACTACCTCTTGATTGCTTAACCTTTTGATAGTCAATGCCAAGTATCGAGGATGGGTATTGACCCTACCTCATGACTTGGATTTACTAATGTGTCACATATGTAAATTAAAGTCTGAATAACTCCGTTTTATTAATGATTTTGGGGGACAAAAGTCTGTATAGAGTGTAGGATTCAACATGATGTGCTGATTAAATATTAGCTTTACTAAAAGATTAAGCCATCAAGGGCACCTAGCTATAGTATTTTCTAAGTTTGTCCATATTCCAATAATTCTTGATTGGGGTGCCCGTTAGAGTTTCCAATGTATAAGCTCCTTTACCAGTGCTGACAACAATATGGTAGGGGCCTTCCCAGTTAGGGACTAATTTCCCTTGGGAGACATTTTTTCCTCTGATTTCCACTCTTCTGAGCACTAAATCTCCTAATTGGAACCTTCTAGGGACTACTTTTTGGTTGTATTTGGCCATTGTTCTTTGTTTGAGGGCAACATCTTGTATATGGGCCATGCGTCTTTTTTCTTCTACCAAATCTAGGTTTTCCCTGATCAACCCAGGGTTAGTGTCCTTTGAAAATTGATGGTTGTGCAAGTATGACTCACCTATCTCTACCGGAATCATGGCCTCACACCCATATGTAAGCTTGAAGGGAGTTTCACCCATAGTAAAGTGGGGTGTGGTCCGGTAGGCCCAGAGAACATGATTAAGCTGCTCGGCCCAATTTCCCTTAGCTTTGTGCAATCTTCTTTTAATCCCACGAACAATTATTCTGTTGGCTGCTTTGGCTAGAATTACAATGGTGCTTTATTTTTAACCCTGCTAGAAGCTTTTTAAAGCCCTTATCCTTAAACTGGGTTCCGTTGTCCGTTACAATGGACTCTGGAATTCTTAACCTGGTGATAATATGGCACCAAGTAAATTTTTGAATTCGAGACAAAGTGATCGCGACCAAGGATTCTGCCTCAATCCATTTTGTAAAATAATCCACTGCAACTACCAAGTATTTTAATTGACCTGGGGCCTAGTGAAATGGGCCCAGGATGTCCATACCCCATCTATAGAAAGGCCAAGGTACTGACATTGTAAATAGCTCTTCCTAGGGAGCTTGGTAATGATCCGAGTAGCGCTGACACTTATCACAGATTCGGACATGCATATGGGAATCAACTTCCATCGTTAGCCAATAATATCCTGCCCTTAGCGATTTTAGGGCCAAGACTTTGCCTCCTAAATGATGTTCGCAACTTCCCTCGTGAATCTCAGCTTACAGCTGTCTTGATTAACTTAGAAGCTTCTTTGAGATCGGAAGGTACAACCCCAGACTGCAAGTATTCCATGATAGGGGTGATTCAAGATGGCTCCTTCTCTCCTATTTGAAATACGGCATGATTCGTGATGGAAGGCTGAGAGATGGTTTCTTGGATTAGTGACCGGTTATTTCTAGTACTGGCTAGCTTAGACAAAAGGTTTGCCCTGGAGTTCTGTTCTCTCGGAATGTGCTCAACCTTTGTCTCTTCAAAGTTTTTAAGGAGCTCTTGTACTTTGACTAAGTATCTCTACAAGAGGGGCTCTTTAGCTTGATATTCACCTCGGATCTAGGAGGTTACAAGTTGGGAATCACTACAGAGTGTGATCCTAACTGCCCCCATATCTTTGGCCATTACTAGCCTGGCAATACATGCCTTATATTCAGCCTGGTTATTCGAGGTTGGAAATTCGAACTTCATAGAATGCTCTAATATTAGTCCCTCTGAGTTTTCCAGGATTACTCTGGTGCCACTCCCTTTGGGGTTGGAGGATCCGTCAACAAAGATAGTCCAAGAGATTCTTTTGGGTTTCCGTGGTCCGATGTGAGTTCTGCTATGAAATCAGATAACGCTTGGGCTTTTATTGCTAGCCATGGTTGATAAGTGATCCCAAACTCAGAGAGTTCAATTGACCAAGCAATCATCCTTCCAGCTAAATCTAGCTTGTGTAAAACCTAGCGGATGGGCTGATCTATTCTTACTACCACCGGGTGGCATTAAAAGTATTGTCGTAGTCTTCTAGCCGTGATGATTAGTGCGAAAACAACATTTTCAACTTTTTGGAAGCGAAGCTCAGGTCCCTACAGAACCTTGCTCATAAAGTAGACCTGTTTCTGCCCTTCACTTATCTCCCTAAACCCTAAACCTTGCTCACAAAGCTCACTACTTCCTCATGAACAGAGAGGTATAAGTAGACCGTCTCACTGGGCTCCAGTCTTGTCAAAATAGGAGGGGAGGATAGCAAGTTCTTCAAGGATAAAAAGGCATCCTCACATTCCTAAGTCCATTTGAAATTCTTCCCCTTCTTTAGCAGTTTAAATAGGGGAAGAGACTTGTAGGCTACTTTGGCAAAGAATCTCGTGAGAGCTACAATGCGGCCTGTAAGCTGTTGTACCTCCTTAACACTTTGAGGACTTCTCATGTCAAGTACCGCCTGACATTTATCAGGGTCGCCCTTAATTCCGCGGTAGGTTTGCATAAAACCTAGGAATTTCTCCGCTTGGACCCCGAAGGCACATTTCTCTGGGTTTAACCTCATGTTATACTTTCTGACCTGGGCAAATACTTCTTTAAGGTCTGTCACATGTGATCTGTAACACCCTCGATTTAATAGCCACGGCACAATCGTCATTATACTACGGTCATTAAATTTTTGGGCGTGCCACTACTTCTTCATAATACTTTTCCAAATTCAAATATTTTTTTTTTGTATATATAAAGGAAATATGAGCCACGAATGCAATAATACATAAGCCGACATTAGCACATATAATTCAATAAGCCAAAGGCAAAATATAGTTCATAGTACTGAATAGTTAATTTAAAGCATACATAACACGACTCATTTCATATAATGCTCAAAATAAAATACATCAAGTTTTACTTCAAAATGTAAATATATTGAAAATACATCATAACATAATTAATGCAGAAGAAAAACATAAACTACCCATAAGACATCCATGTCTAAGGAGTTGGGTACTCTATCAGATCCACGTCAGGATCCTCCCCCGGGTCATCTAAAGATATAAGGACAGGACCGAGTGCGGTCCCATGGGCAGGTGCCCTAGCAGCTGATGCCATGGAATCTACGTCCTCTCTAGGGGTGTGAATCGGGTCACCCCATCGCTCTTGGATAGGCAAAGTGAACTCCAGATGTACCGAAGTAGTAAGTGTCAGGATAGGATCTCCATCGTGGGTCCTCCTTACGGTCAGGATCTGGTCTCCAACATATCGTATACGCTGTCCAACCTAGTCGACTCGCCATGCATTGGCGCCACCAGTAAACATGATCCTAACAAAACCGATAGAACCTCTTCTCGACGACATTGCCGAATATAGGGAATCAAACCAAATAAAATCCGGTAGGAAATCAACAACGTCCCTTCAACAGTCTTTAACCAAGAGATTACATAGAACAAGAACAGTACAAGAAAGAGGTGAGACACCCTACTTCATTACCAATTATGGCAGTAAGAAACATAAATGGCGTAGGACGCCCACATAGCATAACAAACATAATAAACAGTACCGAGAAGCAGATATTAAGTAATTTAATAGTTTCAGGCAGTATATCATCAATAAGATAGCAGATCCAATTATCATATAAATTAAATGCCAAGTAATGTATGAAATCATATGATTGAGCCATTTTTAACCATGAAGGCTGTGAGCCACTCTAGGTTTAGGGTTTAAATTTTTATTCCATTAATCACATATTATCCACTTGGTTAGCTAAGTCTTCCACTTGTTATAAATTTTTTTACCAAGAACCCCAATTTAGGGCCACAAAATCGTGAGCCTTATGGAAGAGGACCAAGTCATTTTTGCTTCTAAATCAAGATTCCAATCCATCCAAACATATATATATACATAATCAATCAATCAAATAACTTAAACAAATTAGAAACAATATGAAATCATACAAATCATACAAACAAAGAATAACTCTCAATAGGGTTTTCTCATAATCAATCACAAAATTAAACTTCCTACTACCAAGAGAGGTTGAAGAGGATTATCTCCCTCTTACCTGTTGGAGAAAACAAACAATAGAACTCCCTTGAAGCTCCCTTGAATTTTCGGATTCCACCAACACCAAAACCCTAGAGCATCAAACTTTCATAAGAATCACAATCAAAGCTTGAAAAAGGCATCCATGGTGACTATAGTGACCATGGATCACGAAAATGAAGAGAAAAGGGTGAGGAATTAAGAACCTTAACCAAAAGCTTGAAGCTTTGTCTTGGATGACAATGGAGGAAAAGTTAGTTTTTGAAGAAAACCTTTCAAATAGAAGTTGTAGAGGAGGTTGAGAGGAGTATAGAAATGGTGTTTGGGAGGAGAAAAGATGAAGAGAAATGGTGGAGGAGGGGCTGCAATTTTGTAGCTATGGAGGAGGGTAGAGAGAAAGAGGAGAAACTTGAAGAAGGTGAAGATTAGAGAGAGAAAATGATAGTTGAAAATGAAGGTGGTGCTTTTAGGGTTTTTGAAATTGGAATAGGTAAATTAATTAAGTAAAAGTGAAACTTTTGGGCTCCAAAATGGGATGCTACCGTGGGAGTGTGGGGAGGGAAGAGAGAGAGAAAAATGGTTGAGAGAAAAGAGAGAAAGAAAATCTAGAGGGAAAAGTTGGTAAGAGAAAATGTGATGACTTTTTGTGATTTTGAAATTAGAATGACTTTGTTTAATTAAATGAAGCACCAACTTTGGGTTCCAAGAGTGCAGCTACCGTATTGGGGAGAAGGAGGAGGAGAGAGAAAATGGTCACTTGCTTTTAGGGTTAGCATGTGAGAAATTGTAAAAAGTAGATATGATTAGACATAAAGGAGATTACCTTTGGATAAGATAATGTAATTTAGGAATTAAATAATGAGGTGGTTAGGATTTTACTACCAGCTATTACCCAATGGATAATTATGGTAGTACACAAGTCAGTAATAATTATCCATCGAATAATAGAGCGTACTGCAAAATTTTATTTAACAGTGCATACAGAGATTTTATTTATCAGATAAAACCTCAAAAAATGTAAACTTTGTAAACTGTGTCCGGCCTCGAGTTTAGTAAGATCCCCCATCGACGTTTCCATAGTTCAAGGTCTACCAGCTTCAGGGAAAACATTTTGTTTTTTCGACTCTGCTCAGCGCGCACGTAAAACGAAGAATATACTAAAATATTCGACGTTTTCAGAAAAATTCACAAAAATTCTCAAAAATTACAAATATTAGAAAAAGGTTATTCATGATGAAACAAACGATTTCCGGAGTGTTTACACTGACTCTACTCGGTGTACACGTAAAACGAGAAATATATTAAAATATTCAACATTTTCGAAAAAATACAAATTTTTTTTCAAAAATCACAAATATTATAAAATGACTATTTGTGATGAAACAAATAATTTTTGGAGCGTTATACCGGTTCTGCTCAGTATGCATGCAAAACGAGGAATATATTAAAATATTCATCATTTTCTAGAAAAATCCAAAAAATTCCCTAAAAATCTCAAATATTATAAAATGACTATTTATGATGAAATAGACAATTTTTGGGATGTTACATGATCCACCTTGTGGGATTTTCACTATCATGTCGTCTATATAGACCTCTAACATCTTTCCCACTTGGTTCTCAAAGACTCTGTTCATCATCTTCTGATAAGTGGCTCCTGCATTGTTTAGACTGAAGGGCATAACCCTATAGCAGTAGCTCGCCTTGTTAGTGATGAAGGCGGTTTTATCCTCATCTCCAGGATACATAGGAATTTGGTTATACTTGGAATACGCATCCATGAACGATAACCACTTGAAACTTGAGGAACTATCCACCAATTTATCCACATTGGGGAGTGAGTATGGATCCTTGGGATAACCCTTGTTTAGATCTGTATAGTCCACACACATTCTCCACTTCCCATTAGATTTCTTGACCAAGACCACGTTGGATAGCCATGTGGTATAGGAGATTTCCCTAATGAAGTTGCCGCTTAGTAACTCCTTAATCTGTTCCTCAATGACCTGTTCTCTTTCTGGGCTGACCTTTCTTTTCTTTTGTGCAACCGGCTTCACACCTTCTCTAATGGATAGGCGGTGATAGATGAAGTTAGGGTCGAGTCCCGGCATGTCAGAGGACGTCCAAGTGAAAAAGTCTTTATTCTTCAGCAAGAGTTCTGTCAATTGTTATTTTTCTTTTTCTCTAAATGCGCTCCAATCTTAGTGACCTGATCCAGTTTGGCTCCAAGTTGGAGAGGTTGCAACTCACCCTTTGGCTGGGGCCTGGTACCACAAATTTCTTCTCTAACATCCAGTTCGGTCATAAGTATGTTGACCTGGTCCAGGACTGGGCTGGGGGTGGTAGATTTTCTATTTTTGGGAACTCTACAAATCTTCAGGCTTTCATTGTAGCATTTTCTGGCAGCTACTTGATCTCCTTTAATAGTGACAAGCTCATTGTTTTTGTTCAAAAATTTCATCACGAGGTGAGTGGTGGAGACCATGGCACTGAGAGCATTTAGAGAAGGACAACTTAAGATAATGTTGTAAGCCGAAGGGCAGTCCACGACCAAAATCCTTACTTTGACCGTCGTGAAGAGTTTAGAAGATCTCAAGGTCAGGTGGGTTTCATAGTTACCTACCAAGGTGATCTTCTCACCTGTGAAACCTGTCAATTCCCCATCGTGAGGAGTCAAATCCGATGGTGGTAGTTCTAACTTCTGATAGAGTTTTGGGAACATAATATCCGTTGAGCTTCCTCGATCTACGAAAATTTGATGGACCTCAGCATTGGATATTATTCCCGACATGACGAGTGGATCATCATGTTCCGGGATAATTCTGCTGTAGTCCTTATCTGAAAAAGTGATGGAAGGCATTTTTCTTTCAGTAGTCTGCATTATGAGTTTGGAATGGGATACACTATCATTGCCATCCTCAAGCCTTTTTTCCAGGCTCCATTTGATGGCCCTCCACCAGCGCAGCAACCTGCAATAGTGTTAATCATTCTATTTGGCTCAAAACATCGGTCATCATTGTCATCAGCAGAAGCGTTCCTGTTCCTATCCTATTGGTCATTGTTATCCTGGTGAGGTGGAGTCTGGGATCTTCTCCTGGGACTTCAAGTCCTTCTTCTATAGTGAGGGGATAGGCTTCGCCGTGGACTGCGTTTATCATCTCTACGCTTACCATGATGGCCTTCGTTTTGGACCCGGAGGATATACTGTTGTAGTCATCTGGCCTTGATTAGAAATTTGATGGCATCACAGAGTTGATAGCAGTCCTCCGTATCATGCCCATAACCTTTATACCATGTGCAATGCTTAAAATGATCTTTTTGCTTGTGTTTCTTAATGGGGGGCTGTCTCCATATATTCTGAAACTCGGTCTGCATCACTTCCCTCAAGATTATTTCTCGTGAGGTATTTAGTGGAGTATAAATGGAGTATCCAGCCCGAGGTGGACTATCTTTGGAAGATCGGGGCTGTGAGGAATTACGATTAGGCTTCTGGTGAGAGGATTCACCTTTGTCCCACCTCCTCTGGTCCACCGTTGCTTCCTCTAGGTCCATATACTTCTGAGATCACCTCTGAAACTCACTCAGGTTCTCTAATTTCTTTTTGACCAAGGAAGCGAAGAACTTAAAACTAACCCGAAGACTGCTTCTGGCATAGTGAAGGGCTATTCTGTCATCAAAATTTTCCACGTTAGTGCAAGCTATCATGAAACGCTTTACATAATCGCGGAGGGGCTCATTCCTCCCTTGGCGGATCTTTGCCAGGGATTCAATAGATCTGGGTTGTTCCTTGCTAGTAGTGTATTGGAGCAGAAAACGTTGTTTAAGATCCAGCCAGTCAACCACGGACCTTTGTGGTAAGCCTGAGAACCATTTAAGGGCTCCCTTCTTCAGGGAAAGAGGAAAAGCACGGCATAGCAACTCCATAGATCCTCCGTGAAAATAGAGGAATTGCTCATAAGCGTTGATATGCTCTTGGGGATCTGTGGTTTCATCATAAATCTCTAAGTTTGTTAGAAATTTAAAATTCCTCAGAATACGGTATTCCATAAGTTGATTAGAAAAAGGGTGCTCTTCGAACTCGCAGTTCGAATTGTTATTCCGGATGTTGATCACGGAAGCGTCGGCATGTGCTCTTCTTTGATTGTTTCCCACGCTAAGATTGCCATCATGACGGTGAGGTCTAGGACAGTTTTCGAGCATGGCCTATTGCATGTCTTCCAACCTCTGATATTGTTCGTTCAGCATAGCCATATGCTGCTGTAGCATGTCTTGAAACTAGTGTTGGGATGCTAGGGACTGATTCGTGTGTTGAGAGCGGGACGCATGATAGCTATATGGAATGCAGTTATTTGTGCCCTATCCTTGTGTTAGAATGAATGCTATGTCCTTGTTTAAATGCATATTTGGAGGGTTTTGTGCTTATATTTGATATATTCTGAATCTAAGCCTTTCTGATGTGTTATTATGCAAAACTGAGCTTTAATGATCATGGATTGAGTAGATTTATATATGTTATTGATTTGGTGTTTTCTCTATGATAGGAGGGTCTCCAAACAAGGTTAAATATGGAGCAAATGAGCTTAAAGATGAAGAGGAAGCCAAATTGGCATTCCAGCAAGCAACTCCGCTACGCAAGGCAGAGCACGCCGCGGCGCAAAGAGGATTTTCAGCCTGGTCATACTTGGACCCGGGGCAAGAGCGTTGCGGCGTAATTAAGTGAATGTTGCGGCGGTACATAGACCGACCCATTATGCGCCGCGGCGCGCATATGTGGCCGCCACGACGTGAAGGCGGCTGCTGAGCCTATAAATAGATTTTTACACGTTTTTCTCTCATTCTCTCCCCTCTCTCTCCGTTTTCTCTCTGTTTTTCTGAGTTTTGGCCATTTGGCCATCTCTCTCTTTTTAGGTTATGTTAGTTTAGTTAGTTTAGGTTAGTTTTAGGTTAGATAGCTTGGCTAGATCTTCATGGATGGTGGATTGGAGGCCAGGATCAAAGGATTGAAGGCAGATTCAAGCTTCAGAGACAAATCAATGAGCTTCTTTCTCTCTTTTCCCTTTCTCTCTTCTCTTCCTTATCTTTTGTATAGCTAAACTATGTTTTAGGAATATTTTGGATCCTTTGATATATATTAATGATGTGTTTTTCTCTAAGTTTATATGGATTTTTTATTATGGTTCAATCATTATCTGTGTTTAATGCTTGTTCTTGGTTGGCCTCAATTACATGATCCTAATATTGGCAAATGAACTAGACATAGGAATTTGTTGATATGGATATGGTGTGGTTGATACATGTTCAGTGAGTTCAATTGGCTTGGATAAGTTGATTCGTTAATAGGATAGAAATATACCTATTAACCATGTATAGTGCGTGATTGAGAATAGATCGTTCATGAGTGGAAGTTGCGCTGGCTCTCAAGGAAACTTAGTGAGTTGGGCAATTGAAACCAGGGTTGATTGACCTAGACATAGGCTTTTGACTAATGAAGATTCTCAAGCTAACCTAATCAATGCATTTGTGTTTATGAGGGGAATTGCATGTTGTTGATAGAAATAGGGGGTGAAGGAGGATTTCCTGAAACCTAACCGCTTTTAGGTTTATTGCTTTTGTAGGTTAGATAGTTTGTATATTATTTTCCTATTTTTATGTCCTTGTCTAGAATTGATTAAGCTATTGGTTGGTATTTAGCTTTATATCGTAATATCCTCGTGGGAACGAACTTTTACTTTATATTTGTATTACTTGTGCGACCCGTGCACTTACGGTTAGCAAATGGGCAACACGTTTTGACCCTTAACAACGCACGATCGCTAGTTTCATTAGTAGGCATTCCCAAACGCTGATGAACCGAGATTCTGCACTGTTGGACATCAAGGTTGCCTCATTACGCTGGGATTCCAAGTCTATCTCTTACAGAAATCCTACGCGGTGGGTTTGGGCTTTCATAAAAAACCGAGGTGGTATGCCCATCGTGTTGGTTCTCTGCATTGAGTGTCTTATTTCTCGCAGCGGAGGCTTCAGCAGTAGGCAGAGGGGCAGGAAGAGGAGGGCGCTGAGTAGCCTGGTCCTGCCTTTGGTTAGTGGAGGCCTGCCTAGTGTCTCTTCTTGAATTCTGTCTCGTGTTCACCATGATTGGAGTAGGATTGTAAGTTTCTCATTTCCCATAGACGGTGCCAATGTTCTGAAGTAAATTCAGAGGGTACTTGAGATAGGCACGTATGTGATAGACTCCTTCGATGCACGACTGTTACCAAGCGTGTTGTACCAAGGGGTGGGTACTTGCAAAGGGATTCCAACGCTCAAGTCAGGATGTACACTAATTGGGTCTATGTTATGGGAGAACTCGTACCTGATTTGGGTGACTTAGTCAGACATTTATAGAGGTTGGATTAATATGTTCTCTTAATAAAGAGATGCATTCCCATTATAATTAAAGGAGAAGATATGTTCCTTATTTAGTTATAGAGAATCCCTATATTATCATAACACTGGTATGACAGTTATAGTGTAATTATCCCATAAGATCTTGATTGGCAATTAAGAGATTTATCCATTGCGCAGATCTTACAGTAATACTGTTACCATCTAAAATTAGGATCTCATGTTAAGTCAACTTAGCTGGAGGTGCGAAGCCTTGGACCTCTGCCTGTATGTGTACTGGACTGGACTACATATTGAGAGCCCAAGGTACAGTCCAGAACACAGATCATTTAGTATCTCTCTATTCTTCATCTCTGTTAGGTTTTTGGTTTTTGTCAAAAATTCTCTTATTGCTCTTGTTGTTTTTTACCTTTCTCCTTGTTGTACTTTATCATCGTACTCCACCACTATGCTCCCGTACTCTGCCGTTGTTATACTCTTTGGCCATACCTTGCCGTTGTACTCTTGTACTTTGCCATTATGCTATCATACTCCGCTGTACTCTGTTATCGTATTCCATTATTGTGCTTCTGTACTCTACCACTGTACTTTGTCACTATACTCCCGCTTGCCACAGTCACTATACTTCTGTTTCACATCGCCGTACTCTAGTTGGCATCTATTCATAATTGTTGTGCTCTTACTCGTTGTCGTTGTATTCTTGTCGACATTGTCATACTCACTGTACTCGTGGTACCATGACTCAGATGTTATCTATCACACATCAGGATTCACTGTTTTGTTGTCATTGTCGTCAGTCTAAGCATTTACTCCTTAATTACCCAACCATAGAATGCCATAACTGTATGAAAATGAGTCACATTGCCTTCAATTATTGTCGATATTGTAAGAAACTAGGACACTTGATTCAAAATTGTTCCACATGTCCTCCAAAGTTTGATCAGAATAGGTTTCAACCTCATCTTAGTTTTTCTAAGCATGTTCTTGTTGCTATTGTTGTTAATGAGTCCCCAATTTCTTTAGCCACACCTTAGACTGCCTTTTCTACCAATGATCTCGTGTCCCTCCTTAAGTGCTTACTATCCAATTCTAGTAATACATGTTTTGCTTTATCAACCACACCAAGTAATACTAAATGATACTTTGATTCTGCTTGCTGTAACTGTATGATGTCCACATCTCAATCTTTTTCATCCTTATCTATTAATGACATTGCACATTCTATACATACAACCGATGAATCTCTTATGAATGTTAGTCATAAGGATTCTGTCTTTTTGCCCACTTTTAGCTTACCTGATGCATATCTCATTCTCAAATTAAACTTCAATATCATTTCTGTTAGTCAATTGTATAACCTTGGTTTTGAAGTCATATTTTCTTCTTCTGGTTATCGTGTGCAAGATCCATAAATAGGATAAGTCATATGAACTGGATGTAAAGTCGGAAGGCTGTTTGTGCTCACCAAACTTCACGATCCTCTTGCCTTAAATCTTTGCTCAGCATTAACCTCATCTTCCATTAAATTGTGACACCAATGTCTTGCTCACAGTTCTCTAGGAAAGCTGTATCCCCTCTTATCTCAAGGGGTTCTAAGTTTGATTAATAATGAGTCTTTTCACTGCACTTCTTATCAAACTGCTAAACAACATGCACTTTCCTTTAGTAAAAATACCTCTATTTCTAAATCTCCTTTTGACCTTGTACATTATGATGTCTGGGGGCTTGCCCTCATGCCAATTATAAGAGATAATCAATATTTTGTAATATTTATTGATGATTTTCTCGTTTCACTTGGATATATTTAATGAAAAATTATTCAAAATTCCTCAAGTTTACTTTAATTTTGCTACAATAATCAAAACACAATTCTAAAATATAATTGAAGTTTTTTGTCGTGATAATGCTTCTGAATATCGTGATTCAAAGCTTCTCATATTTTTTGCTAAACATGGTACACTCTATGAGATTTCTTATCCTAGTACCTCTCAGCAAAATGGTCGTACCAAAAGAAAATACTGTCATATCCTTAACTCTGTCAGAGCCATGCTCATCTCCTCCTCTTGTCCTAAACATGCTTAGGGTGAAGCCGCTCTCACCACTATCTATGTCATCATTTGTCTTCCTTCCTCTGTTCTAGGTAATATGATCCCTTTGAACGTCTCCACCATACTTCTTCATATTACAACTCTCTTAAAATTTTTGGCTGTGTTTGTTTTGTTCTCCATATTACAGCTCATCTCTTCCTCTTGTCTTAAACATGTTTGGGGTGAAGCCGCTCTCATCGCTATCTATGTCATCATTCGTCTTTCTTCCTCTATTCTAGGTAATGTGATCCCTTTGAATGTCTCCACCATACTTCTCCATATTACAACTCTCTTAAAATTTTTGACTGTGCTTGTTTTCTTCTCCTTCAAGCCTATGAGTACACTAAACTTGAGCCCTGAGCACATCTTTGTTGCTTTCTTGGTTATGGCACTAAACATAAGGGTTATCACTATTAAAATCCTATCTCTCAATGTATCCGTATCTTTCATCATGTCATCTTTTGGGAAGACACCATGTTCTCCTCACTCTCCTAGTTCAACTCCATCCTTTCCACTTCAACTTCTCTTTTCACTAACCCCTCTGTTAATCTATTTCCTAGTGATTCTGATGCAGGTTCCTCTAGTGAGCTCCCAGTCACTTTCGATGTTCCAGCCACTCCCAATGACACCATTCCAGACGTAGATCCTACACCTGTCATTGCACCTTCTCTTCCTTCTAAGCGTCCAACTAGAGTAAGAACTCAGTCTACCTATCTTCGTGATTATCATTATTTTCTACTATGCTTCACTTACATGAACCTCAGTCTTATCAAGAAACCTTCACAGATCCTCATTGGTAGCATGCTATGCAAGAAGAGTTACAAACTTTAGAGAATAGTGATACTTGGGACCTTGTTGATTTTTCTTTTGGTAAGGCACTTGTGGGATGTAAATGGGTGTTTAGGATCAAGACTCGTTCTGGTGGCTCCATTGAGCGCTATAAGGCTCGTTTGATTGCTAAAAGTTTCACTCAAGAATATGACATTGATTATGAGGAGACCTTTGCACTTATTGCTCGCATCACTTCAGTTCGTATTCTCCTTGCTATTACAGCAACTTAGAAATGGACTCTTAATCATATAGATGTGAAGAATGCCTTTTTTAATGGTGATTTGGAAGAAGAAGTTTATATGTGTCCACCTCCTAGTTACACTTGCCCACCAAATAAGGTTTTTCGTCTTCAAAAGACTTTATATGGCATCAAACAAGCACCTTGAGCATGGTTTGCCAAGTTTTACAACACTATCAGTCAGTTTGATTTTTCCTCTAATACTCATGATTCTGCTTTGTTTATTCGTAAAACGTATAGAGGTATTGTTATGTTGCTTCTTTATGTTGATGATATGATTATTACTGGTGATGATACTACTAGTATTATTGAGCTTAAACAATTATTGAGTCGGTATTTTGAGATGAAAGATCTTGGACCTCTTAGTTACTTTCTAGGTCTTAAAGTCCTTGCTTCTGCTAATGGCCTTTTTCTGTCTCAAGCTAAATATGCCTCGAATCTTATTTCTCTAGTCGGTTTCACCGACAATCACACCAAATCAACTCCTCTAGAGCCTAATGTGAGATTAACACCTTTGGATGGTAAAATGTATAACAACGCTATGCTCTATTGGTAGTTGGTTGGTAACTTAATTTATCTTACTATTACTCACCCAAATATTTCATATGTTGTTCATTTAATCAATCAATTGATGTTAGCTCTGTGCACCACTCACTATGCTGTTATTCTCCATATTATCCAATATGTGAAGGGGACCTTATTTCATAGGCTTCATTTTTCTTTCGACTCCTCCTTGATCCTCCGATCCTATTCTGATGCTGATTGGGGGGGGAGACCCCACTAATTGTCGATCCACTACTGGTTATTGTATTTTTCTTAGTGATGCTCTTATTTCGTGGCAAAACAAGAAACAGACTCTGACTACTCGTTCTAGTACTAAAGCAGAATATCAGGCTCTTACCGACACCATTTCTGAGATATTCTGGTTACGTTGGCTACTTGATGATTTGGGTTTCTCCCAGTCCTCTTATACTGCTCTCTATTATGGTAATCAGAGTGCTATTCAAATTGTTCATAATGATGTTTTTCATGAGGGCACTAAGCACATTGAAATTGATTGTCACTTCATTTGTCAATGCCTTCTTCGTGGTGCTCTTCATCTCATATCTATTAGAACTATTGACCAACCAGTCGATTTGTTCACCAAAGCTTATCATCTCGGTCGCTTCTGTACTCTAGTTTCCAAACTCAAGTTGGTTCCTTCTGCACCGACTTGAGTTTGAGGAGAGATGTTAACGTGTTAGTATCTATTAGGATATCTAATTGATTTGATTTGTATATAGTTAATGCTATATTATTTTAATTTTATTTATTATTTATTTTATTTCCTTTCTTATATATTCACTTTTCTGTATAAATAGGGAACCACTTTGTACTTTAAACACATTCAGAAATATACAGATCATTTAGTGTCTCTATGTTCTCCGTCTCTATTTCTAACAAAAAGAAATGCTACGACGAGGTGGGGATGCAGTGGTTGCACTACTGAGTGCTCTGCATTTCAATCGTTAGGGGTTAGGAACTGGGTAAAGCTGGGTTTCTCTCTTCTCTTTCAGTTGGGTCTGGAAACATTATTTTTATTAATTCCCTCAACCCGGCCAGTTCATAGACATTGACGGGTTGCACCGAGTGGATTACATTTTTGATCTGACAAATGGCTCGGATTTGATAACACTAAGGAACATGCTTGAGTGACTCACAACATTTTACTAAATAGTGGGCACACGTTGAAGATATTTTAAAATAGTGAAGTAATAAGAGAAGAAGTAAGAGAAGAACATGCCATGAGTTACTGATGTAACCCATCCTTACATTAGGTGAGTCGTTGCATCTTGTGATAGGAGTCTCACGGGTTGCACTGGATGGATTACATTTCTAATTTGACAAATGGCTCGGACTAGTCCAGTCCAAGCCAAGTTTGATAACACTAAGGAATATGCCATGAGTTGCTAATGTAACCCATCCTTGCATTAGGTGAGCCATTGCATCTTGCGATAAGAGTGTGGGAAGTGCTTGAGTGACTCACAACCTATGAAGCACGGACATGCCATTGTTGAGACATGTTCGCGTGTCGGACACGTGTCCGTGTCAGACACATGGAGACACCCATACGACACACGTGTCCTGCATGTCAGAATGTGTCTAATTAAAAAGATTATTTTTTTTCAATTTGGACACGTCTCAGACACACTTGGACACGTGTCGGACAAGCTTGGATATGTCTCGGACACTCTTAGACATATTTTGGACATGCTTGGATACGTCTCAGACACGTTTGGACACGTCTAAGACACAACTTGAACACAATCCATTAATATATATATTTTAAATAGTTTCCATGATTAACGTTCAATTAATAAGCCCATAACCTACCAAAGCTCAATCACATAACTAAAGTCCTAAGTCACTATTTTCACACATCAATATTTTAAGTTTTATCTTTTCACACATCATTATTAAACTTTTAAGTTTTATCTTTTCATACACCATTATTTTCATCTGCTCCTTCTACCTTTGCTCTTACCAAATCGCCCACTTCATCGTCACTAAAGTTTACTTCATACCAATTGTGAACACCCAATTTTGTCCGAGACATTTTGTAAAAAAAATAAAAATAAAAAAATAAAAAAGACTCATCTTTCACTTAGTGGCCCATTACCCATAACCCATGAACTAACCTATTAACCCATAACCCATGATACAACCTATTAACCCATAACCTATTATCCAACCCGTTAACCCACAACCCATATACCAACACTTATCCTAAACAAACCCCATCGTTATCCTAATCCCTAAGCACTTACCCTAACCATCTTAAGCAAACCTATCCTAAACCAACCATAACTTATCCTCAACAGACTTTATCACTTATCCTAAACCTAACACTCATCCTAAACAAACCCCCATCATTTATCCTAAACAAACTCCTAATCACATTTTAACTCAAACTCTTCAACCTAATCCCCTCCTATAAAAACACATAACCCACACACAGAAAAGACACTTAGAACCGAACTTACTTTCAGGTTTGAAACACATACGCCACAGCAAAAGCCTCCATCTTGTCACAAATATTCACCATCATTCTTCACGACCCTCACCATCTTCTATCACTTTTAACCACATCTAATTCATCCATGGCCCCCTGTTACAACTTGCCATAACCGAGCCAACCTCCATACACAATCACATCCCATTACTTTCATTCTAATGATCTTCATCCCACTTCATCATCTCTTCATAAACATAATCATCACCACACCACCTCAATAATCACCCAGCTGTGAGCCTCCTCCCTTCACCTTCACCATCCCTAACTTCCATCAACCACCCAAACAAACCCATCCTTCAGATCCACTAACCAACCACCAAGAAAACCATCACCACCGTGTTGACCAAACCACTCACGAAAACTAGCCCCACTGAATCAGAAACCATCAGAGAAGCCATGACCGGACCCACGACCTCTATGTAGTCATCCTCGCACCGGCCAACATTAGATCCCGCCGCTGGCGCTGCGCTGTTCTGTTCATCGACCACCGCAACCCGCGTCGTGCTTCACAACCCAAAAGTGGAAGCCACTCCCGCTTCACCGGTGACCCGAACCGTCACTATCGCACCGCGCCGGTCAGCCAAGTCTGCCCCAGCTAGATCTGTGCGTCACCGTCGGAGCTCAACCCGTGCGCCGTCTCCCTGTCGTTGCTTAACGCCGCAAGGTCGCGGTAGATCTGCCAAAGCCCCAAACCTGTCACTGTCAAGCTCTACCCGTGCATAGTCTCGTCCCTGTCACGCATCAGCCGCTGCACCGTTGTCCTTGCTCTCCGCCAGCCGATGGTCGCACCCTTGGTTATTTGGACATTTTCTGCAAAAGTAGTAAAGAAAAGGAAACCAAAATAACCCCCCAACCATTATTTGGACCGTGAGTTTTTTTTTTTGAGTTTTAATTTTTTTTCTCTGAAGGGAATTGGGCTTAACTTAATGGGCCAAACTAACTTAAAAAAAAAACAAAAATAAAGTTAAAAAGAATTGAAATAAAAGAAATAATTAAAAAGATTTTTTAGAAAAATAAAAAGGGGTTTATCTGAGTTGTGACAGTTTGTTGATCCTATAATTTTTGTAATCATCTGAGTTATGACAACTTGATGATTCAAAAATTTATTTTTTAAAAAGGACAAAAATCAAACCATTTTCTTAAAAAAAATAATAACAATAATGCGTCAAATAATTTTTTTAAAAAGGGATTAACTGAGTTGTGACAGCTTGTTAATCCTATAATTTTTATGATCATTTGAGTTGCGACAGCTTGATGATTCACTTTTAAATTAAAATCAACCAACCCACAATTATTTTCTAGAGAATTACGTGACTTTGAGTTCCTCATTGCACTCGGGGATACGTAGAAGCAGAATCTCTATTCTGTCAAGTTAAAAATTAATTTTTCATAATTCATTTGTCTATTTCATTTATTTCTTTACAATTGAGGTAAAACAAATATTTTCAAGGATTATTAAGAATTTGCACAATTAACTTAAGGTACCGTCTCAAGACGGGTGTGATAGGGGTACTGTGGGATTAAGTTTCCACCATTCCCTACACATAACCGACTCCCGAATTTAATCTGGTTTCAAAGACTATTTTTCTTAGGTTTTTCAATTTTTCCTAATAAAAAATAAAATTGGTGGCGACTCTTAATTAATAATTTTTAATTTAAGTTACTAATCCCACCGCAATTTTTCGGTCGCGACAGATGGTGACCCTACTGGGGATGCTTGAGAGTCAAGCCTATACAAGTTGGTTATGCAAAATTTTTGGTGATCTTTATATGTTTATTTTACCCTTTTTTTATTTGATTTTTTTATTTGTTAATTGTCTTTATTATGTAATGCTTAGGGTAGAAAACTTTTGGCGTTTGCTTTGTGTTTGCTTTGTTTTGCAGGATATGGATAGTTTTTAGGATTGCAAATGTTTATATGCTCCCTACACTCACCGCACTTTCACATTTATCACACACATCCGAGTGGGGCCCTATACCCAGGTCTGAGTGAAGCCTAGGTTAGGTAGAGATTGCGTAGTGGTAGCCATTTTAGATGTACATCCTGTTTAGTTATCACGGAAACCTCATTTAGAGTGTGCCTTTTTCGCGAATGTCTCACACCTAGTGGTTTACCCATTGTTTATGGTCAACATTCTGAAATGGGACTTAGCTCTAGAGACCTTTAGAATAGAAGACTCACCCAATGAAAGTTATCACGGATCAGAAGGACTCTTAGATTTTTAGGATAGAAAGTCCCAAGTTGAAGGCAATCCCATTAGGACACAAAGTGAGCATATTTCTTCTTTCCTCATGCTGTTCATTCTTGCATTAAAAAAAGGCTTAAAAAAATTCATCTTCTTGCATTTTTATGGCATTCCTAGTATTCTTAAAAAAAGTTATCTTGTATTTTCATGGTATTCCTAGTATTCTTAAAAAAAAATCTTGCATTTCCATGGCTTTCTTGGCATTCTTAAAAGAAATTTATCTTGCATTTTCATGTCATTCCTAGCATTCTAAAAAATAAATCATCTTGCATTCTCATTGCATTCCAAGCATTCAAAAAAAAAATCATCTTGCATCTTCATGGCATTCCTAGTATTTTTTTTTAAAAAAATGATAATGTTTTCATCACGAAGTTCATTCATTCCATCTTATAATCTCATTCATTTCATCTCATTCCTTGTATGATGTTACCATGTTCAACAACCATTGCGCGACCAAGGAAAGAAGACACCAATCAAACCCATGTTCACAACACAAGGGCTTGAACAGAGTTGCTTGTTGTAATGGCAGCTAAAAACGAAGGTAGGAACTTAAGTTTGGAAGTAGATGAGATGAGAGAAAGGATGAACGAAATGGCAGAATCTTAGAGAAGAATGGAGGAAATGTTGTCAGCCATGAGGGAGACCCTCACCTTGATTGGGGCAGCCGGGGATATGGGAGTAACTGGAACACATACGCGCCTGCCAAATATCCCTTCTATAGGGACAAACCCCGTGATCACTACTGAGATGCCTGTTGTGGGAAGGACCTTGAATAACAATACAGAGGATACCGCTCCTGAGAAAGGATTCTAGCGAAAAAAGGAAAAGGAGCCTAAGGTGAGCTATGTGCAAAACCAACAACCTTCACAACCTAGCTATCCACCGTCTTACCCTGCTTATCGAGCCCCTCGATATAACCCAAACCTCTACTCTTTTTATCAGACACTTGCACTTTCTCATACACTTGGCCTAACTACTCTTCCCATGAACATCACCCTAACTCCACAATTCCAAATCAATAATGTCCCCACTCCACAATCATATGTACCAACTCGCCTGACCTATACCCAATATCCACCTATAGCTTTACAAAATTTCCCAAATCACCCACAGCCTCGACCAAACTTCCAAAATCAAGGTCGTTCCCGTCCCCAAAATCTACCCCCTTTTCCATAACTGTCCATCTCAAATGTAGACTTATTCCAAAGACTGTTTAATGCCCGCCTCGTATCTAGAAATCCTGTACGTCCCTTAGAACCACCATTCCCGACGTGGTATAACCCAAATTTAACTTGTAAAATACCACAGGGACATCCCAGGGCACTTAATTGAAGATTGTGAATCCTTCAAGATTGCAATAAGGAAGCTAATTGCTTATAGGAAGCTTGACATTGAAGAAGTAGCTGGACCCAGTATTGTCAACAACTCTTGAAGTGATTGTCATAAAGTAATCAGTGATATTGAACTTATGTTAACTTTCTTGAAGCATTAATGTAATAAATTTGCATGGGTACATTGTTTTTTTTTCTTTTCCATCACATTATCTTTCTTGACATTTATGCTATTTCATTTCTGCAAAGTATCTTCCTTTTATCCAATTCTTGGCAATCCCCAGTTTGGTAGACGTCAATAAAGTCCTCGAGTGCAAGTGTCTTTCGAAAAAAAAAATAAAAAAAGGGAAAAAAATAAAAAAAAAATAGGAGCAATGAAGTGATCATTTGGTGTGCACTATCTTTTAGTCTCAAAATTTTGAAGATAAACAATCATGATTTGGAAATGAAGACTGACTATTTTTCTCTATCTTTTATAAAATTTCATTATCTTTATCCCTTGCTACACCTTTTGAGCTTGAAAATTTCTTCAATAAACCTTGGATAAGGATCACCTCTACACTAGGGGATAGTACAAGTAAACAAAAAAGAGAGAAGGGAAAGAAAGAAGAAAGAAAATAAAATGAAATGGGGAAGAAATGAAGAACAATAAAAAAAGGTGTGCTTGAAAGTGCAAAAGCAGTTGACGAAGTTTAGTTTTAGTCAATGATCCTTAGTCCCATTCAACCCTTAAACATTTATTTGAGCGTTATATCTTTCCTTTCATAACCCCTAGCCTTGGCCATGTTACAAGCCTCAAAAGTCCATTCTAATCAATGAAGGGTTGTTGTCATTTTCATTAACTTTAATTTTGAGACAAAGGTTATGCTCATCCAAGTATCTAGTTCATCGCTCTTTAAAAAAAAAAGAAAAGGAAAAGAGAAAAAAGAGACTTACACTAGGGCAAATTTCTACCATGTTTGAGCTAGCCCTACACTGGGACATTCTTACACTGAGGCAAATCTTTTGGTCACTAGGGCAAGTTCTTACACTAGGACAAGTTTCTACCCTGCTCGATTTGACTTTAAATTGGGACAAATTTTCTTTTCCTTGGTTCAATTGACCTACACTGCGATAAATCTTTCGGTCACTAAGGCGAGTTTCTGTCCTATTCAATTCAGTCTTAGAGTGGGGCAAATTTTTCTTCGGTTTAATTTGACTTGATGTAGATGTTCAGCAAAAGAAAATCCTTGGTCATAATGTCTAGTGAGCAACTAAAGATTGTTTTCATGATGATCAAACCAATTCATATCGGGTCAACACCTCTTTTGAATCTCATACCATCATTTGTGTCTTTTTTCGTATATACCCTTTTTGTGTAGCCAAGCTTGCAAGACCAATCTGAAAGTTGTTCACTCAGTAAGTTCCTTTTATGTTGTACCTTTAAATCCATGTCTGTCTGTTACGTAATGCTTTAGGTAAGGTGAACATGAGTATAACATTATGATTTGACCATCTAATGATAATCCCTTGATGAACAATTCAGACTGAAAAGAACTTAGAAGTCCCAATTAAAAGGGAAAATGATATCTCAAGGGATAATCCAAAAATAAGAGGTACCCAAGCAAAAAAGAAAAAGAACCCGTTAGATTGAAAACCCGAAAGGGTGGTTTAAGTAAAAGTTAGAGCCAATGAATTGGAATTGCTTAAATAGGAGTAATTTTTGGCAACTTTATTTGCGTTTGATTGGTCATACTGGGGCAAAATTTCTGAAGAACTAAGGAGAAGACATACTAAAAGAAGTAGCAACAGAGACAACAATTGAGTTATCAAACAGTTACAGGAAATCAATTTAGATGAGGGACAAAGTAAAATTTTCTCTCAAGTACTCAGTCAAGTAAGGGTTCATCATAAGAGATGATCATTTCATTTCTCAAAAGGAGAGTTGAGAGTGAAAAACAAGGAAAAAGAAAGAAGAAAAGAAAAGAAAGGATAAGTAAGAAGGACTGAAGTTATCAGGTCCAACGGGCAAAAGTATATGAACAAGGGTTTGATTGGTCAAAGCTTTCCAAAGTCGTCCTTTGTTCAAATGATTTTTTTAATAAAAATATAAAAAAAATAAAAAAAGAGAGAAAAATAAAAAAAGAAAAAAAAAAAGAAAAGAGAAAAAAAAAAAAAAAGAGAGTGAGTGAAAAAAAAAAAGAGGAAAAGGAGAAAAAAAAATAAAAGAAAAGAAGACAAAAATTTTTGGGTCAAGATGTCCATTGTTTTTTAAAATTTCTGTCTTTTGGCGCAGTAGCCCATTGTCATTTAAATTCCGGGACTCAGTTGCCTATTGTCATTTAAATTCTGGGATTTAGTTACCCTTTGTTATTTAAATTTCGGAACTCAGTTGCCCATTGTCATTTAAATTTTGGGACTCAGTTGCCCATTATCATTTAAATTCCGGGACTTAGTTGCCCATTGTCATTTAAATTTCGAGACTTAGTTGCCCATTGTCATTTCGATTCCGGGACTCAGTTGCCCATTGTCATTTAAATTTCGGGACTCAGTCGATTATTGTCATTTAAATTCCGGAACTCAGTTGCTTATTGTCTTGTCATTTAAATTTCGGGATTCAGTTGCCTGTTGTCATTTAAATTTCAGGACTCAGTTGCTCATTGTCATTTAAATTTCGGGACTCAGTTGCCTATTGTCATTTAAATTCGGGGACATAGTTGCCCATTGTCTTTTAATTTTTTTGAGCACATCAATACCATGCATTTTAAATTCCTATCATTTTTGTTAGCTCATTAGCTCCATGTATTTTAATTTCTTGACATTTATTTTTGAGCGCATCGGCTCCTGTCTTTTGCTTTTGAGCGCATCGACTCCTGTCTTTTACGTTTGAGCGCATCGGCTCCCTGTCATTTAAGTTTCTGTCATTGAGCGCATCGCTTTTTGCATTGTTTTGTTTCTTTTCGCTTCTGAACAAAATTTGAGTTCATGTCTTTACTCATTCCTTACAGTGATAAAATGAAAAACTATAGTTATTCTTTTTATCTAGTAAGAAACAAGTAAAGAGGGGCAACTGTAAACACCCAATTTTATCTGGGGCATTTTGTAAAAAACATAAAAAAAAGACTCATCTTTCACTTAGTGGCCCATTACCCATAACCCATGAACCAACCTATTAACCCATAACCCATGATCTAACCTATTAACCCATAACCCATTATCCAACCCGTTAACCCACAACCCATATACCAACACTTATCCTAAACAAATCCCATCAGTTATCCTAATCCCTAAGCACTTATCCTAACCATCTTAAGCAAACCTATCCTAAACCAACCATAACTCATCCTCAACAGACTTTATCACTTATCCTAAACCCAACACTCATCCTAAACAAACCCCCCATCATTTATCCTAAACAAACTCCTAATCACATTTTAACTCAAACTCTTCAACCTAATCCCCTCTTATAAAAACACATAACCCACGCACAGAAAAGACACTTAGAACCGAACTTACTTTCATCCTTGAAACACATACGCCATAGCAAAAGCCTCCATCCTGTCACAAATATTCACCATCATTCTTCACGACCTTTACCATCTTCTATCACTTTTAACCACATCCAATTCGTCCACTGCCCCCTGTTACAACTTACCATAACCAAACCAACCTCCATAAATAATCACATCCCATTACTTTCATTCTCATGATATTCATCCCACTACATCATATCTTTATAAACATAATCATCACCACACCACCTCAATAGTCACCCAGCCGTGAGCCTCCTCCCTTCACCTTCACCATCCCAAACTTCCATCAACCACCTAGAAAACCATCACCATCGTGTTGACCAAACCACTCACAAAAACCAGCCCCACCGAATCAGAAACCATTGGAGAAGCCATGACCAGACCCACGACCTCTGTGTAGTCATCTTCGCACTGGCCAACATCAGATCCCGCCGCCGGCGCTGCACTGTTCCGTTCGTCGACCACCACGACCCGTGTCGCGTTTCACAACCCAAAAGCGGAAGCCACTTCCGCTTCACCGGTGACCCGAACCGTCACTATCGCACTGCGCCGGTCAACCAAGTCCGCCCCAGCCGGATCTGTGCGTCACCGTCGGAGCTCAACCCGCGCGCTGTCTCCCTGTCATTGCTCATTGCCGTAAGGTCACAACAGATCTGCTAAAGCCCCAAACCCATCACTGTAGAGCTCTACCTGTGCATAGTCTCGTCGCTGTCACGCATCAGCCACTGCACTATTGTCCTTGCTCTCTGCCGGTCGATGGTCGCACCCTTGATTATTTGGACGTTTTCTGTAAAAGTAGCAAAGAAAAGGAAACCAAAATAACCCCTCATCCATTATTTGAACCGTGAGTTTTTTTTTTTTTTTGAGTTTTAATTTTTTTTCTCTTAAGGGAATTGGGCTTAACTTAATGGGCCAAATTAATTTTTTTAAAAAGAAAATGAAAATAAAGTTAAAAAGAATTGAAATAAAAGAAATAATTAAAAAGATTTTTTTAGAAAAATAAAAAGGGGTTTATCTGAGTTGTGACAGTTTGTTGATTCTATAATTTTTGTAATCATCTGAGCTGTGACAACTTGATGTGAATGCTAATGTCTTGAAGCATATCAAATGATTTTTGATGATAATAAAGTCAAAGATAAAGATCAAGATCAAAAGAAGTATATTAGATATAGGTATTAGAATATCAACGTAAAATGCCCTTTAAGTATCTCAATGTTTTTCAAATGATTTTCTAAATATCTTTTTCAAAATCAACTTGTAAATTCAAAGTTAAACATGTTTTTCCCAAGAAATGTTATTTTTAATCTTGGATTCAATATTCATGAAGGCATTTATGTTTAATCCAATGATCTAAGTGTTAGATTGATGTTCTGAATTGAAGGTTAGCCATTAATGAAGCCCCAAGGCAAGCATTTATAAGTTATTGGAAGAAAGAATGAAAATTTTTATTGAAGTTATTGACTTGGATGTGTGGGATGCTGTTGAAAATGGTCCTTCTGTCCCCACACAAGTTGTAAATGGTGTAAGAGTTAACACACCAAGAAGTGAATGGACCGATGATGATAAGAAAAAGGTCCAATATAATTTGAGAGCCAAAAACATCATTACCACAACTTTGGGGCATGATGAGTTCTTTAGAGTCTCAAATTGTAAATCTGCCCAAGAAATGTGGAACACTTTACAAGTAACCCATGAGGGTACTAGTGAAGTGAAAAGATCAAGGATAAATACTCTCACTCATGAGTATGAGCTCTTTAGGTTGAATCCATGTCGTTATCATCCCAAGCTATGTAGGTTCTTCTTTCTTTCTTCTCATTTGAGGACCTTTTCTCATACTTTTCCTCTTTCCTTTGATAAATTGGACACTCCATCTTCACGTGACCCAATTCTCCACATTCATAGCATTTAGGAGTGGATGAGGTTCCTTCCCCTTTGTGATAGACATTCTTTTGGGGAAAGGAGGGTCTTTTTTGAGCTCCATACTTCTTGAAGAATCTTCCAAATTTCTTTACTAGTAGAGCAAGATTCTTCTCATCTATTTCCAAGCCATCTTCATCATCATCATCATTGTTTATGGATGAGGTGGCTTTGAGAGTAATCTCATTCTTTTTGTTGTCAAGCTTTTCATTTTGTTTGAGTGTATTCAACTCCAATTCGTGTTCTTGGAGCTTTCCAAAAAGAGTGACTAAGGTCATTGTTGCAAGATTTCTTGATTCCGAGATAGCCGTCACCTTAGGTTGCCAATCCCTGCTCAAACATCTTAAAACCTTGTTAATAAGATCTTCATTAGAAAATGTCTTTTCTAATGAAGCTAAATTTAACAATATGTGTAAAACGTTTTTGCAATTCTTGAATGCTTTAAACATGGTTCATCCTAAAGAGCTCATACTCAGGAGTGAGAGTATTTATCCTTGATCTTTTCACTTCACTAGTACCCTCATGGGTTACTTGTAAAGTGTCCCACATTTCTCGGGTAGATTTATAATTTGAGACTCTAAAGAACTCATCATGTCCCAAAGCTGTGGTAATGATGTTTTTGACTCTCAAATTATATTGGACCTTTTTCTTATCATCATCGGTCCATTCACTTCTTGGTGTGTTAACTCTTACACCATTTACAACTTGTGTGGGGACAAAATGACCATTTTCAACAGCATCCCACACATCCAAGTCAATAGCTTTAATAAAAAATTTTATTCTTTCTTCCAATAACTTATAAATACTTGCCTTGGGGCTTCATTAATGGCTAACCTTCAATTCAGAACATGAATCTAACACTTATATACGAGAATCAAATTTTGAAAATATTTTTGCCCTGTTTTTATGAGAAAACTTGAGATATTGAAAAAGGGGCATTGCTAGAGCTTTAATTTGTATCAATCTACTCTTTGAGAGAGTTTCTATCATTCAAACACTTTGTTTATTCTGTAAAGAGGGTGAGGTATCCCTCTAGTGAAAAGGATGAGGTATCCCTTGTTGAATAAGAGGTGAGGTATCCCTCAAAGATTGTATAGGGTGAGGCATCCCTGTTTTGAGGCTCAAAGCACAAGGGTGAGGTATCCCAAGGTGTTGTTGAATGCTCCAATCTGTAAAGATTTTCAAGCACCCGTTCAAGCTTGAAGTTTAGTGGAAAATCTTGAGTGGTTCGCTTGAGGACTAGACGTAGGTCACAAAGGGTGGCTGAACTAGGATAAATCCTTGTGTTTGATTCTCTCAACCCTATCTCTTTTCATTTGTGCATTTATTTTATATGCTTGCTTGAATGTCATTCATCTTGGCTTGTTTATTTTGTGAGTGAAGAATTCAATCTCATTTATCTATTCACTTCAATTATCCAATAGCTTCAACAAAAATTGATAAATAAACATTTTACGAAAGATTTGCGAAAATATTTCATAAACTCAATTCACCCCCTCTTGAGTTTAAGGCCACTTGGTAACACTTGATGATTCAAAAATTTATTTTTTAAAAAGGACAAAAATCAAACCATTTTCTTAAAAAAAATAATAACAATAATGAGTCAAATAATTTTTTTAAAAAGGGGTTAACTGAGTTGTGACAGCTTGTTAATCTTATAATTTTTATGATCATCTGAGTTGCGATAGCTTGATGATTCACTTTTAAATTAAAATCAACCAACCCGCAATTATTTTTTAGAGAACTACGTGATTTTGAGTTCCTCATTACACTCGGGGATACGTAAGAGCAAAATCTTTATTCTGTCAAGTCAAAATTTAATTTTTCATAATCCATTTGTCTATTTCATTTATTTCTTTACAATAGGGGTAAAACAAATATTTTTAAAGATTATTAAGAATTTGCACAATTAACTTAAGGTACCGTCTCAGGACGGGTGTGATAGAGGTGCTGTGGGATTAAGTTTCCATATTTTCCTACACATAACTGACTCTCGAATTCAATCTGATTTCAAAGACTATTTTTCTTAGGTTTTTCAATTTTTTCTAATAAAAAATAAAATTGGTGGCGACTCCTAATTAATAATTTTTAATTTAAGTTACTAATCCCGCCGTGATTTTTCTGTCGTGACACCAATATTCCTTCTAGTTAATTTTTTTTTATGCACATGTACTAATTTATGATTAGTTTTATCAGGAGAAGTTAGTTTAAGAATTTTTTTAAAATATATCAATAGAAATTATGCTCCATATTTTTTAGGAGGGACTTATTAAGTAGCAAATATTGATACATATGACATATATTAAGATATTGTAAATCTTTAAACTTATAGAAATGATATTAATAAATTATGAATTTTTTTATTTAAATTTTATAATTATATATATATGTCGTAATCGTGTTCTATAATTTTTAAATTTAGTGTGTTTACGTGTCCGTGTTTGTGTTGTGTCCCGTGTCTATGTTTGTGTCTGTGTTTCATAACTCACAACATTTTACTAAATAGTGGGTATACATTGAAGATATTTTAAAATAATAAAGTAATAAGAGAGGAAGTAAGAGAAGTAACAATTAAAAACCAGTGAATAAAGAAATAAAAAAAGAATAACTAAAAATATTACTATTTAATATACATTTTTAAATGACAGAAGCACGTGACAAACATAAGTGTATGTCTAAACGTTAACCTATCTCTTATTTATTTATTTATTTATTTTTAAAAAATTATAGAAATACACGGTAGAAAAGTAAACCTTAATATGTATGTTAAAAGTCTATTTGTTACAAGCTATCATAGTTATTAAACTTGGACCGATGATGAACTCAATTGAAGCACTATGTCACTAGTTCAACCAATGATAAAATAAAAAATATATAAATATTTAATATAAATAAAAAAATTACGTAAAATAAAATACATATTTTACTTTGGACTATAATACTTTATCTTCCTTTAAGATTTCGAAACCCAATAGAAGGAGACTATCTGTTTCCTATTCATTTGTTTTTACCTTACTTAAAGATATTCTAATGCTAGAAGTTATGCCATGTAGCGAAACCTCTTCCATGCACATCTTATCTCTTTCTTATCATTCAAATTCAAAACCCATTAAGAAAAGTAAACAACAGATAATAAAAGAAACCTTTTCCACTTTCACGATGCCTATGTATTAGTTGAGAACCTTTAGGAAAATGTTTGGTGTACAATTAAATACCTACAATTTTTGTCTATTATATTTTTATGTAAAGAGTATGTCAAATTAAGTTATATATAACTGTAATATTTTTACAAAATATAGTATGAGTTTGTAAGTGAGGTGAAAAAAAATTAGAGTATTTTTGGTGGACGAATAGCGGATCGGAACCTTTATTTGCTTGACACAGATAATGGTAAACAACAAACTCAAGTCTTAACTGAGGAACCACGTCGTGGTGGTTAGAGCGAGGCGGGGTTGCGATTGGGATGTGACATTGTTACCATTCCTTCTCAATTCTCAGTTATTCACTTCTTCTCTCTTTCAGTTGCTGACTTGCATTGCAAATGGATGACTCAGTTGAGTTTGTTAACTCAACGAGTCACCGGTTCTTGCAAAACTCAGCCGGTTCGACCCGATTCTCACCAGATTAAGTGCATTATTGATTGAAATGGTAACTTGGATTGGTCACCTGTGTAACGTCCTCAAATTTTTAATTATTTTTCTTATTGTAGTATTATAATATTTAGTTATAATAGGGTAATACGTTACACAAACAATTTCTAACATTATTATTAGCTCAGATATATAGTAATTTACATAGTTAATACATACAAATATTTTTAAGTCAAACACTTATTTTTTAAAAATTGAGGCTGACAAAAGCCTTTGTAAGGTGTCACTAATAACAAATATTAGCTTAATCTTCTGGCTCCAATCTTATAAACTTGCTCTACTCGAATAAATATTAGAACTTCTTCAGTCGGCATTATCTGAAATATTACAAATAAAAAGGAGATACAATCTCAGTAAAAAAGAGCAAAAACTATTCTACATATTCCATTCTTTGTAATTATTTCTTTCTAAAATCATATATGAGAGTCTACAAAATAAAATAAACAAATCATTAATTAAAAAATAAGTTTGAAAAAAAGTAAGTAACACAATAATAAGTACGTGAAAATGATTGAAAATTAGATTTGGAGAAAAGTTTAAAAAACATTTCAAAATAAAGATAAATAACCCAAGAAGGAATGAGTAAATAACTTAATGAAAGGGGAAACATCTCAATATAAAAAAAGAATAATTTTTTGAATAAAAGAATAAGAATTTCTATAAAAATAGAAAGAGTATGATAATTTTCATGTAAAATATAAGTAACTTTTCATCATCTTGTTGTAAATCATCATTGATATCTCTTTTAACATCATCACTATCTCTTTAAAAACATCATTATTAATATCTCTTTATCATCTCGTTTCAATACTTTCAACCAAATATGTATCTTTCTTTTCGTTAGGCTATCCTCCAATGCTTTCATCATGACCATAATAATTTTGGTTAAGGCGTCCCTTAATCCTCTCGTTTATGACCACAACCATTATTAATGACTAAGACGTCCCTTAATCCTCTCATCATGGTCATAATAATTTGACCAATGCGTCCTTTGATCTTCTCATCATGGTCACAATAATAATCTCTAATTGAGGCGCTCCTCAATTCTCTCATCACGGTCGCAATAATTATCTTTTACACATTGATTCATTTTTATCCATGGGATGACTTTTCAAAAAAATATCTTCTTCATAGAAAATATATTTAACATAATAATCACATAAAATCGATATCATTATGCAAAATTTGGAACTTTCTTTAAATAAAAATTAGTAATTAGCACAATTAATATAAAGAATAGTTCATATGTAATATGATTAGTTAAATGAAATAAGACTTCAAATGATAAAGAGTAAAGTATGATAAAAAGTTAATAAAAGAAATGTTTCGTGTTCAAAATTAACTTTCTGTAGGATGTTTCGTTTCTACCTCTACTTTCCAAGTAATATCTTCCATATCTTGTCCTTGCCAAAATTTTGACCATAGGAATATTTCTATTTCTTGGTTGCCTGTAACAATTTCTAAAGCCTAGAGATAAACCTTGGGTCTCTATTTGAATTAGTCCTAATAAAATGAGCCGACTTAGTTAATCTATCTATAATCACCCATTTAGCATCATGACCTATTTGGCTTTCACAAAATCCATAGAAATACTATCTCATTTCTATTTTGGGATTCCAACAAACCTAAGAGTCTATGATATTCTATTTTAATTTATATTCCTAGTTATTTTAGAGTCTCATCTAAACTACCAAAATTGATTTTTAAGATCGTGATGCATCAAACTAAGTCATGCTATACTTACTTTTATGAGTTTCTTCTAAAATTTTCTTTCCTTAGATCACATAACCTATTCTTGTACATAATCTCTTTGTCATCCTTAACTCAAAATCTAGATGTTTTCCTCAAAGTATCACTTTCCATAAGAGCTTGCAAAAATTAATCTTCTTTTTGAGCCTTTTCGACTTTTGTTTTCAGATCACAAATAACTTGTAAGTCACTTAAACAAACCTTATCTCTGAAAAATTTAAATTCCTAGACTTCTCTTTTCAAATCCATTTCCTAAACCATTATATATAGCAAATAGAGATATTTCCTAATTAAAACATTAGCTACAACATTTGTTTTTCTTAGGTAATATTTTACCTTCAAATCATAATCCTTAAGAAATTCAATCTATTCTTTTCCTCTAAATCATAATTCTTGAGAAATTCAATTCACCTCCTTT
This sequence comes from Ormosia semicastrata, assembly GCA_029884595.1. Lineage (NCBI taxonomy): Eukaryota > Viridiplantae > Streptophyta > Magnoliopsida > Fabales > Fabaceae > Ormosia > Ormosia semicastrata. The sequence goes on from JAQQTO010000063.1 coordinate 34,971,570, forward strand.
ACCTCATAATCAATTCCTATAATCAATATATACCTCAAATTTTACCTCATATAATTAATGTCTCGAAACTTTCAAAGCAAAAACTATTACTACTAATTTTAGATCATGTGTTGAGTAATCCTCCTCTAAGTTGTCTAGAGGCATAAACTGTTGGGAATTACGAGAAAAAAAAACACAGCAGAAAAAGAATTCTCACCAAGGATCCATGCAAAAGGAGGTCATGATTCGTGTTTTTGAGTTTACCTCTTGAAGCTAGAAGAAAAACGATCAATGCAAATCACCAGCACCGCAACAACGACGGTGCCTCTTCGTTATCCACACGAACAGACTCACAAACGTCTAACGTCCGCAGTCTTGGAGTCTCATGTCTCTAACACAGTACTAGTTGCGAAGAGAAGAGAAAACTGTTACTCTCTTAGCCACTGTTTCTGTTAGGGTGTGGCTAGGGTTCATGATACTCCCCTTGACAGCCTCTTAGCAGTGCTATTTATAACAGTGACTGCCTTATGTGAGTAAGAGTAGCAGCAAGGCTAGCTGGGCTACCTTGGACTCATCTGTTATGAGCCTAGCCCATGATGGAATCCCATTCTAACTTAGATTCTCATTGCTCCAATTCAGTTTGTTCTAAGTGTGTGACCCTACAGGTTCTCATGACGTTAACAGTAATATTAAAATTTTATTTTAATATTACAAGCAGTGAGTGATATCTAGCAACTCATCGCTGCTATCCAAGTAATGAGAATGTCAGTGATTTGACTTAACCTTTTCGTGATTAATGTTTTCATATAGTTTAATCCCTTTGTCCAGATATCTAGATTGAACACAAGGCATGAAATGTGTCACCCTTGTATAGTTCAATCTTCTGTTTCCTGATACTCGAGTAGACTTAGTAATAACAAATGAGATCAATATCTCATATTGACTCATTTGAGTATGGTAATGCATTTTGTAGTCTCACTTAATCAGGGAGCTCGAAGATATTGCCCCTGTTATGTAGGAGGGACAAATCTCATCTAGGTCACTCACATCGCTCTGCATGATTCGCGGTATGTCCAATAATCAACTTTATATTCACCTTGTTACAGATGATGTTTGATGGCATTAAAACATACAACTTCTCATGTAGGAATCGTAGTGATTTCAGGTCAAAGAACTATATACACCATTGTCACTTTAAGAATCGCTTATGACACTCACGTAACGATCCAAGTAGCATTCTCATGGTGGGTCAGTCCAATACATCATTACTCTAATATGTACCCATGTGAAGACTTGATATCTCATATCCATGACCCGTGAGATGTGGCCATCAGTCTACGCACATACTAGTCTCAATGCATTATTATTGTCTTAATTGACAATAACGCTTGACTAAAGACATTTAAGAATAGTGTTTTGATTCTATCCAATAGGATCTCACGATCAAGTCATCCACATATTGTCCTATGACATTAAACTTACTATCCTGTGGACTTTATTTTATGTTTATTATAAATAATATAATAAATAAAATGTCACATATATTAAATAAATAGCATAATACAATGTAAGCAAGTACGGTTAAAATAAATTGGCCTCTAGGGCATATACCAACATAAACTACTACATTCCCTTCTTGCATTAACACATATCTTAATCTGTTTTAGAGGCATTGCTATAAACAGCAAAATGATTCAAAAGATCCTAGAAAGTTAATTCATCTTATCCAAAATTCACACTTACCAATATTACAAATAACTATTTTTTTTAAATTACTATCGTCAAATATATTGCATGTCCCTCAGAATATCACATTTATTCATTTATGGCCTAAATACCCTACATAATCCCTAAATATAATAGGACATTTGTTAAACCAAATGACATAACCAAATATTCATAATGGTCATATCCAGTCCTAATATTTCTTACTTTAATCCTAATATGGTGGTATCATGATCTTAAGTATTTGATCTAATAAAACATCTATTCTAGTAAGTGGTTATTTATTCTTAATGGTCGTCTTAATTAGTTTTCTATGGCCTAAGACTACCTTCCTTCTTTTACTAAGAATACTGACCTCGTATTAGATCTAGAGATTGTTTTGCTTCACAACTGTTAAGGGCAAAGGCCCTTCCCAGTACTTGTGGCTTTGTTTGAGGGTTTTTAACTTGTGGTGTTATTGGAGGATTTTCCTTATTGCCAATTCTGCAATCCTTTGCTATATGCCTAAGCTTTCCACAAAAATAGCACACCAATTGTCCAAACATGCATGGTTTATCTCCATGTGCCCTTCCACAGTTTGGGCAATTTGCTTCAGGCTGAACCTATGTTCCCTTATTCATGTTGGGCTTGAATTTATTATTTTCAGCTATCTTTTCATTATCTTCCCGCTTTCGCTTAAGCTAGAATTGCTTTTCCTTCTCAGCTTTATATTCCAAAAGATCTCTTTATACAATTCTACACTTATTCACCAGTATAGAGGACTGTCTGATCTCCAACTTATTTTCTTCTCAATTTTTGCGAGTGTGTCCATTATCTTTTTTACTCTGTCCTCAGGATTAGTATTATTCCGCCTGCAATACATCTTTTTCCTACAACAACTTACTTATTTGGTCAGAAAACAATAATGGTTCCCAAACCACTTTGCCTAGAATTCAGCTCTGATACCATAATGTAACATCCCACTCAAAATTTTAAGTATTTTTCTTATTATAATATTATAGTATTTAGTTCTAATAGAGTAACACATTACAAACAACTTCTAACATTATCATTAGCTCGTATATACAGTAATTTATATAGTTAATACATATAAATATTTCTAAGTTAGACACTTATTTTCTAAAAATTAAGGCTGACAAAAGCCTTCTTAAGGTGCCACTAATAACAAATATTAACCTAATCTTCCAGCTCCAACCTTATAAACTTGCTCTACTTGAATAAATATCAAAACTTCCTCAGTCGACACTATCTGAAATATTACACTACAAAGGAGTAAGATACAATCTCAATAGAAAAGACCAAAAACTATTATACGTATTTCACTCTTTGCAATTCTCTCTTTCTAAAATCATATCTGAGAGTCCACAAAATAAAATAAACAAATCATTAATTGAAAAATAAGTTTGAAAAGAAGTAAGTAACGCAGTATGTACATGAAAATGATTAAAAATTAGATTTGGAGAAAAGTTTTAAAAAACATTTCAAAATAAAGATAAACAACCCAAGAAGGAATGAGTAAATAACTTAATAAAAGGGGAAACATCTCAATATAAAAAAATAAAAGAATAATTTTCTGAATAAAAGAATAAGAATCTCTGTAAAAATAGAAAGAGTATGATAATTTCCATGTAATATATAAGTAACTTTTTATCATCTTGTTGTAAATCATCATTGATATCTCTTTTAAAACATCATCATCATTATCTCTTTAAAAACATCATTATTAATATCTCTTTATCATCCTGTTTCAATACTTTCAAGACCACAATAATTTTGATTAATGCATCCTTTAATCCTCTCATTATGACCACAATAATTTTGATTAAAGCATCACTTAATTCTCTCATCATGATCACAATTATTATTAATGACTAAGACATCCTTTAATCCTCTCATCGGTCACAATAATTTGACCAAAGCGTCATGATCCTCTCATCATGGTCACAATAATACTTTCTAATTGAGGCGTCCTTCAATTCTCTCATCATAGTCGCAATAATTCTCTTTTTCACATTGATTCATTTTTATCCATGGAATGACTTTTCTAAAAAATATATTCTTTATAGAAAACATATTTAACATAATAATCACATAAAATCAGATATCATTAGACAAAAATAAGAACTTTCTTTAAATAAAAAATCATTAATTAACATAACTAATATAAAGAATAGTTCATAATAAGATTGGTTAAATGAAATAAGACTTCAAATGATAAAGAGTAAAGTATGATAAAAAGTTGATAAAACAAATGTTTCGTGTTCAAAATTAACTTTCTGTAGGATGTTTATTTGAATAAAAGAAGAACTTATTCGAATAGATTTCATAAAAGTCAATAATTTACACTGTTCCATTAAAGTTTATTCAAATAGAGGAAAGTTTATTTGAATAAAACTACAAAAATCTCAATTTTAAAGCTCTATCAGATTTTATCATAATAAAGAAAATTTTATCAGAATAAATCTTTAGAAAAACAGTATTGGAAGTGTTTTTTGGCAAGGTTTAGTCAAGATCTCAAGAGTTTCCTTCTTGACACTTGTCTTGTTGAGTTCATAACCATATGTTATCTTCATTTAATGTTTGAATACTTGTTCTTCTTCTCAGTTGTGCTTCTTTGCTTGTCAAGGTAAATTTTCTTAATCTTTCTTCCTCCCTTTCATTATTTACGTGACACTTGTCCTTCATAATTCCAAGTCTTCTTCTAAGTCTTCCAAGTCTTCCAAGTCTTTCCTCTTTTAACACATATTGGTGATGACTTCATCAATATTACCTCATCCATTTAGTTCCATTAGAACCATGGGAATTCTAGACCAACCAGTTAAAGAAACTAAACTAAGTTTTCTTTCTTTGTTACAGGGGAATGTGTCTCCTATTTATTCTAGTATTAATTACTTTATTCGAATAACAATAGCCTTATTCGAATAACTCATTCTGGTTACAACATATATATGCACACAGCAGCCTATTTTGTTCGAATAGCAATAACCTTATTCGAATAAGGTGTCATGTTTCCTCTTTTATTTTTTGCTCAACAAAAGCCTTTATTCGAATAACCATGCTTTTATTCGAATAATTCACTGTATTATGATGTATATATGCTCACAAACATCCTTTTATTCGAATAGAATAAACTCTATTCGAATAACTTCATCTAAAACCATTACATTTTTAGTTTTTGGGGATTTCTTTTATAATACAAAGTTATCCTATATTATATACTTATATTTATTATTATTAATATTTTTAAGGAAGTTACAACCTAGCTAATTCACCGATTCATCGATCGGAGTTTAATAACATTGCAAACCATAATAACATTAAAAATTTGTTGACATGGTTAACTTGGGTGTGTTTGGTTTTACGATTGGGTATCATAAAATAAGTAATGTTATTCACATACACTTATACACACATCACCTTATACATGTAGAGGTTTTATCATTTAATTACAATAAGTTTTAAATCATTTTTTACATATCTATACTTTGATTTTGTTACTTTAACATATGTGAGAGATGTGAAACTACACGTGATGTACAATAAGCATTACTCCCCTCAAATTTTGTTTGGAGCATTGAAGGTTGTGTTAACATGTTTAGTATTCATAATACAAAATCAAGTTTTGTCATTCCAACATGATTTTAAACCTAAAATTGAGTTGCAATTAGAAAAACACAGTTGGGTATGTATTTTACAAAATGGTTCTTATTTTTTTATAGTATAAACCAAAAATATATTTTTAAATATTATTTTTTGGTTATTGTAATTCTAAAATTGATTTTAAATAATATTATCCAAACAACATAAATTATTTCAAACTATGTTCTCTTTAAAATCAAGTTTAAAAAATATAATCCAAACAAACACTTAGCTAGTAAGGTTCCAAACACTTTACATGTAAATCTTAAGTTTAATTCTTGCTGCCAGTAATCCTTCATTATACTTTGAATTTGTAATGGAGTTACATTTGTATGATCGTAGAATATTAGATATATTAAGGTAGATTGCATATTTGTGCTGGGCATGATTGTATTGAATGATCTCCTTGATGGCATAGGTCTCAATGTTGGCTCATGAGTAAGGCTAGTAAAGCCTATTCTTTAGACCTCAAAATTTTGTAAATATTTTATTCGTAATAAAAGACATCATTCTTTTTGGACACTAAAAAAAAACTCATTTTTTCCTATCCACTTTACCTTTTTTTTTCCCAATGACACTCTAATTTATATTGCTCTCATATTTAATCCTCAAGACACATTACAAATTGGCTTTAGGCCACAAAATATGTCAAGTCGTCCCTATCAGGTCTTCCTTCCTATTCTCCAAGTTGTAATGCAGCTTTTAATGGATAAAGTTCTTGTAGTTAAGAGTAGAGAAGGGACCTAACCTGTATATATAGACATCCTTAATGTCAATCTTGGCAAGCCCTCTCATCACGAAATACAAAATGTTTAGGCCTACATTAGTAGTTGCTTGACACATTATCCCAAAAAAACGTGTAACAAGTTTAAAATAAAAAGATCACCCTTAACATATTATGTCTCCTATATGAATCAATTGTCAACCCATTTTTATAAAACCCAATTATTATTGATTAGTGGCAGCCTACAATAAGAAATATGCTAACATTATCCCACTTGAAAAACACTACTTGAAAGATGTTATTGAAAAAACATTATTTTTGGGAACGACTATTGGGTTAACAAGTGATTTTTTGTAATGTGGCCAAAATTTTAAAACAACAATCCAAGGGACAACATCTTAATCTTGACCAAGCCTATACAATTGGCAATGTTGAATCATGGCGGTAATTACACCATATATTGATGTAAATGGCCATGGTCACAAATAGTATCAACAACATAGGCCAAAGTTGCTAATGTGATAGTGTAGCATGAAAACAACACTAAACCTGTAATCCAATAATGCTATTTCTAATGTCAGTCCATCAGGATTTCTCTTCAACACCTTCGCGCTCTTTGAGCATGAGAAATCACTGTCATCTCTATCTGAGCAAGAATAACTGGCATGCTCAACCAAACAAAAAAACTAGCATGCTCTTTCAAGCAAAAAAAAAAAAAAAATCATTGTCTGACATAAAACCATATGCCAATATATCTCATAAGGTATATATATAAACCATATCCGCATATATTAATAACAAGTGTACCATATAGGGCAAGCAAATGCACAACATAAACATAAAAATAGTAGCGTGCAACAATGTGATCACATCATAATATCTTATCATGCTTAAAACCAAAAGGTTCTCATTGCTATAAATAAATGTAGTAAATAAATAAAAAACACTCCTACAAACCAAGCATATAAAAAAATATCAACACTTTCAACATGCCTATTGAAAACCATGGGTCTAAGTTCTATAGTTAATAAATTTGCTAGCATCAAGCCAATGCCAAAGTACTCAACAACTATTATCTATTTTTATAAATCTCATTATGTGGACAATAACTCTTGCTAATAATATCATCTTAACTATTAGAAACATCATCAGGATGACTATCTTTTTATGTTGAACCTCTTAACAACACTATCAGTTTAGGATTTTGTGACAAACAACGAGTCCAATCCTATTGATTTGAATACCTAAGACAAATTATGTCTTTTCAAGATCTTTCATATTAAAACATTTGGACGACATTTGCCTAGTATCAAACAATAGGCTTATGTCATTATCAACAAGTGAAACATAATCAACATAAAGGACTGGAATAATAAACTTTCTCACGTTGATCTCGAGATATATGCACTCTTTAACTTTATTTTTCACAAAGCCAAGTTGGTGGTAAAAATTTAAGCATAATTTGTATAAGCCATCAATCAACAAAGTCGAACCAACACATTGAGAATTTAAGTTTCAGGTGAGGCTTTTGACACTCCTATTTACCTATTCATACTCCCTTTTAATTACTTTTAAAACTTTGATTACCTAAAATCATATTCATCAATTTATTTATTTAATAATTCAAACTTTCTATTACTTATACTTAAATATTTGCACATTTAAATAAAAAGATATTTATTTATACATTAAAATCTTGTTATGCAAAAATATTTTAATTGAAACTTCTTACTATTTATTTATTTTTACTTTATATTTACATTTTATAAATTTAAAATATACTTATTTGATTAACTTTGTTTTTGTTGATATTAATTAAAACATACTTACTTATAACGGGTAACAAGTACTTCTAAAGAATATTTAAAATAAGTAAAATATAAAAAATGAAAAAAGGAATTATTAAAAATAATTATTAGGTATATCAAGTTATCAGTCAAAGAAATGATAAATTACTTAAATATGTCTATCTACTTGAAAAAAAAATTATATTAGTAAATTTTCAAGTGTAATAAAATATATTTTAAGGTTGTAAATTATATTAATAAGTTTTTTTATTATAAATGTTACTTAAATTCTTGAAGAGTACTTTTTCTTTTTTGATTCACATATATTACAAAAGTTAAATTAATACAAAATTATTTTTTTATATATAAAAGTGTTGAATGTAATCTTGATCAATAAAATTATTGGTGATGTTATTGGTACTCCTTATTCCCTATTTACACTCCTTACTTACAAATCAAAATTTTAGTTTTTTTAAAAAAATTATGAGTGACTAATGAAGAGTGTGAATAGACATTTGGAAGTGTCAATAACAACATCCCAAAATTAAAAAAGAAGTTATATGAAGAATAATTCTTTATACATTTACATTCAAATATAAATGCATTCAATGTCACTTTAGACATTGTTAAAGCATTGTCGAAGTTATATTGTAATGAATATTAATTAAAAAGGTAATAGACAAAAAAATAATTAAAAACATAAAATAAGTATGTAAAAAAAAAAGAAAAAATAAGCATATATTAAATCTGTAAAGTGTAGTTATATAACTAAAACTATAAATAGTAGGAAGTTTGAATTTATAAATTTTTTATACAAAATTTTAATTAATAAATTTAAGGGAATTCCTTTGGTACCCTAAATAGATAAATTTAATAAATCTTAAATTGAAATGTACAAATAATTAAGTATAAATTGTAGAAATTTTGAATTATTAAATAGATATATGAATAAAGGTTATTTTAGGTCATTAAAGTGTAAAACAATTAAGAGGGAGTGTGAATAAGTAATAGGAGTGCCAATAGCCCGACCATTAAGTTTCAAGAACTCATTTAATTATTCCTACGACTTTTACTTGACTTTTGGATCGATTCCAATTCTTAGCTTATTTCTCTCTTACTTAGCATAAAGGTATTTTGACCTTGGTAATTCTTGTAATTGGTAATGACAATGATTTTGATGATAACAAATAAAGAAGAAATGAATATGTTAAGATCAAGTCTCAAGAACTTTCAAGACTAGCTTATAGCACTTAGAACTTGTATAAAAGTAAAAAAGAATCATACTAAACTCATAAATTGACACTTAATGAAATTTTTTTTTTAAGTTGCTAAAAGTGTTTTGAAAATCAAGCAAAATGAGTTCCAAGTGTTTGAAAAGGTTTAGAAACTTTGAGGTGCATCTGGCTTATCTTAACTTAATGTTTCTATAAATTTTAGAAGCTAATAATCGATTATTTAGACTGGGTAGAATGCCTTATTTTTTTTATGTGCACACAATAATCGATTATGGGATTATCCATTGTTGATAATTGAAAGTCAGTAAGCTATAGTTTTTATTCAAACAAGCGGTAATCAATTATTGCATTTCAATAATCGATTATTGGATTTTATAATTAATTTGTGCCCAAGTTTTAAAACGAAATAATCGATTATGGTATTTGTATAATCGATTATTGAGAGCCTTTTTAGAAACATAAGCTTGGTCATTCACAAATATTCAATTATAAACTTCAAATATATTATTTGAGTTTCTAAAAATAGAAATTAACGGTTAGTAGCTCTCAATTAATGCTCCCAACCACCCCAATGACTCTTCTAATTCATGAGCTTTAAGTACAAAGCTTTAGGGACTTAAACACAGTTGGAGAACACTCTAAATATATTTTTTGAGTACTCATTGCGAATTATAATAGTCTTTATTCATTAACCCCTGTTTTGAGCATTAAAATGTGATTCTTTACTACCTCTTAGACTTCAATTTATATCATTCACTCTTGTGAGAGTTTTTGATTATTATCTTCAACTAAAAAAAAAATTTAAGAGGGTGAGGCATCCCTTGCTGGGAAGCTCAAACACTAAGGGTGAGGTTTCTCAAGAGTGTTGTGAGTACTTTTTGATGTAAAGGTTACAAGCACTTGTTGAAACTTGAAGATTAGTGAAAAATATCAGGTAAATCACTTGAAGACTAGACATAGGTCACAAGGAGTGACTTAACTAAATAAATTTGGTGTTTGCACTCTCTCTATCCTATCTCTTTTACATTTAAGCATTTTATAACTTTTTGCTCTATTGTTTATTTTATATTCTTGGCTGGTATCAGTGTGAGAAGTTCTCTTCCTAATCCAACAACTCAATTCTAAAAATTAATAGATTCAACAAAAATTAATAAACAAGTATTTTTGGAATAGTTTGTGAAAGTCTTTTACAAACTCAATTCACCCTCCTTCTTGAGTTTGAAGATACTTGGTAACAATTCTCTATTTGTAGGTTATGGAAAGCCCAAAAATTAAGGAGATTTAATTCTTTCATATGCTTAACTGGGAAACATGCTTAGGGTCTTGACACTAACTTCACCCAAAACCTTATGGTATTAGGCGAATCTTTCCATTTATGTGGAACTTCTTTACTGACACTTGAATTCCAAGTACTCTCCCTAGGTGTGAGTCCTTACATATGTGAGCTCCCCCCTAAGCGGAAGCCTTCTAAGTATTGGACAGTATTATCAAGAGCAAATCCTACCAAGCCCAAGCCCACAAAGAGCTAGATTAATTCCTCAATAACAGTAGTTGTTCTTGTTCAAACTAAACTAAAAGTAATTGTAACAAAAACATAATACGTACAGTATGTCAAAACATACAAGGCAACTCCATATAGTTTTCAACCTCCTTAGCTATAAGCCAAAATCCCAAAACATATCATTAGATCTCCCCTTTGGAGGAGAGTATGTAGAATATGCAAGGTATTTATACTGCACGAAGCCTTTCAAGAACTTCTAAGCTTTGAAAGCCAATAAGCCGTCCCCTTTGGGCAAACAGACTTCCTTAACTAAAATACTTCCTAATCCCCTGATACACTTACGCCATTCCATATTAAAACAACAAATAACTCCCTTTGGGCAAATGATTGCATACAATAATTAGGAACTATTTTGGAAACAAGCCCTATAAATCAGCATGAATAAAATAACCTTGGTGAATATTTACCCATACTAATCCATAAAACAATTAAATAGAATCTTAATTGATTTAATCACAACAATCTACCCCAAAGGCATACTCCAAAAGTCAACACAAAATAAGGAGCTCTATATATCCATGAATCTCAACTGCTCGCATAGTACATTTCATTCAACGTCACAATTTCTGAAACAAGACTGCTATATCCTATGAATGGTTTAATTAATGCTTTCTACGAATTACATGGCCCCATAACAATTGAGAGAAAAGCAGTTTCAGGGACGCATACAAATTCATGGCTTTGGTGTTTGACAAAACACAAGCAAATGGAAAATGAGATTGTTATTTCGTACATTGTTTCTCGAATTTTGGTTCGTGCAAATGAGCATTTCCCTTTTGAAAATGGTCTCAAATAAATTTAAATTTAATCATGCTAGTTTGAACATATAATCTTAAAAAAAATGAGTATAATTTTTGTATTGCAAACTAAAGAAAGTTCATATGGTTGGAAGAACTAGGTGAGTAGATTCTAATGAGTTTGTTTCACAGCAAACGTTTCTATAGCCAAGATCCCAAGAAAGAGCAAGACCAGTCTTAATTGCTAGGGGCTCTGCAAGCAAGATATCTATATCACCTACTGAGATCGAGAAACCATGTAACTAGTTCTTTTCATTGTCTCTAATATGACCACCAAACCCAGCTCGAATAGGCGTACCACAACAACTACCATCAGTGTTAAGTCACGAACTCTTGATTGGTTTTTGTCTAACCAATTTCTTTCATTAATCTACGAGTGATATGAGGAGGGCCATTACAAGCCAACTGGTCTTTAACAAAAAATTTAATGTTTCTAAAAACATAATCGACGGGCTATTTATCCTCATGCAATATTGTATTGTTACACCATTTCTAGATCCACCATAAGGATGTAAGATATGCAACATGATATCCCTGTTGAGTGGCATTTATTATGACCCATTGGCTGGTATCCTGATGAAAGAAGTTATAAGAGGTAACAATGCCTAGAGCCAAACTTCTTTTGAGTGTGGGTAGTTAAGAAGATTGTGCAAAATGGACTCATCATGACTAGAACATCTTGGGCAAGAAGCTAAAGGAACCAATCCTTGTTGAAACATAAAGAAGTTTGCAAGAATAGCTTCATGCTTCATGCAGGATAAGCCAAACCAAAAACCTCACCTTTTCAGGAATATTCAACCTCCAGACCTAGGTCCAAGATATGTCTTCAACCCAAGTTTGCTATCTTTGAAGTGTGGAAATAAGTTTGCCCAAATGGTTTAATATGTTAAATTTTGATGATGACAAATACAAGACAAAAAGAATAATATTCATGTTACATAGATATGCTTAATGAGATATATTGTATCATGCATGATTATATACTTTATCGATCTAGTTATATTTTACTTAATAATCAATAGAATTCTCTATATATTATATCCAATAATGTTGTATATGAGTTATAATAAATTAATATTAGATTTGACTCTATTTAAATGAAAATGTGCAAAGTGTTCTTTGTTGCATCTTATATAGAGCATATGAATATATTGAATTATGAATTTAGACTAACTATATTTATTTAAGTGAGTAATACTTTATAATATAGTTCAAGTACCAAGAGTGAGTATTACAACAAGAAAGCAAAAGATCATGAAGGTTTTGATGATAACAAAGCTAAGCCAATGACCAAGTACAAAGGAAAATTAAAAGGTATAGTTTATAACACTTAGGATCTTTATGTGAGAAGTATTTTAGATATCTTAAATATATTTTTAAATCTTTACAAATGGTTCTTACATGCTAAAATGTCCAACAAACATGTTTTGAAAAGTTAGTCATGATAGTAGTTAAAAACTATGAAAAATAGTTAAGTTTGAGTTTTAAAAAGCTAACGTTTAGTTACTCTTTTAATAATAACTTTCAAAATACTTTGAGTTTTATTGTGAAACTTTTTCATATGAAAATAGACTCAAAGATCTTTCCAATGAGTGATCATTAGCTTAAAACAGATGAGAAATGAAAAAGTTATGAATGTTTAAAGTTATTTTCCAAGCATCAGAATGCTATAAACACGTTTTTAGCAAACAGAAGCTTGGTAATCGATTACCATGTGCCCAGAAAGCCCATAAATTGTTTTAAAATCTTGGTAATCGATTACAAAGGTATGGAAATTGATTACCACGTGCCCATAAAGCCTAGAACTTGTTTTAAAAGCTTGGTAATTGATTACAAAGGTATGGTAATTGATTACCACGAGTTTGAAAGTCAGCAACGACTATTTTCTATACATTTAATGCTGAAATAAGTTAATCCCAACGACCCTTTTTCTTATAGCTCTATAAATACAAGGTTTTGGCATATCTTTTACACACAACCAACAATATGAAACACATTTCTTATGCTTTAATCTGTGAATTATCCTTTTCATTTTCTTGTGCTCTATTTTTGTGAAATTTTGAGGTATTTTTGAAGAGCTTCATGATGCGGATATCGGCAAGTGCACTGAATCGACAAAAGTAATAAAAAGTGAGTAGAGTATCGTCCCACGAGGATTAAGTTATTAATTACTAAATTAACTGAAAATAACACTATTTAAGCTAACAAAAAGAGAGTTGGTAAAAATTAAATTAAAAAGAAAAATAAAAATCAACAAACAATAAATCAAAGGGGTGAAAAACAATAATGTTAAAGCGTTAGGGTTCAGATTTCACTTGAACTCTTTAGATACACACTCAAATATTGGTTTAACTATGTTCTATTTCAATGATTTATGATCAATTCCCAAAATTAATTAATACCCAATCCCTTGGTATATTAATCCTCTTACGCTGATTGAAATTAACTAATTCTTTAGTCTAACCTCAATTAGAAAGGCATTATCAAGAACGAGAGAATTAAAAGAAAGACCACATAACCCACAACGTCTATCCCTAGTGATTGTAGAAGTTATGATATTTATCACAAGTTCTAAGTTCATGCAAATTTTCCCAAATCATACATAAACCCAAAAGATCATTCCCAAATTGGCCAGATTTAGAAAAGTATGAAGAATAGAGATAAACACGTAAATCATGAAATAGAAATATAAATTAAACCCATAAAAGAAAGTTACATCATCCAAGAACAAAATCCATCATCCCCCTAACAATGAAAAATTAGTTACACATGGAAAAAGAAAAATACAAGGGGAAGAATATGACAAACTCCATTGTAGAAAAGTGAAAAGGTTGAAGAAAATTCCTAATCTTCAATCCTAATGGCGCCCACACCACATTAGGGTTTGTGCCTCTTAACGTCTACTGCCTTCTTTCCAAGTGTCTAAGAGTATGTAAAAAGAAAAGTGTGAAAAGAAGTGTTCAATTTGGCAAAACTTTCTTTTTTATAAAAATTTCACGCTGCTGTTACGCATCCAGCGCTCAGGCGCTCAGTCACTCAAGTAACGATGTAGTATTCGCAACCAGCGCTCAAGCACTCGACTAGCGCTCAGGCGGTGGGATTCTAGCGCTCAAGCGCTCAACGAGCTTCTGACTTGATTTTTCAGCTTTTCTTCATCATTCAAGTGTCCAGTTTTTCCATATGCAAATACCTAACAAAAACACATAAAATCACATAATTAAAATATAATTTAGAATAACTAAAAATAAAAGAAATTTGAGAACAAACTCAATCAAAAAGATTAAAAGAGGATGAAAACCCAAGATTTTGAACCGTAAAAATATGAATTTTTGCAGGTTCATCACTCCCCCAAACTTCAGCTTTTGCTTGTCCTCAAGTAAAAGAAAATCAAAATAAAACAAAACTAAAACTCAAAGCAGACTCAAACATGGCAACATCGAGTATCAAAAATCATTCATATCCTCAAAAACTACTTCACAATCTAATTTCAAATTGTCACACATGAACAATCCAATTATCACATCGTCTCTCACATGCAACTCTTATGCACAAATGACTTCCCAAAAACATGAATGAAAGACTCAATCTCCTCATAGAGTACAAGCCCAAATGAGTTTATAAAACTGCAAATGCACATCAAATCCACACCCATAAGGTTGTTTTTCATCTCTCTCTCCACTAATGTAAACAACACACAATCAAAGATCAAAAGGGTCTTTAAAAGCTTGTAACGTAAGGCCAAGGGTATGGGTTAAGAAAGAAGTGGTAGGATAATGAAAACAAAAGTTGAGATACAAAATCATATAAATTTCACAATTTAAGCCTCAAAATACAAGACAAGTGCAAAACGGAGTATAAGAAACAACACAACATTCACTTTTTTTTTCTTTTTTTTCTTTTTTTTTCTTTTTCAACAATTTTCACCCCAGACTTATTTCTTTGTAATACTTTGGGTGAACTTTCTTGTTTTTTTCTTTTCTTTTTTTTCTTTTTTCTTTAAAATTTTTCAGCTCCATCAAACTGCATGCACCAAAATAATGAAGACTTGAATAATAAAATAATACAAAATATGCACTCAACAGAGGTTATGTAAAAGAGAATTTTTTTTTCTTTTTTTTCTTTTTTCATATGGGTATGGGAAAAGGAAAATATTAGTAAAGAAAAGAAACAGAGGCCAAACAATAACAAGGCTGCAAAAGGGACCTAAGGATAAACTGTGTTTACAGGTTGGCTTGAAAGGCTCAAACGGTCCAAAGAAGGCCCTTATCATTTCCTTAATCATGCACTGCCTAGGATTTCACCTCAAGAGAGAATCAAACAACTTCTAGATGCAAATCATCCACACACATGCAATCTCATAAACTTTCTCTAAGTTTGACATGCAATTAAAATCCAAAGTCTATCAATCATAAAGATGGGAAGAACATCCATACACAATTGAAACAATAGAGATAAATGTAACTCATAAATTCTCATGTGCTATCCCAAAGAAATCAAATCAATCCACAATTTAAACAATCATTGGATATTCAATTCAACATACCAGCATGCATAAAATGACTCAAAACACAATAGGGATGATGATGACAAAATAAAAATAAAAAGAACGAATAACAAAATGAGTAAATGCAAGAAAGGAAAAGAAAAACTTTTTTTGGCAGCCGACAACTATATACATCCCCCTACAAAGGCTCCGAACTCAGGGAGGCACCTAAGCCGACTCAACATTAGCAAACTTCAAGACAAAGAGAAATGTTAGTCAATAAAATAAGAAAATAAAAATAAAAATAAAAGAGAAAAAGAGAGAAAATTTGGGTTGCCTCCCAAAAAGCGCTTGTTTAACGTCATTAGCTCGACGTTGCCTTTTTTCATCAAGGTGGCTTGAAGCAAGAGAAGTAGGATGACATCTTTCTCTTGTCAGCTCTTTGCCTCCATACTCTGTCACTACCTCTGGAATTAATCTTGAATAAATCAGTAGAAGCTGGAGGATCTTTTTCATTTGCAGCACTTTTAGAAAGAGGAGGTCCTTTCTCCTTTTCGTCAACCATCTTGGGAGTTGGAAAATCAGCATTGATTGATGACAAAGGATTCTCACTAGCCAAATCGTGTAGAGGCTTGTCTTGAATGCATTTGACAGGGGCATAAAGCTCTGATGTCGGTGCAGATTTATCAAAAACATTAATAGTCACCTGATCACCATCTACCCTCAAAATAAGCTCTCCTCTAGGTACATCAATCAACGCTCCTGAAGTAGCCAAGAATGGTCTTCCAAGAATCAGAGGAATATCAGCATCCTCATCCATATCCAAAATCACAAAATCAGCTGGGAAAATAAACTTGTCAACCTTCACTAGCAAATCTTCCACTATACCATATGGATGTTTAATTGACCGATCAGCTAGTTGAAGAGACATTGTAGTTGGCTTCACTTTATCAATCCCAAGCTTGCGGAGAATTGACAATGGCAGTAAATTGATGCTAGCTCCTAAATCACATAGAGTTTTCTCAATAGTCAGTTTGCCAATGGTGCAAGAAATAGTGAAACTACCTGGATCTTTTAATTTAGGTGGCAGTTTCCTCTGAATTATAGCACTGCACTCCTCAGAAAGTGCCACAGTTTCATCTTCTTTCAACTTCCTTTTCTTCAAGAGCAAATCTTTCATGAACCTTGCATAAGAGGGCATCTGCTCAAGTGCCTCAACAAAAGGAATGTTTATCTGCAGCTTCTTAAAGACTTCTAAGAACTTGGAGAATTGCTTTTCTTGAATCTCTTTCCTGAATCTTTGAGGATAAGGAAGTTTAACATACAATGAAGGATCAACTATTTTCTGTTCATGCTCCTTCTTCTTCCTCTGCCACTTTGGTTGCTCCTCTTTAGCTTCTTCATTACAGCACTCTCGAGATGGGACATCTGCAACAGGAACATCAATTTCCTTAACTGGTCCATCCAAAGTCTTACTGCTTCTCAGTGTAATTGCATGACATTGTTCCTTTGGATTGACAACAGTATCACTCGGGAAGGTGCCTGGAAGTCTCTCTTGAAACTGTTTTACTATCTGCCCCACTTGATTCTCTAAACTTCTAATTGCCGCCTCATGATTCTTAAAATTGGCCCTCGACTCTTTCATAAAAGTTGAAGTCTGTTGCATAAAAACAGAGGTCTGCAAAGAGAGTTTCTCCATTGTAATCTCAAGAGGAGACTTCTGTTCGGGCTGAGCATTCAATGGTACAGCTTGATTCTTTCAAGAGAAATTGGGATGATTCCTCCAGCCTGGATTGTAAGTATTAGAATAAGGATTATCTTGTGGCCTTGAAGAATTACCCATATAGTTCACCTGCTCTGAAATGTTGACACCTGAATTTCCTGCCTCACATTGACCATTGACATGGTTACCTCCACAAAAATCACAAGTCAAACCTTGATGATTAACTGCATTTACCTGTAAATTACCAACTTGCTTAGTAAGGTTGACAATGTGTTGTATCATAGTCTGATTCTGTGCAAGTATAGTATCAACAACACCAAGCTCCAACATTCCCTGTTTAACTGCTGCTCTCCCACTAGGCAACTGATATTCATTGGTCGCCATGATCTCAAATAGTTCTAAAGCTTCTTCAGGAGTTTTAGTATTTAAAGATCCGCCTATAGATGCATCCACCATAAGTCTTGTGGAATGATTCAAACCATTATAGAACATCTGCACCTGCTGCCAAACTTCAAATGCATGATGAGGACATCTCCTTAATAGCTCCTTAAATCTTTCCCATGCTTCATAAAGAGATTCTCCTTGATTTTGAGTGAAACAAGCAATCTCACCCCTCATCTTCACAAACACTGATGGAGGAAAGTATCGAGTCAAAAATTTACTAACCAAATCCTTCCAAGTAGAGATGCTCCCTTGTGGCTGGGCTTGTAGCCAGCTCTTTGCTTTATCTCAGAGAGAAAATGGGAACAGTCGTAATCTAATGGCATCATCAGTAACGCCATTATACTTAAAAGTATCGCAGAGCTGCAAGAAATTGGCAATGTGCAAGTTTGGATCTTCTGTATGGCCTCCCCCAAACTGATTCTGCTGCACCGGCTGTAGAAGTGCTGGTTTAATCTCAAAATTATTGGCCTAAATAGCAGGGCGCACAATACTGGTAGAAATATTCTCAGCAGATGGGGTAGCATAGTCAGTCAATGTACGTCTTCACTCTGCAGTTACAACTCTTTCTGTCATCTTTTCCTCTACTTCTTCAAGCTTCTTCCTTTCTCTAGCTGCTTTTCTGTTTGCTCTACCTGTTCTCTCTATCTCTGGATCAAAAAATAATTCTTCTGATTCCAAGGAACCTTGCATAAACAAATAAACAAGCAAACTAGAGTGAAGTAAAGAAGGAAATTAAAAATAAAATAAAATAAAATAAAATAAATGACTGAT
This sequence comes from Ormosia semicastrata, assembly GCA_029884595.1. Classification (NCBI taxonomy): domain Eukaryota; kingdom Viridiplantae; phylum Streptophyta; class Magnoliopsida; order Fabales; family Fabaceae; genus Ormosia; species Ormosia semicastrata. The sequence goes on from JAQQTO010000063.1 coordinate 34,990,438, forward strand.
AAAAATAAATAAAGAAAACAAAAATAAAAGAAACAAAATAAAAAGAAAATTAAATGAAAAAAATGAAAATGAAAATTAAAATTAAAAATAAACAATTAAAAAAAGGCTCAAATTAGTGTCTTTCTAACTATTATTTAATATTAATAACAATAATCCCCTAAGAACAATGGCCAAAAACTTGATGCGGATATCGGCAAGTGTACCGAATCAACAAAAGTAATAAAAAGTGAGTAGAGTATCGTCCCACGAGGATTAAGTTATTAATTACTAAATTAACTGAAAATAACACTATTTAAGCTAACAAAAAGAGAGTTGGTAAAAATTAAATTAAAAAAAATAAAAATCAGCAAACAATAAATCAAAGGGGTGAAAAACAATAATGTTAAAGCGTTAGGGTTCAGATTTCACTTGAACTCTTTAGATGCACACTCAAATATTGGTTTAACTATATTCTATTTCAATGATTTATGATCAATTCCCAAAATTAATTAATACCCAATCCCTTGGTATATTAATCCTCTTACGCTGATTGAAATTAACTAATCCCTTAGTCTAACCTCAATTAGAAAGGCATTATCAAGAACGAGGGAATTAAAAGAAAGACCACATAACCCACAACGTCTATCCCTAGCGATTGTAGAAGTTATGGCATTTATCACAAGTTCTAAGTTCATGCAAATTTTTTCAAATCATACATAAACCCAAAAGATCATTCCCAAATTGGCCAGATTTAGAAAAGCATTAAGAATAGAGATAAACACGTAAATCATGAAATAGAAACATAAATTAAACCCATAAAAGAAAGTTACATCATCCAAGAACAAGATCCATCATCTCCCTAACAATGGGAAATTAGTTACACATGAAAAAAGAAGAACACAAAGGGAAGAATATGACAAACTTCAATGTAGAAAAGTGGAAAGGTTGAAGAAAATCCCTAATCTTCAATCCTAATGGTGCCCACACCACATTAGGGTTTGTGCCTCTTAACGTCTACTGTCTTCTTTCCAAGTGTCTAAGAGTATGTAAAAAGAAAAGTGTGAAAAGATGTGTTCAATTTGGCAAAACTTTCTTTTTTATAAAAATTTCACGCTGCTTTTACGCGTCCAGCGCTCAGGCGCTCATTCTCCAGTGCTCAGGCGTTCAGTCACTCAAGTAACGATGTAGTATTCGCAACCAGCGCTCAAGCGCCCACCGCTAGCGCTCAGGCGGTGGGATTCTAGCGCTCAGGCGCTCAACGAGCTCCTGACTTGATTTTTCAGCTTTTCTTCATCATTCAAGTGTCCAGTTTTTCCATATGCAAATACCTAACAAAAACACATAAAATCACATAATTAAAATATAATTTAGAATAACTAAAATTAAAAGAAATTTGAGAACAAACTCAATCAAAAAGATTAAGAGAGGATGAAAACCCAAGATTTTGAACCGTAAAAATATGAATTTTTGCAGGTTCATCACTTCACAGAACTTTAACTTGTATTATCCACTCTTGTGAAATTTTTTATTTTTTGTGCACTTTGATTCGTTGTAAAGAGAGTGAGACATCCTTCAAAGAACTGTAATGGTGAGGTATCCCTGGTTGTTAAGACTCAAGCACAAAGGGTGAGGCATCTTAAGGTGTGAAGAATGCTCTAATTTGTAAAGGTTTCAAGCACTTGTTTAAGCTTGAAGTGATAGTAGAAAATCTCGGGTGGTTTACTTGAGGACTGGACGTAAGCCACAAGTGGTTGATGGCTGAACCAGAATAAATCATTGTGTTTACTCTTCTCAACTCTATCTCTTTTACATTTGTATTTTAATTATATATGCTTGAGTTGAACTTCACATCTAGCCTATTTGCTTGTTTTATCCTATAATCCAAATTATTTTCTGAAAAATCTCTAATATTTGTATCTTTGTTAGATTTATTCCGCTGCATGTGTTAATTAAGTATATTAGAATGTATAATTTCTTAATGTTGTTTTAAAAACTTGTGATCACCCAATTCACCCCCTCTTGAGTGATGGTTACCATGATTAATAAGTGGTGTTAGAGTTTCGTACTCTATTGAAAACTTAACCGCTTAGAGTTAAAAATCATTATTTGTTGGCAACCTTGAAAGTCTTTCAAAATGAAAGGTTTTGAAATTGATAAACCATCATTATTTAGTGGTGTAAATTTTGTTTATTGAAAAGTTAGAATATAATTTTATATACAATCTATTGATTTGGATTTGTGGGATGTTGTGCTTGATGAATTTTCTCCTAAACCAAAATAAGATTGGGTTGCTTATGACAAGAAAAGATTTTCTTTGAACATTAGAGCTTTGCAAATTTTGAGAAGTTATTTGAATGATGAGACTTATGCTAAAATTAAGAGTTGCTCTAGTGCTAAAGATATATGAGATGCTCTTGATGTTATTTATCTTGTTAACAATGATTTTTTGCATAAAGTTGTATGTAGAGAGTAAGAAGAGCAAAAGCCTTTAAAGGAAGACAATGTTGAAAAATGTCCTCAAGAAGATGTTCTTGAATCCTTGAAGGGCAACAATGAGGAAGATGATGATTCCCTTAAAGAGCCAATTGTACTAGAAATTGAGACTAATTCCTATATGGTTAAAAAAGACTTTGAGGTAAATAATTTTAAACTAGATTATAGTTCTTCCTATTATGAGTTACAACGTGCATATGATGGTTTGTTGAATTTAAAAAAGAAAAACTTATCTTATTTGGAAAACATTTCCTCCATTGAAAATAAAATTGAGAATTTAAAAAATGAATATACTTTTCTTGATGAAGAAATGCCTTTAAAAAGTGAAATCTCAACTTCTTATGAAAAATGCATTGATTTAGAAAATCAAGTTGAGAACTTATATTCTGAATTTGCCAAAGCTAATGATTCTAATTGCTTACATTCCATGATTGTTAATGAGAATAAAATTGATGTTATTCTACATGAAAATTCAATTAAGGCTTATGGCAAAAATAATTTAGAATGTAAAAACAACAAAAGGCTTAAGTTTTTCAAAAATAATTTTCAAAGGACAAAGTCATCATTGAATTCAATTGTTTGCAATTTTTGTGATCATCTAGGACATATTTCTCATTTCTGCAATTATAGAAAAAATCTTTATATGATAAATTGTATGACATGGGCTCCTAAAGATCTCAAAGGCCCTAGTACTAGCATTCAAGGACCCAAGATGAAGTAGATACCAAAATGTCCTCCTAGTGTTTCAATTATATAGAAAATTTCTCAAAAAGATAGACTAATTAGTCAAAGGAAAGAGGAATCATCAAGGAGAATGCTTCCAAAGGTCAATGGTAGAAATTTTGGTCAAAGAAGGAAGATGACTTCATCCAAAGCTTCTCAAATACAAAATATAAAACTTATAAAGTTCAAGACTCCAAAAGAGAAGCAATGAGTAAGAAAAAGTATTTTCTTGATTACCAAGGCCAAGGTATCAAGAGCTTTTATCTCTCATGCACATTCACTTGTAAAGTCAATGAATTTGAGGTATATTCCTTGTATGCCTTCAGTGATTGATAAAATCATGTGTACTTAGTAAAATTTGAATATTATATTTAGCACATTATTATGTTCATTTTTATTGTACTATAACTCATTAATTTGTTATATATCTTAGTACATAAGGTTCTACAATGCTGAGGTATACTTGCTATATTTTGAATTGTCTATATATCATGAAAGTAAGTATGTTATTGGCTATGTGCTTAGTGGATTAATAATTAGTGACTAATACCTATGGATCCAAAATTGGTGTATATCAAAGGAAGTACTTTGAATTGTGTTGTAGGGTGACTATTAGCTCAAGCGTGCATTGAAGTGACATACAATTATGTTACTTGAGGTTGAAAAAATTTGAAGTGGTCCAAGTTCTCCAAGAGTGGTGAAAACATAAAAAGAATGACATAGAGAACCACAACATTCTCAAGGAGCCTTGAGGTATGGAAGTTGTAGTCACCTACAAAAATCGAAAGAGTACACTTTTGGTGATATCAGTATCTTATCCTTATTTATGCTTTCAATTGAATATCATGTGATATTTGGAGAACTTGAGACTTGTTTGATGCCTTAACATGTCTTAAGTTGTGTTTCTCTAGCATTGTGTCTTGAAAGTGTCTTTACATATTCTAACATGCTAGATAAGTTACACACCTTATTTGGAATAGCATGTTTATGATAATATCTTTATTCTTAAGCTTGTGACTAATTCTTTTTGTTCAAATATAGAAATTCACATGCTCGTAAGTAGTTCTAATTCTTTCTCTTTGATGCTTAATTGTCTTATATACTTACTTGGAGATTGGAAAGTTAAAAGTTATATGTCTTCTTGTTTGAAATTAATTGATATGTTCATATCTTGAAAACAAGAAGTAAATTATTCATCTTGTGCCTTGAACTTGTCTTTGAACTTCAATGTAAGAAACTTGAATCATGTGTGCATACTAGAATTTCTTACTTGATATAACATGCCTAACATGATCATTGTTTGCCCAAAATGCCTATATAAGTTTTGATGATGATCATGTGTTTCTCGATAACTTGAATCATGCCTTA